>CM033322.1:67495723-68695723 GCA_019359835.1 Pharus latifolius
AGTATTGGTTCTATTCGGACAGATCAGTTCGAATAGATTAATCAGTCCGAACAACGGGCACAAGATCTCATCCTCTTAGAAGAACGGCGTGATCGCACCCTGGTTAAGTCCGCGGCATACTTACAAGCTTTACGCAGGTATCACAGTAAAAGGTGCGACCACGCGATCTCAACGTGGGCGACTTGGTTTTACGAAAAATTCAAGACCAGTCTAATCGCAACAATTCTCCCCAAAATGGGAAGGTCCTTATACTGTTGTCTCAGTGCCGCGGACAGGATCGGCGCGGTTAGCTATGGAGGATGGTCGGATTTTGTCCAATACTTGGAACATCGATCAACTTCGCAAGTTTTACGTGTAAGTATTCCAATCATTTTTTCCTGTTCAATTAGCATCTTTTGCCAAACAAAAATGTTTTGCTTTCATACAATGAGTTTTTCTCTTTAAGCCCGTATCATATGCATTCGACCTGGGGGCTGATCGCCGACGGTCAGATCATTACAACAATCTAATCGGATTCGCTGGTCGATCTCATGATCACTTACAGATAAGTCATTCCTAAATAAGCCGTTTCTCAACGCATACGGGGTTATCTGATAAGTCCTTGGTCATCCGAGTGGCTACCAGTTCGCAATAAGATTAGATGTTATATTGATCCTGGTCGTTGGTTTAATATGCATATCCCTGGTCGTTACGCTTATATTTTCTCCTGCTTATAACACTAAGGCTTTAGTGTTCATAAGCAGAGGCGGGGGCTAGGGGGGATGTGCTCATAATATGGAATTCATATTACGAAAATACGAAATATATGTTTTGTTGTCAAAAATAATTTTTTACATACATTGCATTATACACAAGTTTCTAAGTACAAAAATAAGGATCATTCGATCCCCAGCTCAGTCAGGAGTCTATCTACTAGGGGCTTGACTTCCTCTATGACTGCATCGAGCAGCTCTTCACTCTCGACCTCAACCGGACCCACCAATGCGCTCAGATCTGCATCTGGGCCATGGTGAAGTCGAACCCGGCTGACTACGGCTACTGGGCTGATCGAACCCTAGTTCTGATCACTCTTCGCGTCGCCGTGAATATCCAGGGAGATACTTGAGCAGTGAATCCGCCTGGGTAGTGAGTAGCGATGTCCAGTCACTTATGCTGAGCTTGTCTTTCTTCGGTTTTGCCATGTCGGTCTTCAAAAGATCAGCCACGGCCTTCAGTTTTTCGAAGATCCGGAGGCTCAGCTCTTGATTGCCCGATCGGTGTGGCGAATCGAGGATTCAAGAATCTCCTTGTCTCGACTGAGCTGTGTAATTCAACCTACTTGCGCTGTACAGAGAAAGGAGGTTATTTGCATATCATGGATTCAAGTTCTTAATCAGGAATTGGCTTACCAGCATTCTCTGATCGAAGTTTGTTAAGTTCAGTTTCTTGTTTCTTAAACATTGAAACTGAACTGGCCATCTTTCTTCAAAAATGTAACCTCTCTGCAGCAAAATCAAGGCAGTCACAACCAAAATGCACCCATACTAACCAAAGGGTAATGGTACTCACCTGCGCAAGCTGTCGCGTTCTTTTTGAATGGCTTCTGTACTGGCCATCACAACATGCGAATGGCTTATTAGCCAGGATAATCCCTGTGATGCCAAAGAAGAAGATCAAAGATGTCCTAAGTACAATTCAGGCACGAGAATAGAGGTTTTCTATACCTTCATAAACTTTTGTAAGACAGCGTCATTTAGTTCAGTGGGAATCCTCGCTAGAGCCCCCGACACGCTCACTACAGGGACAGTTGGTGGGAGTGCCGGTTGGGCGCCACCCCCAGTAGTCATCGGTGGTGACTGGGTCCCTACATTTATTCTTTCCCCTGCGGTCTGGACGACTTCCTGGACCACAGGGGTGGAGCGTTCTTCGTTGGAAGCTCCTGCACCAGCTGCGCTTCAACCTCTCCGGAGGCGATTGAAGAGCTGGGCGCCGTCTTTCTTTGCCTGACATGAAGGACAATTTGAGCAGTTTTTATTTAAGATTATTGCCAAATTTAAGGTTCTTACCTTATTTGAAATCCCATTCGCTCCTGGGATTTCTGGGAAGGTTCCCCTTGGGAAGAAGAACCATCATCGGTTCTTGCCTTCCTCATGGCAAACAAGGTAGCTCCCCCCTGGATATGTTTAGCTATGAGCATATTTCTAAAGAACAGATAGAGACAAAAAGCAAGGTCTTTACCTGGGCTACCATACTGGCTGGTGGGGCTACATCCAAAGGCCTTGGCAACTCCTGGGTCGCTGGAGCCACCACAACCGGCCTTTGCTCAATTACCTCCTCCTCCGCCTGCAGAGGAGGAGGATTTTCCCCCCTGGGACTTACAGTAGTCATAGGGAGAAGCTTTTCTCCCTGTATGAACATTGATTTGTCAAACATACAGAAGGAACCATATAAAGAATGACAGAGAGGAATCCTTACCATGGCCGTCCTTTCGACCAGAGGGACAGAAACAACTAGTCCTGAAGTCTCGGGGGCTTCAGGAATTGGAGGGTCACCCGCGACCACAAGATTTTCGGTGGTCGCAGGATCTTCCACGACCACCTCTTCGGTAGTAGTGGTCTCTGCGGGGCAGCTTGGGGCATCGCTGGATGGGAGATCCGCGATCTTCCTCCTTCGAAGGATCAGAGGAACGTCATCCTCTTCCTCCTCGCTCCCCTCTCCCTGTACGACGAAGAAGTGATCCCAATCTGTGCTTGGTAAAACAGAAGGGATGCGATATCTGTAACATCCTGAGTTTTGGGGTGAAAAGTTTCTTTCTTAAAAGTCATGCATGCATAAGTCTCTTCTAGATCAACCAAATCAGCCTCAGCTTTATTCTGTTCTAGCCCTAAATCTCCAAATCTATCCTGTGACCCCAAGTCAAGATCTGACTTGCCAGATTTGATCTATCAGTTAACCTAAACCTAAAAGTCTTCAGGAGCCAGATTGAATTCTATCCCTAACTTCCAAAATTTTCAACTCTTTTCTGTTTTCGAAAACAGAATATCTGTTATTACCTTTTACCCTAAGTTTCAGCATTTCAGATATAATCAAATCTTAGCCAACATCAGACCAGATTGTTCTTGGATTATGATCAAGGGTACGCCAATACCTTAATCCAAAAAGTTGGCAGCCAGATTTCACCATCTAGACTCTTTTCGCAAATCAGTCCAAGAGTATCGCAGATAAGTCCTTTTCCAGATTTTCCAGAAGCCTGAAAAGGCAAAATGTTGCAAATCACCTCCAAACTTTGATCTGATTCAGTGAATATCTCCCATTCACTATTCTGAACATTTTTCCCTTCTGGAAGAATTTTGAAATCCTGCCTTAAACCTAAGTTTCGACCCTCGCCGTTTTTGAAACCCTAATTACCCTGTTTTACCCTAAAGTCGTTTTCCCCACTTTTGCCGAAACCCTCCAGATCTTGCCCGATCTTGTCAAACTTTGGCTAGATGAGTTCCATTAATCTTATGCAACTCATTCCTGAAATCAGATTTCAGATCAGCCCTCCAGATCTCCAGATATGCAATCAGATCCTTTTCCTATTCAAACTTTTCCTCGCAGATCAGTCCCTGGAGCAAGTTTCAAAATTTCAAATCAGCCCGAGCCTTCTTTTCCAGTCCCTGTTCGACCAGTTGCGCACAACCAGAGACCCTCCTGTGCGCGATCTCGACCAGCTGCCGTGCTCACTCCGCCGTGGATTTCGCCTGTGCCCCTGCCGCCATGTGTGCCTTCGCCGTTCGCCACCGTGGAAGCCCTCAACGGCGCAAATTGCTGCAAGTTTTCCCCGCGCACAGCACGCGCGCTAGCTGCAGCAGCGCAGCACCGCAGAGAACGCTCGACACGTCGCAGCCATGCTCAAGCTAGATGTCTCCTCGCCGTTGCCTTCATCGCCTGCACCTGCACCGTCCAGCTGCAAAGCTGCAACGCCGCGCCGTCAGTCGCCTCGCCATCACCACCCCGTCCCGTCGCTTCAAAGTCACCTCGTGGCAGCAACACTCCAAATTGTCGGCCCTTTTGCCTCGCCCGTGCCTATATAAAGCCTCCTGTAGCCGTTGCATCTTCACCCAGCGCCAGAAACCACCTAGCTCGCAGCTCCGCGGTGAAATCTTCTTCCCCGGCGAGCCATTTTTGGAGCTCTCGGTGCCAGCCTCACCCGTTGCTCCCCTCAGCAATCCAAGCCTCCCAGTAAGTAACCCTCATCCACTTACCTGTGTAGTAGCAACCAATTGAACTCTAGCGCACCACCTCGCCGGGAATTGCTGATTTTCCCCGACAACTCCGGCGAGCAATTAAACTCTAACCAGAGTGAATTAGCTCTCGAGCCAGTGATCAATCTTGATTAGTGAACTTATCTAAGCACATCTAAGCAACCAGAATCACCAATTTTGCTAAAACTTGGAAAACCCCAAATTTACACCGTGCATGCAAACTGGGACTCGCCGTTAAGCTTCTGTGGTGATTTTCCAGTTAAATTGACTTCACACCTAGCTTTGTTATGCCCCAGAGACCCTCCTCAAGCAAAGACTCGAGTTCATTTGCCCTAGAACAGAAATACCCAAATCAGGATTGAGTTCATCCTTCCTCCAGCCAATATCTTCTAAATTCAGCCACTCCAACTCAAACCACCTTGCCATCTAGATGTTTTGGACCATTTTGAGCAACTCTGTCTTCTACCACGACCCCTAATTCGGCCTAGAACAGGAGTTATGGCTATGCCCTAGTTGCTGCACTGTTTGTGCTGCAGGTACTCCAGGCCAGTCAACTTCTACGCTGGTTTTCATCTTTTTCCAACCATTTTCAGCCTTGGATCCTGTTGAATGATTTGTTCCTGTTATCAATGCCTATCTCCCAGACAAAGTGGTGTATCATTTGGAGCTCTAGATCAAAAGATATGGCAAGCCCTAGTTTCTGGCCATGTCAAGATCAATGCCAGAGAATGCCAGCCAGTGGCATTAGCTCTTTTCACCTCTTTTCAGTTGTGCAAACTGGAAATAACTTTGTCCCTTAGACTCCTGATGTTGTGATCTACATTTTATTCTACTGCCACAAGTTGAGATAACCCCTCTATCATCCATCGACCCTATGTCGATGCCTTGAACCAAATGTCGACCTAAAGACGTTCGCTGTTTTTGAGCGAACCAGTTGCAACCTTGATACCATTCTGATATTTCGAGACATTTGGAACCTTGTAAACCTTCAACAACTAACCTGATCCTAATCAATTTCTAACCTAATCATCTCAGAATCATCGAGACTTCATCTTTGCATTATTGCATATAGTATAATAATGTATTGAAAAGATTGTGATTATTGGTTATTTGTTGGCTTGGAGAGCAGATCAAGAGCCCCAGTTCGAGGACTTCACTGTTGACCCGACATCAACTGCTGTATTTTACGACGCGGAAGGCAACTCATATTCTTGGTCATCTCGAACCTATATTTTAAGAGTTGCTGTAACATAACCTTGAATATAGATAATATTGCATGAGAAAGATTGGAAATGGTTGATTTATGAATTGGCAGTACTGGACTGGTTATCTGTGAAATGTGCAATAAACAAGTTTTGAGCCATGAACTATTATATATTTATATACTTATATTCATGAAATAAAACCCTAGCCGTGACCAGGAAATGGTATGGAATGGTGGTAGCACTGGAGGTGCTAGACTGCAAAGGATGTGCAGGCACTGAAGGTGCAGGGTTGTGGATGGTCTGGTCACTGGCATATAAGGACTAGAACCTTGTGTTGTGCGTCTAGTGGCATGAACAACGTGCTAACCGCAAGCCTGGTATGGGACAGGCCTGAACAAGTACTTATGTGAATCGTACATGAAACCCCTGCATGAGATGGAAAGTAATACACTAAACTCACGGGGTTCAGCTCCTCCACGTATCACTGAATGTGATTTGATCAAGCACGTTGACCCAGTAATGGGAAGAGGCTTATGGGTGGGGGTATAGCCCGCCACAACTGCGGTTTGTGTGAAGAAAACTGCAGGGTCAGGGGTGAATTGTAAGTGAAACATAACAAAAGTTCCTGTTATCTCCACCTTGCCGCTCACAGTATGAAGTGAGTCAGGGGTCCAATCATTCTGATAGGATGGGCTTGAAAGTGGAATATCTTGCGGGTAAAATGGTACCTCTCTGCAGAGTTAAAAAGGTATTCGAATACTTCGTGCTCCCGAGTTTTAGGAGTCTGCTGCGGTGGATTAAATCCACGGGGTGTGACACAAGTATTATTTTCTAAATAAAATATGTTAAATCAAGATTACCCAAATGACATGTGTTGTCATGATAAGGAGTGCTACCGTGGGCGGTCATGTGTTGACGTGTCGCGGTAGTGCCATAATTTAGTGAACATGAATGACGATATTATATTATAGAAAGGTGCTGCCATGAGTTGAGCCAGGAAAGAGAAAGGTTATTTTACAAACATCCATAATTCTTGACTAGTCTAGGTTCATATCATCTCTACTATATGTATCTACTCTTACCTATGACTTGCTGAGTACGTAAGTGCTCACTCTTGCAACCTACAATTCAGTAGATGGAGCGTTCTACAACCAAGACGAAGGCATGGAGTACTTCGTGGATCCAGAAGGAGGAGCGTCAGTTCCGCCAGAGCCCTGATGTGTGTTGTTCTGCTGTCCACTTCTCTTTGTGGGTGGGTCACCTACCTTCTGCTGTGTAGATGTTATTTTGCTAAACCATGTATGCCGTGAAGGCATTGTAACCTCCGTATGTAATATTAAGGCCAGCAGGCCACACTGCTTAAATATTTTGTAAGTGACTCTGTTGCAATGTGATATACTCCTGTGCTTGACTTATCCTGGGAAGTCAAGGGTATGTGTATGCTATGTATATATGGGACTAGCTGCAGCGAGCTAGGTCTCTACAGGAGTAGTCGTAGTCCCAGTTTCGGGGCGCGACAATATCTTACCGCTGTCTTTCTTGTGGTAGAAGGAATGCTCCGTGAAGACCCTTCCCCAGGATTCAGTCTGGCTTTCTTGGAGGCAGGACTCTTTGTCCTGGGTCTTTGGGAGACCTTCTTCACGTTTTTTACCGTCGGCTCCCCATGAGAACCTACGTTCTCACTTGGGAAAGTCGTCTCGGCAAACCTTCCTAGGAGCTGATTCACATTTTCGATGAAAATGTTTAACGCAGGACATGCATAAGATCTTAAATAGAGGCCAGATAGAGAATGTACCTTTCAACGCTCCTGTTTAAGGTCGTCGCCGGCGTGAATCAGACTTTGGGGACGAGGTGATCCCTTAGGGCCCTCTACATCGGAGTTGTAGGCCCTAAGGAGGGAGTTGGTCCGCCTTTCAATCTCAGATGAAGGCAGGACTGTTCCCAAACTCAAGTCAGAATTTGTACAATTCAAAAAGAAGAAAGTTCAGCACCAAAGAAATAAATACCTTGACTGTAGTCCAGGGTGCTATCAGCCATGGACCTAATCTCCCACACTGGATGAGCCCTTTCACGCAGAGGACTCACCCGGTTCTTCACGAAGTCTCGAATGATATCTCGAGCCGTCAATCCTTGATTGACCAAGTGAAGAATCACCTCGGCATGCTTCGAAAGCTCCGAGTTCATCGCCGGGGGAATGTCTAACTCGCTCGACTTCTCTGGTCGCGAGTTTTCAAACCATAAACTGCTTTCGGATGGTGGAGAGTAGTAAAACCACCTTTGGTGCCACCCATGCACAGAATCTCGCAGGGGTGGGGAGGGATACTCCTTTTTATCCCTCAGCCGGAAGTAGATGCATCCGGCGGCGTTGGTGCTCTTCGACCACGCCGAAAAGTAGAATCGTCGGAAAAGATCCACGCTGGGATATATTCCGACGAAGGCTTCACAAAGATGCTGGAATACTGCAAGGATCAGCATCGCGTTGGGGTGGAGGTTGATCAGTTCCCACCCGTAGTGTTCAAGGACATCCTTAAGGAACCGACTCTCAGGGAATCGGAACCCGCAACGCAGATACTCCTCAAAAACCACCAACTCGCCTTCTTGGACAGTTGGGGTTTCTTGGTCCTTCTCCGCAGGTCGCCAGTTAATGAGCAGCCGCAGAGAAAGGATCTCCTCCTTCTCTAACGCCATCAGGCTCTCCTCAGAATGGTGGATGGATCTGCTCCAGGACGCCATCTTTGGTGTAGAATCAAAGGGGAAGCTGGCGATTTGGGGAAGATGAAGGCTGAAGAAACTGAGGGTTTTGAGCGGCGGGAATAATGAGGGTTTTAGCTGTGTGGCTTCTTTGAGAAGACATCTGCTCTTTTTATAGACCCAAGGCGACGCATTAATGTGTAAACGGCTCATTTCAAACGTTCCATTGAATGCTTTATTCATTTCCCATAATGGATACTGTCTCTGATGGACCCGATAAAGTACTCAGGCGTCGGATCTGAAACAAAAAAGACTTCTTTGTTTTGGAAACTGAAAGTGTAAAAGGACTGAAAAATTTTCAGTACTTTTCAGAGGACGTTTTTCCTTTTTATACTTTGAACATTTTATTCGAAAAAATCATGTAACTCAATTTTTAACGTACTGGAGTGTTTCTAATTGGGTTATGGTTTTATCGAAATCGTGTTTTAGGCTAAAACTTCGATTCTAATCGAAGTGACAACCTGACCGAGTCCCAACTCTGGTCGAACTTTAGTTCTGACCACGGCTTTGAAACTGATCGCGGAATCAGGGCAGGTCGCGGTGCTTTTTTCTTAAAAGTGATTTTGATCGCAGAACTAAAGTTTCCTATGTATGAATGGTCGCGAACATAAAGTTCATGGCTATATTTTCGCACAGAAGATGTGGAGAATATTTCATGAGAAATAAAAAACTTTTATTTCTTACATTCTTTATATACAAAAGGGATGCAGTCGATCAAAACATCGACTTGCTCCGAAAGAAGTTTACAAAGTTCCCCAAGGGACATGTTGTTGTCAGTAGGATTTACACTGGCAACTCCCAGGGAACTAGCAACTACCCTAAGTCTATCTATATCATCCCTAACAACAGACGCACTATTGTCCCTAATCAAGTCAGAGAGTTCTCGCTGTTGCTGAGCAAAGTCCCTCTCTCGACGGAAATGGTGCGCCTCTTCTCGGGATCGATCAAAACATTCTGCTAAACGCAGAATCTTCGAGGCCATCTCCTCGGTCTTCTTCTCCAGGGCATTCTTCTCTTCCAGAAGAGTCTGTCCGGAAGGAAGAGATGGAGCAGCAGAAGGCTGATTGCTAGAGCCTCCTACCTCCTGCATTTTTGCAAAAGTTAGTCATACTAACAAAAAATTATCAGCAAAAGGGGAGAAGAATTGTTACCTGTCCCGGTGCATAACCCGTTAATACACCCATCTTGGGAGGAAGATCATCATATGGTGGAAGAGCAACCTTCCCATCAGAAGATTGCTTCGCCAACCCAATATGACGATCATGTGATCGAGGGATAGCCACCGCTTGCCGACCAGGATGTTGATCACCCAAAAGAATGGGAGAATTGAATGTGATGGGATCTTTCTCTAAAGATAAAGACCTAACTTGCCGAGAGGCATGAACGGGGAGGGTCAAAGGAACTGAAGGAAGAAAGAAACTTGCTACATTCTTCACCTTTGTTCCACTAGAAGATCCTTTATCAACCTTGGGTTTCTTCCTTAAGGGAGACAAGACTTCAATCGTTTGAGGCCTTTGTTCGACAATTTCTCCTTCATCGCTCTCAATCTCGATGATTTCATGATCTGCCATTGGGAGGAGTATGTGAAAAGGAAGGAGGCAGGATAACAAGAAAAGGACTTTAGGCGTGGACGGAAATTGTGGAGTTTTACAAATCCAAGAACCTGGTATTTATAGCCGCCTAGGTAACGGTTTACATTCCAAGCGCCTCGGGTTTCGTCAAAGCATTTACAATTTTACCTCGAGATAAAAACAATTCTACGGCGCTATCATTGCCCGTCACGTAATGTCAGAACCCGTCTTGGGAAACCAACCGTTTTCACTTAGTGCGCCACTAAGTGGAAAAATTGAAGAGTCAGGTTAAAAATCCAATGCATGGTTTTAAAATTCGAAATAAACACGTCTCTTCGTTTTTTCTTCGAATTTGGGGGCTAGCTAACGAGGATTGACACCCGGGTCACTTCTAATAAACTTTTGGTTCAGGACAGGTTCGAACCAGACATGTGTCTGGCGATGCGAAATCAAGTCACTTCTGAGGGGCATCACCATGAGGTCGCAAGCTTTACGCGATCAGGTCGCGGGTTTCGTACGATCAGGCCGACAGCCTTGTGCGGTCAGAAGTTCGTATGCTATACGCGGACTGTACTGAATATCTAAGATGTTGCGCGGTCAGCCCACACTCCGCGGTTAGCACATTCTCGACCAAGGTGCATGGAATTTATTCGGTTATCTTTATACCAGGATATTCCAGGCATCTCGAAGATTCCTCCACGTTGAAGACCAACCGTCAGAGGTTATTATATGCGGTTATTCATGATTAACACGTGTTAATAACCTCCATGGAAGTTAATAGCGGTTCTTCAACAGCCGCATCCAACCGTTTGATGCAGTTTTCTTCATATGACACCCTTTCGACCAATATAAAAAGGGGGCAAAGTACATCAAACGGGGAATCCAAGACATTTTTCGGAAGAATAAAACTCCTAAGATAAGCGAGATACGAGAGATCTCGATCACTCAAATAGCCAAGACTACGGCTTAGATTAGGCAACACTTACAAGTCTCCTATAGCTTCTTTCTGTACACTTATATAGGGAAAACTTTCGTCTGTGAAAGTTTTTCTCCCGGCTAGTTTGTAAAGCTTTATCTCATATAGTGAAATCCTAACAGGACGTAGGGCTTTTACTCCCACCATCGAGGGCCCGAACCTGTATAAATCTCTCTGTGCTCCTGTTCACCATTGTTCAGCATACCTTCCCGGAGGGTCATCTTGAAAGGTTTCACAATTACAAATTCTGCATAAGTTTGGCTGAGGACCCTGAGTCCGAATCGTTGACACACATGTCTTATACTTTGTAGTTGCACTTGTCTTTTAAATTGTCAATATTTGTCTTCAGAACATACCAATTTTTTTAGATGAACCAAGTTGAAACAGTATATATAAATAGAGATTGAAGTATACGAAGTTGTTGTGTTATTAAGTTCGATCAATTTTTTAGTAAGAATGATTAAAATCTAACGATTGGTCAAACGATTCCTACTCACAATCTTAATTTGGATATTCTGACGTGTCTTATACTTTATGTTGTACTTGTGTTTTTATGTTGTCAATAATTGTCTTCAGAACTTACCAATTTTTTTTAATTATACCGATTTGAAAGAGTATATATAAATAGTGATTGCAGTATACGAAGTTGCTGTGTTATCAAATTTTTAGTAAGATTGATTAAAATCTATCGACGGCTGGAATGATTCCTACTCACTATTTTAATTTGAATATATATATACCTGCATCCAGAGAACAAAATTTTTTTCACTTTGATATATCTGAAACTTCTCGAATGCACTATCTAATTAGGATATATGATTAAATTTTAATCAAACCTTTCTTCACAATGCTTTGAATATTCTGACGTGTCTTATACTTTGTAGTTGTACTTGTGTTCTTTAGTTGTCAATATTTGTCTTCAGAACTTACCAATTTTTTTTTATTGAACCGATTCAAAATAGTATATGTAAATATTGATTGCTGCATACCAAGTTGCTGTGTTATCAATTTTTATCAAATTTTTAGTAAGAATGATTAAAATCTAGCGACGGATCGAACGATTCCTACTCACTATTTTAATTTGAATATATATATATATATATATATATATATATATATATATATGTGTATCCAGACAACAAAATTTTTTTCACTTTGATAAATCTGAAGCTTGTCGAATGCCCTATCTAATTTGGATATATGATTAAATTTTAACCAAACCTTTTCTCACAATGGTTTGGATATTCTCTCGTGTCTTATACTTTGTAGTTGTACTTGTGTTTTTTAGATGTCAATATTTGTCTTCAGAACTCAATTTGGTTTAATTGAACCGATTTGAACAAGTATATACAAATAATGATTGTAGCATACGTAGTTGCTGTGTCATCAATTTTTATCAAATTTTTAGTAAGAATGATTAAAATATACCGACGAGTCGAACGATTCCTACTCACCATCTTAATTTGAATATATATATAAATGTGTATCCAGACAACAAATTTTTTTTCACTTTCATATATCTGAAGCTTGTCGAATGCACTATCTAATTTGGATATATGATTAAATTTTACTCAAACCATTCTCCATAATGGTTGAATATTCTCACGTGTCTTATACTTTGTAGTTGTACTTGTGTTTTAAATTATCAATATTTGTCTTCATAACTTACCATTTTTTTTAGTTGAACCATTTTGAAAGAGTATATATAAATATTGATTGTAGTATATGAAGTCGCTGTGTTATTAATTTTTATGAAATTTTTAGTAAGAATGATTAAAATCTACCGACCGGTCGAACGATTCCAACTGACTATCTTAAATTGAATATATGTATGTGTATCCAGACAACAAAATTTTTTTCACTTTAATAAACCTGAAGCTTGTCGAATGCACTATCTGACGAGGATTGACACCCGGGCCACTTCTAATAAACTTCTGGTTCAAGACAGGTTCGAACATGACATGTATCTGGTGATGCGAATTCAAGCTATTCTGAGGGGCATCACCACGAGGTCGCAAGCTTTACGCGATCAGGTCGCAGCTTTACGCGGTCAGACCGTAAGCCCTGCGCGGTCAGAAGTTCGTAGGCTATACGCGAACTACACATTCGGGATATTACGCTGTCAGCCAATATCCCGCGGTCAGAACATCTGCCGATCAGGATACTTGGGATCCATCTATTCGGTTGCCCATACAACAGGATATTCTGAGTATCCCGAAGATTCCTACACGTGGAGGATCAACCGTCAGGAGGTTAACACGTACAGTTATCCATGAATAACACGTGTTTAACCATACGTGGAGGTTAAGAGCAGTTCCAAAAACCGCATCCAACCGTCCGTGCAACCGATTGATGCAGTTTCCTTCACATGGCACCCTTTCAAACAATATAAAAGGATGGCATGGAGCATCAATCAAGGGAGAGATAGATCATCCGAAACATCAACCGAGGGATCGGAAGATCAAGAAACCCAAAATCATCTAAGTTAGCCAAGTCTACGGCCCACCTGATATAGCATTTTAGTAAGCCTTCTTTGGCTTATCCTTGTACACTTTTACAGGGAAAATCCTCGCCTGTGAGGACTTTTCCCTCCATTTGTAAACTTTTTACCACACTTAGTGAAATCTCAACAGGACGTAGGGCTTTTACTCCCACCATCGAGGGCCCGAACCTGTCTAAACTCTCTATGCTCCTGTTCACCATTGTTCAGCATACCTTCCCGAAGGGTCATCTTGAAAGGTCTCACAATTACAAATTTTGCATAAGTTCGGCTGAGGACTCCGAGTCCGAATCGTTGACAGCTGGCGCCCACCGTAGGGCCTTTCTCAAGGCGTCCTAATTGAAATTCGGAGGTTCGCTGAAACATGGCTGGAGCATATGATTCCGAGAACGATTTTGATCTCGAGGATTATGCTCATATCCCAATGCCTTCTCCAAGTGATCCCGTTCCGATGGAAGAGGTCGAAGGCCAGAATCTTCCACAGGGTGAATCATCTCCCCAAGTCATGTCAATCGACCAGGAGGTAACTGGCACAAGGTCAGAACCCGCAGAGGTTCTTAATGTGCTAGGTGATGAATCCGGCCCGTCATGCGATCCCGCTGAGGGAAAGTATGATGGTGACCCTGAAGTTAGCCCAGGAAGGTTCGACCCTGATAACCTCCACCGTCTCTTTGATTTCGAGTCCGACTCGGAACAAACCGAGATGTTCTCCCCATCGGCGACCTCTCTCCCTAGCCAGTTTGCTGCGTTGTCGGAAGAAACTCCCGATCAACAGGCTGCCAGGGAAGAACAAGATCGCAAACAGAAGGAGGAACAAGATTTCGAGCAACAGAACAACGATCTACGCAGAACTGCCCTAGAGGCTCTTCAAGATGCGCAGGCTCGTTACGATGCTGCCCCGAGTTCTTCTCGACGGTCGCGTGGTCGTAGACGTGACCAGACTCCTTCCTTACCACCGGAGCATTTCCCAGTGGACGAAGAAACAATAACACCTGGTGCCCCTAGGAGAAGTACCCATGGTCGACTGCGATCTATCGCAGAAGTCATGCGCAATTTTCCTCCTACGGTCACGGATGTGCAGAGACCGGCCTTTTTCAGGATCCTGGCGGAAAGACTGGATAAGGTCGCATCCGAGGCGACCCCAACGGCCTCTTCCCGCTCAGTGACACATTCTCGCGAACGAGATGGTCCTCATTCTGGCTCTGGTCGACGGAATTACCCGCCGCCTGTACCGTCCCGACAGGACAAATACCGGCGAATGCAGGATTCTCGTAGTAGGGATCGAGTTCCCGTTCACTCTCGTTTGGGACCACGAGTAACCTCGCCATTAAGTGAGTTTGCTCGAAACCCGACCGAAAGTCACAGGACGGTTCACGGTCCTTACGTTGGTTGCAAAGCTTTCTCGCCTGGCCTACGAGCAGTCATTTGGCCCGATAAGTTTCGACCAGGGGCCATTGAGAGGTTTGATGGAACTCAGAACCCATCTGAGTTCCTTCAGATCTATATTACTGCCATCCAAGCAGCAGGAGGCGATGACAAGGTCATGGCCAACTACCTGCCAACAGTCCTCGTAGGACCGGCTAGAACCTGGTTGTTCAATCAGCCTGAGGGTTCTATCTATAATTGGGAAATGCTATGTGATGCCATCCTCAACAATTTCCAAAACTGTTACCAAAAGCCGGGTAAGGAGGACGACCTGCATAGACTGCGGCAAACTTCGACCGAAACACTTCGGCAGTTTGTCAAGAGGTTTGTCGGGGTAAGAAATACCATCCCGAACATATCTGATGGCTCCGTAATCAGGGCATTTAAGCATGCCGTTCGATACCGGAGATTCACTGAAGACTTGCTCATCCACCCTCCTCGATCAGTGGCCGATCTGTTTGATATGGCTGATCGATACTCCGATGCAGCCGAGGCAGTCGAATGGAACCGAATGGTTGACAAGGGGGACCTACCGCCCCAACCAGGCTTCAAGGACGCCAAGAAAGAAGATTCAAGCAAAACGCCGGAGTCTCTGGGGGTGGCGTCCGGCCGGCACTCCCATCAACTATCCCTGTCGCAGGCACTTCCGGCGCGCTAGCAAGGATTCCTGCTAGCATGGATGATGCCGCTTTAAATAAGTTCATGAAGGTATGATCACCCCTGTTTCGGCGCTTGAATCGCCTTTAGAGCATACTTTACTCTCTTGCTTTGTATCACAGGGCTTGTCATGGGTGACGAGTCAGTCGCATGCTGCAATGGCTAGCATGGCGGCTGTTCAAAACGATTGTGACGGCTTGCGCAAGTGAGGATCGTCACTCTTCTGTTAATATAAGTAGGCTTTATCTGTGACTGACTTGATTTTGCTGCAGAGACGTTACATTCTTGAAGAAAGAGTTAGCCAAGATGAGGCTGAACTCAGTTACAGAGTTCAAGAAACTACGGACTGAAATCAATAAACTTCAGTCTGAGAATGCTGGTAAGTCGATTCTCAACTTGAGAAGACTTAAAGCCGTTTCTTGTTAATAACCTCTTTTCTCTGTACAGCGCAAGCAGGTCGCATTACACAGCTCGGCCAGGACAAGATGATTCTCGAGTCCTCGCTCAACCATACCGACCGAGCGGTCAAAGAGTTGAGCCTACTGGTCTTCGAAAAACTGAAGGCCGTGGCCAGCCTTTTGAATACCAACGTGGTAGAGTTGAGGAAGAACGACCCAAGTGTCAGCGATTGGGCATCACTGCTCACTACTCAAGCAGAATCACTGCTCGAATATCTCCCTGGAGATTTCTGGCGACGTGAAGAGATAATCAGGACGAGAGTCCGATCAGCCGCTTCTGCCGTACTCAGCCGGGTTCGACTTCACCATGGCCCAGATGCGAATTTGAGCACGCTGGTGGGACCGGTTGAGGTCGAGAGTGAAGAACTGCTTGACGCCGTTATTGAAGAAGTTAAGCCCTTCGTTGACAAACTCTTGGCTGAGCTGAGGATCGAATGATCCTTACATTTTGTAACCCAACAATTGTAATTACAATGCCATGTATGTAAAACTATTTTTTCAAAAGAAAGTGCATATTCACATCATAAGTTTCATACTATAAGTATACTCCTCTAGCCCCCGCCTCTGTTTTGTGAATACTGGAGCCTTAGTATTTTAAGCAGAGGGGAAAAAATAAGTATGATGACCAGGGATATGCGCTTCAAGCCGATGGTCAAGATTAAAATAACATTTTAACCTTATTGCAAACTGGTAGCCACCCAGATGACCGAAGACTTGCCAGATAGTCCCGTGTGCATTGAGAAACAGCTTATTTAGGAGCGACTTATCTGGAAGTGATCATAAGATCGACCAGCGAATCCGGTTTAAAAATGTTGTAGTAACCTAACCGCCGGCGATCAGCCCCAGATCGAATTTGTATAATTTGGGCTTAAAGAAATGTCACGTCTGCCACGACAGTGACATCACTTGTGAGGAGCCCAGCTCGGTGCAGCTGGTCCCATAAACCACTTGACTTCCCAGGATGAGTCAATCACAGGATTATATTGCAGCAGCAAAATAGTACAATAGTCATAAATGTATGGCCATCAGGCCTTAGTACAAAACGAGATACAGTGCCGAACAAGGCACAAGGGTCTAACAAAATAATACATCTAGTCGGCGGAAGCTAGGCCCAAAAGCAATCCACAGGAAACAGAGGTTGACAGCAAGACAGCACCACATCAGGGTTCCGGAGGAAACTGCTCATCATCTCCTGGGTCCGCAGCATCTTCAGGGTATCCTCCAAGGTCGTAGAATGCTCCATCTATTGTTGAGTTGTTGCAAGGGTGAGTACTTACGTACTCAGCAAGTCATAGGGAAGGTAGAGATACATATATATATATGACATGAACCTATGCTATTGGGGAAAGAGTGAAAGGTTTTTCCCAAAATACATTTCTTTCTCAATTCTTACTCAACTTCTGATCATACCCATGGCAGTAAATAAATCGTATTGATGGTGATACATATATCCCATATCCAAGGCGATATATCCTCATATCACACTACTCTTATTCAAGTCTTTCAATCATATACTCTTAGCAATATTTCATAACTTAGGGCATAAACCACATGCCTCTTAAATAGCATATGTTTACTAGATTATGGTATTACCGCGACACGTCAACACATAACAGTCCACGGCAACGCCCCTTATCGTGACAACACATGCCACTTGGGTAATCTTGAGCTAACAAATTTTAGTTTATAAAACAATACTTGTGTCACACCCCATGGATTTAATCCACCGCGGCATACTCCTAAAACTCGGGAGCACGAAGTATTCGAATACATTTTTAAAACTCTGCAGAGATGTACCTCTTTTTAAATCCACTTTTTCACTCGACTTCCAAGTCGGGCCAACTCCATGCGACTTATACGCATGTGACAAGGCCGAGATCACACAACGTTTTTGCAGTCTAGTATTAACAGTATCCCTGCCCGGTAAATGGACAATACCGTCCCAAGTACCGTTGTGGGTCCTCCCCACTGCCTTACTTCCTAGCCTGGGTCTATGTTCCCGCAGGACACATAACCTCTTTTGATTACAGTCGCGCACGACTTAATCTGGCGTATGGCGTCTTCCTTCTTTACACCTTGTCCTCTCATAATTTTTCTGATCTCACATCACTCATGGACGAACTGTGTCCCACCAGTTTCCACGCGGGGAACCGGATCGACAAGCCATGCAGGGAACTGATAATACTAAGAAAGCTACTAGGTTGCGCCTGTCCCATACCAGGTAAGTGGTTGGTACGTTTTTCATGCCACTAGACGCATAACACAAGGTTCTAGTCCTTACATGCCAGTGACCAGATCATACCACAACCATGCACCTTCAGTGCCTGCACATTCAGTGCAGCCAAGCACCTCCAGTGCTACCACCATTCCATACCAAAATACTGGTCACGGCTAGGGGATTCTATTTCATGAATATAAATGTACATGTTTATACTTTTATTAGTTCGATGGCTTGCTATCTTATCAAGTTCACATTTCTCTAGTATTCAATCTATCACTGCCATAATATCATTGATCTCAACATGTGCAATATTACTGAAATATCCTATTCATGGAATAGCATAGCAATTCATAAAATATGGGTTTCAATATGATCAAAGTATGACTTGCCTTCCGCGTCGTAAGTATCCGTAGTCGATGACGGTTCAGCGACAAGATCTTCAACCCCGGACTCTTGCTCTGAACAAGATCAAACAAGCAAACAGGCATTACAATCAATCCTATTCTTGCTAACTGCACTACATGCAAGATGCAAGGAGGAAAATACTCTGGCAATACAAGGTTTGAAAGCGATGTGGTTTAATTATGGAAACCAGGGTTAAAGTTAGCTGTTAAGGTTTACAAGGTTCCAAAATATCAGGGTAATATCAAGGTGGTGACTGGTTCGCCCAAAAACAGCGAATGTCTTTAGGTTGGCATTCGGTTCAAGGCATCGACATAAGGTCGGTGGGTGATAGAGGGCTCAACTCAAGTTGTGACAGTAGAGAAAAGTGTAGATCACAACATCAGGAGTCTAAGGGACAAAGTTATTTTCAAAGTGCATGGCTGGAAGTGGGTGAAAAGGCTCAATGCCACTGGCTGACACAGGCTGGCATAGGCTTGACACGGCCAGAAACTAGGGTTAGCCATATCTTTTGACTCAGGACTCCAAATGATGCACCACTTTGTCTGGTGGTTAGGCATTTGTAACAGGAACAAATGTCTCAACAGGACCTAGGGCAGGAGATGGCCGGAAAGTGATGAAAACCGGCGAAGAAGTTGGCTGGCCTGGAGCACATGCAGTGTGAACAGTACAGCAAACTAGGGCATAGCTATATCTCACAATCTAGGCCGAATTAGGAGTCGTGATAGAAGACAAAGTTGCTCAGAATGGTCCAAAACATCTAGATGGCAAGGTTTCTATGGCTGGATTGGCTGGATTTAGGGGATATTGGCCGGGGAAAAGATTAACTCAAGCCTGATTTGGGCATTTTTGATCTAGGGCAAATAAACTTAATTCCTTGCTTGTGGATAGTCTCTGGGGCATAAGTAAGCTACTGGTGAAGTTAGATTAACTAGAAATGCACCAGAAAAGCTTGAACAGCAAGCTCAGTTCACAAGCAAAGTTCCAATTTGGGGTTTTTCACATTTTAGCAAATCTGTCGATTTTGGTTGCTTAGGGATGTTAAGCAAGGTCTAGTGAGCATATTTGATTACTAGTTCGAAGGTTGAATCGATCTGGTTGAGGATTAATTGCTCGCCGGAGCTACTGGAGTAAAACTGAAATTGCCGGCGACTGAGGGTATTTAGACTAAATTCCAAGCTCGAGAAGCATGAGGGGGATGAGAGAAGCTCACTGGGGGTGTTGGATCAAAGAATGAAGCAGTGGAGAAGCTTGGCACCGTGCTCCTCCTTCGCTGCTCGCCGGGGAAGAAGAAGACACAGCGAGTTTGACTGATTGCTGGTGTGCAGGTGTGTAAGATGGTTGCTAGTCCAGGGGGTTTAAATAGGCGAGGCTGCGGGGGCTCCCAACGTCTACAATCGCACGGGGAGTTGAAGCCGGCTTGAATTGACTGGGAAGTGACCGGCGGCGAAGACAGGCGGCGAAGCGACGTCTTCACCGGTCGTGTCGGCTGCGCTGCTGCTCTGGTGGAGGTGAAGGCGAAGTGATGCCTCTCCAAGGCATGCTTGCGACGTGGCGCAAAGCTTCTGCAGTGGCTGCAGCAATGGCGTGCGCGCGCGGGCAAAATCGGCGATGCTGGTGCGGCCGCGGTGGCTCCACGGTGGCGAACGGCGTGCGCACACATGGCAGGGACGCAGTGGCAAGGGTGGCGACCACGGGGCTTCACCGGCGATGAAGTTCCTGGCGTGGCAGCGCGGTGGTCGCGGTCGTGCACGGCTGCTGGTCGCGCACAGTGCCTCTGGTCGAACCAGGGACCAAAATGCAAGGATTCTTATTTGAAATCTGGACTGATTTGTAATTTCTGTCTTAGAGGTGGTTAATTTGAGAATTGATTTCATGGCTGAGTATAACATTTCTATTAGTACTCATCCAACTCAATTTTAGAGAAAATTTGATAAGATTTGGGGGATTTCACCTATTTTCGAAAATAGGGTAAAATTAGGGTAAAATAGATCTGGATTTTCTCAAACTCGAATTCTGGTAATTAGGGTGAGATTTTGAAGTTTAAACAGAAGGGAAATATGTATCAAATAGTATTTGGGAGGTGTTTCCTGAAGAAATTCTGAAGTTGGAATTGATTTGCAGATTTTAGCCTTTTCAGGCTTCCAGGTAAACAGAAAAGGACTTATTCGCAGTAAAATTTGGACTAAACTGCGAAAAGTGTTTAGATGAATTAATTTGGCTCCCAACTTTTTGAAGTGAGTTGAGGATAAACCTAGGAACATATTCCAGGGGTTACTTGAGTCTGGATAAGGTTAAATCAGAATAATTCAATCATTTGAAAACTGGGGTACTTAGGGTAAGTCTGAATTTTCCTGTTTTCGAAAACGGAGAGAGGCTTAGGTACTGAGAGTTAGGTTCAGAATTTGATCTGCCTCCTGAAGACTTTTATCCTCAGGGTAACTGATAGGTTAAATCTGGATGGTCAGATCTTGATCTGGAACTAGAGAATAGATTTGGAGATTTTTAGGGTTTGGGAGAGATTAGAGTTCAACTGATTTGGCTACTACTACAGGGATACATGCATGCAGGATTTTCATGCAAAACTTTTCACCCCCAAAACTAGGGTGTTACAAGCCTACCCTCCTTAAAGAAATCTCGCCCCGAGATTTACCTAGAGAAGGGAAGAGGTAGGGATAAGCCTGCCGCAGATCATCCTCTTTCTCCCAAGTCGCTTCTTCCTTTGAGTGATCTTCCCATTGAACCTTGCAAAGCTTGATTTTCTTTCTTCTGAGTTGACGCTCATCACTGGCCAGTATTTGCAGCGGTTGAGTGAGGTAGGTGTGATTCTTCTGAAGCGGAATTCCCTGGTGTTCTATCTGATCCGTTGGTTCTTTGAGGCACTTACGGAGTTGCGAGACATGAAACACGTCATGAATTTCTCCAAGATCTGATGGTAAATCCAGTTTGTAAGATACCTCTCCTTTCCTCTTAAGGACTTTGAATGGTCCAATGTACCTTGGGGACAGTTTTCCTCTCTGATGGAATCTTCTCATCCCTTTTAACGGCGTAACCTTGAGATAAACTGATTCGCCTGGTGCAAACGACAATTCCCTTCTTCGGTTGTCGGCATAGCTCTTCTGGCGTGACTGTGCTGCCTTTAATCGTTCTCTGATGAGCTTGACGTGTGCTTCAGCTTCTTCGATGAGTTCGGGTCCAATGACTTGCCTTTCTCCTGGCTCGTCCCAATGTAGTGGAGTTCTACACTTGCGTCCATACAAAGCTTCAAAGGGTGCCATTTGCAGACTAGCTTGGTAACTGTTGTTATAAGTAAACTCCGCAAATGGTAAGCACTTTTCCCAAGAGGTTCCGTACTCTAAGATGCAAGCTCTAAGAAGGTCTTCCAAGATTTGATTTACCCGTTCCGTCTGTCCTCCTGTCTGTGGATGATATGCAGTGCTAAACTGCAATTGGGTTCCCAAAGCTTCGTGGAGTCGGTTCCAGAATTTGGATGTGAATTGCGTTCCTCGATCTGAAACGATCTTCTTCGGGATACCATGCAGTGTCACTATTCGCTGCAGGTATAGCTCCGCTAACTTGTTGCCATTATACGTTTTCTTGACTGGTATAAAATGAGCAACTTTTGTGAGTCTGTCCACAACGACCCATATGGAATCATATCCCCCTTGTGTTCTGGGAAGTCCTGTGATAAAATCCATACCAATCTCTTCCCATTTCCAAGTTGGCACTGGTAAGGGTTGCAGCTTTCCAGCTATCTTCTGATGATCGGCCTTAATCCTTTGGCAAGTGTCACATCTTGCGACATATTCCGCGATTTCCCCCTTCATTCCATTCCACCAGAATTGCGTCTTCAGATCCTTGTACATCTTGGTGTTTCCAGGGTGTAGTGAGTATGGGGTTTTATGAGCTTCGAAAAGAATTAGTTCCTTAAGGTCGGTATTTCGAGGTACACAAATCCTTCCCAGATACCACACAATTCCTTGATGATCTTCAGTGAATTCCTGGGTTTTTCCTGATCTGATGCGGCTCTGGATCTTATGTATTTCTTCATCTTCTTTCTGAGCATCCTCAATCTGCTTTTGGAGTTGAGACTCCATAGTCAAAGTAGCTAACATCCCAGATGGCACTATGGTTACTTCAAGATTCTGAAATTCCTGCCGTAAGCACGGGTTCTTAGGTGTAGCTCCTTGTAGGGTATAAGCCTTCCTGCTCAAGGCATCTGCCACTACGTTGGCTTTTCCTGGATGGTAGAGTATGCTGAGGTCGTAGTCCTTGATCAGTTCGAGCCATCGGCGCTGACGCATATTGAGCTCCGTCTGTGTGAAGATATACTTGAGGCTTTTATGATCTGTAAAGATCTCACACTTATGTCCAATGAGATAATGCCGCCATATCTTTAAAGCATGCACCACTGCTGCTAACTCCAAATCATGAGTCGGATAATTTTCCTCATGTGGTCTCCATTGGCGTGAAGCATAAGCTACTACTCGACCTCGCTGCATTAACACACAGCCTATTCCTTGCTTTGAAGCATCACAGTAAACTACAAAATCTTCTTTGCTGTCCGGTAAGGTGAGGACCGGTGTTGTTGTCAATTTCTGCTTTAGCTTCTGAAAACTTTCTTCACACTTGATGGTCCATTCAAATGCAACATCCTTCTTTAGAAGGTTCGTGAGGGGTTTGGCTATTTGGGAAAATCCTTCAATGAATCTCCTATAATATCCTGCTAATCCCAAGAAACTTCTAATCTCTGTAACTGAGGTAGGTTGCTTCCACTCCTTGATTGCAGAGATTTTAGCCGAATCTACTGAAATCCTTCTGCTGTCAACACATGTCCAAGAAATGAAATCTTTGTCATCCAAAATTCACATTTATCAAACTTGGCATAAAATTGCCTCTCTCGTAGCCTTCCCAAGACTAGGTGTAAATGTTGCTCATGTTCTTCCGTACTCTTGGAATATATCAGAATGTCATCTATGAATACTATGACAAACTTGTCAAGATAATCCATAAACGTACTGTTCATGATGTTCATGAAAGCTGCCGGAGCATTGGTCAATCCAAAGGGTACTACTGTAAACTCGTATAAACCATATCTGGTAGTGAAAGCAGTCTTCGATATATCTTCCTTCTTGATCTTCAGCTGATGATATCCAGATTTCAAATCTATCTTGGAAAATACTTTGGCTCCTCGAAGTTGGTCGAACAAGTCATCAATTCTTGGCAATGGGTACTTGTTCTTAATGGTGACTTCATTCAAAGCTCGGTAATCTACACACATTCGTAAGGTTCCATCTTTCTTCCTTACAAACAAAACTGGAGCTCCCCAAGGTGAAGCACTGGGTCGGATAAATCCTTTACCCTCCAGTTCCTCTAACTGATTTTTCAACTCTTCTAAATCCGTTACCGGCATCCTATATGGTCTCTTGGCTATAGGTGCCGCTCCTGGTTTAAGCTCGATGGTAAACTCTATCTCCCTGTCAGGTGGCATCCCTGGGAGTTCTTCTGGGAATACATCCGGGTATTCTTGCACTGTGGGCACTTGATCCAAGCATACTTCCTGAAGTGCATGGACTGATCCTTACAGTTTTTCGACCGATGCTCTTTCCGCATGGAATAGGACTTCCTTCCCTTGGTTACTAACAAGGCTTAGAGTTTTCTTCTCACAATCCACTAGACCTTTATGCTGGGATAACCAATCCATTCCTATTATAATGTCTAGGCCTTGCAGTTCTAGGACTAATAGATTAGCCAAGAACTCTATTCCATCTATTCTGAAGGTTATATGACGACAAGCTGAATATACAGGCAGCTTAGCTCCTGGGGTCTGTATAGCCATAGGGTACTTTAGAGGTACCATAGGTATTCCCACTTTAAATGCAAAATCTTCTGATATGAATGAGTTTGTAGCTCCAGGATCAAACAATATTAAAGCAAATGCAGATTGGATCAAGAATCTACCTAGGAGAATGTCAGAGGCATTGTCTGCTTCTTGAAGGGAGGTGAAGTTCAGTCGGCCTCCTCGGCCTGCCATTGGTCTTCCTCCTCGCCCTCGTCCTCGGCCTGCTACATTTCCCCCTCTGTTGGGCAAACCTCCTCTGGGGCTCTGCAATGGTGGTGAAGCTGTGGTTCTAGGTGCCATCGCTTGTGTTCCAGCTTGCGATCTTGCTATCGCCGTTGGGAGTTGGATCCATGGGCAACTGTCTTTGCGGTGTCCCATCTGTCCGCAATGATAGCATTGAGTCCTTGCCTGAGGGCAATCCCGTTGATAGTGTGCTCCTCTGCAGTTGGGGCATATTGGCGTGAATTGTGGTCTTGGCGCCGGGTAGGGCGGACGAAAATTTGGAGATGTTGGGGCCCTTCCCCTAGATGAGCTAGCTGGCAGTCGTGACTGTTGCATCATCTTTCTCTTCCGATTTTCTTCCCCGAGGCTTCGCTTTTCTTCTATCTTTAATACTCGATTCACCAGGGTCTGGAATTCTGTGAACTCATGGGAGGCAATCTGATACTGCAAATAGTGCTGAAGTCCTTCGGTGAAGCGTTCAATCTTCTTCTCTTCCGTGTCGATGTCGTTGGTCGCATACCGAGCTAGATGGTGGAATTGGTGCAGATACTCGGTGACAGTCCGATTCCCTTGAGTCAAGTTCCGGAATTCTCGGCGTTTAGCTGCCATGACGCCTGTAGGGATATGGAATTTTCGGAACTGATCCTTAAATTCCGTCCAAGTGATGTTGTCTTTGTCCATGTGTGCTTCTTGATAATTCATCCACCAAGCAGCTGCTGCTCCAGTGAGTTGGTGTGATCCGAATAACACCTTCTCTCGATCATTGCAACGGACAGTGTCCAGTTTCCTTTCAATGTCCCGCAGCCAGTCATCTGCGACGATTGGGTCGGTCGCGCTTGCGAAGGTTGGCGGTCGAGTCTTCTGGAAGTCCGAGAGTCGAGTTCCGACGGCAGTACCTTCAGCAGTCCCTGGCATTTTCTGAATGACTTGAGCTAGCAATTGGGTATGTGCAGCCTGGGCTTCTTGGCGGCTCCTCTCCATTGAAAGAAGAATTTCCTGGAGACTTGGTGAGTCCTCTTGTGGTGGTAGTGAGCTCTACGATCCTGGATGAGGTGTGGATCCTCTTCGTGGCGTAACTGGGTCTTGGCCCTCTTGGTCATCTTGGGTCCTTCTCCTTGTGTTGACCATTCTGATCTTCTGAAGAGAGAAGCAGACAGGTCTAACTAACTAGAGAGAATTAAGGTACTAATGCGGAAATTAATGCGAAACTGATTCATTAATGCACAAGTAGTTGATACAAAAGTGGCTAAGCGCCTTAGTCTGATACAATCAAAATACAAGTAATGGTGATGATAACAACCAAAAGCATCACCAAACCTAGAAAGTCTACCCTGGCCTGAGGATCTAAAAGAACAGGCAACTAACTACTCCCACAGGGCTCAACCTCCTCTGGCTCCACCTCGTCGTCGGACTCCTCCAGAGTGACAAACTCGGGTGGTCCAGACTCATGGAACAGTAGCGCTGACCCACTGCCCTCTGCTCGGCGGGTGCTAGGGGTAGAGAACGAGCGTCGGTACCCAGCTGCATTAGCAACCCTCCGAGGAATCAAGCTAGGTCCTGCACTGGGTCCAAAGGTACGAGCTGGGGAGACAACTGTCGGAGCAACCTCCTCAACTGTGCGGCGTCTCTGAGCTGCAGGCTGAGAAGTCAACAACGGGGAAGCAGTTCGGCCACGTTTCTTCTGCTCCTCCAACTCCTTGCGGAGCTCCTGATGCTCAGCAAGCAACGTAGAGTAGCGCGAGTCGAGGGTCCTCAACAGACCTACGGTGCCTGCCAGACACGGGTCCGGGTACTCCACGATGGGTGGCAACTCAGAGGGAGATGAAGGCACGTGACGGAAAGGTGACTCCTGGAGCCAGCATGAGTACACCTGGCGTACCCGATGTACCGCCTCTCGAGCTGCGTCCTGGATAGCATCCAGTCGGCTTGCCCTGCTGGCCTCCACTCTGATCACCTGTCCCTCACGACTATCGAGAGCGTGCACCAGCACTTTGGCCTTGAAGCCATAGCGACGCCCCTCATAATAGTCCCAAATGGTCTCGCAGATCGGCCGCTCATCAATCCCTAGGAACTGAGCCATATGCCACAGCAATGTGGCCCATCCACCGAGACGCTCGATGTAGCTGAAACGTTCCTTGGCCATCCTGCCGAGAAATTTGGAAGCAAAATAAGATTTTGAAATCAACATTTTTAAAGGAGCAGAACAACCTTTTGAAAAAATAAAATTTTTCAGAGATAGTTTTTAAATAATTTACGAGGTCCTGGCGCTACCAAGCCCTAAGGGTACCGTCCTACAGTCAAGGTCTGTGCTGCTCTGATACCACTATTTTATGTCACGTCTGCCACGACAGTGACATCACCTGTGAGGAGCCCAGCTCGGTGCAGCTGGCCCTTTAACCACTTGACTTCCCAGGATGAGTCAATCACAGGATTACATTGCAGCAGCAAAATAGTACAATAGTTATAATTGTATGGCCATCAGGCCTTAGTACAAAACGAGGTACAGTGCCGTACAAGGCACAAGGGTCTAACAAAATAATACATCTAGTCGGCGGAAGCTAGGCCCAAAAGCAATCCACAGGAAACAGAGGTTGACAGCAAGACAGCACCATATTAGGGCTCCGAAGGAAACTGCTCATCTTCTCCTGGGTCCGCAGCATCTTCGGGGTATCCTCCAAGGTCGTAGAATGCTCCATCTATTGATGAGTTGTTGCAAGGGTGAGTACTTACGTACTCAGCAAGTCATAGGGAAGGTAGAGATACATATATATATATGACATGAACCTATGCTATTGGGGAAAGAGTGAAAGGTTTTTCCCAAAATACATTTCTTTCTCAATTCTTACTCAACTTCTGATCATACCCATGGCAGTAAATAAATCGTATTGATCGTGATACATATATCCCATATCCAAGGCGATATATCCTCATATCACACTACTCTTATTCAAGTCTTTCAATCATATGCTCTTAGCAGTATTTCATAACTTAGGGCATAAACCACATGCCTCTTAATTATCATATGATCTCTATATTATGGTATTACCGCGACACGTCAACACATGACAGCCCACGGCAACGCCCCTTATCATGACAACACATGCCACTTGGGTAATTTTGAGCTAACAAATTTTAGTTTATAAACAATACTTGTGTCACACCCCATGGATTTAATCCACCGCAGCATACTCCTAGAAATCGGGAGCACGAAGTATTCGAATACATTTTTAAACTCTGCAGAGATGTACCTCTTTTTAAATCCACTTTTTCACTCGACTTCCAAGTCGGGCCAAGGCCGAGATCACACAACGTTTTTGCAGTCTAGTATTAACAGTATCCCTGCCCGGTAAATGGACAACACCATCCCAAGTACCGTTGTGGGTCCTCCCCACTGCCTTACTTCCTAGCCTGGGTCTATGTTCCCGCAGGACACATAACCTCTTTTGATTACAGTCGCGCACGACTTAATCTGGCGTAGGGCGTCTTCCTTCTTTACACCTTATCCTCTCATAATTTTTCTGATCTCACATCACTCATGGACGAACTGCGTCCCACCAGTTTCCACGCGAGAAACCGGATCGACAAGCCATGCAGGGAACTGGTAATACTAAGAAAGCTACTAGGTTGCGCCTGTCCCATACCAGGTAAGTGGTTGGTACGTTTTTCATGCCACTAGACGCATAACACAAGGTTCTAGTCCTTACATGCCAGTGACCAGATCATACCACAACCATGCACCTTCAGTGCCTGCACATCCAGTGCAGCCAAGCACCTCCAGTGCTACCACCATCCCATACCAAAATACTGGTCACGGCTAGGGGTTCTATTTCATGAATATAAATGTACATGTTTATACTTTTATTAGTTCGAGGCTTGCTATCTTATCAAGTTCACATTTCTCAAGTATTCAATCTATCACTGCCATAATATCATTGATCTCAACATGTGCAATATTAATGAAATATCTACTCATGGAATAGCATAGCAATTCATAAAATATGGGTTTCAATATGTTCAAAGTATGACTTGCCTTCCGCGTCGTAAGTATCCGCAGTCGATGACGGTTCAGCGACAAGATCTTCAACCCCGGACTCTTGCTCTGAACAAGATCAAACAAGCAAACAGGCATTACAATCAATCCTATTCTTGCTAATCCACTACATGCAAAGATGCAAGGAGAAAATACTCTGGCAATACAAGGTTTGAAAGCGATGTGGTTTTAATTATGGAAACCAGGGTTAAAGTTAGCTGTTAAGGTTTACAAGGTTCCAAAATATCAGGGTAATATCAAGGTGGTGACTGGTTCGCCCAAAAACAGCGAATGTCTTTAGGTTGGCATTCGGTTCAAGGCATCGACATAAGGTCGGTGGGTGATAGAGGGCTCAACTCAAGTTGTGACAGTAGAGAAAAGTGTAGATCACAACATCAGGAGTCTAAGGGACAAAGTTATTTTCAAAGTGCATGGCTGGAAGTGGGTGAAAAGGCTCAATGCCACTGGCTGACACAGGCTGGCATAGGCTTGACACGGCCAGAAACTAGGGTTAGCCATATCTTTTGACTCAGGACTCCAAATGATGCACCACTTTGTCTGGTGGTTAGGCATTTGTAACAGGAACAAATGTCTCAACAGGACCTAGGGCAGGAGATGGCCGGAAAGTGATGAAAACCGGCGAAGAAGTTGGCTGGCCTGGAGCACATGCAGTGTGAACAGTACAGCAAACTAGGGCATAGCTATATCTCACAATCTAGGCCGAATTAGGAGTCGTGATAGAAGACAAAGTTGCTCAGAATGGTCCAAAACATCTAGATGGCAAGGTTTCTATGGCTGGATTGGCTGGATTTAGGGGATATTGGCCGGGGAAAAGATTAACTCAAGCCTGATTTGGGCATTTTTGATCTAGGGCAAATAAACTTAATTCCTTGCTTGTGGATAGTCTCTGGGGCATAAGTAAGCTACTGGTGAAGTTAGATTAACTAGAAATGCACCAGAAAAGCTTGAACAGCAAGCTCAGTTCACAAGCAAAGTTCCAATTTGGGGTTTTTCACATTTTAGCAAATCTGTCGATTTTGGTTGCTTAGGGATGTTAAGCAAGGTCTAGTGAGCATATTTGATTACTAGTTCGAAGGTTGAATCGATCTGGTTGAGGATTAATTGCTCGCCGGAGCTACTGGAGTAAAACTGAAATTGCCGGCGACTGAGGGTATTTAGACTAAATTCCAAGCTCGAGAAGCATGAGGGGGATGAGAGAAGCTCACTGGGGGTGTTGGATCAAAGAATGAAGCAGTGGAGAAGCTTGGCACCGTGCTCCTCCTTCGCTGCTCGCCGGGGAAGAAGAAGACACAGCGAGTTTGACTGATTGCTGGTGTGCAGGTGTGTAAGATGGTTGCTAGTCCAGGGGGTTTAAATAGGCGAGGCTGCGGGGGCTCCCAACGTCTACAATCGCACGGGGAGTTGAAGCCGGCTTGAATTGACTGGGAAGTGACCGGCGGCGAAGACAGGCGGCGAAGCGACGTCTTCACCGGTCGTGTCGGCTGCGCTGCTGCTCTGGTGGAGGTGAAGGCGAAGTGATGCCTCTCCAAGGCATGCTTGCGACGTGGCGCAAAGCTTCTGCAGTGGCTGCAGCAATGGCGTGCGCGCGCGGGCAAAATCGGCGATGCTGGTGCGGCCGCGGTGGCTCCACGGTGGCGAACGGCGTGCGCACACATGGCAGGGACACAGTGGCAAGGGTGGCGACCACGGGGCTTCACCGGCGATGAAGTTCCTGGCGTGGCAGCGCGGTGGTCGCGGTCGTGCACGGCTGCTGGTCGCGCACAGTGCCTCTGGTCGAACCAGGGACCAAAATGCAAGGATTCTTATTTGAAATCTGGACTGATTTGTAATTTCTGTCTTAGAGGTGGTTAATTTGAGAATTGATTTCATGGCTGAGTATAACATTTCTATTAGTACTCATCCAACTCAATTTTAGAGAAAATTTGATAAGATTTGGGGGATTTCACCTATTTTCGAAAATAGGGTAAAATTAGGGTAAAATAGATCTGGATTTTCTCAAACTCGAATTCTGGTAATTAGGGTGAGATTTTGAAGTTTAAACAGAAGGGAAATATGTATCAAATAGTATTTGGGAGGTGTTTCCTGAAGAAATTCTGAAGTTGGAATTGATTTGCAGATTTTAGCCTTTTCAGGCTTCCAGGTAAACAGAAAAGGACTTATTCGCAGTAAAATTTGGACTAAACTGCGAAAAGTGTTTAGATGAATTAATTTGGCTCCCAACTTTTTGAAGTGAGTTGAGGATAAACCTAGGAACATATTCCAGGGGTTACTTGAGTCTGGATAAGGTTAAATCAGAATAATTCAATCATCTGAAAACTGGGGTACTTAGGGTAAGCCTGAATTTTCCTGTTTTCGAAAACGGAGAGAGGCTTAGGTACTGAGAGTTAGGTTCAGAATTTGATCTGGCTCCTGAAGACTTTTATCCTCAGGGTAACTGATAGGTTAAATCTGGATGGTCAGATCTTGATCTGGAACTAGAGAATAGATTTGGAGATTTTTAGGGTTTGGGAGAGATTAGAGTTCAACTGATCTGGCTACTACTACAGGGATACATGCATGCAGGATTTTCATGCAAAACTTTTCACCCCCAAAACTAGGGTGTTACAGCCATGGAATCAAATTCCAAATTGAACCTCTCAAAGACCAGATTTGCAATTTAGTCCAAAGCCAAACCAAAAATCATCGCAAATCAGTCCCTGGTTCGACCACGGGCTACTATGCACGACCAGGCCGTTCAATCGACCACGAGCACAGGAATTTTGGTCGTCGTCGTTGCCGCCGCTGCAGCTTCATCGCCAGCGATCACCAGCGCTGCAGCTTCATCGCCAGCGATCACCAGTGCATCGTGTTCGCCACCGTGGAACAGCTTCACCTCGCCAGCATCGCCTTCGCTCTCCCGCGCGAGTGCCCGACAACGGCAGCGCAGTTGCGCCACGTTGCAAGCATGCCTGGGGGAAGCATCAAGTCGCCGTTGCATCAACCAGGACTGCACGCCAGACTGTAAAAGCCGGCACGGCCGCTGGAGCGCGTCACTTCGCTGCTGTCCCGCCCGGCCGGTCGATTCGCCGTCGATTCACAAGCTTCAATTCTCCAGGCAATTCTAGCTGTTGCAAGCTTCTAGCTGTGCCTATAAAAGCCATCCCAGCCCAGCTCAAAGACACACACGCCAGAACCACACAAGTCTCTAACCTCGCCGTCCTCTTCGTCTTCTTCGGCGAGCTCGAAGAGAGGCTCACGGTGCCAGGCCAACCTACTGCACCGAACTCCAAATTGAAGCTACCAGTAAGTAACTCTCATCCACTTACCTGTGTAGTAGCAGCCAATTGAACTCTATCGCACCACATCGCCGGGAATTGCTGATTTTCCCCGATAACTCCGGCGAGCAATTAACCCCTAATTAAACCGATTTAGCTCTCGAGCCTGTAATCAATCATGATCAGTGGACTGTGTGGAACACATGTAAGCAACCAGAATCATCAATTTTGCTAAAATCTGAAAAACCCCCAATTCAACCATGCATGTTCACTGTGCTTGCTGATTTAGCTTATCTGTCGAATGTTTGGCTAATCTAACTTCACACCTAGCTTTCTTATGCCCCAGAGACCATCCTCAAGCAAGGATTTGAGTTCATTTGTCCTAGAACAGAAATGCCCAATTTTTGTGGCTTCTTCTCTAGCACCGGTCGCCGGATTTTGTTCCCGGCCGTTTCAACCCTAACAACCTTGTCTAGTAGATGTGCCTCGACCCCATGAGTATTTTTGTCTTCTAGCTCGACACCTGGATCGGCCCAGATGAAGAGGTATCGCCATGCCAAAGTTTTGTCCAGAGACTGTTGTGAACAGTTCGGTCACCGTGTTCTTCGCCGGTTTTCATCACTTTCCGGCCATCTCCTGCCCTAGATCCTGTTGAGACATTTGTTCATGTTACAAATGCCTAACTACCAGACAAAGTGATGCATCATTTGGAGCCTTGAATCAAAAGATATGGCTAACCCTAGTTTCTGGCCATGTCAACCCTATGCCAGGCTATGTCAGCCAGTGGCATTAGCCCTGTTCACCCACCTCTGGTCGTGTAAAACAGAAATTACTTTGTCAAATAGCTGCCTCACTACCTTGTGCACCATAAGCTTGAATCAAAACCTACTTTGGCCACTGGAAACTGTTCAAACCATGTCAATGCCATTCTAGAGCACTGTCAGCCTATGTCAGCCAGTGGCATTGAGCCTTTTCACCCACTTCCAGCCATGAACTTTGGAAATAACTTTGTCCCTTAGACTCCTGACGTTGTGATCTACACTTTTCCCTACTGTCACAACTTGAGTTGAGCCCTCTATCACCCATTGACCTCATGTCGATGCCTTGAACCAAATGCCAACCTAAAGACATTCGCTGTTTTTGGGCGAACCAGTCACCACCTTGATATTACCCTGATATTTTGGAACCTTGTAAATCTTAACAACTAATCTTAACCCTGATTACCAGAGTTAAACTCAAATCGCTTCCAAATCTTGTATCACCAAAGTGTTTTCTCCTTGCATCATTGCATGTAGTGGATTAGTAAGAGTAGGATTTATTGTAATGCCTGTTTGCTTGTTTGATTCTGTTCAGAGCAAGAGCCCGAGGTTGAAGACCTTGTCACTGAACCGTCATCAACTGCTGATACTTACGACGCGGAAGGCAAGTCATACTTTGATCATATTGAACCTATATTTTATGAATTGCTATGCTATTCCATGAGTAGATATCTCATTAATATTGCATGTGTTGAGATCAATGCACTACTACAGAATTGCTTTTCACTATCGGTTTAAAATCGTCTCTACTATCGGTTCTCTTACCGCTAGTGATCGGCACGATAGAAAAAACGTAGCACAACTCTATCGGTTGCAAACCGATAGTAAAATACCTATATTCCAACATTCACTAATCGTGAATGATAATTTCTTCTATCGGCTCAGTGAACTCAACCGATAGTGATGTTAGATTTCTTGTAACGGTTCTACACTGGAAACCGATAGTACTGTTAGTTTTCCTATCGGTTAGTTACTTGACACGGTTAGTACTGGAAACTTTCCCAAATTTGTCGCATCTGCTCCAATTGAGGCAACTCGTATTGGTCTTTCAACATGGCGCTCTGCATGCTTGTATGAAGTTAGGAAACTGATTTCATTTCAATTACTCTTTCCTAAAGAATACCTGGTTCTAATCGCGTTCAGTATCAATTTAATAAACTGACACGAGGGGCAAGAACAATTTTAATCGGGTTGGTCAAGAACACTTACAGTTCGTGGAGTGGCCTACGATGGCGCGATGCAGTGACCGGCGGCTGTGAAGAACCCAAATGCGAGCGGCAATGGTGGTGCAGGAGCGAAAAAGGGGACGTCGGGGAGGCTAGGGTTTTCCGCGTGCGAGTAGAGACTTATTTGGAAATGTGTTTGGTTGGACTGGAGGGAAAACTCCCGCGCGTTTAACCCATTATAAGGAAGTTTATTATCGGTTCAAAAACACAACCGTTAGTGAACTTTCATCTCTTCTAAAGGTCCCCATTGTTTCTTTTACTATCGGTTGAATAAACAAACCGATAGTAAAAGTTCATCTTTACTATCGGTTCGTACACTAATAACCGATAGTAAAGATGAACTTTTACTATCGGTTCAAAAACACAACTGTTAGTGAACTTTCCTCTCTTCTAAAGGCCCCCATTGTTTCTTTTACTATCGGTTGAATAAACAAACCGATAGTAAAAGTTCATCTTTACTATAGGTTCGTACACTAATAACCGATAGTAAAAGTTTATCTTTAATATCGGTTGGTACAGTACGAACCGATAGTATAAAGTGTACAATTTTACTATCTGTTACGAATGAAAAACCGATAGTACTATTTTAATATATTATATCGGTTGGTACAGTAATAACCGATAGTATAAAGTGCGTAATTTTACTATCAGTTAAAAATGAAAAACCGATAGTACTATTTAATATATTATATCGGTTTGTATAGTCATAACCGATAGTATAAGTGCGTAATTTTACTGTCAGTTAAAAATGGAAAACCGATAGTACTATTTAATATATTATATCAGTTTGTACTGTAATGACCGATAGTAAAAAGTTTTTGCATTTCACTAACGTTGGACTAGTGTGTAACCGATAGTAAAATGCTTCTTTTCCGCCGCTGTCGTCCTATTCTATCGGATTTTTCCCAGATTGCTTATAACCGTTAGAAAATATGGGTTAGTGGAATGCACTTCTGTAGTAGTGATGATATTATGGCAGTGATAGATTGAATACTTGAGGAATGTGAACTTGTTAAGATAGCAAGCCATGAATTAATAAAAGTATATGCATATACATTTATATTCATGAAATAGAACCCCTAGCCGTGACCAGTGTTTTGGTATGGAATGGTGGTAGCACTGGAGGTGCTTGGCTGCACTGGATGTGCAGGCACTGAAGGTGCATGGTTTGTGGTATGATCTGGTCACTGGCATATAAGGACTAGAACCTTGTGTTGTGCGTCTAGTGGCATGAAAAACGTACCAACCACTTACCTGGTATGGGACAGGCGCAATCTAGTAGCTTTCTTTTTTATTAGCAGTTCCCTGCATGGCTTGTCGATCCGGTTTCTCGTGTGGAAACTGGTGGGGCGCAGTTCGTCCATGAGTGGTGTGAGATCAGAAAAATTATGAGAGGATAAGGTGTAAAGAAGGAAGACGCCCTACGCCAGATTAAGTCGTGCACGACTGTAATCAAAAGAGGCTATGTGTCCTGCGGGAACATAGACCCATGCTAGGAAGTAAGGCAGTGGGGAGGACCCACAACGGTACTTGGGACTGGATTGTCAATTTACCGGGCAGGGATACTGTTAATACTAGACTGCAAAATGTTGTGTGATCTCGGCCTTGTCACATGCGTATAAGTCGCATGGAGTTGGCCCGACTTGGAAGTCGAGTGAAAAAGTGGATTTAAAAAGAGGTACACCTCTGCAGAGTTTAAAAATGTATTCGAATACTTCGTACTCCCGAGTTTTAGGAGTATGCCGCGGTGGATTAAATCCACGGGGTGTGACACAAGTATTGTTTTATAAACTAAAATTTGTTAGTTCAAGATTACCCAAGTGGCATGTGTTGTCACGATAAGGGGCGTTGCCGTGGGCTGTCATGTGTTGACGTGTCACAGTAATACCATAATCTAGTAAACATGTGTTAGCTAAGAGGCATGTGGATTTTGCCTTAAGCATATGATAACTAAGAGGCATGTGGATTTTGCCCTAAAGTATATGAGATACTGATATGAGTATAAGATTGAAAGGCTTGAATAAAAATAATGTGATATGAGGATATATCGCCTTGGATATGGGATATATGCATATTGACATCAGTATGATTTATTTACTGCCATGAGTATGATTGGAAGTTTAATAAGAAATGAGAAAGAAATGTATTTTGAGAAACCCTTCACTCTTTCCCCAATAGCATAGGTTCATGTCATTTATATTATATGTATCTCTACCTTCCCCATGACTTGCTGAGTACGTAAGTACTCACCCTTGCAACAACTCATCAATAGATGGAGCGTTCTATGACCTTGGAGGATATCCTGAAGATGTTGCAGACCCAGGAGATGATGAGCAGTTTCCTCCGGAGCCCTGATGTGGTGCTGTCTTGCTGTCAACCTCTATTTCCTGTGGATTGCTTTCGGGCCTAGCTTCCGCCGATTAGATGTTTTATTTTGTTGTACCCTTGTGCCTCGTAAGGCACTGTACCCCATGTTGTACTAAGGCCTGATGGCCATACAATTATGACTACTGTAATATTTTGCTGCTTCAATGTATTCCTGTGTTGACTCATCCTGGGAAGTCAAGTGGTTTATGGGACCAGCTGCACCGAGCTGGGCTCCTCACAGGTGATGTCACAGTCGTGGCAGTCATGACACAGGGTATTTGCAATACCACGACAATGTAGAACTGTCTGTATTGAACCTGGTATAAAAGGTCTTTTGACGGATGTTTCGAACTAGTCGTACACTCTTGCTCGACATACTGCCCAGTTGGAAGAGATCTGGGGCAAGGAAGAGTAATATCTCAAAAGGAGAGCATTTGGGGGCAACATATTTGAAGATCCAAGGTTGGTACTTTGTCCTAAGGCATACACATTACTTAATTTCATCATCAATATCGATCTCCATTGATTGATCAAATTAGAGGGAGAGGGAGGGGAAGGTAGAGTAGCAAATCCTGGTTGTAACTCATTTTTTGACCTGTAGCTATTTAATTGCTTTATGATGTGTGTTATCCACGCCCCAATTAGTTACTAACTAATTGCTTGCAGTTCAAGTCGTAGTTAACTAGTTATACCGCAAACTCCACATCAAACACTAGCTAGCTAGATTTATAATTTATTGCATGTCGACCGTACGTAGAGTATTAGTTAGCATGTGTATGAATTTAATTGCAGATGGTCCATCGAGGTTGGATGTATAATGACAACCGAGTGAGTGAAGAATAATGAAAGGTATTTTAGATTTCCAAAAAGTTGTTGAGTAAGACACGGCGAAGAAGGGTTTACCATATATGTATAGTCCATGCGTAGACTGCCAGAATCTTAAGATGTTCACCAACTCATCTCAAATTTTCACCCACTTGATCCGACATGGTTCAAAAAGAGGTACACGTGTTGGGTCCACCATGGAGAAGAGCCAATTGCAGAAACAAGTGCCACTCAGGTTGAGGAACAGGACATGTCGAATCCCAACAATGACTTCAATGAGGATATGCGAAAGGATGACAATTTAGATGACATATTGCGTGATGTGAAAGAAAATTACAGTGAAAGAGAGTTTGGTAAATTCAAGCGCTTGATTGAGGACTCAGAATAGCCATTGTTCCTTGGTTGCAAGTCGAAGTACACAAAGTTGGCCTCCGTGCTTGAACTGTTAAAATTGAAGGCAAGTAACAGCTGGACCGACTAGAGTTTCACGACATTGTTAGATCTTTTGGCGGACATGCTTTCGGAAGGAAACGAGTTGCCAAAAAACACCTACCAAGCGAAAAAGCTATTGTGTCCTTTGGGAATCGAAGTAGAAAGGATACACACATGTCCTAATGATTGCATCCTTTACCATAACGACTACAAGGATATGCATGTATGTCCGGTGTGCGACACATCCTGTAATAAGCGTAAGGACCGAACTGACGACGGTGACTATGCTGAGATAAAGCATGGACCTCCTGCTAAGGTGTTGTGGTATTTGCCCATCATTCCCCGCTTGCAGCGTTTGTTTGCAAACCGTAAAGAGGCAAAATTATTGCGTTGGCACTCGGAAGACCAGAAGAAGGATGGAAAGCTGAGACACCCCGTTGATTCTTCGCAGTGGAGAAACATCGACAGGGAATTTGTTAACTTCGGAGCAAAATTGAGGACTATAAGGTTCAGGTTAAGTACCGATGGAATTAATCCTTTTGGTAACATGAGGAGACGGCATAGCACTTGGCCGGTTCTTTTGTGTATCTACAACCTTCCTCCTTGGTTGTGTATGAAGCGCAAGTACATCATGATGTCTTTACTTATCTTAGGACCAAAACAACCCGAAAATGATATTGATGTGTACCTAGCACCATTGATAGAGGATTTGCTAACAATGTGGAATGAAGGGGTGCAGGTATGGGACGCATAAAAACGAGAGACCTTCGTCCTACGTGCTATGATATTTTGCACCATCAACGATTTCCCTTCCCTTGGAAATTTGTTGGGCCGTAGTACGAAAGGAGCCAAAGCTTGTCCCCACTGCGAAGATGAGGCTGAGAGGGTGTGCCTGAAGAATTGCACGAAAATAGTGTACATGCGTCACCGTATGTTTCTTCCAAAGAATGACGCGTATCATAAGAGGAAGAGGGAATTTGACGGCCACAAGGAAGATGGTTCGGCCCCGAAGCCTATGCGCGGGAAAGAAGTTTACTCACGGGTGAAGGACATAGACGTTGTGTTTGGAATGGGTCGTAAATTGAAACCCCACCCGACGAACACTTGGAAGAAGAGATCAATATTTTGGGACTTACTGTATTGATGTCATGCATGTATAGAATAATGTTTTCAAAAGTTTAATCGGCCTATTGCTGAACATTCTGGGGAAGACAAAGGATGGTGTCAATGTGCGGTGTGACATGATCGAAATGAAAATTAGGTCCGAGCTAGCACCGAGAGAGGACGAGAAAGGCCGTATATACCTCCCCCCTGCATGCTACACTTTGTGGAAGGCTGAGAGGACAGAACTCTGCAAGTGTCTCTATGGTGTTAAAGTTCCATCGGGTTACTCCACAAATATGAAAAAGCTTGTGTCCATGGTGTCGTGGATTATCACCTGAGCTAGTTCAAAATAATACACGTCTGGTTTAAGACAGAATCAGATTAGACGTGTGTCTATAAGTCCATCGTTTTGGTCTTAGACGACCAGAAGGGCGCGGACACAAAGATGATTTATGATCGCAGCCCTTGCGCGATCATGAGGCCGCAGATAGTGTGCGGTCAGAAGATTGTAGACAGTGGGTGGTCAGATGGTCATTGACTATTTGCGACCAGAGTAACTCGAGAAGGTCTAACCCTTTGAATAGGCATATCCCGAGGATCACGAGGATCTTTCCACGTATGAAGACAACTGCCAGGAGGTTAACAAGTGCGGTTATCCCTTGATTACAAGTGTTAAGCCTGCATTGAAGTTAAGTGCGGTTAACAAAACTGCATCCAAGCAACTGTTCGAGGCCGTTTCACGTTGGCGCCCTTTTGGTCGATATAAAAGGATGGTCAATGCACGTTCTAAAGGCGGTTAAGCGTACAAGCATTACCAGGAGTCCAAGTAACCAGAAGACTTAGACATAGTTAGATAGACTAACTTAGAAGAGATCTTCTCCTGTGATCATGTCTTCCTCCCTCTTGTAAATATCTTTTCTCACATAGTGAAATCATAACAGGACGTAGGGCTATTACTCCCACCATCGAGGGCCTGAACCTATATAAACTCTCTTATGCCCGTACAGATATTAGTCATCCTACCTTCCCAGAGGAGCGCCTGAAAGGTCCCGCAACTCACAAATTTGCATAAGATGACCAAGGACCCCGAGTCCAAATGGTCAATAGCTGGCGCCCACCGTGGAGCCTTTTCTCAAGGTGCTTTCCCTTCATCCGGAGGTTTGGTGAGCCATGTTTGGGGCATATAATTCTGAGAACGACTTTGATCTCGACAATTATGCCCATATACAAATGCCTTTGCCTAGCGATCCCGTTCCAATGGAAGAGATCAATTGCGAAGACATTCCAAAGGAACGTCAGGAGGACACGTCTTCCCTACCCGGGTCATGTCCAGCGACCAGGGGGTGGAAGAGACAGGTCCAGAACTTGATGTCAGTTCCACCGTATGCAAAATCGAGTCTCGGTCACCATGCGTCCCCGTCGGGGACCAGGATGGCAGTGACCAGGAACTCAGTCCAGGGATGTTTGATCCTGGAAACCTCCACTGTCTCTTTGATTTTGAGTCCGACTCGGAGCAAACAAAGATGTTCACTCCTTTTGCAGCTTCGCTCCCCAGAGAATTCGCTGCCTTGTCGGAGGAAAACCCCGATTAGCAGATTGCTAGGGAAGAACAGGAGAGTAGACAAAAGGAGGAACAAGAACGCAAACAGAAGGAGGATCAAGACCGTGAGCGACGAGATAACGAACTCCATAGAACAGCCCTAGAGGCCCTGCAAAATGCGCAGTCTCGTTATGACGCCGCCCCTAGTTCCTCCTGTCGCCCACATGGTCGCAGGCACGACCAGACGCCTTCTTTACCCCCGGAATATTTACTGGCAGATGAGGAAACAATTACACCTGGCGCACCGAAGAGAAGTACGCATGGCCAACTTCGATATATTGTAGAGGTCTTGCGTAATTTTCCTCCTACCCTCACAGACGCGGACAAACCAGCTTTTGCTAGTATCCTAGCTAAGAAGCTGGATGAGGTCGCATCTGATGCGACCCCTACAGCTTCCTCCCGGTCTATGATACGTTCCCATGAAAAGGAGTATTCCCACTCTAGTCATGGTAGACGTAATCGGTTACCATCCGGATCACTCCGGCATGACAAATCCAGGCGCGTGGGAAGTTCTCGTGACCGAGATCGAATTCCCGTGCATTCTGGTCTGGGACCACGTCGCGCGTCTCCATTGCATGAAATCACTCGTGGTTATGCTAGAAATCGCAGAACTCTCCACAATCCCTATGTGGGCTGTAAAGCTTTTTCGCTAGGCCTCCGTGCGGTCATCTGGCTGGATAAGTTCAAGCTGGGGGCTATTGAGAGGTTTGATGGGACCCAGAATCCGTCGGAGTTCCTTCAAATTTACATCACCGCTATCCAAGCGGTGGGTGGGGATGATCGCGTCATGGCCAAGTACTTGCCGACGGTCCTTGAGAGACCGGCAAGGACCTGGCTATTCAATCAGCCAGAAGATTCGATATATAACTGGGAAATATTGTGCGATGCTATCCTCTACAATTATTAGAATTGTTATCAGAAACCCGGGAAAGAAGACGATCTTCATCGTCTACGACAAACTTCTATGGAGACTCTTCGAAAATTTGTCAAAAGATTTGTTGGGGTGAGAAATACCATCCCAAACATATCCGATAACTCCATTATCAGGGCATTTAAGCACACTGTTCGATATCGAAGGTTTACGGAAGATTTACTTATCCACCCTCCTCGGTCAGTAGCTGATCTCTTTGATATGGCTGATCGCTACTCAGATGCGGCCGAGGCTGTTGAATGGAATAGGATGGTGGATAAAGGGAATTTACCACCCCAACCAGGTCTCAAGGATGTGAAAAAAGAGGATGCAGGCAAGAAGCCAGAGTCTTCATCGAGTGGGAAGTCGAAGAAGTCTAAAAAGAATCGAACCAGACAGTACCGAGAGGTCGCAGTCGCGGAAAAACCTCCACCGGAGAAAGGTAATAAGTTTTCATTTAAAAATAAAACTGCCTCTGGTGGTCGCAACGTCGACCAGCCAGAAAAACTGACTAACTCGCAGGAAAGCAAGAAGTGGTGCCCGATCCACAACTCTCCGGGACACGACCTCAAGAACTGCCGGAGCTGGTTGAAGCAACTAGATGACTTCTACCAGGGAATTGGGCCGATGCCAACTTTGCCATCAAAAGAGCAGACTTGCGGGCTTAGAGACGCCGATGGGGACGAAGAAATGTCCTACCAGGTACCTCGTAATTTTGTTAATGTCATTTTTGGAGGTTCCTCCTCTTTTGTTTCTAAACGTCAGTTTAAAGCGTTTCATCGAGAAGTTAACCTAGCGGAAGCTCCCCTTGGCGAACCTCAATACCCTCGTTGGTCGGACATTCCTTCGACATTTGATCGCTTTGATTGTCCCGTTGGCCTTACTCGACCATTGAGACTACCTCTGGTCATTACCCCAATTATCAGTAATGCGAGAGTCGAATGGGTCCTAATAGATGGAGGTAGTTCCTTGGACATTTTATTGGTCAAGGCATTGGACGAGATGCAAATCCCTCGTTCGAAAATCAAACCCATAATCCATCCATTTTTTGGGATAATCCCTGGTCCCTCGATGATGCCGATGGGACAGGTGGTGCTCCCAGTAACACTGGGTCAACCAGATAATTTCCGAACAGAGTTAGTTACTTTTGATGTAATTGATTGTGATTAGGCTTATAATGCCCTTTTTGGCAGGCCAACTCTCACTAAATTTATGATGGCGACGCACTATGCTTATCAGTGCAGTAAGTTACCTGGCCCCAAAGGTGTTATCTCGGTCCGAGGCAACCGCAATGTGGCATTGACTTGCGATTGGTTATCCCTGGAGCTCATAGATCAACTTCCCCTTCGAGATGTCAAGATCACCACCACAGCTGCGGATACGATCAAGGTCGCCCCTCGACCAGAGGAAAAGCTAAAACTGGTTCCGTTATGCACAGATGATCCATCTAGAACAATTCAGATTGGATCAGGTCTGGATGACAAATAGGAACTCGAACTCATTACTTTCCTCCGAGCTAATGCAGACGTGTTTGCGTGGAAACCATCCGACATGCCCGGTGTCCCAAGGGAGGTAATTGAGCACAGGTTAGCAATTTGACCTGGACAGCAACCAATAAAGCAGAAGCTCAGACGCTTTGCTGTTGATCGGCAAGAAGCTATCCACGCGGAGTTAGAAAAACTCCAAACGGCCGGGTTTATTCGAGAAGTTGATCATCTGGAATGGCTTGCAAATCCGGTCATGGTCCATAAGTCAAATGGTAAGTGGCGCATGTGCGTCGATTACACCAGCCTAAACAGTGCCTGCTCGAAGGATGACTTTCCCCTTCCCCGCATCGATCAGTTGGTTGACTCTACTGTAGGTTGCGAACTGATGAGCTTCCTGGATGCTTACTCAGGGTATCATCAAATTAGCATGGCAGAAGAAGATGAAGAGAAGGCTGCTTCATCACACCATTCGGCACCTCCTGCTACGTCAGAATGCCATTTGGTTTCAAGAACGCCAGTTCCACGTACCAGCACTTGATGCAAAAGACCTTTCTTTCCCAGATGGGGTGTAATCTTGAAGCTTACGTAGATGACTTGGTTGTAAAAAGCTTAAAAAGCTTGACTCATTTAGATGATCTTGCTGAAACCTTCTGTAACTTAAACCAATTTGGAATAAAGTTAAACCCAGAAAAGTGTTCTTTTGGGGTTTCATCTGGTAAACTTTTAGGCTTTCTCGTCTGTTCTAGAGGAATCGAGGTTAATCCCAAAAAAATCAGGGCCATCGAGCAAATGAGGTCTCCTTCGACCATGAAGGATGTCCAGTGCTTGGCAGGTCGCATGGCGGCTTTAATTCGATTTATATCGCGACCAGGTGAGAGGGGATTACCTTTTTTCAAAGATCTTCGAAAACACCATGGTTTTACCTAGTCGGATGAAGCCGAGAAAGCATTCCAGGAGGTTAAAGCATATTTATCCAGTCCGCCAGTATTGGTTTCTCCGATCACACGGGAACCACTACTTCTTTACTTGGCTGCCACACCTCATGCGGTCAGCGCAGTTCTGATCGCAGAAAGAAAGGAGTGCAACAACCCGTCTATTACGTAAGCGAGGTACTTCATGCTCCCAAAGAGCGTTACCCTGAAGTCCAGAAGATACTTTACGCGCTACTGATGGCTTCCCGCAAGCTACGACATTACTTTCAGGCACATAAAATTACACTGCCCTCGTCCTTCCCTTTGGGAGATATTATCTGAAACCCAGAGAAATCTAGTTGAATCGCGAAGTGGACTATGGAACTTGGAGCATTTGACATCCATTTCACCCCTCGCACGGCAGTCAAGTGTCAGATCCTTGTAGACTTTGTGGTCGATGAACTAACCCTGACACACCTATGCAGGAATCTAAAGACTTATCATGCACCGACCACTGGACGATGTATTTTGACAGCTCTCGCAGTTTTCAACACTCGGGGGCTGGAGTGGTCTTAGTTACGCCCCAGGGCGACCAACTCAAGTATGTCATTCAATTGCATTTTGTTGTGACTAACAACGCAGCAGAATATGAAGGTCTTATTGCAGGGTTCCGGGCAGCAAAATTCCTCAGAGTCCGTCAATTAGTGGTGATGGGAGACTCACAGCTGGTCGTAAACCAGGAAAACAAGGAGTACAGCACCTCCGATGAGACAATGGCTCATTACCTAGGGGAAGTGAGGAGATTGGAAAAACACTTCAGTCACTTTGAAGTCCAATACATCCCGCGAAAGGACAATATTCTCGCAGACCAATTATCTAAAATTGGATCCTCACGGACATCTGCTCCAGCAGGAGTGTTCGTTGAACACTTATAACATCCTTCGATCATGACTACAGTCGAAGATGACCAGTGATAGTCTTCGTTACCAACCTTGGACAAGAAGGAGATTGGACCCATCCATTGAGGGTCTATCTCAAACATGGGACCTTGCCCAAGGATGAAACCGAAAGTGATCGGTTGATTCAAAAAGCGCGCCTATACAAACTTATAGAAGGGATTTTGTATAGGAAGGGTACTCAAGGAGTATTCATGCGTTGTATTTCTCAAGAGGAAGGTAAATCCCTCTTGAAAGAAATCCATGACGGTGTGTGTGGTGCGCACGCGTCATTTCACACACTGGTCGGGAAAACTTTTTGACAGGGTTTTTACTGGCCTTCGGCACTCGATGATGCCAAATACTTGGTCAAGACATGCCCCAAGTGTCAATTTCATGCAAGACAGGTTCATCAGCCCACATATGCCTTGCAAACTATCCCTTTAACGTGGCCCTTTGTGGTCTGGGGGATAGACATTGTGGGACCTATGCCACAGGCGGTCAATGGTTACAAATTCCTATACGTAGCCATTGACATGTTTACAAAGTGGATTGAGGCTGAACCAGTCCACAATATCACCGCTGCTGCGGCACAGAAGTTCTTTCATAAGAACATTATCACTCGATTTGGTGTTCCAAGTCATCTCATCACTGACAATGGTTCCCAGTTCTCTAGCGGTCTCTTTCTAGACTATTGCGATAATATTGGAATCAAGGTGTGCTTTGCTTCTGTAGCTCATCCACAAAGCAATGGTGCCGTCGAACGCGCGAACGGGCAGATACTACAAGGTATCAAGAAACGTGTTTTCGATCGCCTTAAGGTGCGTCCGAAGGTGGTGGGTAGGATGAACTCTACTCCGTTCTGTGGGCACTACGTACTACCTGTAGTCGAGCCACCGGTGAGACACCTTTCCAATTGGTATACGGCGCCGAGGCTGTGTTACCTACGGAAATTTGTGTTGGTTCTGTCCGAACAGATCAATTTGACCAGATTGATCAGATCAAACAACGAACTCAGGATTTAACCTTACTCGAAGAAAAGTGTGATCGAGCGCTGATAAGGTCGGCAATATATTTGCAAGCTTTGTGAAAATCTCACAGCAAGAGGGTGCTGCCGTGTACTCTTCAGGTGGGTGACCTGGTTTTATGAAAATACAAAACCAGTCTAACCGCAATAAGTTCTCTCCTCAGTGGGAAGGCGCTTACATTTTTGTTTCAGTACCGTGACCAGGATCGGCTTGGTTAGCAATGGAGGATGGCAGAATCTTGTCCAATAGTTGGAACATCGATCAACTACGCAAGTTCTACTTGTGAGTTCTCCAATCATTTTTCCTGTTCAATTAGCATGGTTTAGCAAAAATCTTGAGTACTTTCATTTCACTCGTGTTATGTTCGTTTCTTTGCCATACCTATAACGAGCCCTGCTCGGGGGTTGATCGCCGATGATCATCGTGCTACAGTATCCTAATCGGATTTGATGTAACATCCTAGTTTTTGGCTATCTTTTCTGCTTACGAGTCAGCATATCTTCTTTGGAATCCCTGATGTCTCAACCCTATCTTGATCTTAGGTATGCCACTATCTTAACCTAAAAAGTTGGCAGCTAAATTTCATCTCCCAGATCATTTTCACATTTCAGTCCAAAAGTGTTTCAGTTTAGTCCTTTCAGAATTTTCAAAAAGTCCAAAAAGGCTAAAAGTCCCAGATCATCTCCAAGTTCAAATCTGATCAAGTGATTATCTTTCTTTCATTTTTCTAAACGTTTTTCCCTTTTGGAGGAACTCAAGAATCTCAACCGAAACCCTAGTTTCAGCCCCGGCAAAATGTCAAAAAACCCTAATTACCCTGTTTTCGATTTTTGTCGAAACCCTCAGATCTTGTCGGATCTTACCATTTTCCTGTTGGATGTGTCCAAGTATTTTGGAAACACTCATCTGCAAAATCAGAATGCAAATCAGCCCCTTAGATTTCCAAATTCGCAATCAAGTCCAAAACCACGAGAAGAACCTTTGCATTTCAGTCCAAACCCTCACAAATCAGTCCTTTTGCCTCACGGTTTAGTCCCTGGCTTCTTTTCTTCGACCACGACCAGGAGGCCGCGTGCACGACCGCGACCAGAGGACATTTGACCGTGGTTGCTGCCGCCGTTCGCCGTGAACCACCGTAGCTTTCACCGCCGGCCAGATTCACCGCCGCCAACAGTTGAAACCAGCGTGTACCGCACGTGGTCGCGTCGTGCCAAGGAAACACCACCGTGGCAATGACCGGAGACCGTGGCTTCATCGTTCGCGCGGGTGCCTGCCATTGTCAGGACTTTACTGCCACTTGGTTGCCATGCCGAAGCTCGTTATCCCGTCGTCCTGACGAAGCCCCGATTTCGCGCGATCCTCTGTCTCTGGCAGAGCCCACCGTGTCCCGATGTGCCTCGCTGACCGCTCCAGCGCCAGGGAGTATCTTCCCGGCGATTGCTGCAACTCCCGAGAGCTCAACCCCGCGGCTATATAAAGCCCCCCTTGCCCAGCATCTCTTCACACACCACCCCGTAGTTGTATGGCTTAGCCTCCACCACCAGAGAACAACCCAGTTCCTCAGCGCCGCCGCGAAGACCTTCTTCCCCGGCGAGCTACTTTTGAAGCTCACGGCGCCCGCTTCGCCCGCAGCTTCCCCCTCCAAACCGACACCACCAGTAAGATCCCCTTATCCCCCTGTATGTGTCATAGCCGTTAATTGAGCCCGGCGAGCCTCAACGCCGGCAATCACCGGAAAAGCCGTAATCCCTTGTTCCCCTAATGCCGAGTGATTCAAGCCAAATTGATCCTCGTGCCAGTAGAGAACAATGATCAGTGAGCTAGGAGGAACAAGCCTGCAAGTTTGGAATCGCCAATTTTGCCCCGAGCGTCGAATCCCCAAGTTCAAGCCTCGGCAGTTCGCCGGAGAACTCCGCCGTGCTTCTCCAGCCATTCTCTGGCAAAATTGAGTACACCAGTAGCATCGTGATGACCCCTAGATGCTTCCCAAGCGTGGAATTGAGTTCAAACGCCCTGGAACGAAAACGCCCAAATCGGTGCCTCTGTCTTCGGCCCCAATCGCCGTAGTTCATTTTTTGGCCAAACCAGCCGATGAAACCTTGTCATCTAGCTAGGCCTCAACTCCCTGAGCAATTTACTCCACTGGCTCGAACCCTGAATCGGCCTAGATCAAAAGTTATGATCATGCCAAGATTACTATCCAGTAGTTCATGCCACCATGTTTGGTCACCATATTTGGCCACCCTCCGGCCACTTTCTGCCCTTGAGCCTGTTGAGAGTTTTGTAGCTGTTATCAAGGCCTAAACCACAGACAAAGTTTTGCACCAATTGGAGTCCTGAGTCAAAAGTTATGCAATGCCCTAGTTTCTGGCCATGTCTAGCACTATGTCAGTGCATGTCCACCAGTGGCATTGGATGATTCAGACCTGTTACATTTGAGCAATTGAAATGCCACTTTGTCCACTGAACCTTTTGAGCCATGTTCTACAATATTTTCTACTGTCACATCTCCAGAAAACAGACCTAAAACCAATTTAGGGATATGTCAAGCCATGAGCCGAATGTCAGCCCTTCGACATTCAAGTCCTTTTGAGCCCATCTCTTCGATCAATGTCAAGTGACCCTGTCCAAACCCTTACCCTGCATGCATGATGTATTTACGTATTATTTTCTAGTGCTTGTATGCTTATATAGTGTGTATGTGTTGTTTGTATCCGCCGTGGAACCAGACGTTGAAGGAACAGAGGAGATCTTCGAGGATTCATCTGAGCAGCTAGACCCATCACTGCAAGGCAAGTCTCAAACCCTTGATCATGTCTAGCCTAATATTTTGAAATGAAGTATGTTAACTGTTTTCAAGTATGTGCATGCCTTAGATTCAAATAAGAGCTATGTTTCAATGAAATGATTAGATATGACCTAAATAACTATAAAGCCCCTTTTTACATTGAATATCCCTGCACCCTTGTCACCCTAGAATATCATGCTTAGGCTATGCTATGCTCAAGATTATATGTTAAATGTTGAATGGTCACATATGAGAAAAGCACATTCAAAACCCTTTTTGTGAAAGAAAATGTGATTGGAATCGATAGTGAGGATGGTTTGATTGGATGGTGCTGTGTGCGCACTGGGAATGTGAAAGACTCCGCACTAGAGATTCATAAGGACTAGAACCTTGTGTTGTGCTTCTATGCGGCATGAAAAACGTACCAACCACTTGCCCGGAATGGGACGGGCGCAACTTAGTAGCTTTCTTTAGTATTAGCTTTTCCCTGCAATGGTTGTCGATCCAGTTTCTTGCGAGAACTGGTGGGCCGCAGAAGGCCATGAGTGATGTGAGTTCAGAAAAATTATGAGAGGAAAAGGTGGAAAGAAGGAAGACGCCCTATGCCAGATTAAGTCGTGCGCGACTGTAATCAAGAGAGGCTATGTGTCTTGCGAGAACATAGACCCAGGCTAGGAAGTAAGGCAGTGGGGAGGACCCACAACGGTACTTGAGACTTAACTGTCTATTTACCGGGCAGGGAAATTGCTAATGCTAGCATTGTAAACTGTTGTGTCATCTCGGCCTTGTCACATGCGTGAAAGTCGCATGGAGAGGTACCGACTTGAAAGCCGAATGATCGGTGGATTAAGGTGGTACACCTTTGCAAAGTTTAAAAAGTATCGGATACTTTGAGCTCCCAGGTTATAGAGTCTGCGCGCTGTGGATTCTATTCACGTCGATGCAGCACAAGTAGCTTTTGGAAAGATTTTCACAAAATCTGAATAAAGTGGTGACTCATGAAAGACCGCCACACACAACATTTTCTGAAAACCTAGCTTAGGATTTTAAAAGCACCACTTTCAAAAATAGAGGTCTTTTCTTCAACTAAGTGTGAAAATCTATTCTATATGTATGCAAAAGGCCAAAGAGCCATCCTTGAGAAATTCCCCCTCATCTAAGTGTCATGGTATTGCGAATACCCCGACAGTTGGCGCCGTCCGTGGGGACTCGTGACAAGACGCCATTGACGAGGATTGACACCCGGGTCACTTCTACTAAACTTTTGGTTCAAGACAGGTTCGAACCAGACATGTATCTGGTGATGCGAACTCAAGCTATTCTGAGGGGCATCACCATGAGGTCGCAAGCTTTACGCGATCAGGTCGCGGGTTTCGTGCGATCAGACCGACAGCCTTGTGCGGTCAGAGGTTCGTATGCTATACGCGGACTGGATATCCGGGATGTTGTGCGATCAGCCTACATTCCGCGATCAGAACGTTCTCGACCAGGGTGTTTGGGGTTTATTCGGTTATCCTTATGTCAGGATATTCCAAGCATCCCGAGGATTCCTCCGCGTTGAAAACCAACCGTCAGAGGTTATTATATGTGGTTATTCATGATTAACACGTGTTAATAACCTCCGTGGAAGTTAACAGCAGTTCTCCAACAACCGCGTCTAACCGTTTGATGCAGTTTTCTTCATATGGCACCTTTTCGACCAGTATAAAAAGGTGGCAAAGTACATCAAACGGGGGATCCAGGACGTTTTTTGGATGATCCGAAACATCAACCGAGAGATCGGAAGATCAAGAAATCCAAAATCATTTAAGTTAGCCAAGTCTACGGCCCACCTCATATAGCATTTTAGTAAGCCTTCTTTGGCTTATCCTTGTACACTTTTACAGGGAAAATCCTCGCCTGTGAGGACTTTTCCCTCTATTTGTAAACCTTATTCCACACTTAGAGAAATCTCAACAGGACGTAGGGCTTTTACTCCCACCATCGAGGGCCCGAACCTGTCTAAACTTTTTGTGCTCCTGTTCACCATTGTTCAGCATACCTTCCTGAAGGGTCATCTTGAAAGGTCTCACAATTACAAATTCTGCATAAGTTCGGCTGAGGACCCTGAGTCCGAATCGTCGACAGCTGGCGCCCACCGTGGGGCCTTTCTCAAGGCGTCCTAATTTAAATTCGGAGGTTCGCCGAAACATGGCTGGAGCATATGATTCCGAGAATGATTTCGATCTCGAGGATTATGCCCATATACCAATGCCTTCTCCAAGCGATCCTGTTCCGATGGAAGAGGTCGAAGGCCAGAATCTTCCACAGGTTGAATCATCTCCCCAAGTCATGTTAATCGACCAGGAGGTAACTGGCACAAGGTCAGAACCCGCAGAGGTTCTTAATGTGCTAGGTGATGAATCCGGCCCGTCATACGATCCCGCTGAGGGAAAATATGATGGTGACCCTGAAGTTAGCCCAGGAAGGTTCGACCCTGATAACCTCCACCGTCTCTTTGATTTCGAGTCCGACTCGGAACAAACCGAGATGTTCTCCCCATCGGCGACCTCTCTCCCTAGGCAGTTTGCTACGTTGTCGGAAGAAACTCCCGATCAACAGGCTGCCAGGGAAGAACAAGATCGCAAACAGAAGGAGGAGCAAGATCTCGAGCAACAGAACAACGAACTACGTAGAACTGCCCTAGAGGCTCTTCAAGATACGCAGGCTCGTTACGATGCTGCCCCGAGTTCTTCTCGACGGTCGCGTGGTCGTAGACGTGACCAGACTCCTTCCTTACCACCGGAGCACTTCCCAGTGGACGAAGAAACAATAACACCTGGTGCCCCTAGGAGAAGTACCCATGGTCGACTGCGATCTATCGCGGAAGTCATGCGCAATTTTCCTCCTACGGTCACGGATGCGCAGAGACCGGCCTTTTTCAGGATCCTGGAGGAAAGACTGGACGAGGTCGCATCCGAGGCGACCCCAACACCCTCTTCCCGCTCAGTGACACATTTCCGTGAACGAGATGGTCCTCATTTTGGCTCTGGCCGGCGGAGTTACCCGCCGCCTGTACCGTCCCGACAGGACAAATACCGGTCAATGCAGGACTCTCGTAGTAGGGATCGAGTCCCCGTTCACTCTCGTTTGGGACCACGAGTAACCTCGCCATTACGTGAGTTTGCTCGAAACCCAACCGAAAGTCGCAGGACGGTTCACGGTCCTTATGTTGGTTGCAAAGCTTTCTCGCCTGGCCTACGAGCAGTCGTTTGGCCCGATAAGTTTCGACCAGGGGCCATTGAAAGGTTTGATGGAACTCAGAACCCATCCGAGTTCCTTCAGATCTATATTACTGCCATCCAAGCAGCAGGAGGCGATGACAAGGTCATGGCCAACTACCTGCCAACAGTCCTCGCAGGACCAGCTAGAACCTGGTTGTTTAATCAGCCTGAGGGTTCCATCTACAATTGGGAAATGCTATGCGATGCCACCCTCAGCAATTTCCAAAACTGTTACCAAAAGCCGGGTAAGGAGGACGACCTGCATAGACTGCGGCAAACTTCGACCGAAACACTTCGGTAGTTTGTCAAGAGGTTTGTCGGGGTAAGAAATACCATCCCGAACATATCTGATGGCTCCGTAATCAGGGCATTTAAGCATGCTGTTCGATACCGGAGATTCACTGAAGACTTGCTTATCCACCCTCCTCGATCAGTGGCCGATCTGTTCGATATGGCTGATCGATACTCCGATGCAGCCGAGGCAGTCGAATGGAACCGAATGGTTGACAAGGGGGACCTTCCGCCCCAACCAGGCTTCAAGGACGCCAGGAAAGAAGATTCAAGCAAAAAGCCGGAGTCTTCACCGGGTGGGAAGTCAAAAAAGTCGAAGAGGAACCGCTCTGGACAGTACCGCGAGGTCGCAGTCACGGAGAAACCACCTTCGACCAAAGGTAATAAGTCTTCTTTTAAAAGTAAAACTGCTTCTGGTGGCCGGGATTCCGACCAGCCAGAAAAATCAACTAATCCGCAGCAGGGCAAGAGGTGGTGTCCACTCCACAACTCCGCAGGCCACGACCTCAAAAACTGTAGGAGTTGGTTGAAACAGCTGGATGATTTCTACCAAGGAGTTGGGCCAATGCCAACCTTACCGCCTAAAGAGTAGGCGTGCGGGGTTAGAGACGTCGACGGAGACGAAGAAATGGCTTACCAGGTACCTCAAAATCATGTTAATGTCATTTTCGGAGGTTCCTCCTCTTTCGTTTCCAAAAGGCAGTTTAAAACCTTTTGCCGAGAGGTTAACCAAACGGAGACATCCCTTGGCGAACCTCAATATCCCCGTTGGTCGGATATGCCTTTGACGTTCGATCGCGCTGACTGTCCTGTGGGGCTAACTCGACCATTGAGGCTACCTCTGGTTATTACCCCAATCATCAGTAACGCGAGAGTTGAAAGGGTCCTGATTGATGGGGGAAGTTCCCTTGATCTTTTATTGGTCAAGACACTCGACGAGATGCAAATTCCTCGTTCGAAGATCAAGCCCATAATCCATCCGTTTTATGGGATAATCCCAGGCCCCTTCATGATGCCATTGGGACAAGTGGTCCTCCCGGTCACTCTGGGAGAACCAGATAACTTTCGAACAGAATTGGTTACTTTCGATGTAATCGATTGTGATTCAGCTTATAATGCAATATTTGGCAGGCCGACTCTTGCTAAGTTCATGATGGCAACGCACTATGCTTATCAGTGCGGGAAATTGCCTGGCCCCAAAGGTGTCATTTTTGTCCGAGGTAGTCGCAACGTGGCGCTCACGTGCGACCGGCTATCTTTGGAGATGGTCGATCAACTTCCCCTCCGGGACGCTCAGGTCGCCAACGTTGCCACCGATGCGATCAGGGCTGCTCCTCGACCAGATGAGAAACTCAAACAAGTTCCTTTGTACCCAGATGACCCATCCAAGACAATTCGGGTTGGGTCAGCCCTGGACGACAAATAGGAACTCGACCTCATTGCTTTCCTCCGGGCTAACGCAGACATGTTTGCGTGGAAACCGTCCGACATGCCCGGTGTCCCAAGGGAAGTAATTGAGCACAGGTTAGCAATTCAACCTGGACAACGACCAATAAAGCAAAAGCTCAGGCGTTTTGCCACCGACCGTCAGGAAGCCATCCGAGAAGAGTTAGACAAACTCTTACAAGCCTGGTTTATCCACGAAGTGAATCACCCGGACTGGCTAGCCAATCCGGTCATGGTCCGCAAGTCAAATGGCAAGTGGCGCATGTGCGTCGACTACACTAGCCTCAACAGTGCCTGTCCGAAGGATGACTTTCCCCTTCCCCGCATCGACCAGCTGGTTGACTCCACTGCGGGTTGCGAACTGATGAGTTTTCTGGATGCCTACTCAGGATATCATCAAATTAGCATGGCAGAAGATGATGAAGAGAAAACTACCTTCATCACCCCGTTCGGCACATATTGCTACGTCAGAATGCCGTTCGGTCTCAAGAACGCAGGTTCCACGTACCAGCGCTTGATGCAAAAGACCTTTCTTTCCCAGATAGGGCGTAATCTCGAAGCATATGTAGACGACTTGGTTGTAAAGAGCACCAAAAGATTGTCTCATTTGGACGATCTTGCTGAAACCTTCTGTAACTTGAATCGCTTTGGAATAAAATTGAACCCGGAGAAATGTTCTTTCGGGGTTTCTTCAGGGAAGCTTCTTGGTTTTCTTGTGTGTTCCAGGGGTATTGAGGTTAATCCTGAGAAAATCAGAGCTATTGAACAAATGAGGTCGCCCTCGACCATGAAGGATGTTCAACGCCTGGCTGGTCACATGGCGGCTTTAAGTCGCTTCATATCGCGATTAGGCGAAAGGGGACTACCTTTCTTTAAAGCCTTGCGGAAACATCATAACTTCACGTGGTCCGACGAGGCCGAAAAAGCGTTTCAGGAGGTAAAAACATATCTGTCCAGTCCGCCAGTATTGGTGTCTCCTGAAAAGGAAGAACCATTACTTCTGTATTTGGCGGCCACCCCACACGCGGTCAGCGCAGTTCTGATCGCGGAAAGGGAAGGAGTACACAGACCCGTCTACTATGTGAGCGAAGTACTTCATGGTCCTAAGGAGCGCTACCCTGAGGTCCAGAAGATACTTTACGCGCTACTGATGGCTTCCCGTAAGCTACAACATTACTTTCAAGCACACAAGATCACAGTACCCTCCTCTTTTCCTTTAGGGGATATTATCCGAAATCCAGAAAAATCTGGTCGAATCGCCAAATGGGCGGTCGAATTCGGTGCCTTCGAGATCCATTTCACCCCTCGCACGGCGGTTAAGTCTCATGTTTTGGCCGACTTTGTGGTCGAATGGACCAACCCTGAGCCACCCGTGCAGTTGGCAAAGGAACTGGAGTGCCCCGATTATTGGACAATGTACTTTGACGGCTCCCGTAGTTTTCAACACTCGGGGGCTGGGATAGTCTTAGTTACGCCCCAGGGCGAACAGCTTAAGTATGTCATTCAACTACACTTTATTGCAACCAACAACGCAGCAGAGTATGAAGGTCTTCTTGCAGGGCTCCGGGCAGCAAAATTCCTCGGAGTCCGTCGATTAGTGGTGAGAGGGGACTCACAGCTAGTCGTAAACCAGGTAAACAAGGAGTACAGCACCTCCGATGAGACAATGGCTCATTACCTGGGGGAAGTGAGGAGATTGGAAAAACACTTCAGTCACTTCGAAGTCCAATACATCCCGCGAAAGGACAATATTCTCGCAGACCAATTATCCAAAATTGGATCCTCACGCTCATCCGCTCCGTCAGGAGTGCTCATTGAACACTTGGACCATCCTTCGATCATGACTTCGGCCGAGGATGATCCGGCAATAGCCTTCGTTGCCAACCTCGGTCAGGAACAAGATTGGACTCATCCATTGAGGGTCTATCTTGAACATGGGACCCTACCCGAGGACGAAACCAAAAGCGATCGGTTAATTCGAAAAGCGCGTCTGTACAAACTCATAGATGGGGTTATGTACAGAAAGGGTACTCAAGGAGTATTCATGCGCTGCATATCTCAGGAGGAAGGAAAATCCCTCTTGAAAGAAATACATGACGGTGTATGCGGTGCACACGCGTCATACCGAACACTGGTCGGAAAAGTTTTTCGACAAGGATTCTACTGGCCTTCGGCACTCGATGATGCCAAGCTTATGGTCAAGATGTGTCCACAGTGTCAGTTTCATGCAAGACAGGTTCATCAACCTGCTTATGCATTGCAAACTATTCCTCTCGCATGGCCCTTCGCGATCTGGGGAATGGACATCGTCGGTCCTATGCCACAAGCGGTCAATGGGTACAAGTTTCTGTTCGTAGCCATTGACACGTTCACGAAGTGGATTGAGGCCGAACCAGTACGAAATATTACTGCATCAGCCGCACAAAAGTTCTTTCACAAGAACATTGTGGCACGATTTGGTGTTCCAAACTGTCTCATCACAGACAACGGTTCTCAGTTCGCTAGCGGTCTCTTCCTAGACTACTGCGATCAGATTGGGACCAAGGTGTGCTTTGCTTCTGTGGCACATCCACAAAGCAATGGTGCCGTAGAACGGGCCAATGGGAAAGTATTGCAAGGCATCACAAAACGTGTTTTTGATCGCCTCAAGACCCGCTCGGGGGCTTGGGCAGACGAGCTTTATACTGTTCTATGGGCACTACGGACTACCTCTAGTCAAGCCACCGGTGAGACACCCTTCCATTTGGTCTATGGGGCTGAGGCTGTGTTGCCTATGGAAGTTAGTATTGGATCTGTTCGCACGAATCAATTCGAACAAGTCAACCAATCCGAACAGTGATCGCAAGATCTCATCCTCCTGGAAGAACGGCGTGATCGCGCCCTGATCAAGTCCGCGGTATACTTGCAGGCTCTACGCAAGTATCACAGTAAAAAGGTGCGACCACGTGATCTCAATGTTGGCGACTTGGTTTTACGAAAAATTCAAGACCAGTCTAAGCGCAACAAATTCTCCCCAAAATGGGAAGGTCCTTATACTGTTGTCTCAGTGCCGCGGACAGGATCGGCGCGGTTAGCTATGGAGGATGGTCGGATTTTGTCCAATACTTGGAACATCGATCAACTTCGCAAGTTTTACGTGTAAGTATTCCAATCACTTTTTTCCTGTTCAATTAGCATCTTTTGCCAAAACAAAAAATTTTTTGCTTTCATACAATGAGTTTTTCCCTTTAAACCCGTATCATATGTATTCGACCTGGGGGTTGATCGCCGACGGTCAGATCATCACAACCATCTAATCGGATTCGCTGGTCGATCTCATGATCACTTACAGATAAGTCATTCCTAAATAAGCCGTTTCTCAACGCATACGGGATTATCTGATAAGTCCTTGGTCATCCGAGTGGCTACCAGTTCGCAATAAGATTAGATGTTATGTTGGTCCTGGTCGTTGGTTTGATGTGCATATCCCTGGTCGTTACGCTTATATTTACTCCTCTGCTTATAACACCAAGGCTTTAGTGTTCATAAGCAGAGGCGGGGGCTGGGGGGGATATGCTCATAATATGGAATTCATATATATTTTCTTGTCAAAAATAATTTTTTTTACATACATTTGCATTATACACAAGTTTCTAAGTACAGAAATAAGGATCATTTGATCCCCAGCTCAGTCAGGAGTCTATCTACTAGGGGCTTGACTTCCTCTATGACTGCATCGAGCAGCTCTTCACTCTCGACCTCAACCGGACCCACCAATGCGTTCAGATCTGCATCTGGGCCATGGTGAAGTCGAACCCGGCTGAGTACGGCTGCTGCAGCTGATCGAACCCTGGTTCTGATCGCCTCTTCGCGTCGCCGTGTATCTCCAGGGAGATACTCAAGCAGTGAATCCGCCTGGGCAGTAAGCAGCGATGTCCAGTCACTTATGCTGAGGTTGTCTTGCCTCAGTTCTACCACATCGGTCTTCAAAAGATCAGCCACGGCCTTTAGTTTTTCGAAGATCCGGAGGCTCAGTTCTTTGATTGCCCGATCGGTGTGGTGAATCGAGGATTCAAGAATGTCCTTGTCTCGACTGAGCCGTGTAATTCGATCTACTTGCGCTGTATAGAGAGAGGAGATTATTTGCATATTATGGATTCAAGTCTTCCTAATCAGGAATCGGCTTACCAGCATTCTCTGATCGAAGTTTGTTGAGTTCAGTTTCTTGTTTCTTAAACATTGAGACTGAACCGGCCACCTCTTTCTTCAAAAAATGTAACCTCTCTGCAGCAAAATCAAGGCAGTCACAACCAAGATGCACCCATGCTAACCAAAGGGTAATGGTACTCACCTGCGCAAGCTGTCGCGTTCTTTTTGAATGGCTTCTGTACTAGCCATCACAACACGCGAATGGCTTATTAGCCAGGATAATCCCTGTGGTGCCAAAGAAGAAGATCAAAGGTGTCCTAAGTACAATTCAGGCACGAAAGCAGAGTTTTATTATACCTTCATAAACTTTTGTAAAACAGCATCATTCAGTTCAGCGGGAATCCTCGCTAGAGCCTCCGACGTGCTCACTACAGGGACAGTTGGTGGGAATGCCGGCCGGACGCCACCCCCAGTAGTCATCGGTGGTGACTGGGTCCCTACATTTATTCTTTCCCCTGCGGTCTGGACGACTTCCTGGACCACAGGGGTGGAGCGTTCTTCGTTGGAAGCTCCTGCACCAGCTGCGACTTCAACCTCTCCGGAGGCGATTGAAGAGCTGGGCACCGTCTTTCTTTGCCAGACATGAAGGACAATTTGAGCAGTTTTTATTTAAGATTATTACCAAATTTAAGGTTCTTACCTTATTTGAAATCCCATTCGCTCTTGGGATTTCTGGGAAAGTTCCCCTTGGGAAGAAGAACCGTCATCGGTTCTTGCCTTCCTTATGGTAAATAAGGCAGCAGCCCCCTGGAAATGTCATGTTATAAGCATATTCTTAGGGAACAGATAAAAACACATAGAAAGGTCTTTACCTGGGCCACCGGACTAACTGGTGGGGCTGCATCCGAAGGCCTTGGCGATTTCAGAGTTGCTGGGACCGTCACAGCCGGCCTTTGTTCATCTACCTCCTCCTCTGTCCGCGGAGGAGGAGGATTTTCCTCCCTGGAACCCCCAGTGATCCCAAGGGGACGCTCTCCTCCCTGTATGTACATTAACTTGTCAAATGTGCAGAAAGTGTCATGGAAGGAACGGTCAAAAAGATTCCTTACCTTGGTCGTCCCTTCAACCAGGGAAGCAGAGATAATTGACCCTGAAACCTCGGGGGCTTCAGGAATTTGTCGCGCCCCGAAACTGGGACAACGACTACTCCTGTAGAGACCTAGCTCGCTGCAGCTAGTCTCAAACCACAAACCTTTGACTTCCTAGGATGAGTCAAACACAGGAGTATATTACATTGCAACAGAGTACTCACAAAATATTAAGCAGTGTGGCCTGCTGGCCTTAATATTACATAAAGAGGATTACAATGCCTACAGGGCATTCAGGGTTTAGCAAAATATTTAACTACACAGCAGAAGATAGGTGACCCTCCCACAAAAGAAGTTGACGGCAGAACAACACACTTCAGGGTTCTGGCGGAACTGATTCTCCTCCTTCTAGATACATGTAGTACTCCGTGCCATCATCTTGATCAAAGTAGGCTCCATCTATTGAGTTGAATGTTGCAAGGGTGAGCACTTACGTACTCAGCAAGTCATAGGTAAGAGTAGATACATATAGTAGTGATGATATGAACCTAGACTAGTCAAGAATTATGGATATTTGTAAAATAATCTTTTCCTTTCTCATCTCATCTTATGGCAGCACTTTTTATAATATAACATCATCAATCATGTTCACTAGATTATAGCACTACCGCGACACGTCGACACACGACAGCCCACGGCAGCACTCCTTATCATGACAACACATGTCATTTGGGTAATCTTGATTTAAACATATTTTATTTAGAAAATAGTACTTGTGTCACACCCCGTGGATTTAATCCACTGCAGCAGACTCCTATAAACCCAGGAGCTCGGAGTATTCAAATACGTTTTAACTCTGCAGAGAGGTACCAATTTACCCGCAAGATATTCCACTTTCAAACCTTTCCTATCATAACAAAATGATTGGACCCCTGACTCACTTCATACTGTGAGCGGCAAGGTGGAAATAACAAGAACTTTTGTTATGTTTTACTCACAATTCACCCCCGACCCTGTGGCTCTCAGCGAGGCACAGTTGTGGCAGGTTGTATCCAAACCTCCACCCCTTTGCTTATTCCCATTACTGGGTCAGCGTGCTTGATCACCTTCAGTGATATGTGTGGGAGCCGCGCTCCATGTTTATCGTGCATCACTACACATCTCATGCAGGGGTTTCATGTGCGATCCACATAATTACTTGTTCAGGCCTGTCCCATACCAGGCTTGCGGTTAGCACGTTGTTCATGCCACTAGATGCACAACAGAAGGTTCTAGTCCTTATATGCCAGTGACCAGACCATCCACAACCCTGCACCTTCAGTGCCTGCATTCCTTTGCAGTCTAGCACCTCCAGTGCTACAGCAATCCATACCATTTTTCTGGTCACGGCTAGGGGTTTTATTTCATGAATATAAGTATATAAATACATATAATAGTTCATGGCTCAAAACTTGTTTATTTCACATTTCACAGATAACCAGTCTAGTACTGCCAATTCATAAATCAACCATTCTCAATCTTTCACATGCAATATTTCCTATATTCAAGGTTATATTATAGCAACATTTAAAATATAGGTTCAAGATGACCAAGGATATGACTTGCCTTCCGCGTCGTAAAATACAGCAGTCGATGACGGGTCAACAGCAAAATCTTCAAAGTCAGCTTCTGAATCTGCTCGACGACAAACAAACACACAATAATTACTTATAATATTTAAAATGTTTTATGACTTATATGCAGAAATGCTCAACAAGAATGATTGAACTAAACTGGAGATAACTGCAAACTGAACTGAGTCGAGATTCTAGGGTTTCAAGGAATTTGGGCTAAGGATGGTGATTAGATAATCTTAGGGTTTCAGGATTGCAATAGGGATAACAATTTTGTGGCTGGTTTAATCAAAACAGCGAATGTCAACAGATCGACATTCGGATCAAGGCTTGGACATAGCTTTAAGAAAAGCTAGAGTGCTTATCTCAAGTTGTGGTAGTAGAAGAAAATGTAGATCACAACTCTACAAATTCAGTGGACAAAGTGGATTTCAAATTGCACAAACAGAAGTGGGTAAACAAGGCCAATGCCACTGGCTGACAAGCTCTGGCATAGAGCTAACAATGCCAAAAACTAGGGCTTAGCATAACTTTTGATTTGGAGCTCCAAATGATGCACCACTTTGTCTGGGAGGTAGGCTTGAGTAACAGAAACAATTAAGTCAACAGGATCTAGGGCAGGAAATGGCTGGAAAGCAAGAAATTTGATGATGAACAGAGATGAACTGGCTGCACTGGAGCAGTTCTGGACACAAACTTGGCAAAGCTATATCTTCCAATCTAGGCCGATCTAGGTGTCGGGCTAGAAGACAAAAGTGTTCAGGAGATCAAAGCACACATACTAGACAAAGTTTCGAGGGCTGAAACAGCTGGGAAAATTTTTTCGGTGATCGGCGCCGGAGAAGAACACTGCCAATTGGGGGTTTCTGCTACAGGCCGAGAGAACTTAATTCCTTGCTTGGAGAGTATCTAGGAGGTATAAGAAAGCTTCTGGTAACATCAAATTGACCGGAGGATCACCGGAGAAGCCTGGCGACGATCGCCGGTTTCTGGTGAAGCTCGGGTTAGGGAAAAACTTCGATTCTTGCTCAATTTCGAAATCTAACTTCACAGGCTTTCTTGATTTGGTTCACTCATCAATTTTGTTTACAGAATCGAAAGCTAATTTGTACTGGATTGAGCCACATTACAGAAACAGGGCAAACTGCAATTTCCGGTGATCGCCGGCGTTAGAGGTCACCGGGGAGCAATTAAACGATACTACGCAGAGAGAATGAGTAGGGGAACTCACTGATGGCTTTAATTTGAAGGCTGATGCAGCGGATGAAGCTGGCACCGTGAGCCTCCTGACAGCTCGCCGGAGAAGAAAACGAAAACAGCAAATTCTGGAACTTGGCTGGTTTCTGGTGAAGTGTGGAGGAGCTGCTGCACACAGGAGCGCTTAAATAGGCCAGGTGAAGATTGCAAGGAGGAGAAAATGAAGTAATTGGCAACTGGGGATGAGATGGATTGCGTGCTGAGCATCAGCGGCGAAGACACAGCGAAGAACGGTGATGCGACGGCGACAGGACTGCAACTGTCCACATTGTCGTTCATCGGGACTTTGCAAAGCTGGAGCAAGCGGTGGCGACAACACTGGCGAGGCAAAGCGACGTGGCGATGGATTGCTGACAAAGTCGCTGCTGGTCGCGCGCGGGAGCAAGCGCTGGTCGTCGACGTAGCAGCGGCCTTGCCACGGCACCAGCTGGAGCGATGACACGTGCGCACCGGCATGCACGGTCACAAGCGCGGCGAAGCCTCACCGGCGACGAGCAACCACGGCGCACAAGCACGGTGGTTTCTGGTCGTGCGCACAGTAATTGGCCTGGTAGAAATTTGGACTGAATTGCAGTTTCAATTCTTTGAGTTTTGGACTGAATTGTAAATCTGGAATTCTGGAATGGTTTAAACTGACTTTTCTTTCACTAGTCTGGCAAATATATTCAACAGGATATTTGGCAAAGATAGTTGATAAGATTTGACACATTTGAATAATTTTTGATACAAACTGAAAATAGGGTAATTTAGGGTAAAATAAGATTTAAGTTTTGTCGATTTCGAATTCTGGCATTTAGGGTTTGATTTTGATATCTGCACAGAAGAGAGATTTGTGGTAAATAGCATTTTGAGAAGATTTGCCGAAGAAATTCTGAATTTGGAGTTAATCTGGAGATTTTAGCCTTTTTGGGTTTTCAGATATCAGATAAGGACTATTTTGCGATAACTCTTGGACTGATTTGTGAAAAGAATCTAGATGGTAGAATCTGGCTGTCAACTTTTTATATTAAGGTATTGACATACCCATGATCATATTCCAGGAATAATCTGGTCTGAACTTGGTCAAGATTTTGATTGAATCTGTATTTCTGAAACTTAGGGTATTTGGGTAATATAAGGTATTTCTGTTTTCGAAAACAGAAGAAGTTGATAAATCTGGAATTTAGAGAAAGAATTGGATCTGGGTTCTGAAGGCTTTTAGATTCAGGATAACTAATAGATCACATCTGAACAATCTGATCTTGATTTGAGGTCACAGGATAGATTTTGGAGATTTTAGGGCTTGAGAAAGATACTGATCTGGCTATTACTACAGATACATGCATGCATGCTATTTATGAAAAAGGAAATTTTCACCCCTAACTCAGGGCGTTACAGAATTGGAAGGTCACCTGCGACTACAAGATCTCCGGTGGTCGCAGGGTCAGCCACGGCCACCTCTTCGGTAGCTGTGGTCCCTACGGGACAGCTTGGGGCGTCACCAGCAGGGGACTCCGCGGTCCTCTTCCTTTTGATGACTAGAGGCACATCATCGTCCTCTTCCTCCTCGCTCCCCTCTCCCTGTACGACGAAGAAGTGATTCCATGTCGCACCTGAAAAAGAAGAAGGAATGCGATATCTTACCGCAGTCTTTCTTGCGGGACGAGGAATGCTTCGTGAAGACCCCTCCCCAGGGTTCAGCTTGGTCCTCTTGGGGGCAGGACTCTTTGTCCTGGGTCTCTGAGAGACTTTCTTCACATTCTTCGCCATCGGCTTCCCCAGAGAGCCGACATTTTCGCTTGGGAACGTCGCATCAGCAAACTTCCCTAGGAGCTGGTTCACAGTCCATTAGAATGGATTAGCGCTGGACACACACAAGACCTGCAGAACCAAAGCCGGACAAGAAAATTACCTTTCGGCGCTCCTGTCTGAGGTCATCACCGGCATGAACCAAGCTCTGCGGGCGAAGTGATCCCTTAGGGCCCTCTACATCAGCATTGTAGGCCCTAAGGAGGGAATTAGTTCGCCTCTCAATTTCGGCTGAGGGCAGAACTGTTCCCAAATTCAAGTCAGAAAACATAAATTTCAGAAATGACAAAGCACAGTGCTAAAAGGTTGACTACCTTCATTGTAGTCCAGGGTCCCATCCGCCATGGACTTGATTTCCCAAGCAGGATGAGCCCTTTCGCGCAGGGGGCTCACTCGGTTCTTCACGAAGTCTCGGATGACATCCCTAGCTGTCAACCCTTGACCCACCAAGTGAAGAATCACCTCGGCGTGCTTCAGGTGCTCCACGCCCAGCGTCGGGGGAGCATCCAACTCGCTTAACTTCTCTGGCCGCGAGTTCTCAAACCATAAACTACTCTCGGACGGCGGAGAGCAGTAAAACCACCTCTGGTGCCACCCGTGCACCGAATCCTGCAGAGGTGGGGAGGGATATTCCTTCTTGTCCCTCAGCCGGAAGTAGATGCATCCGGCGGCATTGGTGCTCTTCGACCATGCCGAGAAGTAGAACCGTCGGAAGAGGTCCACGCTAGGATATACTCCGACGAAGGCCTCGCAAAGATGCTGAAACACCGCCAGGATCAGCATCGCATTTGTGTGGAGGTTGATCAGTTCCCACCCATAATGTTCGAGGATGTCCTTTAGGAACCGACTCTCAGGGAATCGGAACCCGCAACGCAGATACTCCTCGAAGATCACCAACTCGCCCTCTCTGACGGTCGGGGTTTCTTGGTCCTTCTCCGCAGGCCGCCAATTGATCAGCAGCCGCGATGGAAGGATCTCCTCTTTCTCCAACGCCACCAGAGTCTCCTCAGAATGGTGGTTGGATCTGCTCCAAGATGCCATTTTTTGAGGAAGATCTGTCGAAAAAGTCGATGATTTTGTGGAAGATGAAGGCGAGAAGTTGAGGGTTTTGTGCGGCGGGAACTCTAAGGGTTTTTCGCGGCTGAATAGCTTTCTCAAGAAGCTACCTACTGCTTTTATAGACTCGAGGAGTCACGCCTCTGTGAGTAACGTTCCACTCAAACGTCCTCTTAAATATTTTATTCATTTCCCATAATGGATATTCTATGATAAACCCTTTAAAGCGTTTCGGGTATTGGATCTGAAATAAAAAGACTTCTTTATTTCGGAAGCTGAAAGGGCTAAAACTTGAGAAGTCTGCTAAGGCTTTTTGAGGGTTATTTACCTTTCTTTTTACTTGAACATTTTTGTGAAAAATATCATGTACCTCAAATTTTGACGTACGGATATATTCTAACTGGGTTATGGTTTGGTTAAAACCATGTTGTTTAACTTCGTTTCTGATCGAAGTAATGGTCTAACCGAATGTTCGACTCTGGTCGCAATTCAGTTCTAACCGCGGCCTTAAGTCTGATCGCGGCATCAGGGCAGGTCACGGTGATCTTTTAAGGCGCAATTCTAATCGCAGAACTGAAATTTCCTGTGTATGAATGGTCGCGAACTAAGCTTTTGGCCATAATTTCACACAGAAGGTATGAAGAATGTTCATATGAATAAAAGAAACTTTATTTATTGCATTCTTTACATACAAAAGGGATACGATCGATAAAAGCATCGATCTGTTCCGAAAGAAGTTTACAAAGTTCCCCAAGGGACATGTTGTTGTCAGTAGGATCTACACTGGCAACCCCCAGGGAACTAGCGACTACCCTAAGTCTATCTATATCGTCCCTAACAACAGACGCACTATTGTCCCTAATCAAGTCAGAGAGTTCTCGCTGTTGCTGAGCGAGGTCCCTCTCTCGACAGAAATGGTGCGCCTCTTCTCGGGATCGATCAAGACATTCTGCTAAACGCAGAATCTTCGAGGCCATCTCCTCGGTCTTCTTCTCCAGGGCATTCTTCTCTTCCAGAAGGGTCTGTCCGGAAGGAAGAAGTGGAGCAGCAGAAGGCTGATCGCTGGAGCCTCCTACCTCCTGCATTTTGCAAAAGTTAGTCATACTAAAATTATCAGCAAAAAGGGAGAAGAATTGTTACCTGTCCCGGTGCATAACCCGTTGATACACCCATCTTGGGAGGAAGATCATCATATGGTGGAAGAGCAACCTCCCCATCAGAAGATTGCTTCGCCAACCCAATATGGCAATCATCCGATCGAGGGATAGTCACCGCTTGCCGACCAGGATGTTGATCACCCAAAAGGATGGGAAAATTGGACGTGATGGGATCTTTCTCTAAGGATAAAGGCCTAACTTGCCGAGAGGCATGAACGGGGAGGGTCAAAGGAACTGAAGGAAGAAAGAAACTCGCTACGTTCTTCACCTTTGTTCCACTGGAAGATCCTTCGTCAACCTTGGGTTTCTTCCTTAAGGGGGACAGGACTTCAATCGTTTGAGGCCTTTGTTCGACAATTGCCCCTTCATCGCTCTCAATCTCGATGATTTCATGATCTGCCATTGGGAGGGGTATATGAAAAGGAAGGAGGCAGGATAACAAGAAAAAGACTTAGGCGTGAGAGGGAAATTGTAGATCTTTACATGTCCAGGGGTCTGGTATTTATAACCACCAGGGCGACGATTCGCCTCCCAGACACCTCGGGTTTCGTTAAGACATTTACAATTTTACCTCGAGATAAAAATATCTCTACGGCGCCATCATTGCCCGTTACGTAATGTCAGAACCCGTCTTGAAAAACCAACCGTTTTCACTTAGTGCGCCACTAAGTGGAGAAGTTAAAGGGCCGGGTTAAAAATCCAATGCACGGTTTTTTAAATTCGAAATAAACACGTCTCTTCGTTTTTTCCGAATTTGGGGGCTAGCTGACGAGGATTGACACCCGGGTCACTTCTAATAAACTTTTGGTTCAAGACAGGTTCGAACCAGACATGTATCTGGTGATGCGAACTCAAGCTATTCTGAGGGGCATCACCATGAGGTCGCAAGCTTTACGCGATCAGGTCGCGGGTTTCGTGCGATCAGACCGACAGCCTTGTGCGGTCAGAGGTTCGTATGCTATACGCGGACTGGATATCCGGGATGTTGTGCGATCAGCCTACATTCCACGATCAGAACGTTCTCGACCAGGGTGTTTGGGGTTTATTCGGTTATCCTTATGTCAGGATATTCCAAGCATCCCGAGGATTCCTCCACGTTGAAACCAACCGTCAGAGGTTATTATATGCGGTTATTCATGATTAACACGTGTTAATAACCTCCGTGGAAGTTAACAGTAGTTCTCCAACAACCGCGTCTAACCGTTTGATGCAGTTTTCTTCATATGGCACCTTTTCGACCAGTATAAAAAGGTGGCAAAGTACATCAAACGGGGGATCCAGGACGTTTTTTGGATGATCCGAAACATCAACCGAGAGATCGGAAGATCAAGAAATCCAAAATCATTTAAGTTAGCCAAGTCTACGGCCCACCTCATATAGCATTTTAGTAAGCCTTCTTTGGCTTATCCTTGTACACTTTTACAGGGAAAATCCTGGCCTGTGAGGACTTTTCCCTCTATTTGTAAACCTTATTCCACACTTAGTGAAATCTCAACAGGACGTAGGGCTTTTACTCCCACCATCGAGGGCCCGAACCTGTCTAAACTTTCTGTGCTCCTGTTCACCATTGTTCAGCATACCTTCCCGAAGGGTCATCTTGAAAGGTCTCACAATTACAAATTCTGCATAAGTTCGGCTGAGGACCCTGAGTCCGAATCGTCGACAGCCATGGCTCCCCCAAGAACAAGGGCTCGCACCCTTCCCAGTGATCCGGGTCTCAGAGACCCGGCGCTGTCTGCCCGGGACACTGCTGTCCCGGCGGTCCCTTCCAGAGGTGACCTGGCCCAGGTACCGCCTCCCTCCTTTCCTCTTAACTTAGGTGCTTCCACCTCCAGGTCGTTCCCGGTGACCGCGGGGACCTCGGCCGGGATAAGCGTCCCCGCGGCGGCTCCCCCGGCTCCCCGGGACGCCCTGCTCGAAGCTCTCGTGGAAGGCCAGCTCCGCGCCGAGCGCTCTTTGGACGAGCTCCTTAGCGTGTTGGCGCGGCCTCCGGCCCCCACATTTGCGTCGCACCCATATCCGGGGAACATGCCCCCGTTTATGGGTAACCCAGCGGCCCCTCCGGCCTCGGGGGGGTTGTCTGCCCCGTATGATCCGGTCGGGGGGTTCCCTCCCCCTGCGGGATATACGTCCGGACCCTTCCCGGCACCAGGGCCCGTCCCGGTACCGGGAGGTTACTTCATGCCGGGGCCCTTCGTGGCACCAGGGGGTACCCCGTCCCCGGCCTATTCCCGGGGCCGGGAGCCCACTTCTTGCCGGGGGTTTACCCTGCGCCGGGAGCCAGTCCCGCCCCCTGCGTCGCGTTTACCGCACCGGGGGCGATTGACAGAGCAGCCCCCATGCTGCAGCGGACTTCCCCCCGCAGGGGCTCTCCGGTTCCGGACACCGCCACGGGGGCTCCCCCCTCGCCGGTTCCGGGTGTTACAGGGCCTGCCCCCTTCCCGGTTCCGGTCGTGGCAACTGGAGCCCCCTCCACTTCGATTCCAGGCGTCGCCGCGGGCGCCCCCTCCCCGGTTCCGGATGATACAGGGGCTTCCCCCTTTCTGGTCCCGGGGGTCTTCGCAGGGGGCTCGCCCCAACCGGCTCCGGAAGCTACAGCGCACGAGCTCTCTCCCTCGGGGGGACAGGTCCGTTTCGCCCCGGGGGAGGTCGAGCGAATGCGTTCACCAGAGCGCGGGGAAGAACTTCCCCCCGGCCGCGGGCGCGGGGAGCCTCGCTCTCGCACGGGCCGGGGGAAGAGACCCGCTGAAGAGCCAATCTCTCCGGCGGAGAGCCCGGACGTCCGGGAACTCAGTCCCGGTCCGGAGGAAAAGCGTCGCCACCGCCATTCTGGCGGACCTCTCGTACCGCTTCCAGACTCAGACAACGAAGGTCCCGTGAAAGAAGATAGCGACCGGGGCTCTCCCCGGGAAGTGCAGGGGGCCATCTCCTCGGCCGGGGGGGACGAGACAGTACAGTGCAACGTCTTCCGCCTCTACCTCTCCGGCATTGCCCACTCCTGGTTCTACAACCTGAAGGCCGGCTCCATCAAGTCTTTCTCGCAGCTCAAGCGGGAGTTCTGTGCCAACTTCCAGGAGAACTACGTGCATCCCCTGGACTCCTCGCAGCTGTACACTGTCCGACAGAGGACTGGGGAAACCATCAGAAGCTTCTTCAAGCGCTTTGCTCAGGTGAAGAGCAAAGTGGCCCACGTCCCCGACTCTACGGTCATCGAAGCCTGCAAAAGCGGCATCCTCCCGGGGGAGCTCCACCGAAGGCTCTCCCGGAGTTGCCCCTCTTCCGCTGACGAGCTCTTCAACGTGCTCGAAAAGTACGCACGGGCGGAGGAAGACGATATCTGGAAGAAGACCCAGGGGACTCCCACCCTGTCGACCGGGGGGCCAGGGATCCCCCCAAACGCTCCAGGCAGGGGGGGTGTAGCGAGCCACGGCCTCGGGACACCTTTGTCCTCGAGGGTGGAGGCGGCTCGCGCGACCCCCCGAGGGCCAACCGCCCCTTCCCCAAACCGAAGGGCCATGGGGGAGGACAGTCTTCGCACGGCCGGGAAGGCCCCGCGGGGAGAAGGCGGGAAGGACCGTGGGGCAGCCTCCACAGGTCCAATACCCACGCTACCTGAGATTGTAGCCAGCTACTGCAGCACTTCGAGGACTTCCTCGACCAGCGCGGGCAGGGGGGGGGACTCTGGCCTCCTTGCTCCCTCGGCCAGCTGTTCCGGCTCTTCCCGCTCCCACGGGGGGTCAGCAGACGCAAGAGGGGGAGCCTTCAGAAGCTCTCCCCTTTCAAACTTCGCAGCGGCACATCAACGTCATCGTGGGAGGATCTGCCTCTGGGCGGGACTCTAAGCGCCAGCGTAAGTGTAACACCCCAGTTTTTTATTATCTTTTCTGCTTGCGAATCAGCATAACTTCTTTGGAAACCCTGATATTTTAACCCTATCTTGATCTTAGGTATGCCACTACCTTAACCAAAAAAAGTTGGCTGCTAAACTTCATTGACCAGATCGTTTTCACATTTCAGTCCAAAGGTGTTTCAATTTAGTCCTTTTCAGAAGTTTCAGAAAACCCAAAAAGGCTAAAAGTCCCAGATCACCTCAAAATCCAAATCTGATCAAGTGATAACCTTTCTTTCACTTTTCTGAACATTTTTCCCTTCTGGAAGAATTCCAGAATCTCGACCAAAACCCTAGTTCCAGCCTCGACAAAAGTTCAAACCCTAATTACCCTAATTACCCTGTTTTCGAATTTTGTCAAAACCACCAGATGTTATCGGATTTCATCATTTTTCCTGCTAGATGAGTCCAAGACATTTAGTAGTACTCATCTGCAAAATCAGATTTCAAATCAGCCCTTCAGATCTTCAGAATTGCAATTAGGTCCAAACTCCCGAGCCAAAACCTTCACAGATCAGTTCAAATCGTTGCAAATAGGTCCAAAGTTCACAACCAGGTCCCTGTGAAGTTTTCAACCAGCAACCGCCAAATTGCCGCGCCGTTGAACTCGTCGCCGGCGAGGTTCGCCGCGCTGCCACCTCACGGCCACGTAGCCACCAGCCGTGCGCAGCTGTACCGCCACCGTGGAGCGCTCAAGCCCCACCGTGCCACCTTCTTCCCCGCGCGCGCGTGCTGCTGCTGCTGCTGCTGCCAGGAGCTTTACGCCATTTGGCCACCATCCCGTAGATCATCGCCACCACCCTGACCAAATCCTGATATCCCGCGATTCACCGTCTCTGGCAGAGCCCCGTCGTGTCCCAAAGTGCATCGATGACCGCCCCAGCGCGAGAAGGAAGATCTTCCCCGGCGATTGCTGCTGCTCCCGAGAGCCTCACCCACGGCTATATAAACCCCCTCCCTTGCCCAGCATTGTCTCACACCACCCCACAGCTTCCTTGCCTTAGTCTTAGCACCAGAGAGCAACCGAGCCCTCAGTGCCGCCGCGAAGCTCATCTTCTCCGACGAGCAGTTTCTGGAGCTAACGGCGCCAGCTTCGCCCGAAGCTTCTTCCTCCAAACCAACGCCACCAGTAAGCTCCCTACACCTCTCTCTTTGTACCGTAGCCATCAATTGGTCCCCGGGGCACCTCAACGCCGGCAATCACCGGAAAACCGAAATCCCCTGTTCCCGCAATGCCGAGCGATTCAAGCCAAATTGATCCTCGTGCCTGTAGAGGATATTGGTCAGTGAGCTAGGAGTAACAAACCTGCAAGCTTGGATTCGCCAATTTTGCCCCGAGCGCCGGATTTCCATGTTCGAGCCTCGGTAGTTCGCCGGAGCACGCCGCCGTGCTTCTCCAGCCGATCTCTGGCAAAATTGAGTGCACCAATAGCCTTGTGACAGCCCCTAGATGCTTCCCGAGCGTTGAATTGAGTTCAAACGCCCTGGAACGAAAACCCCCAAATCGGTGCCTTCGTCTTCGGCCCCGATCGCCGGAGTTCATTTTCCGGCCAAACCAGCTGATGAGACCTTGTCATTTAGATAGATCTCAACCCCCTGAGCAATTTTGTCTACTAGCTCGACCTCTAAATCGACCTGAATCAAAAGTTATAGCCATGCCAAGGTTGCTGTCCAGTGGCGCAGTTCATGTCCAGGCCACCGTGTTTGCTCACCGGATTTGGCCACCCTCCGGCCACTTTCAGCCCTTGAGCCTGTTGAGAGTTTTGTAGCTGTTGTCAATGCCTAAACCCCAGACAAAGTTCTGCATCAATTGGAGTCCTGAGTCAAAAGTTATGCAATGCCCTAGTTTCTGGCCATGTCTAACACTATGTCAGTGCATGTCCACCTGTGGCATTGGATGATTTAGACTTGTTTCTTTTGAGCAATTGAAATTCCACTTTGTCCACTAAGCCTTTTGAGCCATGTTCTACAACATTCCCTACTATCACATCTCCAGAAAACAAACCTAGAACCGATTTAGGGCAATGTCAAGCCATGTGTCGAATGTCAGCCCTTCGACATTCAAGCCCTCTGAACCCATCTCTTCAACCAATGTCAAGTGACCTTGTCTAAACCATTTCCCCTGCATGCATGATGTATTTATGTATTATTTTCTAGTGCTTGTATGCTTATATAGTGTGTATGTGTTGTTTGTACCCGTCGTGGAACCAGACGTTAAAGAAGCAGAGGAGATCCCTGAAGATTCATTTGAACAGCTAGACCCGTCACTGCAAGGCAAGTCTCAAACCCTTGATCGTGTCTCACTTGCTATTTTGAAATGAAGTATGTTAACTATTTTCCAGTATATGCATGCCTTAGATTCAAATAAGAATTATGTTTCGATAAAATGACTAGATATGACCTAAATGATTATAAAGACCCTTTTGACATTGAATATCCCTGCACCCTTGTTACCCTAGATTATCATGCTTAGGCTATGCTATGCTTAAAGATTATATGACAAATGTTGAATGGTCACATATGAGAAAAGCATGTTCAAAACCCCTTTTTGTGAAAGAAAATGTGATTGGAATCGATAGTGAGGATGGTTTGATTGGATGGTGCTGTGTGCGCACTGGGAATGTGAAAGACTCCTCACTAAAGATTCATAAGGACTAGAACCTTGTGTTGTGCTTCTATGCGGCATGAAAAACGTACCAACCACCTGCCTGTTTATGGGACGGGCGCAACTTAGTAGCTTTCTTTAGTGTTAGCTTTTCCCTGCAATGGTTGTCGGTCCAGTTTCTTGCGAGGACTGGTGGGCCGCAGAAGGCCACGAGTGATGTGAGTTCAGAAAAATCATGAGAGGAAAAGGTTGAAAGAAGGAAGACGCCCTAAGCCAGATTAAGTCGTGCGCGACTGTAATCAAGAGAGGCTATGTGTCTTGCGAGAGCATAGGCCCAGGCTAGGAAGTAAGGCAGTGGGGAGGACCCACAACGGTACTTGAGACTTAACTGTCTATTTACCGGGCAGGGAAATAGTTAATACTAGGACCGTAAATTGTTGTGTCATCTCGGCCTTGTCACATGCGTGAAAGTCGCATGAAGCTGATCCGACTTGAAAGCCGAATGATTGGTGGATTAAGGTGGTACACCTTTGCAAAGTTTAAAAAAGTATCAGATACTCTGAGCTCCCAGGTAATGGAGTCTGCGCGCTGTGAATTCTATTCACGTCGATGCAGCACAAGTAGCTTTTGGAAGTTTTTCACAAAATCTGAGTAAAGTGGTGACTCGTGAAAGACCGCCACACACAACATTTCTGAAAATCTAGCTTAGGATTTCAAAAGCCCCGCTTTCGAGAATAAAGACCTTTCTTTAAAGCTGCATGTGAAAATCTATTATATATTTATACACAGAGCCAAAAAGCTGTTCTTTGAGAAACTCCCCATCATCTATATATATATGCATTGTTACTTGGGACTTGTTGAGCACCATGTGGACAATGTGCTCACCCTTTCTTTTACAAACAAATTTAGAGGAAGGATTCGCCGACCCTGAATCTTATGGTCTTGAACCCAATGTGGAACAAGAAGAAGAAACTGAGGACCCATCTGGTTAAAGGGTTATGCACCAAGGTGGAGTTCGATGTGGAGAAGGCCCAAGCAATACCGCCGCTGCAGAGAAAGAAGACTGAGGAAGTCCTTTTGTTTATCGTTGCTGTTTTATTTTGTGCTGACCTTTGTGTCGAAAACTCCTTAATTTGTATTAACAATTAAGTGCGTCATTTCGGCGCTAAGTTATTGTAATGTTGGTCCTTGTGATCAGCACTTGTTTTTAATTACTCGCATTTTTATATAATGCATCTTGTTGTTGTGAGCTGCAATATGCCTTTTCTGAGTGCAATCCACCTGGGCGATTGCCACTGGAATCCTCAAATGAGGGTCCCACAGTAAGGAGTACGCGCGCGAGGTCAAGGTTGTGGGGGTGCTACACGCGTCCCCGCCACCGAAGTGGTCAGACGTCCCCCTCACCTTCACGGCAGAAGACGCGCGGGGGGTTCGCTTCCCCCACGACGACGCGCTCATTGTCTCCGCGACCATCTACAACTGCCATCTGGCCCGGATCCTGGTGGACGGCGGGAGCTCCGCCGATGTCTTATTCCTGAAGGCCTTCAAAGAAATGCAGGTGGATGAGAAGCTCCTGCAGCCCGCTGCTGGGCCCCTGCAAGGTTTTGTCCCGGGGAAGGCGATCCACCCCATGGGCAAGGTAGATCTTCCAACGACCTTCGGCACCCCGGAGAACTACCGGACCGAGCTGGTCCGCTTCGACGTAGTGGACCTCCCGTCCTCCTACAACGCGATTATGGGGAGGACAACAATCAACCGGCTGGGGGCTGCCACCCATCAAAACTATCTCTGCATGAAGATCCCCGGGCCGCATGGTGTGATCAACGTCCGGGGAGACCAAGACATGGCCCGTGCCCTATATGAGCGAGCTGCGGCCACAATCGGAAGCGTCAACTTCATAAAGACGCCCAGGGGGAAGGCTTCCCCCCCGGAACTAGATGCTGCTGCGCCACCGCCCGGGAGGGCCCTCAAGCCGCGTCCAGAAGGGGGCCTCCGGAAGGTCCTGCTGTCCCCAGGCGACGAAGACAAAACCGTCTGGATCGGGACAAAGCTCCCCGAGGAGCACGCAACGCAACTTGCTGCTTTTCTGCGCGAAAACTCCGATGTTTTTGCGCGGAAGCCGTCAGACATGCGGGGCGTCGCCCGGGAAGTCATTGAGCACAAGCTTGCAGTAGCCCCCGGTCACCCCCCCGGTCAAACAGAAGCTGCGGAAACTCTCCCTCGAGCGCCAAGAGGCAATCAAGGCGGAGATCACCCGGCTCCGAGAGGCGGGGTTCATTCGGGAGGTCTTGCACCCCGAGTGGCTCGCGAACCCCGTCCTCATCAAGAAATCAACTGGCAGGTGGCGGATGTGCGTGGACTTCACCGACCTTAACCGCGCCTGCCCCAAAGACAACTTCCCGCTCCCGCGGATTGACCAGCTCGTCGACTCCACTGCGGGGTGCGAGCTCATGACCTTCCTAGACGCCTACTCTGGCTACCATCAAGTCCGGATGGCGGAGGGGGACGACGAGAAGACGAGTTTTATTACTCCCCTCGGAACCTTCTGCTACGGCCATATGCCCTTCGGGCTCAAGAACGTGGGGGTAATCTTCCAGCGCCTCATGACATTGGTTTTCAAAGAGCAAGTCGGCCGCAACGTCGAAGTATACGTAGACGACGCGGTCGTCAAGAATCCCCGCGCAGCCTCCCACATCGACGACCTGGCTGAAACCTTCCGCAACCTCCGCGCGTTCGGGCTCAAACTCAACCCGGAGAAGTGCGCCTTCGGGGTGCGCGGGGGGAAGCTCCTACGTTTCCTCGTGTCCCAGCGGGGCATTGAGGCAAACCCCGAGAAGATCCGGGCATTCCTAGACATGCCCCCGTTGCGCTCTGTCAAGGATGTCCAGCGGCTCTCCGGCCGCCTAGCCGCACTCAGCCGCTTTGTCTCCCGGTCGGGGGAGCGGGGACTCCAGTTCTTCAAGATCCTCCGAGGGCTCGAGGGGTTCCGCTGGACCCCCGAGGCCCAGGAGGCGTTCGACGACCTCAAGAAGTACCTCACGAGACCTCCAATGCTCGTGAGTCCGTCCCCAGAAGAGCCCTTGCTCCTCTACCTCGCCGCGACCCCTGTCGCCGTCAGCGCGGTCTTGGTGAAGGAGCAAGGGGGGCAGCAGCGTCCCGTGTACACGGAGATGGAGAAGATCTACTACGCCCTTCTCATCGCGTCCCGGAAGCTTCAGCATTACTTCTTGGGGCACCCCATCACGGTCCCGTCGTCCCTTCCCCTTGGGGAGGTACTGCGGAACAAGGAAGCCACTGGCCGGATTGGGAAGTGGGGGGCCGAGCTCGCCCCCTTCTCCCTGTCCCTTACCGGCCGCTCTGGAATCAAGTCGCAGGTCCTCGCCGACTTCGTCGCAGAGTGGACTCCCGCCTCTGGGTCCGGGGACGAAGATCTCCCTATGCCGCCCCGACCCAGTGATCATTGGACCCTTATGTTCGATGGGTCGCTGTGTCTCGCCGGGGCTGGTGCGGGAGTAGTCCTCCGGAGCCCCGAGGGGAAGGAACTCGAGTACGCCGCGCGGCTCGAGTTCCCCGCTACCAACAACGTCACTGAATACGAGGCTTTGCTCCTCGGGATGTGCCTCGCGCGCTCCCTGGGGATCCGGCGCCTCCTAGTCAAGGGAGATTCTCAGCTCGTAGTTTGCCAAGTGGACAAGTCTTACCTGTGCCATGACGCAAACTTAAGTCTTTATTTGCAGGAAGTGCGAAAGATGAAGAGGCATTTCGACGGCCTCGAGGCCCGGCATATCCCACGGAGGGACAATGACCGGGCCGACGCCTTGGCCCGGGCGGCAAGCGCCCGGGAATCGCTCCCCAAGGGGGCTTTCCTGGATATCATTGCGAAGCCCTCGGTGGCCTCCCCGGGCACGAGCAACGAGCCTCATGTCCCGGAGGTCGCCGAGATCACCCGGACTCCGTCGTGGATGGACCCCCTCATCTCCTTCATCAAGGGGGAAGGGGACCCTCCTAGTGAGACCGAGGCTAAACGCCACCGGGCTAAAGCCCGGGCATATCTCCTGCTGGAGGGGAGGCTCTACAAGCGGGGGCTTCCGCCCTCCTGCGCTGCCTCCCCCGGCCGGAGGGACTTCAACTTCTCGAAGACATCCACGCGGGGAGCTGTGGTTCTCACCTAGCCCCGCGTGCCATCACAGCCAAGGCCCTCCGGCAGGGCTTCTACTGGCCCACGGTCATGCGCGATGCGCGAAACCTCGTCTCCGCGTGCGAGGCATGCCAGAAGATGGCCAAGGGTTCGAACCTCCCCCCTATAGCGCTGCAGACGATCCCCATCACTTGGCCCTTTGTGCGCTGGGGGATGGACCTCTTAGGGCCCTTCCCCCCAGCGTCCGGGGGGTACAAGTATGCGGTAGTCGCAGTCGACTATTTTACAAAGTGGGTTGAGGCGGAGCCTTTGGCCAGCATCACGTCCCGGGCCGTTCAGCGGTTTTTCTGGAAAAACGTCGTGTGTCGTTTTGGCGTCCCCCGGGAAATCACCGTGGACAACGGGACCCAATTCGACTCGGCTTACTTCCGGGAATTCTGCGAAGGCCTGGGGCTCGTCATCCACTTCGCCTCGGTGGCCCATCCTCGGAGCAATGGGGCTGTCGAGAGGGTAAACGGCGTGATCCTACAGGGGTTGTGCCGGAGACTCGAGCAAACCACCTCTAAGCGGGGTGCATGGGTGGAGGAGCTCCCTAGCATCCTCTGCTCCATGCGCACGACCCCGTCCCGGGTGATGGGGCATACTCCCTTCTCCCTGGTCTACGGGGCGGAGGCAGTCCTCCCCCCGGAGATCGGCTTCCGGTCACTGCGGGTTAAGCTCCTGGAGGGAGCTACGCCCTCGGTGTACCAGGCCAACGAGGCCAACCAGCGTCTGGAGATCGACCTCGTGGAGGAGGAACGCGACCGAGCGCTCCTCCGCCACGCCATCTACGAGCAAGAAATGGCGCGCGTGTACAATCAGCGCGTGCGCGAGAAAGCTTTCCGCCTTGGGGACCTTGTCCTCAAGCGCGTGACGGACCCCCAAGCCCTGGGTAAGCTCTCCCCCAAGTGGGAGGGCCCTTACAGGATCTCCGCGGTCCTGGGCTCGGGGGCCTACAAGCTCTCCAACCTTCAGGAGCAGGAGCTGAAGCACACATGGAACTTGCGTTTACTTCGCAAGTTCTATGTTTAGCCTTACGGGCCTGTCCCCTCCCCCGGAGCGTTCACGCCGGAGGGGGAGGAGGGACACTGTATTTTCCTCCCCTTTCGCGGCTTCGCAGGGGGAGGCCTTCTACTTCATTTTATTAGCAGTACATAGGTCTTGCTTTTTAAACTCTCATTGCAGGTCTCTCTCATTGCCGCCCCTAGCGGCGATGCCCTCCCCGCGAGGATGCCCTCCCCACGAGGAAGTGGGCCAGCCCCAACTAGTCCCTACAACGGGAGTCTCCACTCCCGTAGGGCGGCTTACGATCAGCCCTCGTGGACTGAGGGTGTAAGCGGCAACGCGGTCACAGTGGCCGTGGTAACGAGTCACTTTGGGAGACTAGTCCCCTGCCCAAACACTCAAGCCCCGTCTTCGGGCACTTCCTCCTCCGGGAGTCGACGTTATTCCCGGCTCCCCGTTTTCACGGCGACCGGAAGATCGGCCCCTTGCGGCTTGATTGGATCTATCTTCCTCCTCCGGGAGTCGACGTTTGTTGGGGGAAATCTCCACGCGGTCAAGTCCAGGTAAGTTCATGGGGCGCCGCCTTTTGGCTCCCGGGACCGTGCCCCCCGGGCGGGTCCCGGGAGCCGCCATTTGCCCGGGGACAGTGGCCTCCGGTGCCTGCCCTGGGCGCCGCCTTTTAGGCCCCCGGGACCGTGCCCCCCGGGCGGGTCCCGAGCGCCGCCATTTGCCTGGGGACAATGGCCTCCGGTGCCTGCCCCGGGCGCCGCCTTTTAGGCTCCCGGGACCGTGCCTCCGGGGTATGTCCCGGGCGCCGCCTTTTGGCTCCCGGGACCGTGCCCCCCGGGCGGGTCCCAGGCACCGCCATTTGCCCGGGGACAGTGGCCTCCGGTGCCTGCCCCGGGCGCCGCCATTTGGCCCCCGGGACCGTGCCCCGCGGGCGGGTCCCAGGGGCCGCCATTTGCCCGGGGACAGTGGCCTCCGGTGCCTGCCCCGGGCGGCGCCTTTTAGGCTCCCGGGACAGTGCCTCCGGGGTATGTCCCGGGCGCCGCCTCTTGGCTCCCGGGACCGTGCCCCCCGGGCGGGTCCCGGGGGCCGCCATTTGCCCGGGGACAGTGGCCTCCGGTGCCTGCCCCGGGCAGCGCCTTTTAGGCTCCCGGGACCGTGCCTCCGGGGTATGTCCCGGGCGCCGCCTTTTGGCTCCCGGGACCTTGCCCCCCGGGCGAGTCCCGGGCGCCGCCATTCGCCCGGGGACAGTGGCCCCCGGTGCCTGCCTCGGGCGCCGCCTTTTAGGCTCCCAGGACCCTGCTCTCCGGAAGGGGTCCCGGACGTCATCGCCCTCCTAAAAGGTAAAATCCCTGTTTGTTTATCACGTGCAGGTCACGCGAGGGACGCCTCGGGAATTAGCGACCACCTGTCAAGCATCCAAGACGTTTGACCGGGAGAAGGACGGTCCTACCCTTCAATCCGACGGTGGCTTCCGGGGTAGTTTAGGCTTTTTGCTTCTTTTTGAGGCTATAAATAGCCCTTGTACCCCTCTTTTGTAAAGGATCAGCTCATTATTATTTGGAATAGCTAAACTCACAGACGTGCTCTGGAAGCCTCTCCCCCGGAGAGAGCCTCCCCAGCCGGCTCTGGTCGGGAGCGCGTCGACAGGACTAGGGCCCCCACCGGGACCCGAACCTGTATCAATCCACGTGTCAATTCTTGTGTTTGTCCGGCGGGGGAGGACCGGTCACCCGGTCAACCCGCGCAGCGTAATCTCCGCTAGGATCGTCTTCAAAACCTGCCGGGGTATTCTTAATACCACGACAACGTTATTCCCGCCTTCCCTTTTTTCGGCGACCGGACGATTGGTCCCCAGCGACCTTATTCCCGGCTCCCCGTTCTCACGGTGACCGGATGAATGCCTCCCGGAGACCTTATTCCTGGCTCCCTGTTCTCACGGTGACCGGATGAATGCCTCCCGGAGACCCTATTCCTGGCTCCCCGTTCTCACGGTGACCGGACGATTGTTTCTCGGAGAAGTCACGGATTTCTCGGGCGTTCACTTCCCCAAAGACCCTATTCCCGGTTCCCCGTCCTCACGGCAACCGGATGAATGTCTCCTAGGAAGCTCGCCTCTGGAAATCTCGTCGGGTTTTCTTGGATGTTTCTTCCACATGAGGCCTTATTCCCGGCTTCCCGTTCTCACGGCGACCGGACGATTGTCTCCCGGAAGGTCTTCTCCTTGAAAACCTCGTTTTAAAGTTTCCTAACTTAGAAAATTTCCTACCCTACAGGTGACTTCTATCCTGGGGGCCTTGTTACCCCCACAGCGCATGGAGCTATTCTCCGGCCCGCTATGGGCGGGGGGGGGGATAAGGAACCCCCGGGTGTCAACCCCACCGCCCACGAGGAAACTTAGCTCATCCTTGTTAAGATGAGTCATCCAGACCATCCAAGAAGAAAATAAAGAGGCAATGAAAGGAAACAACAACACAGCGCTTTATTGATTCTCAAACCCGGAGGACATCTTCCCCCTCCGGTGGGCTTTGGAAACGATACAACCCGGGTTCTAACCCGGGGGATTCTCTACGCCCTAAGGCCCCTACGCCTAATACTCCCAGAGGCCCTCCGCTAGCTCCCGGGTCAAGTCCCGGTATAACACCCGTACGCGGCGCCGAGCATCCCGGAGCACATCTTCAGGCCAGAACTCGTATCCCGCCAGTGGAAGTATCCGGAGAGGAGGGATCATCCGGAGCCCCGGTCGCGGAGGGGACAATTCGGCACGATGATTATCGAAGTTGTCCAAGTGCCACTCCGGACGCCACCTCAACCGGATCGGCTCCCGGACACTGTCCTCGCCGCAATTCCCGGAGATAAGGCTTAGCAAAATTAAAGCCGCTTGGGCGTCCCCCGGGGAGCCCCACCCGGACCTTCGCCCGGGAGCAACCTCCCGGGAACCCTGGTAACAGTAAGTTCAATTCAAAGACTTGGAAAAAATTCTAACTTCATTGCATTCAAAATTTTTATGTACAAGTGCCTGGGGCTTCTTCTAAGAAGCTACCGGAATCAAAAAGTCCTAAAACAAAAAAGGGCCCGAGCTAAGACCCGGGGGGAGGCTCATACATGTTCATTGGCGTCCTCCCCCCGGGGGGCTTCCTCCGAGGCCGGGGCTGGGGCGTCTCCCGCCGGAGGCGCCGGAGCCGGGAACCACGCCCGGATGATCCGGTCGTAGAACCCTCTGGCGAGCTGCTCGACCTCCCGCTGCGAAGGCTCGAAGGAGTCCGGGAAGCTTCGGGGGATGCGGCCCCCGATCGCCCGGGCGCCGACCCCCCGGAACTTGACGAGCCCCGCAGCGGCCGCGACGACGGGGACCGCCCGACCCCGCGCCCGAACATCGACAGCCTCCGGGATGGCGGAGACCTGTGCTCCCAGAGCCGAGGCTTACGCCAAGGCCCTCGAGGGCCGTCCGGACAGAGCGGCCCGCGTCCGCCACCGCCCGGACGCTTGAGCTCTCGAGCTCACGGAGCGCCTCCTCCCTCGCCTTCGCCTCCTCCTGGAGGCGGGCGTTGATGGCCGCGGAAATATGAACCTGGGCCCGGGCCCGGGTCCGGGTCAATTCCGCGAGGGCTTCGTCGCGTTCCCGGAGGGCCTCCTCGCACTGCCCTACGGAGGCCGCGGCCCAGCCCTCTGCCTCCTTTAGCAGCCGGGCGACCCGCTGCTCAAGGCCCCAGGTAACAGCTGGCACCTACGAAATATATAGTTAGGAAAATCTCGAAGTGCAGGAAATAAATGAAATCTCGCGTTACCTGGGCCCCGAGGGACTGAAGCCCCTCGAAATGCTCATGGAGCGTCCCTCCCGCGACAAAGGCCTGCACCTTCCGGGTATGCAGGCCCTCCGAGTAGCGGGCGACCTCCCTTGCGGGGAGCAAATTGGTCTCCCGCCCGGCGCCGCCGGCGCGGCCGGCGGGGGGTCCCCGGACCTCAAGGTCCGGTAACGCGGCTGGCGTCTTCGTCGACAAGGTAGTGCCCCCCGAAGACGTGGCCGAGGAGCTCTCGGCGGGAGCCTCCGCCCAGGGGGGAACCATCAGGCCTTTCCCTACCCCGGGCCGGAAGGTCCTCGGGGCCCCCTCCTCCGGAGGAACCTCGTAGACCGAGGGGCTCCCCCCCTCGTCCACCGGCCAAACCCGCGGGGGCGAGGCCCCCGCGAATCTCACCTCCAGCCTCTCCGGCTCCAAAGAAGCCGGAAGGGATGGGAGGAGCTCCACCGTGAGCGGCGACAGGGCGTAGTTCGCCGAGTCGGACGCCGCCCCGCCCGCGGTCGCCTGCTTCCCCCGCGCCTCGACGGGGCCCTTCGGGGGAGGAGGTGTTGCTTCCTTCCGGGACGGTGCCCGGGCACGTTCGATCCCGGGGGTCTCGTCTCGGGGCTTCGCCGGTGTCGCCGCCGGCGTCGTCGATGGGCCGGGGGTCTTTTGAACCTGGGCCTTCTTGGGCTCCGAGCCCCCAGCCGCCTCCTTCCCCTGTTTGTGCGACCCGGGGGTGGGGAGAGGCTTCCTCTCCGGCAGCTTTAGCCCGAAGGCCGCCGCTACCAAGTTCTTGGGGGGGCCCTCGCCCACGGCGCGCACGACGCGCTCGTGCTCATCGGCGAAGTACCTCCCCAAGAGGTTCTCCGCCTTCTCCCGCGCCGCTGGGTACGGCCGGACTACAAGAGGTAAAGAGTTAGTCAATTTCTTAAAAATTTGTAAGTACAATGCAGCGGGTTCCCGGTGCTTACGTCGCGTCACCGGCTTCACCGGGGGCCGCTGCTCGGGGCCCATGCCGATCCCCCTCTTCCCGCCGGTGAAGGGGGAGATCCGGAGGAGAGCCATCTCCTCAGCCCCGTCCCACATCGAGCGGGTCTTCTTGGAGAGGATCACCTTGCCGAGGAGCTCGTACTCCTCGTCCGTCCAGACCAGCGGCTTTGGTGCGGACGACCGGCTGTAGGTGGGGGCCTCCGGGGCGTACACCACCGCGTCGTCCCGGACCCGGAGGTAGAACCACCTCCGGACCCAATCCCCCCAGTGGTCCCGGGAGGCCGCCGCCAGGTAGTCGATTACCCGGGCCGGCAACATCTGGACCATCACCGAACCGAAGGGGGACTTGGGGCCCCCCTTCACCAGGTGGGAGGTCCGCGCCGCCGGTTCGTAGAAGTACCGCAAGGCACGAAGGTCGGGCTCCCGCCCGGTCGCTGTCTCGTAGAGCCAAATGAAGAGGCCCATCCGGACGAGCGCGTTCGGGGTGAGGTGGTTGAGAGCCACCCCGTACTCCTTAAGAAACTCACGGAGCATGGGATGCACCGGGAGCCAGAGCCCCGCCTCCAGGAAGGCCTTGAAGGCCACGACCTCTCCGGGCCTGGGGCGGGGGGCTCCGTCGTTCTTCACGGGGACTCGAATGTCCCCGTCCGCGACGATGCCTCTTTCGGCCAAGGACTCGGCGTCCTCGGCCGTGAACTCCGATGCCCAGAGGAAATCCGAGGGGATCTCCTCCGGGGGCACTTCCGTGGTCTTCGCTCGACCCTTGGGTGCCATGAGGTTAGTTTTCCTTTTTGGTGGCTAACTTTGCAGGAGGCTACTACTAGAAATCCTCGGACGCCAGCTACCGGAAAGGGCTACCGGAAAGAGCTACCGGGAGAGGGCTACCGGGAGAGCAAAAATCGTTGAGGCTGAAAATGTGGAATGAGCTTCCGGGCCCCCCAAGGTCCTATTTATAGGGGCGGGCCGTGGTCTAGATGCACGCCACGTGGCACCCGCGGATCAATCTGGACCGTAGAAGTTCAAACCATGCGCGGGAAACGTAGGGACGGGCGCGTGAATCGAGGCGCCGGTTCGAACCGCGAGCGCATTTATGGCGAAACGACGCGGCTTTAAGCGTGGGGCACGGAAACCGAAGCGTCGCGGCTCCGGTGACTTGGCCCAGAGATCTTCCCGGTGACCTGAACCATACCCACCGGGGACACGAGCATTGTCTCCGGCGTGCATGGGGGCTGCTATCGGGGGAAATCTCCAAGGGACTAAGTCCGGGTAAGTTATGTCACGGTGGCCCGTGGATCCAGCCGCCGGGGGCCTCCCCGGGCGCCACCTTTTGGCTCCCGGGACGCGGCCTCCGGTGCCCTCCCAGGCGCCGCCATTTGCCCAGGGACGTGGTCTCCGGGGCCTCCCCGGGCGCCGCCTTTTGGCTCCCGGGACGTGGCCTCCGGTGCCCTCTCGGGCGTCGCCATTTGCCCGGGGACGTGGCCTCCGGGGCCTCCCCGGGCGCCGCCTTTTGGCTCCCGGGACGTGGCCTCCGGTGCCGTCCGGGGCGCCGCCATTTGCCCGGGGACGTGGCCTCTGGGGCCTCCCCGGGCGCCGCCTTTTGGCTCCCGGGACGTGGCCTCCGGTGCCCTCCCGGGCGCCACCATTTGCCCGGGGACGTGGCCTCCGGGGCCTCCCCGGGCGCCGCCTTTTGGCTCCCGGGACGTGGCCTCCGATGCCGTCCCGGGCGCCGCCATTTGCCCGGGGACATAGCCTCCGGCGCTGTCCCGGGCCTCATCGCCCTCCTAAAGGTAAAGTCTTGAACTGTTTATCACGTGCAGGTCACGCGAAGGGCGCCTCGAGAACTAGCGACCACCTGTCAAGCATCCAAGGCATTTGACCGGAAGAAGGACGGTCCTGCCCTTCAATCCGACGGTGGCTTCAGGGGTAGTTTAGGTTTTTTGCTGCTTTTTGGGGCTATAAATAGCCCGTGTACCCCTCTGTTGTAAGGGATCGGTTCTTTAATTGGAATAGCTAAACTCACAGGCGTGCTCTGGAAGCCTCTCCCCCGGAGAGAGCCTCCCCAGCCGACTCCAGTCGGGAGCGCGTCGACAGGACTAGGGCCCCCACCGGGACCCGAACCTGTATAAACCCGTGTGTCATTCTTTGTGCTTGTCCGGCGGGGGAGGACCGGTCATCCGGTCAACCCGCGCCGAGTAATCTTCGCTAGGATCACTCTCAAAACCTGCCGGGTATTCGCAATACCGCGACACTAAGTATATTTGCATTCTTATTTGGGACTTGTTGAGCACCATGTGGACAATGTGCTCACCCTTGCTTCTACAAATAAATTTAGAAGAAGGATTCGTCGACCCTGAATCTTACGGTCTTGAACCCAATGTGGAACAAGAAGAAGAAACTGAAGACCCAGCTTGCTAGAGGGTTATGCACCAAGGTGGAGTCAGATGTGGAAAAGGCCCGTGCAACACGGCTGCTGCAGAAGAAAAAGACTGATGAAGTCCTTTTGTTTATTATTGTTGTTTTATTTTGTGCCGACCTTTGTGTCGAAAACTCCTTAATATGTATCAACATCTAAATGCGTCATTTTGGCGCTAAGTTATTGTAATGTTGGTCCTTGTGATCTGCACTCGTTTTTAATTACTCGCATTTTTATATAATGCGTCTTGTTATTGTGAGCTGCAATGTACCTTCTCTGAGTGCAACCCACCTGGGCGGTTGTAACACCCTGAGTTTAGGGGTAAAAACTTTCTTTTCATGAACACCATGCATGCATGATACCATGTATCTGTAATAGTAGCCAGATCAGTATCTATCTCAAACCCTAAAATCCCAAAATTTTCCCTGTGAATCCAAATCAAGATCAGATTACTCAGATATGATCTATCAGTTACTCTGAACATAAAAGTCTTCAGAAGTCAGATTCAACTCCATCTCTAACTTCCAAATCTATCAATTCTTTTCTGTTTTCGAAAATAGGATTCTAATTACTATTAATTACCCTAAATATTCTGAACTCAGATTTAGTCAAGTCTTGACCTAATTCAGATCATATTACTCTTGGACTATAATCATGGGTGTGCCAATACCTTAATCCCGAAAGTTGGCAGCCAAATTATATCATCTAAGTCTTTTTCACATATCAGTCCAAATTATATTGCAAATTAGTCCTTTATCTGATATCTAGAAACCCAAAAAGGCTAAAATCTTCAGATCAATTCCAAATTCAAGATTTCTTCAGTAAATCATTTCTAAATGCTATTTGATACAATTTACCCTTCTGTCCAGATTACAAAATCTCATCCTAGATGTCAGAATTCGAAATTGATAAAACTCAGATTCTTTTGTACCCTAAAGTACCCTATTTTCGATTTATGTCGAAAATCATCAAATCATACCAGATTTCATCAAATCTCTTGCTAGATGAGTATAAGGTATAAGTTTATACTCAGCTGTGAAATCAGATTGCAAATCAACTATCTCTAAGTCAGAAATTACAATTCAGTCCAAAGCAAATTTCCAGATTTTACAATTTAGTCCAAATGGCTGTTTCGACCAGCAGCCACAAGCTGCTGCGACTAGAGGAGTAGCTGCTCGCGACCAGGGAAGATGCAGCTCGACCAGTGCATGCCATCGACCTCGGCCAGCGATGCACGGTGCCTCCCTTCGACCGCGACCACGGCACAGTGTTCGTGTTGCTTCGACCTCGACCACGATCAGGAGCACCTCGCCGCTGTGTTTTCTCCGCCACTCTAGCCCAAGTTGTTTGCAACCGCCTTTGCATGCACACGTGTTTGCTCTTCAGTTGTTGCCGTAACCATCTCCATCCAGCTCACCAGCTGCTACATGCCAGAGAGGAGCTTGCTGCTCGCCGTTGCTTCAACCCGAAGCCTTCTTCTTCACGGCGCAAGCTTCTTAATCTCCAAGCATTGAGCCCTGCTTCGTATTTGTTTTGCCTATAAATAGCAGCCCCATATTACCAGTACTGCTTTCCAGAGTCTCTCAGAAATTAAACGAAATTCGCTTCACTGTTGCCTTCTTCTCCGGCGAGCCGCCGAGGAGGTCAACGACGCCAGCCTCAACCGCAACCTCAATTCCCAAATTGACACAACTAGTGAGTTCCTCGTATCTCACTATCTGTGCTGTAGCATTTAATTGAACTCTTATGCACTTCATCGCCGGTGATTGCCGAAAATTGCTGAAACCAGTGAAATGCCCTGTTCCAGTTGCACAAGTCAAATTAGCCTGAATTAGCCTTCGATTCAATAGGCAAAAATGATCAGTGAGTTATTTTAAGCAAGCCTATGAAGTTGAATTGTGAAATTGACCAAGAACTGAAGTTTTTCGCTAGCCTGAGCTTCACCAGCCGCCGCCGAACGTCGCCAGCATTCTCCGGTGATTCTCCGGCCAATTCAATCGTGCCAAAAGCTTTCTTATACCTTCTAGATGCTCTCCAAGAAAAGAATCAAGTTCAAACATCGTGTATCCAAAACCCCCAATATCAGTGTCTTCTTCTCCGGCGCCGGCCACCGGAAAACCATTCTCGGCCGATCCAGCTCCAGAAACCTTGTCCACCAGATGCGCCTTGATCTCCTAAGCAACTTTGCCTACTAGCTCGACTTCCAATTCGGCCTAAATCAGAAGATATAGCTATGCCCTAATTCCTGTCCAGTGCTGTGATTTGAAACTTCAGCTACCGAGTTCATCGCCGGTTTTCATCACTTTCCGGCCATCTCCTGCCCTAGGTCCAGTTGAGTGAATTGTTCCTGTTACTGAGGCCTACCTCCTAGACAAAGTGGTGCATCAATTGGAGCCCTAGATCAAAAGTTATGGCAAGCCCTAGTTTCTGGCCATGCCAGTTCAATGCCAGACTATGTCAGTCAGTGGCATTAGCACTTTTCACTTCCTTCCAGATGTGCATTTCGAGCATAACTTTGTCCATTAGATTCCTGAGGTTGTGATCTACTATTTATTCTTCTATCACAACTTGATTTGAGTCCTTGAACTGCATTTTATGCTTAGCCCTAGATTTTGACATTGTCAGCCCAATGCCCGAGCATGCCAGCCAGTGGCATTAGCTCATTTCACCTCCTTCCAGTTATGTAAATTGAAAATAACTTTGTCCATTAGACTTGTGGAGTTGTAATCTACATTTCATTCTACTGCCACAAGTTGAGATAATCCTTCTACCATTCATTAACCCTATGTCGATGCCTTGAACCGAATGTCGACCTAAAGACATTCAGCGATTTTGGGCAAACCAGCCGCGGACTTAATGTCAATTTCCATATCCTGGAACCCTAGAAGTCCCTGGCACTCATCTTCAGCCCTAACTCTATGGGTTAGCCTTAATCAACTTCTATGGTATCCAAACCCAATCATTTCAGAATCATCAAGACATTCATCTTTGCATTATTACATGTAGTATAATAATGTATTGAAAAGGTTGTGATCCTTGGTTGCTTGTTTGATCTTTGCTCAGAGTCGGAGCCAGAGTTCGAGGACTTCACTGCTGACCCGACATCAACTGCTGTCTCTTACGACGCGGAAGGCAAGTCATAGTCTTGATCATCTTGAACCTATATTTTATGAATTGCTATGATATGCTTTTGAATATAAGTAGTATTGCATGTGAATGGATGAAGTATGAATTGGCAGTACTAAGCTGGATGCCTGTGAATTGTGAGTTGATCAAATAGTGAGCCATAAACTATTATAAATGTATTTAAATATATTCATGAAATAGAACCCTTAGCCGTGACCAGGGTTTTGGTATGGAATGGTGGTACTAGCACTGGTTGTGCTTGGCTGCACTGGATGTGCAGGCACTGTAGGTGCATGGTGTGTGGTATGATCTGGTCACTGGCATATAAGGACTAGAACCTTGTGTTGTGCGTCTAGTGGCATGAAACACGTGCTAACCGCAAGCCTGGTATGGGACAGGCCTGAACAAGTACTTATGCGGATGGCACATGAAACCCCTGCATGAGATGGAAAATAATACACTGATTTCACGGAGTGCGGCTCCTCCACGTATCACTGAATGTGATTTGATTATGCACGCTGACCCAGTAATGGGAAGAGGCTTGGGGGTGGGGGTATATCCCGCCACAAACTGTGGTTCGCGAGAGATCCACAGGGTCAGGGGTGAATTGTAAGTGAAACATAACAAAAGTTCTTGTTATCTCCACCTTGCCACTCACAGTATGAAGTGAGTCAGGGGTCCAATCCTTGTGATAGGAAGGGCTTGAAAGTGGAATATCTTGCGAGTAAATTAGTACCTCTCTGCAGAGTTAAAAACGTATTGGAATACTCCGAGCTCCCGGGTTTATAGGAGTCTGCTGCGGTGGATTAAATCCACGGGGTGTGACACAAGTATTATTTTCTAAATAAAATTTGATAAGTCAAGATTACCCAAATGGCATGTGTTGTCATGATAAGGGGTGCTACCATGGGCTGTCGTGTGTCGACGTGTCGCGGTAGTGCTATAATCTAGTGAACATAAATAGTGATGATATGTTATGAAAAGTGCTGCCATGAGATGAGGTATGAAAGAAAAGATTACTTTATAAACATCCATAATTCTTGACTAGTCTAGGTCCATTACAACATTACTATAAGTATCTACTCTTCCCTATGACTTGCTGAGTACGTAAGTACTCACCCTTGCAACTTACAACCCAGAAGATGGAGCGTACCAAGATCAAGAGGAAGGCGTGGAGAACTTCTTGGATCCAGAAGAAGGAGAGCCAGATCCGTCAAATCCCTGATGTGTTGTTTTGCCGTCAACTTCTTGCTGTGGAAGGGACACCCATCATCCGCTGTGTAGAAGTTTTTATTTTGCTTAAACTAAACCTTGATGCCGCGAAGGTATTGTAATCTTTTATGTAATATTAAGGCCAGCAGGCCACACTGCTTAATACTTTGTAAGTTTTTTTCTGCTGCAATGTGAATATACTCCTGTGCTTGACTTATCCTGGGAAGTCAAAGGTATGCTTGTATGGGACGAGCTATAGCAAGCTAGGTCTCCACGGGAGTAGTCGTAGTCCCAGTTTTGGGGCGCGACAGCGGTTGCCACCGGATTCCTCAAATGAGGGTCCCACATTTGATGGCTGATCTCATGGTCGTATCCAGATAAGACATCCCTCAATAAGCCGTTTCTCAATGCACACGGGACTTATTGGCATGTTCCTGATCATTCGAGTGGCTGCCAGTTCGTAATAGGGCCGGGTGTTGTATTAAGGTCAGTATCGGTGTGATCAAATGATTATGTCTAAGTTAAAGCATTTGTTAGATATTCATAACACCCATATTTTTTCCTGAGATTACAATACTAGGTCTTCAGTACTTATGTTCTCAAGAGGGGGCTAAGGGAATATGGTCATAGCATGAAATGAAAGGGAAGTACTTTCTTTTTTCAAAATTTAAGGCATGCATTTGCATTGTATAAATACATGTTTGCAGGTACAAAAATTGTTACATTAACAATTAAGATAAGCCGAGTTCTTTCAAGAGGTTTTCAATCAAGGGCCGGACCTCCACCATTATGGCCTCAAGCTGATCTTCACTCTCGATCTCTGCATCTCCGACCATTGGTTTCAAATCAAGATCAGGGCCGTGGTGAAAACAGAGTCTGCAAAGAATGGCGGAGGCTATAGATTGCACTTTTGTCCTCATCGCCTCTTCCTCTCGCCTCGTATCTTCAGGAAGATATTCGAGAAGTGATTCAGCCTGAGTCGCAAACAAAGTGGCTAACTCGCCAAAGCTAAGATTGATCTTTTGAGATTCGACCACATCAGCTTTGAGCAGAGTTGCCACCGTCTTCACTTTTCAAAGAGAGAAGATTGAACATTGCTGCCGGATGCAATTGTTTCTCTCAAACTTTCATTGTCCGTGCAGACAATATCAATCTTCGAGCTTTGGAGCTCGATGGTCGCCTGAAGGTCGTTCTTTTCTCTTGAAAGAAGGTTTATTTGATCCTCTTGTGCTGCATGAACACGGCAGATGATTCTTACAGCAGTTCATGTAACGAAATAATCCTTGAGCACCATGGGTGGGAATTGATTAACCTCCACCCCAATGCGATGCTGATCCTTGCGGTGTTCCAGCATCTCTGTGAGGCGTTCGTCGGAATATATCCCAGCGTGGATCTTTTCCGGCGATTCTACTTTTCAGCGTGGTCGAAGAGTACCAACGCCGCCGGATGCATCTACTTCCGGCTGAGGGACAAAAAGGAGTATCCCTCCCCACCCCTGCGAGACACTGTGCACGGGTGGCACCAAAGGTGGTTTTAATGCTCTCCACCATCCGAGAGCAGCCTGTGGTTTGAAAACTCGCGACCAGACAAGTCGAGCGAGTTAGATGTGTCGGGGGAAATCTCCGCGGGACTAAGTCCAGGTAAGATGTGTCACGATTGCCCAGGGACCTGGCCTCCGGCCCCTCCCCGGGCGCCGCCTTTTGGCCCCCGGGAGGTGGCCTCCGGTGCCCTCCCGGGCGCCGTCGTTTGGCTCCCGGGGCGCGGCCTCCGATGCAGTCCCGGGCGCCGCCATTTGCCCGGGGACGTGGCCTCTGGCCCCTCCTCGGGCGCCGCCTTTGGGCCCCCGGGACATGGCCTCCGGTGCCCTCCCGGGCGCTGCCGTTTGGCTCCCGGGACGCGGCCTCCGGTGCCGTCCCGGGCGCCGCCATTTGCCCGGGGACGTGGCCTCCGGCCCCTCCCCGGGCGCTGCCTTTTGGCCCCTGGGACGTGGCCTCCGGTGCCCTCCCGGGCGCCGCCTTTTGGCTCCCGGGACGCGGCCTCCAGTGCCGTCCCGGGCGCCGCCATTTGCCCGGGGACGTGGCCTCCGGCCCCTCCCCGGGTGCCGCCTTTTGGCCCCCGGGACGTGGCCTCCGGTGCCCTCCCGAGCGCCGCCGTTTGGCTCCCGGGACGCGGCCTCCGGTGCCGTCCCGGGCGCCGCCATTTGCCCGGGGACGTGGCCTCTGGCCCCTCCCCGGGCGCCGCCTTTTGGCCCCCGGGACGCGGCCTCCGGTGCCCTCCCGGGCGCCGCCATTTGGCTCCCGGGACGAGGACTCCAGTGCCGTCCCGGGCGCCGCCATTGACCCGGCGACGTGGCCTCCGGGACCCCCCGGGCGCCGCCTTTTGGCCCCCGGGACCTGGCCTCCGGCGCCGTCCCGGGCCTCATCGCCCTCCTAAAGGTAAAGTCTTGAACTGTTTATCACGTGCAGGTCACGCGAGGAGCGCCTCGGGAACTAGCGACCACCTGTCAAGCATCCAAGGCGTTTGACCGGGAGAAGGACGGTCCTGCCCTTGAATCGGACGGTGGCTTCCGGGGTAGTTTAGGTTTTTTGCTTCTTTTTGAGGCTATAAATAGCCCTTGTACCCCTCTGTTGTAGAGGATCGGTTCTTTTATTGGAATAGCTAAACTCACAGCCCTGCTCCGGAAGCCTCTCCCCCGGAGAGAGACTCCCCAGCCGACTCCGGTCGGGAGCGCGTCGACAGGACTAGGGCCCTCACCGGGACCCGAACCTGTATAAACCCGTGTGTCATTCTTTGTGCTTGTCCGGCGGGGGAGGACCGGTCATCCGGTCAACCCGCGCCGCGTAATCTTCGCTAGGATCACTCTCAAAACCTGCCGGGGTATTCGCAATACCACGACAGTTGGCGCCGTCCGTGGGGACTCGTGACAAGACGCCATGGCTCCCCCACGAACAAGGGCTCACACCCTTCCCGGTGATCCGGGTCTCGGAGACCCGGCGCCGTCCGCTCGGGACACTGCTGTCCCGGTGGTCCCTTCTGGAGGCGACCTGGCCCAGGTACCGCCTCCCTCCTTTCCTCTTAACTTAGGTGCGTCCACCTCCAGGTCGTTCCCGGCGCCCGCGGGGACCTCGGCCGGGACCAGTCTCCCACCGGCGGCTCCCCCGGCTCCCCGTGACGCCCTGCTCGAAGCTCTCGTGGAAGGCCAGCTAGGCGCTCAGCGCTCTATGGACGAGCTCCTTAGCGTGCTGGCACGGCCTCCGGCCCCCACATTTGCGTCACACCCGTATCCGGGGAACATGCCCCCGTTTATGGGTTACCTGGCGGCCCCTCCGTCCTCCGGGGGGTTGTCCGCCCCGTATGATCCTGCCGGGGGGTTCCCTCCCCCTGCGGGATATACGTCCGCACCCTTCCCGGCACCCGGGCCCGTCCCGGTGCCGGGAGGTTATTTCATGCCAGGGCCCTTCGTGGCACCAGGGGGGTACCCCGTCCCTGGCCTGTTCCCGGGGCCGGGAGCCCACCTCTTGCCGGGGGTTTACCCTGCGCCGGGAACCAGTCCCGCCCCCCGCATCGCGTTTACCGCACCGGGGGCGGTTGACAGAGCAGCCCCCGTGCCGCAGCGGCCTTCCCCCCGCATGGGCTCGCCAGTTCCGGACGTCGCCGCGGTGGCTCCCCCCTCGCCGGTTCCGGGTGTTACAGGGCCTGCCCCCTTCCCGGTTCCGGTCGTGGCCACTGGGGCCCCCTCCACTTCGATTCCAGGCGCCGCCGCGGGCGCCCCCTCCCCGGTTCCAGATGATACAGGGGCTTCCCCCTTCCTGGTCCCGGGGTCGTCGCAGGGGGCTCCCCCCAACCGGCTCCGGAAGCTACAGCGCACGAGCTCCCTCCCTCGGCGGAACAGGTCTGTTTCGCCCCGGGGGAGATCGAGCGAATGCGTTCACCAGAGCGCGGGAAAGAACTTCCCCCCGACCGCGGGCGCGGGGAGCCTCGCTCTCGCACCGGCCGGGGGAAGAGACCCGCTGAAGAGCCAACCTCTCCGACGGAGAGCCCGGACGTCCGGGAACTCAGTCCCAGTCCGGAGGAAAAGCGTCGCCACCGCCATTCTGGCGGACCTCTCGGACCGCGTCCAGACTCAGACAACGAAGGTCCCGTGAAAGAAGATAGCGACCGGGGCTCTCCCCGCGAAGTGCAGGGGGCTAACCAGCCCCTGTGCTGAAGACTTCGCAGCATCCGGTGGCCGCGGCCTTACCGCCCTCCGCACATCAAGCACTATAACGGTGAGGCAGACCCTTACGAGTTTGTGCAGGTCTACTCCACTGCTATCTCCGCGGCCGGGGGGGACGAGTCAGTACAGTGCAACGTCTTCCCCCTCTACCTCTCCGGCATCGCCCGCTCCTGGTTCTACAACCTGAAGGCCGGCTCCATCAAGTCTTTCTCGCAGCTCAAGCGGGAGTTCTGTGCCAACTTCCAGGGGAACTACGTGCGTCCCCTGGACTCCTCGCAGTTGTACACTGTCCGGCAGAGGACTGGGGAAACCATCAGAAGCTTCTTCAAGCGCTTTGCTCAGGTGAAGAGCAAAGTGGCCCACATCCCCGACTCTACGGTCATCGAAGCCTGCAAAAGTGGCATCCTCCCGGGGGAGCTCCATCGAAGGCTCTCTCGGAGCTGCCCCTCTTCCGCCGAAGAGCTCTTCAACGTGCTCGAAAAGTACGCTCGGGCGGAGGAAGACGACATCTGGAAGAAGACCCAGGGGGCTCCCGCCCCCGCCGACCGGGGGGCTAGGGATCCCCTCAAGTGCCACAGACAGGGGGGGCATAACGAGCCACGGCCTCGGGACACTTTTGTCCTCGAGGGCGGAAGCAGCTCGCACGACCCCCCGAGGGGCAACCGCCCCTTCCCCAAGCCGAAAGGTCATGGGGGAGGACAGTCTTCGCGCGGCCGGGAAGGCCCCGCGGGGAGAAGGCGGGAAGGACCGTGGTGCAGCTTCCACGGGTCTAGTACCCACGCTACCCGAGACTGCGACCAACTACTACAGAACTTCGCGGCATTCCTCGACCAGCGCGGGCAGGGGGGGACTCCGGCCTCCTTGCTACCTCGGCCAGCTGTTCCGGCTCTTCCCGCTCCCGCGGGAGGTGAGCAGGCGCGGGAGGGGGAGCCTTCAGAAGCTCTCCCCTTCCAGACCTCTCAGCGCCACATCAACGTCATCGTGGGATGGTCCGCCTCCGGGCGGGACTCTAAGCGCCAGCGTAAGGAGTACGCGCGCGAGGTCAAGGTTGTGGGGGTGCTACACGCGTCCCCGCCGCCTAAGTGGTCGGACGTCCCCCTCACCTTCACGGCGGAAGACGCGCGAGGGGTTCGCTTCCCCCACGACGACGCGCTCATTGTCTCCGCGACAATCAGCCCGCAGCCGGGCCCCTACAAGGTTATGTCCCGGGGAAGGCGATCCACCCCGTGGGCAAGGTAGATCTTCCTGTGACCTTCGGCGCACCGTAGAACTTCCGGACCGAGCTGGTCCGCTTCGGCGTAGTGGACCTCCCCCCCTCCTACAACGCGATTATGGGGAGGACCACAATCAACCGGCTGGGGGCTGCCACCCATCAAAACTACCTCTGCATGAAGATCCCCAGGCCGCATGGCGTGATCAACGTCCGGGGGGACCAAGACATGGCCCGTGCTTTGTATGAGCGCGCGGCCGCCACGATCGGAAGCGTCAACGTTATTGAGGCGCCCAGGGGCGAGGCCTCCCCCCTGGAACCAGACGTCGCGGCAATACCTCCCGGGAGGCCCCTCCTCAAGCCGCGTCCGGAAGGGGGCCTCCGGAAGGTCCTGCTATCCCCGGGGCCAGCAATGCTGCTGAGTACGAGGCTTTGCTCCTCAGGTCGCACCGCGTGCGTTCCCCGGGGATCCGACGCCTCCAACGGAAGGGAGATTCTCAGCCCATAGTTCACCAAAAGCACGGGCCTTACCTGTGCGGTAACGCAAATTCTAGTCTTTTATTTGCAGATGTAAAAGATGCAGAGGCACTTCGATGGCACCAGGGGGGTACCCGTTCCTGGCCTATTCCCGGGGCCTGGAGCCCACTTCATGCCGGGGGTTTACCCTACGCAGGGAGCCAGTCCCGCCCCCCGCGTCGTGTGTACCGCACCGGGGGTGGTTGATAGAGCAGCCCCCGTGCCGCAGCGGACTTCCCCCCGCGTGGGCTCCACGGTTCCGGACGTCGCCGCGAGGGCTCCCCCCTCGCCGGTTCCGGGTGTTACAGGGCCTGCCCCCTTCCCGGTTCCGGTCGTGGCCACCGGGGCACCCCCCACTTCGATTCCGGTCTTCGCCACGGGGGGCTCCCCCCTTGCCGGTTCCGGATATTACAGGGGCTTCCCCCTTTCCGGTCCCGGTCGTCGCTGCTTGAGGGCCTTTCGCCTTAAGGACCTTGTCCTCAGGCGCGTCAGGGACCCCTTACAAGCTCTCCAACCTTCAAGAGCAGGAGCTGAAGCACACGTGGAACTTGCGTTTACTTCGCAAGTTCTATGTTTAGCCTTACGGGCCTGTCCCCTCCCCCGGAGCGTTCATGCCGGAGGGGGAGGAGGGACACTGTATTTCCCTCCCCTTTCGCGGCTTCGCAGGGGGAGGCCTTGTACTTCATTTTATTAGCAATGCATAGGACTTGCTCTTTAAACTCTCATTGCAAGTCTCTCTCATTGCCGCCCCTCGCGGCGATGCCCTCCCCGCGAGGATGCTCTCCCCGCGAGGAAGTGGGCTAGCCCCAACAAGTGCCTACAACGGGAGTCTCCACTCCCGTAGGGCGGCTTACGATCAGCCCTCGTGGACTGAGGGTGTAAGCGGCAACCCGGTCACAGTGGCCGTGGTAACGAGTCACTTTGGGAGACTAGTCCCCTGCCCAAACACTCAAGCCCCATCTTCGGGCACTTCCTCCTCCGGGAGTCGACGCTATTCCCGGCTCCCCATTTTCACGGCGACCGGAAGATCGGCCCCTTGCGGCTTGATTGGATCTATCTTCCTCCTCCGGGAGTCGACGCTATTCCCGGCTCCCTGTTTTCACGGCCACCGGAAGATCGGCCCCTTGCGGCTTGATTGGATCTATCTTCCTCCACCGGGAGTCGACGTTATTCCCGTCTCCCCGTTTTCACGGCGACCGGAAGATCGGCCCCTTGCGGCTTGATTGGATCTATCGTCCTCCTCCGCGAGTCGACGTTATTCCCGGCTCCCCATTTTCACGGCGACCGGACGAGTAGACAGATAATCTAGCCCCTGGAGTTTGTATAATCATGGAGTACTCTAATGGTACTTGATCTATATGCATTTCAACTTTAGATGCAAATGCTTTTGACATAAATGAATTTGTAGCACCAGGGTCAAACAATATTAAGGCAGATGCAGATTGAATGAGAAATCTACCTAGAAGAATGTCGGTGGCGTTGCCTGCTTCTTGGATTGAAGTATAGTTTAATCTTCCTCCTTGGGTTGCAGTTGGTGCTCTACCTCTTCCTCTTCCTCAATTAGCCATGTTTCCTCCTCTTCCTGATGGAATTCCTTTAAAATTCTATGATGATGATGTTCTGGGTACTACTGGCTGTGTTCCTGCCTGAGATCTGGAAATGGACATCGGGAGTTGTATCCAAGGACATAATTCTTTGCGATGCCCACGCTGTCCACAATGATAGCACTCAACACGGGGATGAGGACAATCCTTCTGAAGATGATTTCCTCTACAATTAGGACACAATGTCATTGCTGGTCTAGGAGTCTAGTAAGATGATCGAAAACTGGGAGTAATAGGAACTCTTCCTCTGATCAGGTTCGTCTGTGGCCGCACTTGTTGGAGCATTCTCCGCTTCCAGCTTTCTCCCCCCATATTCCTCTTCTCTTCCACCTTTAAAGCTCTGTTCACTAGTGTTTGGAATTCTGTAAATTCATGAGAAGCAATTTGATACTGAAAATAGTGTTGAAGTCCTTCTGTGAAGCGTTCTATCTTCTTCTCTTCTGTATCCACATCTCCAGGTGCATATCGAGCCAAATGAGTGAATTGGTGTAGATACTCAGTGACTGACTTATTTCCTTGGATTAAGTTTTGAAATTCTCAACGCTTAGCTGCCATGATACCAGTAGGTATATGAAATTTCCGAAATTGATCCTTAAATTCTCTCCAAGAAATATTGTTTCTGTCCAAATGAGCTTCTTGGTAGTTCATCCACCATGCTGCTACAGCTCCTATTCGTTGATGAGATCCGAATAAAAATTTTTCTCTATCACCACATTGAACTGTGTCTAATTTCCTCTCTATATCCCTCAACCAATCATCGGCAACCATGGGATCGGTAAGCACTAGAGAAAGTTGGTGGACAGGTCTTTGGGAAATCTGTTAATCTTGTTCCTACAGTAGTTCCTTCTGTTGTTCCAGTAGGCAATTTCTGTACTATCTGTGCCAACAACTGAGTATGGGCCGTCTGAGCTTCCTGTCTATTCTTCTCCATTGATAGAAGAATTTCCTGTAGACTAGGTTGTTCATTCTGGGGAGGATTGGAACTTTGAGATCCTTGTTGAAATAAAGGTCTTCTTGTCACAGGATCTTCCTCATGCGGAGTCTATTCTATATCTTCTCCACTGCTTCGGGATCTGATGAGGAACGGGGTCCCGATCTTCTGACAGGTAAGGGATAGTTCGATTGGTGGAGACTCGACGTTGACGATCCGACTTTCGACCAGAACCGATCTAGGCCTGCAATTGCTACACTACTGCTCCGTTCGTTATCAACCGTATCGAGGCGCGGTTGACCTAGCCACGAAGGCCTGTTCCTGCAAGCGAATCGAAGAACACGTGCAAGAACACAAAAGAAGCAATCTCGAATTGCAAGTATGTATTAAGATCACGAAGTGTTGGGGTTCCACAAACTGAAAGACGGCGAACTACGATAGTAGAAAATTCTAAGCAAAACCCAAGTCTAACAATGACGGCTACGAGGTTTTAATATGCGAGAGGGGTGGCGTCTAGGGTTTGGGGCGCACCCCCCCCCCCCCCCACGCGGGATACACGGGCCGAGGCCCAATAGACAGGTGACGCAGCACCGCACGGCCCAACAGAATCTGGTCTCTACTTGTTTCGACAATTGTGATTGACTCAGAAGGATTTTGGATGTGGGACTAGATCCGTTGGAAAGGTCTTGTCAAGGGCTTCTCCGTAATGTACTTGAACGCCCAAACGGAGTTCGTATGCATCTGGTACACCCGTTTGAAGATAGGCTGCTCCGCCGTGGCCGACCCGGACTCCAGCTCGCGGTAGACTTGATTCCCGACCCGTCTTGGCGCAAAGTGACACCCTCGCTGATCAACACCATGACTCCTGAGCACAAGCACAATATTATTAGGTAGTAACTCGCTCTTGTCAATATTCTCTCGTGTACTAAGAAACGAGCTCACCTGGTGATTTAGTTGACGTGCACGTGCCCTTGTTATTGGTCCTTGCACAACGGGTGTTGGAAGAATGGACGCATCGTTAGGGGTGATGTCCTCATCATCCTCCCCCTCTTGAATTGGAGTCGTCCTCGACTCAAGCTCATCTTCTTCTCCCAAATATGGCCACAAATCTGAAATGTTAAAAGTGGGGCTAACTCTGAAATCTGCAGGCAACTCAAGTTTGTAGGCATTATCGTTTATTCGCTCTAACACCTTAAATGGACCATCCGCATGAGGCACTAATTTGGACTTTCTTAACTCAGGAAAATGCTCTTTACGTAAGTGTAGCCATACAAGATCTCCAGGAGTAAATATCAATTCCTTTCTACCATGACTACTAGCAATGCGATTGTTGGGGGAAATCTCCGCGAGACTAAGTCCAGGTAAGCTACGTCGCCTTTTGCCCGGGGACCTGGCCTCTGGTGCCTCCCCGGGCGCCGCCTTTTGGCCCCCGGGACCTAGCCTCCGGCGCCGGTCCCGGGAGTCGCCTTTGGCCCGGGGACCTGGCCTCCGGTGCCTCCCCGGGCACCGCCTTTTGGCGCCCGGGACAAGGCCACCGGCGCCGTCCCGGGCGCCGCCATTTCCCCGGGGACCTGGCCTCCAGTGCCTCCCCGGGCGCCGCCTTTTGGCCCCCGGGACCTGGCCTCCGGCGCCGGTCCTGGGCGCCGCCATTTGACGGGGACTAGGGCCCCAGTGCCTCCCCGGGCGCCGCCTTTTGGCTCCCAAGACCTGGCCTCCGGCGCCGGTCCCGGACCTCGTCGCCCTTCTAAAGGTAAAGTCTCGAGTTGTTTATCACGTGCAGGTCACGCGAGGAGCGCCTCGGGAATCAGCGACCACCTGTCAAGCATCAAAGGCGTTCCGGGCGACGGGACGTACTCCCTTCTCGCTGGTCTACGGGGCGGAGGCGGTCCTCCCCCCGGAGATTGGCCTCCGGTCGCTGCGGGTCGAGCACCTGGAGGGAGCCACGCCCGCAGCGTACCAGGCCAACGAGGCCAACCAGCGCCTGGAGGTTGACCTCGTGGAGGAGGAACGCGATCGAGCGCTCCTCCGCCACGCCATCTTTGTGTGCGAGATGGCGCGCGCATACAACCATCGCGTGCGTGAAATATCCTTCCGCCTTGGGGACCTTGTCCTCAAGCGTGTCACAGACCCCCAAGCCCAGGGTAAGCTCTCCCCTAAGTGGGAGGGCCCCTAAAGGATCTCCGCGGTCCTGGGCTCGGGGGCTTATAAGCTCTCCAACCTTCAAGAGCAGGAGCTGAAGCACACGTGAAACTTGCGTTTACTTCGCAAGTTCTATATTTAGCCTTACGGGCCTGTCCCCTCCCCCGGAGTGATCACGCCGGAGGGGGAGGAGGGACATTGTATTTACCTTTCCCCCCCTTTCGCGACTTCGCAGGGGGAGGCACTGTACTTCATTTTGTTAGCAATACATAGGTCTTGCTCTTCAACTATCTCATTGCAGGTTCTTCTCATTACCGCCCCTATCGGCGATGCCCTCCCCGCGAGGATGCCCTCCCCACGAGGAAGTGGGCCCAGACCCAGCAAGTCCCTCCTGTAGGGCGGCTTACGATCAGCCCTCGTGGACTGAGGGTGTAAGCGGCAACCCGGTCCCCAGCGGCCGCGGTAACGAGTTACTTTGGGAGACTAGTCCCCTGCCCAAACACTCAAGACCCGTCGTTGGGCACTTCCTCCTCCGGGAGTAGACGCTCTTCCAAGTGGGACGTCTAACGGCTTTCTTGGGTATCTAGTCTCCGGAGACTTTACTCCCGGCTCCCCGTTCTCACCGCGACCGGATGATTGCCTCCCAGAGACCCTATTCCCGGCTCCCCGTCCTCACGGCGACCGGAAGATTGTCTCCCGGAGAAGTTACGGATTTCTCGGACATTTCTTCCCCGGAGACCCTATTCCCGGCTCCCCATTCTCACGGCGACCGGATGATCATCTCCTAGGAAGCTCGTCTCCGGAAATCTCATCGGGTTTTCTTGGATGTTTCTTCCACATGAGGCCTTATTCCCGGCTCCCCGTTCTCACGGCGACCGAATGATTGTCTCCCGGAAGGTCTTTCCCTTGGAAACCTCGTTTTAAAATTTTCTAACTTAGAAAAATTCCTATGCTACAGGTCACTTCCACCCCGGGGGCCTTGCTACCCCCACAGCGCGTGGAGCTACCCTCCTGCCCGCTATGGGCGAGGGGGATAAGGAACCCCCGGGTGTCGACCGCACCGCCCACGAGTAAACTTAGCTCATTCTTGTGAAAAGGAGTCGTCCAGACCATCCAAGAAAAATAGAAAGACAACGAAAGAAGAAGCAAGCGAACAGCTTTATTGATTGTCAAACCCGGAGGACATCTCCCCCCTCCGGTGGGCTTCGGAAACGGTACAACCCGGGCTCTAACCCGGGGGATCCTCTACATCCTAAGGCTCCTACGCCTAATACTCCCGGAGGCTCTCCGCTAGCTCCCGGGTTAAGTCCCGGTACAATGCGCGCACGCAGCGCCGAGCGTCCCGGAGCACACCTTCGGGCCAGAACTCGTATCCCGCCGGTGGAAGTATCCGGAGAGGAGGTATCATCCGGAACCCCGGATGCGGAGGGGACAATTCGGCGCGATGATTGTCAAAATTGTCCAAGTGCCACTCCGGATGCCACCTTAACCGGACGGGCTCCCGGACGACATCCCCGCTGCGCTCCCCGGAGATGAGGCTTAGCAATATTAAAGCCACTTGGGCGTCCCCCGGAGAGCCCCTCCCGAACCTTCGCCCGGGAGTAACCTCCCAGGAACCCTGGTACCATCGCATTCAATTCAAAGACTTAGAAAAATTTCTAACTCTATTGCATTCAAAATGTCTTTTTACAAGTGTCCAGGGCTTCTCCTAAGAAGCTACCGGGATCAAAATCCTAAGAAAACAAAAAGGGTCCTATTTAAAGACCCGGGGGGAGGCTCATACTCTTTCGTTGGCGTCCTCCCCCCGGGGGGCTTCCTCCGAGGCCGGGGCTAGGGCGTCCACTGCCGGAGGCGCCGATGCCAGGAATCTCACCCGGATGATCACGTCATAGAACTCGGTGAAGCTCCGCGGGATGCGGCCCCCGATCGCCCGGGCGCCCACTCCCCGGTGCTCGATGAGCCAGGCCGCGGCTGCGATGACGGGGATCGCCCGGCCCCGAGCCCGGGCGTCAACAGCCTCTGGGATGACGGAGACCTGCGCGTTGAGAAAACGCACGGCCTCCGCATGGGTCGCCGGGGGCACCTCCGAGCTGCTCCCGGAGCCTAGGCTTACGCCAAGGCTCTCGAGGGCCGAGCGGACGGAGCGGCCCGCGTCCGTCACCGCCCGGACGCTTGAGCCCTCAAACTCCCGGAACGCCTCCTCCCTCGCCTTGGCCTCCTGCCGAAGGCTGCCGTTGACGGTCTTGGAGACGTGGACCTGGGCCCGGACCTGGGCCAGCTCCCAGAGGGCTTCATCGCGCTGCCACAGGTAAGCCGCGGCCCGGTCCTCCGCGTCCTTAAGCAGCCGGCTGATCCGCTGCTCAAGGCCCCAGGTAACAGCCGCCGCCTACAAACTCTAGAGTTAGAAAAAAAACTCAAGTGCACGGCACGAAGGAAGATGTCACCAACTCGGGTTACCTGGGCATGGAGAGATGGAAGCCCCCGGAAACGATCATGGAGCGTCCCCTCCGCAACGAAGGCCTGCACCTTTCGGGTCTCCAGGCCCTCCGTATAGCGGGCGACCTCCCCCGCGGAAAGCCGGGGGGTCGCCCGCCCGACGCCGGTTCCATCGCGGCCGGCGGATGGTCCCCAGTCCTGGGCGCCCGGCAGCATAGTCGGCGTCTTCATCGCCGAGGAGGTGGCCTCCGTGGAAGTCGCCGGGGAGCTCTCGAAAGAGCTCACCGCCCGGGGAGGGACCATCAACCCTTTCCCCTTCCCGGGCGGGAAGGCCCCCGGGGCCTCTACTTCCGGAGGGACTTCGAAGAAGGAGGGACTCCCCCCTTCGTCCACGGTCCACTCCATTCGCGGAGGCGATGCCTCCGCGAACCTCACCTCCAGCTTCTCCGACTCCAAGGGGGCCGGGGTTGCTGGGAGGACCGCTATCGAAGGCGGCGACGGGGTGTAGTTCGCCGAGTCAGATGCCGCCCCGCTCGCGGCCGGTTCCTTTCCCCGAGTGTCAACGGGGCTCTTCGGGGGAGGGGGTGTTGCTTCCTTCCGGGTCGGCGCCCGGGCACGCTCGGTCCCGGGGGTCTCGTCCCAGGGATTCGCCGGTGTCGCCGCCGGCGTCGTCGATGGGCCGGGGGTTTTTTGGACTCTGGCCTTCTTAGGCTCAGAGCCCCCGGCCACGTCCCTCCCCCGCTTGTGCCACCCGGGGGTGGGGAGTGGCTTCCTCTCCGGGAGCTTCAGCCCGTAGGCCTCGGCCACCAGGTTCCGGGGAGGGCACTCCCCCACGAGGCGCACGACGCGCTCGTGCTAGTCGGCGAAGTACCTCCCCAGGAGATTCTCTGCCTTCTCCCGCGACGCCGGGTACGGCCGGACTAAAAGAGGTAAAGAGTTAGTCAAATTTTCAAAAATTTGTAAATGCAATGAAGCAGGTTACCAGGACTTACGTCGGGTCACCGGCTTGACCGGGGGCCGCTACTCGAGGCCCATGCCGATCCCCCTTCTCTCGCGCACGAAGGGGGAGATCCTCAGGAGCGTCATCTCCTCAGCGGCGTCCCGCATAGAGCGGGTTTTCCGGGAGATGATCACCTTGCCGAGGAGCTCGAGCTCTTCGTCCGTCCACACCGGAGGCTTCGGCCCGGACGACTGGCTGTAAGAGGCGGGCTCCGCGGCGTAAGTCACCTCGTCGTCCCGAACCCGGAGGTAGAACCACTTCTGGATCCAGTCACCCCAATGGTCCCGGGAGGCTGCCGCCGGGTAGTCGGCTATCCGGGACGGCAGCATCTGCACCATCATCGAGCCAAAGGGGGACTTGGGCGCCCCCTTCACCAGGTGGGAGCTTCGCGCCGCCGGTTCGTAGAAGTACCGGAAGACGCGTAGGGTGGGCTCCCTCCCGGTCGCCGTCTCGAAGAGCCAGATGAAGAGGCCCATCTGGACGAGCGCGTTCGGGGTAAGGTGGTTGAGGGCCACCCCATACTCCTTCAGAAACTCCCGGAGCATGGGATGCACCGGGAGCCGGAGCCCCGCCTCTAGGAAGGCCTCGAAGGCCACGACCTCTCCGGGCCTGGGGCGGGGGGCTCCGTCTTTCTTCACGGGGACCCGGGTGTCCCCTTCCTTGACAACACCGCGTTCGACCATGGACTCGGCGTCCTCGGCCGTGAACTCGGACGCCCAGAGGAAGTCCGGAGCAACCTCCTCCGGGGGCACCTTGGTCGTCCTCGCTCGACCCTCCGGTGCCATCAGGTTAGTTTTTCTTAGAGACTAACTTCTCAGGAGGCTGCCTAAAAGTCCCGGACGCTTGCTACCAGGCGCTAGCTACCGGGAAGAGCTACCGGGAGAGAGCTACCGGGAGAGCTAAAACTCGCGAACCGTGGAAGTTTGGAATGAAGTTACCGGGCCCCCCAAGGCCCTATTTATAGAGGCGAGCCGTGGTCCAGATAGGCGCCACGTGGCACACCGCGAAGCAATCTGGACCGTTGAAGTTCAAACCGTGTGCGGGAAACGAAGGGACTGGCGCGCGAATCGAGGCGCCGATTCGAACCGCAAGCGCATTTATGGCGAAGCGGTGTGGCCTTAAGCGCGGGACACGTAAACATAAGCGTCACGGCTCCGGTGACTTGGTCCGGAGATTTTCCCGGTAACATGTACCATACCCACCGGGGACTCGAGCATCGTACCCGGGGGGCATGGGGGGCTGCTGTTGGGGGAAATCTCCACGAGACTAAGTCCAGTTAAGCTACGTCGCCTTTTGCCCAGGGACGTGGCCTCCGGTGCCTCCCCGGGCGCCGCCTTTTGGCTCCCGGGACCTGGCCTCCGGCGCCGGTCCCGGACCTCGTCGCCCTTCTAAAGGTAAAGTCTCAAGTTGTTTATCACGTGCAGGTCACGCGATGAGTGCCTCGGGAATTAGCGACCACCTGTCAAGCATCCAAGGCGTTTGACCGGGAGAAGGACGTTCCTGCCCCTCAATCCGACGATGGCTTCCGGGGTAGTGTAGGTTTTTTGCTTCTTTTTGGGGCTATAAATAGCCCTTGTACCCCTCAGTTGTAAGCAGGTGATTCATTGTTATTGGAATAGCTAAACTCACAGGTGTGCTCCGGAAGCCTCTCCCCCAGAGAGAGCCTCCCCAGCCGACTCCTGTCGGGAGCGCACCGACAGGACTAGGGCCCCTGCCGAGACCCGAACCTGTATAAATCGTTGTGTCATTTCTTGTGTTTGTCCGGCGGGGGACGACCGGTCATCCGGTCAACCCACGCCGCGTAATGTTCGCTAGGATCGTTCACAAAACCTGCCGGGGTATTCGCAATACCACGACAGCGATATTTTTATTCATTCGCTCAATATTTTCTTTTGTTGTTTCATGTAGTTTTAAAATAAACTCAGCACATTTCTTAGCATCAAGATTGACCTTTTCAGATGCTGGAAGAGGCAATAGATCAATAGGAGCACGAAGGTTGAAACCATACACTACCTGGAAAGGACTTACCTTGGTAGTCGAGTGTAGCGCACGGTTGTAGGCAAACTCCACATGAGGAAGGTACTCCTCCCACATCTTTAAGTTCTTCTTCAAAACAGCTCGCAACATTGTGGACAAGGTGCGATTTACCACCTCCGTTTGGCCATCAGTTTGGGGATGACAAGTAGTAGAAAATAGTAACTTTGTCCCCAATTTATTCCATAATGTCCTCCAGAAATGACCCAAATATTTTGTGTCGCAATCTCGAATAGGTGGTAGTCCCGGGGGCACCTCAGCGGGGAACACATCGTCATACTCCTGCAAAAGGTTAGTAACAACAGGTGGAAAAGAGACAGGCATATCATCAAATGAAAACAAGGTCTATTTACATATCAAAGCAAAGCATGACGGTTTAGCAAGATCATATTTTGTAGCAAGAAAAACACCACCCTTCAATTTAATTCCCTCAATCTTAGAAGTAGGTACGTTCTTATCTTTCTTATGCGGAAAAACAGTTTTAGCTACTTGCTGATTTTCAGATTCTGTGGTGTTCTCTTTCTTCTCATTTTCAAGTCTTTCCCTATCAAAATGCACAATTTCAGATGGAGTCATGGGAAGCAAGGTTATTTTCTTTCCTTTGTGCATGAAAGTGTACCAATTATTTCTACCATGATGAGTTGCATTAGTGTCATATTCCCAAGGTCGGCCTAATAAAAGTGAACATGCTTGCATAGGCACTACATCAAAATCAGCAACATCATGGTATGAACCAATGAAAAATGGTACTCTTGCGGTTTGCGTTACCTTAATCTTTCCGCTGTTGTTGAACCATTGAACATGATATGGTTGGGGATGTGGTTGTTTGGTCAAGCCAAGCTTCTTGACCAGATCAGAACTCACCAAGTTGTTGCAGCTCCCACCATCAATGATTGTTCGGACGCGCCGGTCGTTGACAACGAGGAACATTTGAAACAAGTTGTGGCGTTGGGCTCGCTCGGCTTGCTTCATTTGAGTACTAAGGACCCGCTGGACAATGATGGTCTGGTATTCTTGTGTGGCTACCGTACCCAAAGCTTCCCCATGATCATCATGTTCGGATTCGTCATCAACATTACCGGCAAGGTTAGCTGCAAGAGTATATTCATCTTCAACATCAGAAGCACTAACGTACCCACCATCATCTGTCGCAATGTAAGCTCGCTGACTTGGGCAGTCCTTCATGACATGGCCCATCCCCTTGCAACGGTGGCATATGATACCTGTTGTACATCCCGTGGAGGCAACAGATGAAGACGACTTCGCTGGTGCCTGCACATTAGAAGTTTTGCTTACCTCGGGTGTACGTGGCAGTGGTAACGGTGCTACTGAACGCGCCCTACTAGTCAAGGGGGCAGTAGACCGAACAGCAGGAGGTGGCTCTGATTTGGTTGACGCCTGTCTTGGGGTGAAGGTACTACCAAAGTTGCTCCGTGGCCACTGTTGTCATCCCTGCAATTCTTTTTCTGCCAAAACAGCAAGCTGGAACAATCTATTGACATCATGATAGTCCTTGTAATCAATAATACTTTGTATATCATGCCTTAACCCTCCATAGAAACGAGCCATTTTATCCTCCTCGGTCTCCTCCACCTCACAACGCAACATGCCTATTTGAAGCTCTTGGTAGTACTCCTCTACCGATTTGTTACTTTGATCTAAGCGTTGCAATTTTTTACGCAAATCACGTTTAAAGGAAGGAGGCAAAAATCTAGCGCGCATTTGTCTCTTCAGATCATGCCAAGTACCAGGATGTATGCTAGACTTTACTAGTTCATTCCACCAAATTATAGCAAAATCCTTGAACTCACTAGTGGCTTGTCTAACTCTATGAATTTCAGGAACAAGATGGGAGTTAAATTTTTGTTCAATCTCCATTTCCCAATCTAAATACACCTCAGCATCATATGTACCAGAAAAAGAAGGTACGGTAAACTTAACTTTAGCAAACGGATCATCATTGCGATAGTTATTATTACCATTGTTACCTCTCATACCTTGACGATTTCGATTGAAGCGCTCTAAGTCATGTGCCGCACGTCGTATAGTGGGTTCATTACGAGGTGCCACATGTCCCTCTACATCATCATCGTGCTCCTGGGCTGCATCATTTTGCTGTTGTTGGACAGCAGGTGGGCAGTTCTCGATCACCTAAACCCTGTCATCAAGCTGGGCAACACGTCGTTCCAATCTTTCAATACCTTTGGTTATCGTTTCCATCATGGTTTTTAGCTCAGCATGAAGGACACACTCGTTGTCCTCCTTATCAGATCCTGCCATGATTAGTAGAAAGTAGAAGAAACACAAGAAGTATTATCCCTACAAACTACCAGGTTCAGACAAGTGGATTCGCACCCTCTCAAGCGTCTTACCACGCTCTTGCAAGGTTCTTACCAACGCTGCAGAAGGTACAACCGGTGGCTGGTTTGTGATATTGTGACGAGCTTAAGTGTAACGATTGCAAGGTTGAATCCTGTTCTGATAGAAAGTATGTGGAGCTTGGAAGGCAGTTATGGTAGCAAAGGTTAACAATAATTGAAATCAGAATGCTAAGTTGAATAAGTGTCGTACGTGTCACAGTTGCTGGCCTAAACGCGTTCCTAAAACTAGTTCAAGTAAGCAAAGTGATCGACACAGGCGATGGACATGAAAGGATGCAAGCACTTCGGATCTCTTTTTTTTTTTTTTGGCTAATCTTTCTTTTTGTGCGGCTCTTTTTTATGCACTTGCCTTTTTCTTTTTGTTTTACAGGAGTGCTGCAAAGGATGGATTACAACTCACAATTTAAGAATTACGCACAAATCCTATCACAATACTCTCGGCAGTTTAGCAAAGATGCTCTGCAGAAACTGACAATAATAATTTGGGGCTCTTAGAGACCTCAAACGCAAAAACTTATAACTAGGAAGTTGTAGCTCTTTTCTTTCTCATCAATTGGAATATATGGAACTAGGAGATATGGCCCCCGAAATACAGGCTGTATGGATTACTCCGAGATGGAACAGATTAAGTTCCAACGTGATTTTCGCCACGAATATGGCTTTTCTGGAATTTGGTGCAATGAACAAAGTTGTAGATCTCTTCGAGAGATACAATTTAGACTATTTAATCGCCCAAATTGTTGTTCAGAACACAAATATATTGTCCTTATAAAAACAGCAACGCAAAAGAGAAGTCCGAACCGATTGTGACTCGAATTTGGTTTCGGTTTAGAATTGGGATTTGATACTAGACCTAGACCAAGAACATGAATTGACCAGCAATACGACAATGACCACGGACACAAATTCAACAATGCAAAACTGAAAACAAAAATTGCAAAAGGCTCAAAGTGGTTTGGACAGCGGAAGACTATGATCACAATTTTTTTTTGTTTTGGCTTTTTCTGGACTCTAGGTAGAAGATGAATGACGAATAGAGAGGATACCTGACGGGTAACCGGAGCTCTGATACCACTTGATGAGGAACGGGGTCCCGATCTTTCAACAGGTAAGGGATAGTTCGATTGGTGGAGACTCGACGTTGACGATCCGACTTTCGACCAGAACCGATCTAGGCCTGCAATCGCTACACCACTGCTCCGTTCGTTATCAACCGTACCGAGGCGCGGTTGACCTAGCCACGAAGGCCTGTTCCTGCAAGCGAATCGAAGAACACGTACAAGAACACAGAAGAAGCAATCTCGAATTGCAAGTATGTATTAAGATCACGAAGTGTTGGGGTTCCACAAACCAAAAGGCGGTGAACTGCGACAGCAGAAAATTCTAAGCAAAACCCAAGTCTAACAATGATGGCTACGAGGTTTTAATATGCGAGAGGGGTGGCATCTAGGGTTTGGGGCGCACCCCCCTCCCCCCCATGCGGGACACACGGGCCGAGGCCCAATAGACAGGTGACGCAGCACCGCACGGCCCAACAGAATCTGGTCTCCAATTTTTTCGACGATTGTTATTAAGTCAGAAGGATTTTGGACGTGGGACCAGATCCTTTGGAAAGGTCTCGTCGAGAGCTTCTCCGTAATGTACTTGAACGCCCCAAACGGAGTTCATATGCATCTGCTACGCCCATTTGAAGACAGGCTGCTCCGTCGTGGCCGACCAGGACTCCAGCTCGCGGTAGACTTGATTCCCGACCAGTCTTGGCGCAAAGTGACACCCTCGCTGATCAACACCATGATTCCTGAGCACAAACCCAATATTATTAGGTAGTAACTCGCTCTTGTCAATATTCTCTCGTGTACTAAGAAACGAGCTCACCTGGTGATTTAGTTGACGTGCACGTGCCCTTGTTATTGGTCCTTGCACAACGGGTGTTGGAAGAATATACGTATCGTTAGGGGTGATGTCCTCAACAGGATCTTAAGGAATCATGCATATAGAAAATTTCTTCGAATAGCCAATCAAGATGGAGATATCAAAATGACAAACCAGCCAAAAACCACGAGGAATTTGAACTTTGCATTTTTCATATTGATTTGTGAAAAGAATCAATTATTGCTCAAATCAACTCCAATTGAAATGAAAATATACAGAAATGATTTTCATTGCATGAAATATATTTTTCTGAAAAAATTTTCCAAATAGGATTTTACAATCAAGAGTTATGTTCAAATGATCTTTATTGCCATTGTATTTCACTATCGATTTATGATTATTAACCGATAGTAAATTAATCCACTGTACAAGATCAAACCAATTTGTAGAATAGGGTCTCATAACACAATATGTATTACTATCAGTTGGGAACAAGAAACCGATATTAGATCTTAAATTCATATCGGTTTGGAAATTGAAACCGATAGTAAAATACAATGTTATTGACCCTAAAGGGTTTTTCCTGAGAACAATTACAGATGGGTTTCAGTACATCATTTTGTACTTGTAAAGACACCTGAAACTCCATGCAAGTGACTTCCAATAATTTTGAAATAGATTAATAGTAAAGACCAATCATGGAACATAAGGAATCATGCATATAGAAACTTTCTTCGAATAGCCAATCAAGATGGAGATATCAAAATGACAAACCAGCCAAAAACCACGAGGAATCTGAACTTTGAAGTTTTCATATTGATTTGTGAAAAGAATCAATTATTGCTCAAATCAACTCCAATTGAAATGAAAATTTGTAGAAATGATTCTCAATGCATCACGTATGTTTTCCCAAAGAATTTTTGAAAAATGATTTGAAGAATTATTCGATTAAAGATCCAAGTAATATACGTCACTTACATATTGCAAATTAGTCAAGAATGGTTGTCCACCCATAATCCTTCTTCATGGTCGTCTCGCAGGTAACTTGTTTCTTCAATACCATCGGTAGGGACAGATTGAAGAATTCCATCTAAAAATGGAGGTAGTTCGTTGAACTGATCATACTCTTCTTCATCCACAACATCTTCGACCCCAACAATACGTCTCTTATTGTGAAGGACAACGTGCAACTTTGGATTGACCGGATCAACGATGTAGAACACCTGTGTGGCTTGCTCAGCAAGTATAAATGGATCATCTTGGTGTGTGACTCTACTGAGATCGACGAGAGTAAACCCATAATTGTCGACTTTAACACCTCAAGGGATTTCGACCAATTGGCATCAAAATAAAGGAATCTTAAGTAATGCATAATCGAGCTCCCATATTTCCTCAATAACACCGTAATATGAGTTGAGTGCCCTTACTGCTCTGGCATCCTCTGAAATAGCAAGTAGTGTCACTCCACTATATTGCATAGTACTCTTCTCATCCTGAGTTCTTGTGTAAAATGAATATCCATTGATGTCATACCCCTGCCAACTCCCTACAGTAAATCTAGGCCCTCTGGCCAACCATGTAACAACTTCATGTACGTTGCCCTCAGAATCTTGCAGGACTCTATTTTCGATCCACCCAGTAAACTTCCTGTTATGTTCTCTGGTGACCCAAATCTCTGGCTTTGAAGGATTCTGTTTCCATAACATTTCCTTGTGCTCGTTTATGTATGGCTCCACCCCCGTCATGTGTTGTAAGACCCAAAAATGGGCTTTTGCATACAGATCACTAGAGGGGACGGCTGCTTTAAATCTAATTGTTCCAATGCCCTGAAGCCTGCCCTCATGCCGGGACGTAGGAACACCAATTAGGTCAACCCCAGCCATATAGTTGGTGCAAAATTCAATCACCTCCTCGGCGGCATAACCTTTAATGATACTGTCCTCAGGCTGATGTCGATTCCTTACATATCCCTTCAAGATACCCATAAATCTCTCAAATGGATACATGTAGCGGAGGAACACGGGTCCACAAAACTTAATTTCTCTGACAATGTGAACAATTAGATGGACCATAACATCAAAAAAAGATGGAGGGAAATACATCTCCAGCTGACAAAGAGTTGTAGTCACATCGCGTTGCAAATCATCCAGTCCATCCAGATCAATTACCTACAAGGACACAGTTGCAGTAAATATTCAGATCCAAAAAATCTGACAAGTTCCACGAATGGAGCTAACTAATTTGCTAGGAGTACTCGCTTACCTTGCCAGATATTGTGTTGAAGAAATAACATAGCTTTGTAATTGTCTCTCTGACTTTGACTGGGAGAATGCCTCTGATAGCAATGGGAAGCATTTGTGACATCAGTACATGACAATCATGGGACTTCATACCAACCAGTTTCAAGTCTTTCATAGACACCAGTTTTTTCAAGTTCGCAGAATACCCGCATGGAACTTTGACACCATATAGGCACTGTCAGAGTTCTGTTTTTTCTCTTTTTGACAAAGTATAGCAGGCTGGGGGGAGGTACGTACGCTTTCCCTTCTCCAGAGGTGCAAGCTCAGTCCTTATGCCCATGTCGAGCATGTCACGGTGAACGTTGATGCCATCTTTCGCCTTTCTTGGAATGTTCAACAACAAACCAATCAAACTGTCACAAACATTTTTCTCTACGTGCATGACATCAATGCAATGTCGAACTTGTAAGTGCTCCCAATATGGCATATCCCAAAGAATCGATCTCTTCTTCCAAACATTTTTTCCTGGAGGTTTAGAACATTTACCGAACTCAACTTTGATGTCCTTCACACGCAAGCAAAGCTCCTTACCAGTCACAAACACTGGGGCTGATCCTTTCTCAGGCTTCCCATTAAATGACTTCCTCTTCTTACGGTAGGCGTGATGCATCGGAAGGAATCTGCGGTGACCCATGTACACTGATTTTCTGCAGTTCGGTAACCACATGCTTTTAGTTCGATCAGGCAAATAGGACAAGCCTTGCCTCCTTTCGTACTATACCCCGACAAATTTCCATAGGCCGGGAAATCATTTATGGTGCAAAATATCATGGCCCGCAACATGAAATTCTCTCGCTTATGTGCATCCCACACCCGCACCCCTTCGCTCCACTAACGGTGATAGAAACATGTCAATATCATTCCCGGGTTGTCTGGGTCCTGAAATTACTAACGACATCATGATGTACTTACGCTTCATACATAACCAAGGAGAAAGATTGTAGATGCATAAAAAGAATTGGCCAAGTGCTATGCCGACTGCTCATATTTCCGTGTGGATTCATACCATCCGTACTCAGCCCAAACCTTATATTCCTCACTTCGCTGCCAAACTCACTGAATGTTCTGTTAATGTTTCTCCATTGAATAGAATCAGCTGGATGTCTTAGTTTTCCGTCTTGTTTCCGACCTTCACCATGCCAACGCAAGTACTTCGCATCTTTCGGATTTGCAAACAACCGTTTCAATCTAGGAATCACAGGCAAATATCACACAGTTTTGGTCGGAGGCCCTTTCTTTACCTCATCACATCCATTGTGATAAATTCTGTCCCCATGCTTATACCGCGATGCACCGCATCTTGTACAAACATTCAAATCCTCGTACTTGTTACGGTACAGAACACAATCATTTGGGCATGCATGTATTCTTTTGATTTCCATTCCCAACGGAGACAATAGTTTTTTGGCCTGGTAAACCGATCTTGGCAACTCATTTCCCTCTGGAAGCATGTCCACTAAAAGATCTAATAGCGCCGTGAAACTCTTATCGCTCCAACCGTTGCTTGCCTTCAAGTTATATAATCTCAACACAGAAGACAACTTTGTAAATTTTGCACATCCGGGGAACAAAGGCTTCTCAGAATCAACAATTAATTTCTCAAATTTAGCAAAATCGTTTTTGCTGTAATCTTCTTCTACATCACGTAACATTTCATCTAAATTGTCATCATCTACATGCACATCCGAATGAACATTACCAATGTTCTAATGATCATCATTACTGTAATCTACTTCCGGGTGCTGCTGAGCGGTAGCAGTGCTCGTTTCCTCAAGATCTTCACCATGCCATATCCAACGGGTATAGCGTTCGTTAAAACCACGACGAATCAAATGACTCCTAATCTGATCAGAGTTGCCAAACCTCTTTAAGTTCATGCAATCTATACAAGGGCAATGCATATCTTTCTCTCCCTTCTTCGTCTTTTCTTGCTCGGCAAATTTAATAAACCCATTCACACCCTCCAAATACTCAACAGTAGTACATTTTATTCCATACATCCGATATTCTCGGTCCATCTACAATTATTTCACAAAATTGATAAATTGAAATAAATAATTAATGACTCAGGGCATGCTTGCATGAAACATCATCAATTAGCTAGGCCATATGTGTGTACAACTACTTAATTACATTAAATGGATATATATATGAAACCCTAATTAACTTGATGCATTTAATTGGAAGAGCCAGCTAGCTGGCTGGTTAACTTCAGCCATAAATCATTCCTAGCTTAACTTCAGCAAGCTATAGCTAGCTAGCCAGCCAACCTAGACTCCTAGTTTGGAGCTACATGCATCTAGTTTAATGAATTGGTAGAGAGAGAGGGAGAGTGTGAAAGAGTGATCGAGAGAGAGAGAGGTGATGAGAAGATGACAATACCGAGGGGGATCGAATTATCAACCTCCCAGCTAGCTTCTCTAGATCACTCTACCTTGGAGCGTGGATGCACGTACAGTAGAAATGATCCAGGATGCAGAGCAGGGGTCGAGATAAGTTGTGCAATTTTAGTATCGGTTCAAAACGACAACCGATAGTAAACTTTTCTCTCTATTAAGGTCCCCACTGTCATAACCATTAGTTTATACGACATAATTTTACTATCAGTTTGTTTCATATAACCGATAGTAAAATTTAACCTATTATATCGGTTGGTACAGTAGTAACCGATAGGCAAAATTCCGTAATTTCACTATCAGTGACCAAAGACAAACCGATAGTAAACTTTACTCTATTATATCAGTTGGTACAGTATGAACCGATAGTAAAAAGTCCGTAATTTCACTATCAGTTACGAAAGACAAACCGATAGTACTATTTTATCTATTATATCGGTTGGTACAGTAATGACTGATAGTAAAAATTGTTTGCGTTTCACTAACGGTACACCAGAATATAACCGATAGTACAAAGTCTCTTCTCCACCGCTGTAGTCGTACTCTATCGGATTTTTCCCAGATTGCTTATAACCGTTAGAAGATATGGGTTAGTGGATTGCATTTCTGTAGTAGTGCTCGTTGCTTGTGAGCTTCATTCTCCTATCTTCTGCTGTCTGCTTCCTCCCTGGTAATACGTTGCTCAAGAGTTTCCTCAGAAAGTCCAACAATTTCTCAGGGAGCTATGACTAAACATATCTTCTTCAGAATCATGCTCGAAGTTGAAGAGATGATTAAGGCTATCTGGAGTAGAATCTTCCAGACTTAATGCTTGATGATCATTTGACTTATTCCTCTTTGATGTTAAATCATCAGGATCTTCAACACCTGCATCAGTCAATATGATGGGTTGTTGCACATATTCACCTTCGGTCATGGGAATACTCACTGAAGGTAAATGAATTGTTTGCTCCGATTCTTGGTCGATAACCAGGTCCTAGGAAAGATTCTCCTCAGCACAAGGCTCTGAGGGAATATCATCTTCTTCCATAAGAAGAGTATCATCATCCATATCAATGTCAATGCAATCCTCGAGATCAAAATTGTTCTCGGAATCATGCAGACATTCCATGATGATCTATAGATACAATTAACTCAGGCGATGAAGAAGAATGCTTTGATGGGGCCTCACGGTGGTCGCCAGCTGTTGACGATTGGAACAAGGTTCCAACCCGAACTTACAAAAGATCAAAAGTTCACATGGGGAAGCACTCCTAACAAACACCCAAAGGAAGAATCGCAAATATAGAAGCACCAGAGACATGGGAATTATATAGGTTCAGGCACTCAAGGTTGAGTAATAGCCCTACCTACTCCTGTTGTGGTTTCACTAAGAGTGCAAAGGATTACAAAGAAGAAAAAGAGATGTTCGCGAATTAGCTAAAAACTAATCTCCTATCCTCTAAGCAATATGAGGCTTTGTCATGCAATACCCTGTTCTCGTCAGGTCGTATTGGCTCTCTCTAATCGATGCCCCCTTCTTTGTCCTCAGCCTCCTCCTTTAATCGCTCATTGAAGGTCGTCGATTACGGAATTGAAGGGTCACCAGGAGGAAGATGTGTGCCGGTCATTGATGTGCAATTATGTGTGGCTGCGTGTACATTATCTGCGGAATTATCCTCTTGATGGTTACCTTATCTGGGAGTTATGATATTTATGGGAAAATAAAGGTTCACATTATCCAAAGATCGTGGTGGAATGAGCATGACCGTTAGATATGGTCGAATGGTCATAACCGAGCAGTATGGTCGAATACACATAACCATCTAGTCTGGTCGAATGTACATAACCATCTAACTGCTGAACCTTTAGTTTATGGTCAGTAGATGAATTCTCGACTAGTGCTTCATTTAGGGGATGTCTCCATTTTTGGTTCACCGACAAGGTAAATAGTACTCATTTGGTCATTTATTGGCTATGACCTCATCTCTACGACCAGAGTGGTCGTAGGTAATAGAGTCCTTTGAACTATGAATTCTTTGGAAGATTAGTGTTACGATCATAAGAGTTAGTGATCGTACTTACATGATCAATGTCTGTAAGGTTCAGATTAAGTCTAAAATACCTTAGACTTCCTCATTGTCCCTTCCTCAAATGTCTTACAGCCTTAGGAAGGACGTTCATTTGTTTCTCTCTTCATGGTCGTGTTCGACCACTAAAAGGTATACACAAATTGTTGTCAATGACCTAATCCAGAAGACGTAATTCCTCCTTTGTCCCGATCTTAAGTTTACAGTTAATTTCTTAAATTTTCTTCCTCTAAATCCAAATTCTAGTTCTGGCAACAGCCATAACAGTTGAGCCTTAGCAAGAATTTAGGGGAGTTCTTGAGTCCTTTGTGCCTTGACACGGACCCTGAATAGGAGAGAGGTTATCGCCAAACTTAACTGTGGAAGCGATCCTCTGACTATTGTAGTAGAGACCATACTGACAACTTAATCTGTCTTGGAAAACAATTGAAACTAACTTGCAATTCTCAGAACTTAGATAGAATTACGCCTAATGATTATGGAATTCCCGAAACCCTGGGTTTTCCTTCCTGTTTCTAAAACCTTAGTTTTTATACTTGCTCTTTTACTACTTTAAATTCTAGATTGATAGCTTTAGTAGTAGATGTAGTTGTAGACAAACAACCCCCTCAACTTGTTCAGACTTAATCGGTAATCTATTAATCTAAAAGACGAATATGCTTGTTCCTCATGGAATTTGACCCTCAAGTGCTCAACGTTCAACTGTTCGCTTGTGGTTGTTCTTACATCAATTCCGTCCCTTCAGGTACAGATCAATATGTTCTTTTGTAATGGTTTCTAATTGACAACTGATAAAAAATAGTATTTCCTTTAAAATCTATAGATAGCTCCTTTTGCAATGGTTATTGTAGAAATAACAGATACAATAGTGATTTCTATAATGGATGTTTGTGTAATAACCGATAGACAGGAGTAATAATTATGAATATGCACTTAGCCCTGGCTGGGGTGTCCAAGTAGAAAGGTACATTTTCTAATGGTTTGTACTTAACAATTGTTACAAAATAGTGCAGAGTGGATATATATCTGTAACTTCACCATTTCTTAGCCAATGCAAAAGCAATCTTTCCATCGGTTTCGGTGTAATAACCATTAGAAAATACACAAAGAAATAGAAAAACATAGAGCACTACCTGAAGTAACTTGTGCTATCCTAGGATATCACATCTAATAACATATCTCAGATTTAACATATCTAATTCAATATATTAAAGGAATACTTCAAAATCTGTTCTTGCCATGTTCAAGTATTAGGTATTGAGAACGGTTCTCGACCAATAAGCCTTCGTCGTGATCGGCTTGTACGTAATTCATCTCATTGATATCTTCGATAGGGACTAATTGCATGCCAGCTAAAAATAGAAGGTATTTCATCAATGACGTCTTCAACCCCAACGAAACATCGTTTGCCTTGAAGGACAATGTGTAACTGTGCATTGGCTCCATCGACCATGTAGAAGACCTAAGTGGCTTAGTCGGTGAGTATAAATGGATCATCTTATGACTAGATTTGCTAAGATTGACGAGAGTGAAACTACTATTATCCACTTTGACACCATGATGGATCTGGACCCATTGGCATCTAAACAAAGGAATCTTAAAGAATACGTTGTTGAGCTCCCATATTTCATCAATTACACCTTAGTATGAGTTCAATGCACATATCTCCCTGGCATCCTCGGAGAAAGCAAAAATTGTCACGCTGTTGCATTGCATAATACTCTTGTGGTCTTGTTTTTTGGTGTAGAATGTATAACCATTGATGTCATAACCCTGCCAAGTGCCAACAATACATCTTGGCCCTTTAGCCAACCATCTAACCATCTTACTTATGAAGTCATCGGTGGCTTGAAATTCTTACTATGTTCTTTGGTGACCAAAATTTCTACCTTGGAAGGATTCTGTCTCAATAAAGGTGCTTTGTGCTCTTGGACGTAGGGCTCCATGTCTGTCATGTGTTGTAGGACCCAGAAATGTGCTTTTGTGTACATGGCATTGTCGGGATTAGATGCTCCAAAGCCAATTGCGCCAACACCCTGAAGCCGACCCTCGTGTCTGGACTTGGGGATGCCAATTGGGTCAACGCCCACCATATAGTCGGTGCAAAATTCAATCACCTCCTCAGTGGCATAACCTTTGATGATACTTCCCTCAGGCTAATGACGGTTCCATACATAGCCCTTCAAGATACCCATGAATCTCTTGAATGGATACATGTAGCATAGGAACATAGGTCCACAATCTTTATTTCTCTGACGAGGTGCACAATCAGATGGGCCATAGCATCAAAAAAAGATGGAGGGAAATACATCTCGAGCTCACAAATAGTAAGAACCACATCTCGTTGCAGATCATTCAGTCCTTCTAGGTCAATTACCATCCAAAGATTGTTTAACGTGGGAAATATTCTGGTAAGACTAATTAATGTGGCTAATGACATTAATATATGGGAGTAGTATAGTACGGGCACACTAACCTTGCCGGATATTGTGTTGAAGAAATAACAGAGCTTCGTGATTGTTTCCCTGACTTTTATTGGTAGAATGCCTTTGATAGCAATGGAAAGCAATTGTGTCATAAGCACATGACAATCATGGGACTTCATGCCCATCAATTTGAACTTCAAGGACATAAGTTTTTTCACATTCGTAGAATACCCAGATGGAACTTTCACACCATACAAGCATCGACATAGTTGTGTTTTTTCACTTTTGGACAAAGTATAGTAGGCCGGCGGAAGGTATGTACAACTTCCTTTCTCCAAGGGGGCAAGCTCCGTCCAAATCCCTATTTCGACCATGTCATGGTGAACTTTGACACCATCCTTTTTCTTCTCTAGAATGTTCATAACAAACTGATCAAACTATGACAAACATTCTTTTTTACATGCATGACATCGATGCAATGCCGAACTTGTAGGTCATGCCAAAAAATCGATCTCTTCTTTCAAACATTCTTTCGAGACTTAAAACATTTACCCAAGTCAACGTTGATGTACTTTACGTGCAAGTAAACCTCCTTACCAGTCATCACTTGTGGGGCTCCTCTGGTCTCGGGCTTCCCATTAAATGATTTCCTCTTCTTGTGGTATGCGTGATGCATGAGAAGAAACTTGTGGTGACCCATGTACACTATTTTCTTGCAATTCCGTAACCACATGCTCTCAGTTTCATCTTGACAGTTAGGGTAAGTTTTGGCTCCTTTTGTACTATGGTCAGATAAATTCCCATAGGCTAGGAAATCATTTATCATGCAAAATATCATAGCTTGGAAGACGAACGTGTCTTATTTGTATGTGTCCCACACCTGAACACCTTCATTCCACAATTCTTGCAAGTCCTCAATCAAGGGGGCTCGAAACACATCTATATCATTCTCGGGTTGTTTTGGTCCTGAGATTAATAGTGACATCATTATATACTTGCATTTTTTTTTACACAACCAAGAAGGAAGGTTGTAGATGCGCATAAGAACCAGCCAAGTGCTATGCCGACTGTTTATGTTACCGTGTGGATTCATACCATCCATACTCAATCTAAACCTTATATTCCTCATATTGGTGCCAAAATCATCGTGGAATACCCTATGAATGTTTCTCTATGGAATATAATTAGCTAGATGTCTCAACTTTCCATCTTCTTTCCGGCATGCCAATGCAAATGCTTTGCATCAATTGGATTTGTAAACAACCACTTCAACCATGGAATCATGAGAAGATACTACACCCTCTTGGCTGGAGGTCCATGCTTTACCCCTTCATTGTCGTCGTCAGTTTGATCCTTCTGCTTATCCGTGTGATGCCGCATCTTGGACAAGCCTCCATATTTGCATACTCATTACAGTACAGTACACCATCGTTCAGGCATGCATGTATTCTCAATTTCCATTCTCCTTGGGCACATAATTTTTTTTGCTAGGTAAACTGTTCTTGGTAGCCCATTTCGCTTTGGAAGCATGTCCGCTCATAGATCCAACAATGCTGTGAAACTTTTATCATTCCAGCTGTTACTTGCCTTCAGGTTATATAACTTTATCAGAGACGACAACTTGGTAAATTTTGTACAACCAAAAACAAAGATTTCTCAGAATCTACAATATAACCATAGTGTACATTCTCATTTTGATGAATTCCATCGCTTTGCAGTTCTTGATTACATCTCGTGCTTTTTCTGCAAGATCTTTACTATGTCGTATCCAGTGGGCATATCATGCATGAAAACTACGACAAATGAAATGGCTCATTATCTTATCAGAGTTGGTAAACCTTTTCAAATTCATGCAATCTTTGTACGGGTAGTACATATATTTTTCGCCCATCTTTGCCTTGTAATACTCAGCAAATTTAATAAATCTCTTTACACCCTCGAGATATGTAACACCCCTGTTTTCGCTAAATCTTAACCCAATTCAAGTCTGTTATCTCAGAATCATAATCCAAGGTATGCCAATGCCCTAACTCCAGAACTTGATAGCAAAACTCATCTGTTTGAACCTTTTTCACAATTCAGCCCAAAAGTATCGCGGATTAGTCCTTTTCAGATTTTCCCAAAAGCCTGAAAAGTCTAAAAGCCATATATTATCTCCAAATCTGTATTTGATTCAGCGAATATCTTCCTTTTGCTATTCTGAGCAAGTTTTTCTCCTGTGAGATTTCCAAAATCTCATCCGAAGCCTCAGTTTTTAGCCTCGCTAATTTTCAACCCCTAATTACCCTATTTTACACTATTTTCGTTTCAGCTCAAAACTTGATAAAAACCCTAATTCCTGCTACCTATCGCTGCTAAAGTATCTTCTAAGTTTAGCTTGCCAAAGTTGTGAGATCAAATCTTCTCTTATCTAAGCCTTTTGCTAGATTTATAGATTAGTCCAAATATCAAGTTTCTGAAATTGCAAATCAGCCCAAATCTTATTTTCCACCCCTTTTTGACCAGCTCCTGATCGTTGTTTTCGACCAGAGCCCCGGCGCCGCTTTCGACCAGAGCTGCACCATGTTTCCTCCTCCCGTTTCTTTGCTGCCGGCCAAGCCCAGTCGTCGCCTGTGCTCGTGGTCGCCTGCGCCAGTTTGTTCACTCGTGTCCGCGCTAGATTCCTCACTGTGGCAACGCTTCGACCTGTGGCTGCACCAACAGAAGCTCCAGCGCGCGCGCCCGTGAAGTTTCATTTTGCATGCACGTACGTGTCACCGCCGGAGCAGCTTCGTGCCTTCGCATCTGCGCTGGACCGGAGCAAGTTCCAACGTCCTGATCTTCGTTGGTAAAGCTGGTGTGCCGCCTGCTCGCCATCACGTCGCCGTTCGCCGCTGTCCCTTCTGTGCCCAGTCGGTCTTTTCCCCGACACGAGTTTTTTTGCTGTTTCTCCCTCGTGTATTTAAACCCCTCACTCTGTGTACTCTTCACAGCTCCAGATTTTTGCTAAATCCTAGTTCTTTTCTCGCCTTCTTCTTCCCCCCCGGCGAGCCACCGTTGAGGCCTCCATCGCTAGAGCTTTCCACTCAACAAAACTCCATTTTGATTTCACCAGTAAGCTTCTCTTAACCATCTATCTGTGTCATAGCAGCCAATTGGACTCCAGCGAACCCCATCACCGGAAAACCCAGTTTGCCCTGTTCCTGAAATTGAACTCCCTCCAGCCAGTTTCAATACTTCTTTCAGTAGAACAAATCAATCCTTATCCGATTCTAACCAAGCCTGTGAACTCAGTTTTCAAATTCAAGCTTGAATTGTTAGTTCCCTGTTTCTTCCCTTGCCACCGTGAGTGGTTCATGTCGCCGGCACGCTCCACTGTACCTCCAGTCAAATTGACCCCATCTACACCTTTCTTGTGTCCCGTAGATGGTGTAGCCCAAGCCATTTTACCTGCATTGTCGTGTATCAACGGCGCCCCTTTTCACCTTCGTCCCCGAGCCCGGCGTCAACAATGGCGAGCCTCGAAACTCCATTGCAACTCAATCCCTTACTCCAACACAATCAGTGTCACTCCAGGAGTAAAACCCCTCAATCAATTTTAGAATTTATCAGCCCCAACTCCCTGCCACTGCAGCTCATCTTCATTTCTGGCGGCCGACAATTTGTAACTTGTCATTAACTGTCATCAAGCCACCTCAACCAAATTAACTCTGCCAGTAGCTTCACCTTGATCCCGCCTATGCATTTGAAAAAGTTAGCCAAGCAGCGCATGCGTGTTTTGTCCAGACGCGTGTGCCCTAGCTCGCTGCAGTGCATTGGCACTCGATTTTCTTGTGCCAAGGACTTTGCTGCAATTTTCTTTAATCCCTGGACTAATCTGTCAAAACCACTTTGTCAATTAGATGCCTTACTATGTTTGGCACCTGATGCACTGTTTTGTTTCCTTTTTGATCTTTTGGAGACTCCAATTTAGCTCTACGCCATTCTCAGACTTGTCTGGCTGTGAACCGAATGTAAGCCCTTAGACATTCGATGCTTCTAAGCCAAATTCTTTGAGCCAAGCTCTTGTATCTTTGACCAGATCACCTCTCTTGCATACATGCTTATATTACACTCATTATTTTCTATAGCAAGTATTTTCTGTAAGCTTATGTAGTGCGATGTGTCGTGTTGTTTCTTTGTTGTGAGAGCAGAGCTAGAAGCTGAAGGAGCGGAAGGAAACGTTGAAGACCCAGCAGATCAGTTAGACCCCTCTTTGCAAGGCAAGTCTCATTCCCTTGACCGTGTCTCTCCTAATATTTTAAAATAAACTAGATTGAATCCTGTTTTGAATTTATGCATGCTTTATCTTCAAGTTAAATATTATGTTGAAAAAAATGTGAATAGATATGACCTAATCTCTTGTGAAGCCCTTTATGTAGTTGTGTATCACTTGCAACCTTGTCAACCTAGGACATCATGCTTAGGATATGCTTATACTTAAATGTATGCTTTAAGTATTAAATGGTCAATTATATGATAAACATGTTTAAAAACCCTTTTGTGAAAAAAGAATTGATAGTGAGGATGGTTTGATTGGTTGGCTGGTGTGTGCGCATCGGGAATGTGAATGTCTCCTCACTATTGATTCATAAGGACAAGAACCTCGTGTTGTGCTGCTATACGACATGAAAACATACCAACCACTTGCCTAGTATGGGACAGGCACAACTTAGTAGCTTTCTTGGTATTAGCAGTTCCTTGCATGGTATGTCGATCTGGTTTCTCGCGTGGAAACTGGTGGGCCGCAGTTCGGCCGTGAGTGGTGTGAGATCAGAAAAATAATGAGAGGATAAAGAGTAAAGAAGGAAGTCGCCCTAAGCCTAGATTGAGTCATGCGCGGCTGCAACCAAAGGTCATATGTCTTGCGAGGACATAGGCGAAGGCTAGGAAGAAAGGCAATGGGGAGGACCCACAACGGTATCTTAGATTTAACTGCCTATTTACCGGGCGGGGAAACTGTTAATACTAGACTGTAAAATCGTTGTGTGATCTCGGCCTTGTCACATGTGTAAAAGTCACATGGAGTTGGCCCGACTTGAAAGTTCAGTGAAGAAGTGGATTTAAAAAGAGGTACACCTTTGCAAAGTGTAAAAGAAGTATCGGATACTCTGTACTCACAGGTCTTGGAGTCTGTTCGCGGTGGATTCTTATCCATGTGGTTCAGCACATGTAAAGTTTGGAATATTTTCAGAATATGGGTTAATAAAGGTGATATCTCATGGGAGATCATCACACCTAACATTTTCTAAAGCATAATCTAAGATTTCAAAGGATCACTCTTAAAAGCTAAAATCCCCTTTTCTTACAACCCTAGAATGAGAATCTAATCTATTCTTACCTATAAAACACCTCATTTCTTGAGAACCCCTCATTTATATAAGTGCATTCATATAATGAGATTTGCTGAGCATCGTGTGAAAGCGTGCTCACCCTTGCCTTTGCAAACAACTTCAGAAGAGGGATTCATCAATCCCGATTCTCTTGGTTTTGAGCACTATGAAGAAGATGGAAACGCTCCAGATGAACCATCGTTCTAGTAGGGTCATGCATCGATTTGAGTCAGATATGGAGGAAGCCCTTCTGGAGCCGCTGCCGATGGAAGTGACGATCTTCGTTGTTGCTTTCTTTGTTGTTCTCTGTGTTCGGTACCTTGATACCGACTCTTGTTTTGAGAAACTCACTATTTTTTGTACCAACCCTAATTAATGTCATTTTTGGTGTTATGTTATTGTAATATTGGTCCTTGTGACCTTGTACCTATTTAATTACCTCTATTGCAGTTTAATATAATAGTGTTGTTGTTTTGAGCTTATGTTGTACCTTTTTAAGTGCAATCCACCTAGGCGGTTGCCACCGGATTCCTCAAATGAGGGTCCCACAAGATACTCCTGTGTATTATGTCTCACTTGGTACATCCAATATTCCTGATCCATCTACAATTTAATTAGACAATTCAAATAATCTAATAAGTGCTAAATTGGTAGTACTTTTACCCTAAGTTTGCTAATGAAAATGTGTCAAAAACTTGCTAAAAATTCCTTTGATGCGACATTTTATGTATCTTTTTTATCATTTTTACAATCTGCTTCCATGGTTGTGTTTGCCATGTTCTAGGGATCGAACCTACAACATTTGATATAAAAAGACACCAAAACTGGACGTCACACCATGGTTGAAATCACCTCATCGAAAACACTTGGATGAGAAAGAGCTATGATTGAACATGAAGACTTTTGGTCGAACAAGTCCTGATCGAACATGCCTAGTCGCCTGGTCATTACTTGACTGAGCCCAGCACGACCACGAGCACGACTTGTGCTCGGCCTGGAGCACGACCCGTGCTGCATGTCGTGCTAAGCTTGGTTTCCAGAGAGATTTTGGTCGATTTCTGTGGTTTTGACTCGGATTTATCTGTTTCTCGCGCCGTTTGAAGCCGGATTCCATCGCCTGCACATCAAGATTTATATTTGGGCACGTTAACCCATTGTATCATAAATAGAGAAGTTTTTGGCTCAATTAGATATGCTATCTTTATGCTTTTCATAGGCTTAAGATTTCTTTTAGAATTAGCTTAGTTTAGCAGAGTCCCCTTCTCTATTTTCTACGTTTGTAAGCCGACAAGGGCGACAAACTTAATTTTGAAGAAATCAAGTAAGTTTTCTTTTATTTCCTATTATTTCTGTATTTTTATGGCTTTGAGGCCGGATCTGAACAGGACAGAGGCTCTCGTGAAACGTAACCTTGGAAGCAATCCTCTGATCGTTGTATGAGCGAGCGTACTAGCACCTTAATCTTTCTTAGACCTTGGATAGAATGACGCCTGATGGTTATGGAATTCCAGAAACCCTTGGTTTTCCTTTCTGTTTCTTAAACCCTAATTTTTCATATTTTCTCTTTACTGCTTTAACCCATATTGATAAACTTGGCAGCATATTTAATGGTAGAAAAACGAAACCCCCAATCGTTCAGACTTAATCAGTAATCTATTTGCCTAAAAGACGAATACGCTTGTTCCTTGAGGAATTCGACCCTCAAGTGCTCAACGTTCAACCGTTCGCTTGTGGTTAATACATCCCATCACGCACGACCACCATCCCGCGGACAATCAAGTGTTTGGAAACACTGGGGAACAACATTAATTCATCTTTTAGATTAATTTTTGCTGATATAAGTCAATCTCACTTCTCAATCTTTCTTCTATTTTTCTTTTTCTTCTTTTTGTGCACAACTAATCTTTGCAGGTTGGAAGTGCATCTTATACTATCAAGAGCAAGCCACATTGGACAATCAAACACCGGAGGAAGCTGAATCACCAAAGATGGGTGAATAGAAGAAATTGAAGGATTATGGAATGTGATCGCGCCCAAAGAGGTGAGTGCGGTGTGTGTAAGTAATAACCGCAAGTGAATGGTTGAACGTTGAGCACTTGAGGGTCGAATTCCATGAGGAACAAGCTAGCATATTCATCTTTCTAGGTTAATGGATCACTGATTAAGTCTGAATGAGTTGGGGGTTTGTTTTTCTACAACTAAATTTACTACTAAAGCTATCAATCTAGGGTTTAAAGTAGTAAATAGCAAATATGAAATCTAGGGTTTATAAAGCAGGAAAGAAACCCTAGGGTTTCTGGAGTTCCATAACCATCCGGCATAATTCTATCCAAGGTCCAAGAAGTGCAAGTTAATTTCAATCATTTTTCAAGACATATTAAGTTGTTAGTACGGTCATTGGTACAACGGTTAGATGATCGCTTCCACTATTATGTTTGGTGAGAGCCTCTCTCCTGTTCAGGATCCCGCGTCAAAGCGCTAAGGACTCAAGAGTTCCCCTAAATTCTTGCTAAGGCTCAACTATTATGTCTATTGCTGAAATGAGAATTTAGGGTTAGGAGGAATAAGACATGTTGGGGGAAATCCTGTATCTCCGGGTGGTCTTCGGAGTGGGCTCCCGAACGCCCACGGTCCTTCGTGCAGAGGAGGTCCCCGACCGGTCCCTGGGCCGCCGGGCCCTGGGTCCCGCGTGGTCTCTGGAGAGCCTCCGTCCTTCGTGCGAAGCTCCTCGGCGAGTCCCCGAGCCTCCAAGCCCCTGGTCCCACGGGGTCTCCGTAGAGCCTCGGTCCTTCGTGTGAAAGTCACTAGTGGTTCCCTGGGCCTCCGGGCCGTGGGTCCCGCGGTGTCGACGATTCGGATTCGGGGTCCTCAGCCGAACTTATACAAAATTTATAATAGTGAGACCTTTGAGGGTGACCCTCCGGGAAGGTATGTAGAACTATGGAGAACTGGAGCACAGAGAAATTTATACAGGTTCAGGCCCTCGATGGTGGGAGTAAAAGCCCTACGTCCTATTCGGATTGCACTATGTGTAGTAAAGAGTTACAAAGTGGCAGGAGAAGACCTTCACAGACGAAGGTTTTCCCTATACAAATGTACAAAGTGAAGTCTAGAAGGCTTATGGAAAGTATCTAGTCTAAATCGTAGCCTTAGTTGTTTGAGTCGTGTCTTGATCTCTTGATTGATCTCTCTTGTTTGATACATCATGCCGCCCTTTTATACTGTTTGAAAGGGTGCCAAGTCGTAACTGCATCAAGCAGTTGCTTGGATGCGGTTTGGAGAACCGCTCTTAACTCTCATGCAGGTTTAACACGTGTTATTTGTGGATAACTGCACGTATTAACCTCCTGACGGTTGATCCCCACGTGGAAGAATCTTCGGGATACTTGGGATATTCCTGTTATAGGAAAAGAATACTCCCACGTTCCTTGGTCGAAGATGCTCTGATCGCGCGATGTTGGTTGACCGCGCAACATCTTCAACCTTCTGTCCGCGCACAGCACATGAACTTCTGACCGCGCACTAGCTGCGACCTGATCGAGCAAAGCCTGCGACCTCGGGCTGATGCTTCCCAGAAACGACTTGAGTTCGCACCGCCGGGCACATGTCTGGCTCGAATCTGTCCTGAACCAACAGTGCATTTATTTGAACTGACTCGGGTGTCAATCCTCGTCAGCTAGCCCCCAAATTCGAAGAAAACGACGGGACGTGTTTATTTTGAATTTAAAGACATGCATTGGATTTTTAACCCGACTCTTCAAATCCCCCACTTAGTGGCGTACTAAGTGGGACGGTTGGTTCTCCGAGACGGGCTCTGGTCATTACGTGACAGGTAATGATGGCGCCGTTGAAATGTTTTTTAACCCGTGGTGAAATTGTAAATGCTTTAAAAACCCGAAGCGTTTGGAAAGTGAATCATCACCTTGGAGGTTATAAGTACGGAAACCTTCGAATTGCAAAGCTTCACAATTTCTCCTCACAGTTAAGTTTTTTCCAAAGTTACCTTCATTCTTCTCTTCATACACTCCCCGATGGCAGATCATAACATCATGGAGATTGTAAGTGATGAAGAGGAAATTTTCAAACAGGAACCTCAGATGCCTGAAGATCCATCTCCTTCAAGGAAGAAACCTAAGGTCGACGAAGGATCCTCTAGCAGAGAAAAGGTAGAAGATATATCAACATTCTTTCTTCCTTCTGTTCTTCACTCCAACACTCCCTGCTTTTGTTTGGGTGATCGATTTTCTGGTCGGCAAGCGGTAACTACCCGACCAGAAGATCCTCAACTTGTGTTGGAGAAGCAATCACCTGGTAGGAAGGTTGCACTTCCGTCATCGGGTGATCATCCGCTTTTATCGGATGATCTACTTTCCAGGATGGCTATATCAACCTGTCACGAGTAGGGACAGGTAATAATCCTCATCTCCTTTTGCTGATAGTTATAGTTAGTGCAACTAACTTTTGCAAATGTAGGAGATTGGAGGCCCTGGTGATCAGCTCGCTACGATTCTGCCTCTTCCACTCGGATGGATTCTTCAAGATGAGAAGAAGGCCCCGGAGAAAAAGACCGAAGATATGTCTTCGGCGATTCTGCATCTGGCAGAATGTTTTGAACAATCCTGTGAAGAGGCGCACCAGTTCTGTCGAGAGAGGGACCACGCTCAGCAACAGCGGGAACTCTCCGATTTAATTAGGAATAGTAGTGCGTCTCTTGTTAGGGACGATGTAGATAGGCTTAGATTAGTTGCTAGTTCACTGGGGGTTGTCAGTGTAGATCCTACTGACAACAACATGTCCCTTGGAGAACTTTGCAAACTTCTTTCGGATCAGGTCGACACTTTAGTCGCCGGTATCCCTTTTGTATGTAAAGAATGCAAGAAATAAAATCTTTTTCTTTATATAAATATTCTTTACATCTTCTGTGCAAATACATGGCCGTAAGTAATGTCTTTGCGACCACTCATACACAGGGAAACTTCAGTTCTGCGACCAGAATCACGCTTTCATAAAAGCACCGCGACCAGCACTGATACCGCGATTAGCACTGATACCGCGATCAGACTTGTAGCCGCAGTCAGAACTGAAGCTCACTGATACCGGCCTAGACCGTCTCGCAATAGAACGAGGACGATGCAGTAGGCGAGTATTCTATCGTTCTTTCCACAGGGACTAGACAAGCAAAATCGTGTAAAACTAGACTAAATCGATGGCAAGCGAAACTAAAATAGTCGAGAGAATGAGAAAGAGAATGTCAGAGGAAAAGCGAAGAGAGAAAAAGGTGGTAGGCTTGCGACGTTTGGTCACTGTTTAATCCGTACGCGTAATCGTGAGTACAAGCGATAAAGCGGTATCGTTCAGCAATCTCTCAACAAAGAAGCAAAACGCTGAAACGCACACACCTATCGATGGTATCAACGAATTTAACACGCAAGGGATTAACAAGGACCATTCTCCATCAGCCTCTCAGCTACAACCTACACGGCAAATCCGGAGAACAACCACACCAACTCAAGACAACAAGAGCGAGACAAAGCAATTCATGACAGAATGAGAATTTAATACACAACTTCAATCACCCCAGTCTTGTCCATTTACACACAAACAACAAAAATATAGAAATTGAAGCACAACATGCTCAGCCTCTGAAATAACCAATCTACCATTGCAGTTAGTAACCAAAACCCTGATTTTTGACATCAAAGTCTACACATAGTTTTAGAATTGGTATCAGATAAACTGCCTTATATAAACTGCAATCAACTGGAACTTAACTTCTCCAAAATTCTAATTCTCAGACATCTCACAAAGCTGGAACAGGACATAATGCTATCAGAGATGAACATTCATAAGACTTGTCAATTTCAACGCACAGGAAAGACCCACAATCAAAACATTATCCTAATTCGTCTCTGCAACAGAACAGCAACTGAAATAGAAACAGTTTTCCAACACATATTTATCACAATAAGCAAACAGGAAACAATGTCCACAGAAAGACAATTGCAAGCGTAGTCCATTCAGTTAGAATAACTCAACTCAGTACATTATAACCTCATTGATTTCAAACAAAGATTGTTCATCATGTGTTCATATGGTGAAGTTTGGAACAAGGTAGGGTAGAGAGAAATTGAACCGGAAATGTGTCTTGTGATGGAGCTTGTTGAGGTAGCCGGAGGTCGAGGAGGTTGCACTGCAGCCGTTGTCGAAGTGGACGCCGAAGAGATGGAAGAAGGTGCCGGAGTCGATGAAGCCGTGGCCGGGAGGTGGAAGATGGTGAGGAGGAGGCCACGGCTCAGGAGGCGCAAGCTAAGCGGCAGTGGCTCGGCGCACTGGATGGGATCGGCGGTGGTGGCACAAGATCGGCCATGGAGAAGAAGGACGGCGGCGCCGTGGAGATGCGCCGCTGTGGCGGCTGTGGAGGCGCCGGATCGTGAAGATCCTGTGGCGGCGCGATGTGGAGACCGGGGAGGCGCCGGCACGGAGCTTAAAGTTGTGGCGCCGGTGACGTGGTGGCGGATCCGGCGAAGGCGGCGCAACTCGGTGTGCCCGGGTCGTGTGCAGGCGAGGCGGCGGCTCCGGTGGAGATGGCGCGGCGCAGGAGGTGGTGGCGCCGCTTGTGGGCGCAGCAATGGATCGGCGGCGCTGTGGAGATCCGGTGGCGGCGGCGCGAAGAAGAGGCGCGGCGCGAGGAGAGGGGCCGAGATCGGCGGCGGAGGCGGCGGGATCGGGCGCGATTTGGGGGCGTGTGGCGACTTGGAGGGGACCGGCGAGGAGCTGTGGCAGCAGATCCGGTGGCGATGCTCACCGAGGCGCAACGCGGATCAGCTAGATCTGCTCCGACGTGGAGATGGCGGACCGAGGCGGCGAGGTCGGCACAGCGTGGAGAGGAGATGCTGCGGCGGCGCGAAGGCGCGGTGAGCACGGCTCCGGCGCGGGAGTGGATCTGGGCTGCTGCGCGATGGAGATCGGGCTATGGATCTGGAGAGTTTGTGGAGGTTTTTAGGGAGTAGAGAAGCAGAGGATTTCGGGAAAAGAAAAGGCAGGAAGAAGAAAGGAGGAAAAAGAAAAAGAAGGGGGGAGGAGAAGGGAAGTTGAGGGAGGTAAGGAGGGTGGAGCGCCGCCGGCGTACGGCCCGGCCACCGGCGGCGAGGTGGAGGGAGGTGTGGAAGAGTGGTTTGGGGAAGAAGAACGAAGTAAAAAACTAAATGCCAGGCTCAAAAATCCTCAGATGGCCGGCCGCTTGGAAAAGAAGGCAATTTGGCACTTTTGCAGAAAAACCCTCGAAGTTTTGGAGAATTGGAAATGTGACCTCGTGGCTAGGGTTTGGGATTCCGGGCCCCGGAGACTCCGATTTCGGTGCGGTCAGATCCCACGCGTCCGCGAGAACGCGCACTTCCATCAGGAATCGTCCGATGGTTAGAAAAAGTCGATGAGGCGCGACCGCTAGCCAGAAATCCATCCGATTCGCGCCGACCTGCGATAAAAATTGGAAAAACAAGTAATCCGGTCGATTTGGCAACAAATCTGGAATAATCTAGACATATGCCGAGGTTAATGACTGATATGCGCAAAAATCATGGGGAAAAAATACAGAAATATAAGACGAATCAAGTAAATATCATCCCCCCAAGCTTAATTCTTTGCTTGTCCTCAAGCAATGTGACAAGAAATAAATCCAAGGAGTCAAGCAAGCAACCAAATGTCATGAAAGAGTAAAATGCAGCATATAGTAAACTCGGCAAACTAAGATATGTTTCAAGCGCTCAACCATCTAATAATTGCACTGAAATTGCAAGTAACTAGCTTAGTTCTAGACACGGAGGAAATAAGAATGCTTAATTCTACTCATACCACCTACATCCATACGTGTATATAGAAATTCAAAGTGAGCATAAACAATACACAAGCATCGAAGAACTACAGTCTCCATAAACATCAAATAAGCAGTTTCAACCTTATTAATTTTTGAGCGCTCTTTATTTGAAAAACAAAATCTGGTGCACATGTAAGTCTCTACCCTTCGACTTATTTAGGCGGATCTCTCCGTACTTCGCTCTAGGGTAGGTAGTCCACTAGAGTGTTTTATAAACATGCTCATGAGTCAAAAGATGTAGCGGGAAGGCTTGTGCACTTATTAGATTTGAAATTGTGCAAACCATGCTTACATACCGAAGACTCAGAGGAGCAACGAAGCAGAAGAGCTTTTATTCAAAAGAAAAGAAAATTTGGCAGTGTCTACAAGGTAGAAAACGAACAATTGCGACCTTATTAGCAAGATTTTTTTTTTTTTTTCAAATCTGGTTTACACAAGTTATATGATTGTTTAGGAGACTCGTGTTCTAAACATGTGTGTAGAGATTAGGTTCACAATTGACATTTCAGTATACAAGATAGAATGCGGTAATAAAGATATTAGTAAGCATTCAAATTTCCACAATATCCATAACGAAACTAAGTACAAGCAGTTTTAGTACCATTAGAAGATGATTAATCACAATTCAACCTATAATAGATTATCGAGCTACTAAACCATGCAATAAAAAAAACTCAACACGACATGCAAGAGGCTCCAAAAGCCAAATGAGGACAGTGAAACGCAAAATGAAAAGCACATTTAGTCATAACCACAACAATCACATATATATACAAATCTGCACAAGTCTAGAATTTGCAGAAAATTTTGACATGACCTTTCTAAATTTTTCATGCAATCCAAACAACACAAGTATACAGCAGGTCATATCACAACATAAACAAGCCCACAAGGCTGGATAAAGATCATTCACAACATAAGCAAGGCAAGATAAGCAAGTACATACAACAGATCTCATACATAAGCACAAACTTGCACAAAGAAGCCCAATTTTGAAAAATTTGACCCAAATTTTCAGAATTACAGCACAACAAGAAATGCATTTAAATGGTTGCATAGTCCACAATGCAACAACATCATATGAATACATGGAGATGGGAACACAAAATAAATTTCATGCACAAGGGTCATATGAGAGGTCCGCAATAGCTCACCGGGTGAAGAATGAAGACAATGACGCTGCGATGAGCCATCCAAAGTATCCCAAATGTGCCAAGCCGCCATATGAGGATGATGCCCTACAAGAACAACCAAAGAAGAAACTAAGAACAATCCTACAAAATAAAGGAAAATAAATAACAAAAATAAAGAAAGAGAGAAAACACTCGGGTTGCCTCCCGAAAAGCGCTTCTTTTAGGTCGGAAGCTCGACCCTCAAAGGATATAGCGTTGAAGCGCGAGTGAAGGAGAGGCAAGCATGGGACGTAGTGGAAGCTCCACGTCCACCCTCCTGTCGAAAGCAGCATACTGTCGAAAGCAGCATACCAGGGAATCCACCAGGATCCCAAGGAATGTCGACTCGGAGCAAGTCTGCTCGCGGTCGAGAAACCACACGTGCTAACCTGCAAATAAGATCGAGAACAAACAAGCACGTGTGTATGGTAGGGACAAGGCCCTCCAGAAGGTCAGCTGACGAAAATCCTTTCTCGTAGATCGACTGACTATACATATCATGAGGATGGCATATAATGATGCAGGATGAATGACAACTCAAAGGAATATGAATAACCTCGTCAGAACTAGACAACTCATAATGATACGAGAGGGGTTTTGAGTCTACCTGAATAGTGGATGGCGTGAAGTCTGGGGTGGGAAGGACCTCCACGGGGGTCGTATCTGATAGATCAGGATGAATGGACTCCCCTACGTCAGAAAGAAGTCCCTTATCAGCAAATGAGAATGTCTCCCTCTTGATCTCGTGGCTCAGGGAGTAGTCCAGAAGGTCTGCAACATCGAAACTGACACTCTTCATCTCTGGTCCGTCTGCCAATGGATCATCAAAAGAAAATGGCCCGAATGGACGCAGAGGTGTATGGAAAATAAGCTCTCCATCATCATCATCAAACATGATCAAATCAATAGGAGGCGGAGGTGATTGATGCGACGTCGAAGAAAGAAGATCGGGTCGAAGCTCGTCGCTCAATACTGTGGTCTCTCCGCGAGGGTCTCCAAGATATATCTCATGGGTGGGCTCCGGGACACTCGACGGAGATGTGACGGCCTCAAATGCGGGTACTTGAGATGGCAGGGTGTGGACTGGATCTCGATATCCTCTGAACTCAGCTATGCAAGATCGCACACCTTGCATCTCAGTCCGCAATAATTCCACATCCCTTGAATGCTGGGTCATGAGTCGCTCAGATTGCTTAACCAAGCCCTCCATCAGTGCCTCAAGTCTAGATGTATCCTCAACTTCGGGAGGCGACTGTGGTGGCGGATGTAGAAACTCACTCATCTTTTCCAAATGACAGCTCAAACATCTCCTCAAGCCTAGATGTGTCCTCGTATGCAGGAGGCTGCGGTGAGCACTGCTGATGTGACAAGTACGGAGCCTGATGTGATGTACATGGAAGCTGCACTCCGTACCTAAAACCCTGCGAAAGATGACTAGGAGAAGATGATGAGATAACAGGATGGTTGTTCCTATATGATGAATTTGGGTATGCAGGCCATCCAGGACGATATGTAGTGGATGCTCGACCACGCTGACAAGCGGCGGGCGAATGACCTCGAATACCGCAAATAGAACATATAGGAACAACACTAATATGAGCAAATAATCCACGAAGGGCTGTATCCATCTGACGAGGCAAATCATCTAGTTTAGCACTGAGGTTGTCACATGCATCACAAAAAGAGTGGGAACCATCCATATCCTCAATCAGTGAAAATCAATCAACGAGAAAAGGACAAGAGGAAAGGCGAGAAATAAAAGAGCTGGGAGGGAAAAGGGGGCGGGAAAAGATGCAAACAAAAACAAAAAGAAAAACAAAAACAAAATGATTTAATCTAGTTAAACACATTCACTTTCATCTAATCCCCGGCAACGGCGCCAAAAATTGATACCGGCCTAGACCGTCTCGCAATAGAACGAGGACGATGCAGTAGGCGAGTATTCTATCGTTCTTTCCACAGGGACTAGACAAGCAAAATCGTGTAAAACTAGACTAAATCGATGGCAAGCGAAACTAAAATAGTCGAGAGAATGAGAAAGAGAATGTCAGAGGAAAAGCGAAGAGAGAAAAAGGTGGTAGGCTTGCGACGTTTGGTCACTGTTTAATCCGTACGCGTAATCGTGAGTACAAGCGATAAAGCGGTATCGTTCAGCAATCTCTCAACAAAGAAGCAAAACGCTGAAACGCACACACCTATCGATGGTATCAACGAATTTAACACGCAAGGGATTAACAAGGACCATTCTCCATCAGCCTCTCAGCTACAACCTACACGGCAAATCCGGAGAACAACCACACCAACTCAAGACAACAAGAGCGAGACAAAGCAATTCATGACAGAATGAGAATTTAATACACAACTTCAATCACCCCAGTCTTGTCCATTTACACACAAACAACAAAAATATAGAAATTGAAGCACAACATGCTCAGCCTCTGAAATAACCAATCTACCATTGCAGTTAGTAACCAAAACCCTGATTTTTGACATCAAAGTCTACACATAGTTTTAGAATTGGTATCAGATAAACTGCCTTATATAAACTGCAATCAACTGGAACTTAACTTCTCCAAAATTCTAATTCTCAGACATCTCACAAAGCTGGAACAGGACATAATGCTATCAGAGATGAACATTCATAAGACTTGTCAATTTCAACGCACAGGAAAGACCCACAATCAAAACATTATCCTAATTCGTCTCTGCAACAGAACAGCAACTGAAATAGAAACAGTTTTCCAACACATATTTATCACAATAAGCAAACAGGAAACAATGTCCACAGAAAGACAATTGCAAGCGTAGTCCATTCAGTTAGAATAACTCAACTCAGTACATTATAACCTCATTGATTTCAAACAAAGATTGTTCATCATGTGTTCATATGGTGAAGTTTGGAACAAGGTAGGGTAGAGAGAAATTGAACCGGAAATGTGTCTTGTGATGGAGCTTGTTGAGGTAGCCGGAGGTCGAGGAGGTTGCACTGCAGCCGTTGTCGAAGTGGACGCCGAAGAGATGGAAGAAGGTGCCGGAGTCGATGAAGCCGTGGCCGGGAGGTGGAAGATGGTGAGGAGGAGGCCACGGCTCAGGAGGCGCAAGCTAAGCGGCAGTGGCTCGGCGCACTGGATGGGATCGGCGGTGGTGGCACAAGATCGGCCATGGAGAAGAAGGACGGCGGCGCCGTGGAGATGCGCCGCTGTGGCGGCTGTGGAGGCGCCGGATCGTGAAGATCCTGTGGCGGCGCGATGTGGAGACCGGGGAGGCGCCGGCACGGAGCTTAAAGTTGTGGCGCCGGTGACGTGGTGGCGGATCCGGCGAAGGCGGCGCAACTCGGTGTGCCCGGGTCGTGTGCAGGCGAGGCGGCGGCTCCGGTGGAGATGGCGCGGCGCAGGAGGTGGTGGCGCCGCTTGTGGGCGCAGCAATGGATCGGCGGCGCTGTGGAGATCCGGTGGCGGCGGCGCGAAGAAGAGGCGCGGCGCGAGGAGAGGGGCCGAGATCGGCGGCGGAGGCGGCGGGATCGGGCGCGATTTGGGGGCGTGTGGCGACTTGGAGGGGACCGGCGAGGAGCTGTGGCAGCAGATCCGGTGGCGATGCTCACCGAGGCGCAACGCGGATCAGCTAGATCTGCTCCGACGTGGAGATGGCGGACCGAGGCGGCGAGGTCGGCACAGCGTGGAGAGGAGATGCTGCGGCGGCGCGAAGGCGCGGTGAGCACGGCTCCGGCGCGGGAGTGGATCTGGGCTGCTGCGCGATGGAGATCGGGCTATGGATCTGGAGAGTTTGTGGAGGTTTTTAGGGAGTAGAGAAGCAGAGGATTTCGGGAAAAGAAAAGGCAGGAAGAAGAAAGGAGGAAAAAGAAAAAGAAGGGGGGAGGAGAAGGGAAGTTGAGGGAGGTAAGGAGGGTGGAGCGCCGCCGGCGTACGGCCCGGCCACCGGCGGCGAGGTGGAGGGAGGTGTGGAAGAGTGGTTTGGGGAAGAAGAAGAACGAAGTAAAAAACTAAATGCCAGGCTCAAAAATCCTCAGATGGCCGGCCGCTTGGAAAAGAAGGCAATTTGGCACTTTTGCAGAAAAACCCTCGAAGTTTTGGAGAATTGGAAATGTGACCTCGTGGCTAGGGTTTGGGATTCCGGGCCCCGGAGACTCCGATTTCGGTGCGGTCAGATCCCACGCGTCCGCGAGAACGCGCACTTCCATCAGGAATCGTCCGATGGTTAGAAAAAGTCGATGAGGCGCGACCGCTAGCCAGAAATCCATCCGATTCGCGCCGACCTGCGATAAAAATTGGAAAAACAAGTAATCCGGTCGATTTGGCGACAAATCTGGAATAATCTAGACATATGCCGAGGTTAATGACTGATATGCGCAAAAATCATGGGGAAAAAATACAGAAATATAAGACGAATCAAGTAAATATCACTCACGGCGATCAGAACCAGGGTTCGGTCAACCGCTTCCGCCATTCTCAGCCTGTTTCGACTTCACCATGGCCCAGATGCAGATCTGAATCCATTGGTGGGACCGGTTGAGGTCGAGAGTGAGGAACAATTGGAGGCCGTCATGGAGGAGGTCAGACCCCTCGTAACTAAGCTCCTGACTGAGCTTGGGATCAAGTGATCCCTACATCTGTATAGAAACAGTTATGTATAATGCAATGTATGTTGAAACTCATTTTTGAAAATGAATATATTCTCAAATATATTCTTGTTTTATGTTGTTTCATATTATAAACATATCCCCCCTAGCCCCCACGTGTGATTGTAGATACTGAAGACTTAGTATTACAAACGCTGGAGAAAAGTGAATATAACGACCGGGGATGTGTGATCGAACCAGCAAGTATGATCAGTGTAATGCCTAGCCTTGTTTGCAAACCAGCAGCCACTCAGATTACCGAGGACTGGCCAGAAAGCCCTGTGTGCGTTGAGAAACGGCTTATTTAGGAGTGACTTGTCTGGAAGCGGTGTAACACCCTGGTTTTGGGGGTGAAAAGTTTTTGCATAAAATCCTGCATGCATGTATCCCTATAGTTGTAGCCAGATCAGTTGAACCCTAATCTCTCCCAAACCCTAAAAATCTCCAAATCTATTCTCTAGATCCAAATCAAGATCTGACCATCCAGATTTAACCTACCAGTTATTCTAAAGCTAAAAGTCTTCAGGAACCAAATTGAATTCTAACCCTAACTCCCAGTATCTAAGTCTCTTTCTGTTTTCGAAAACAGGAAATTCAGATTTACCCTAAGTACCCCAGATTCCAGATAACTGAGTTATCATGATCTAACCCTATCCAGACTCAAGTATCTTTTGGAATATGTTCCTAAGTATATGCTCAACTTACTCCAAAAAGTTGGAAACCAGATTGTTTCACCTAAACACTTTTCGCAGTTTAGTCCAAATTTTACTGCGAATAAGTCCTTTCTCTGTTTACCTGGAAGCCTGAAAAGGCTAAAATCCACGAATCAACTCCAAATCCAGAATTTCTTCAAGGAACACCTCCCAAATGCTATTTGATACAGATTTCCCTTCTGATCAGACTACCAAATCTCACCCTAATTACCAGAATTCGAGATGGACAAAATCCAGATCTATTTTACCCTATTTTCGAAAATAGGTGAAATCCGTCAAACCTTATCAAATTTTCTCCAGATTTGAGCTAAATGAGTATTAATAGAAATATTATACTCATCCATGAAATCAAATTCCAAATTAAACTCTTTAAATCCAGATTTGCAAATCAGTCCACTTTTCAACCGAAATCATCACAATTATACCCCTGGATTCGACCTCACCTCTGTTCACGACCAGAAGCCGTCTTCGACTAGCGCCTGGGACTTCGACCACAACCAGGATCCAGCGCACAAGACTGTTGCTTCGACCTCGAGCACACACCGTTGTTTCAAGCTTCGATCACCTCACCTCGCCAGCTGCTACAGTAGCCACGTGGTCGCCATCTTCGCCAACTGAACAGCACCGCGTGTGTGCTCGCCATTTGCCACTGTGGATCTTCCCCGACGCAACTCACAGCCAGCTGATTTCCTCCTGTTTGCACGCCACCAGCACCGGTCGACGCAGGAGCTTTGCGCCACGAGGAGAACTCGCCGCGGCCAGCCATCAACATGCCCTCACATCACCTGCAAAAGCTCTCACGGCCGCTGAACCAGTCCCCTCGACGCCAGCTCGCCGTGAAGTCGCCATCCAGTCACATCTTGCCGGCTACAACTTCCCGAGCGTTTTCCAACCGTTGAGAGCCTCCAGCCACGCCTATATAAACCCACCAGAGCTTAGCTTTACTCCTTACACTCCAAAACACCAGAAAACCAGCAGTTCACTGTGTCTTCTTCTTCTCCGGTGAGCAGCAAAGAGGGAGCTTCGGTGCTAGCTTCAACCACTGCTTCCTTCTTCAATCCAACACCCCCAGTGAGTTTCCCTCATCCCCCTCATGCTTCTCGAGCTTGGAATTTAGTTTAAACACCTTCAGTCGCCGGCCATTTCCTTTTCTCTCCAGTAGCTCCAGCGAGCAATTAATCCTCAACCAGATCGATTCGACCTTCGAGCCAGTAATCAAATATGCTCAGTAGACCTTGCTTAACATCCCTAAGCAACCAAAATCGACAGATTTGCTGATATGTGAAAATCCCCAAATTGGAACCTTGCATGTTCACTGAACTTACTGTTTAAGCTTTCCTGGTGCATCTCTACCCAATCTAACTTCACCATTATGTTTCTAATGCCCTAGAGATCATGCACAAGCAAGGAATTGAGTTCAATCACTTTAAATCAGAAATGCCCAAATCAGATTTGAGTTCATCTTTTCTCCAGCTAGTATCTTCCAAATCCAGCCGATTCAGCCCTAGACACTTTGCCATTTAGATGTTTGGGACCATTCTGAGCAACTTTGTCTTCTATCACGACTCCCAATTCGGCCTAGATTGTGAGATATAGTTATGCCCTAGTTACTGCATTGTTTATGTTGCATGTGCTCCAGGCCAGTCAACTTCTTTGCCGGTTTTCATCACTTTCCGGCCGTCTCCTGCCCTAGATCCTGTTGAGACATTTGTTCCTGTTACAAATGTCTAACTACCAGATAAATTGGTGCATCATTTGGAGCCCTAGATCAAAAGTTATGGCAAACCCTAGTTTCTGGCCATGTCAACTCTATGCCAAACTATGCCAGTCAGTGGCATTAGCCCTGTTCACCCACCTCTGGTCATGAAAAACAGAAAATACCTTCTCAAATAGTTGTCTCACTACCTTGTGCACCATATGCTTGAATCAAAACCCATTTTGGCCACTAGAAATTGTTCAAACCATCTCAATGCCATTCTTGGGCATTGTCAGCCTATGTCAGCCAATGGCATTGGGCCAGTTTGACCCCTTCTGGGTATGGAAACTGAACATAACCTTGTCCCTTAGACTCCTGATGTTGTGATCTACATTTTATTCTACTGTCACAACTTGAGTTGAGCCCTCTATCGTCCAACGACCCTATGTCGATGCCTTGAACCGAATGTCGACCTAAAGACGTTCGCTGTTTTTGAGCGAACCAGCCGCAGCCTTGATATCATTCTGATATTTTGGAACCTTTGGAACCTTCTAAACCTTTGACAACTAATCTTAACCCTAGTGTCCATAGTTTAACCCTAATCCCTTCCCAGAATCCAAATCTTGTGTCGCCGAGACACTTTCACCTTGCATTATCGCATATAGTGGATTAGTAGGAGTACGATTGATTGTAATGCCTGTTTGCTTGTTTGATCGTTCTTCAGAGCAAGAGTCCAAGTTCGATGACTTCGTCGCAAACCCGACATCAACTGCTGTTTCTTACGACGCGGAAGGCAAGTCATATTCTTGAACATCTTGAACCTATATTTTATGAATTGCTAGCATATACCTTGATTATAAAATAATATTGCATGTGAAAGATTGAGAATAGTTGAATTATGAAATAGCAGCATCAGGCTGATGCCTGTGAAATGTGAATTGATCAAATAATGAGCCATGAACTAATATATTATGTATATTTATATCATGAAATAAAACCCCTAGCCGTGACCAGTATTTTGGTATGGAATGGTGAAAGCACTGGAGGTGCTTGGTCGCACAGGATGTGCCAGCACTGGAAGTGCATGGATTGTGGTATGATTTGGTCACTGGCATATAAGGACCTAGAACCTTGTGTTGTGCGTCTAGTGGCATGATTAACGTGCCGACCGCAAGCCTGGTATGGGACAGACCTGAACAAGTAGTATGTGGATCACACATGAAACCCCTATGTGACAAACTCACGATTAAACACGGGGTGCACTCCGACACAAATCACTGGATGTGATCATGCACGCTGACCCTGAGGGGAAGAGGCCAATTTAGTGGGGATTGTGTAACCCTGCCACAACTGTGGTTTGCGTGAAGAAAACCACGGGGTCTGGGGTGAATTGTGTGTGAAACATGGCAAAAGTTCTTGTTATCTCCACCTTGCTGCTCACAGTATGAAGTGAGTCAGGGGTCCAATCGTTGTGATAGGAAGGGCATGAAAGTGAATATATCTTGCGGGTAAATTGGTACCCCTCTGCAGAGTTAAAAATGTATTCGAATACTTCGTGCTCCCGAGTTTTAGGAGTATGCCGCGGTTGGTTGAATCCACGGGGTGTGACACAAGTATTGTTTTATAAATTAAAATTTGTTAAGTCAAGATTACCCAAATGACATGTGTTGACGTGTCGCGGTAGTACCATAATTTAGTGATCATGTGATATCTAAGAGGCATGTGGATTGTGCCCTAAGTATATGAAATGCAGCCATGAGCATGAGATTTGAAAAGCTTGGAAGAAAAGTATTTATGGAAAAACCCTCTCACCTCTTTTCCCTCAATAGCATAGGATCATGACACCTCTAATATACGTATCTCTACTCTTACCTATGACTTGCTGAGTACATAAGTGCTTAGCCTTGCAACTTATCAACAATAGATGGAACGCTTCATGACCAAGACGAAGGCTTGGAAGATTTCATGGATCCAGAAGGAGAGCCAATTCTGCCAGAGCCTTGATGTGTGTTGTTCTGCTGTCAACTTCTTACGACTGTGGGGGTTTCGCCTAGCTTCCGCTGAGTAGTTGTCTTTTTGTTTTAATTAGACCATTTGTGCTGTGAAGGCATTGTACTACTCTTGTTGTACCAGGTCAGTAGGCCATACTGTTTATGAATGATATTTTGTAAGTTACTCTGCTGCAATGAACTCCCGTGCTTGACTTATCCTGGGAAGTCAGTGGTATGTATGTATGAGGCCAGCTGCAGTGAGCTAGGTCTCCACAGGAGTAGTCGTGCTACCCTGCTCGGGGCGCGACAGATTAAAAGTGGTATCAGAGCAGCATGACAACTTGACTGTAGGACGACACCTTTAGGAATTGGCTCGCCAGGAAGGCGTAGTTTATTTAAAAATCTATTTTCTAAAAACACTATTTTTGAAAACAGGAGCCTTGTAGCTTCTAAAAGATTTGGATTTCAAAAGTCTTACTTGGCTTTTCTAAAAATTCGGCAAGATGTCGAGAGAGCGTTCTGCTTTTATAGAGTGCCTTAGGAGTTGGGCTACGTTGCTACGGCATATAGCCTAGTTCTTTTGGTAGAACCCTGGTTGAGTAGTTAGTCCACCGTCGTGGAGGATTAGCCGGGAAAAGGGTAGTATAGATTGAGCAGGTGGATGCTCTTGCTAGCTTTTGTGCTCCGCCGTTGCTTTCGCAATGGTTAACTTGTTTACTATGGCTAGAAGCCTAAGTGTTTTGTGCATTAAATAGTTGCATTAATTTCCGCATTAGTGCCCTAGCTCTCTCTTAGTTAGTTAGACCTATCTGCCTTCCTTCAGAAGAATCAGTATGGTTTACACGAAGAGAAGATCGCAAGGTAGTCAAGAGGACAGGGAGCAAGCTTCACACAGGGAAGACCCTGCAAGGAGAGGATCTTCATCTCAACAGAGACCCCAGGAATCAAACCTTTCTCAGGAAGATCAGCCAACCCTCCAAGAAATTCTTCTCTCCATGGAAAAGAGCAGGCAGGAGGCACAAGCTGCCCACACACAGTTGTTGGCCCAGATCATTCAAAAGATGCCAAGAGGGACATCTGAAGGAACTGCTGTTGGAACCCGACTATCGGATTTTCAGAAGACCCGGCCACCAACATTTGCTAGTGCGATTGATCCCATCATCGCCGATGATTGGCTCAGGGACATCGAGAGGAAGTTGGATATAGTTCATTGTAACGACCGAGAGAAAGTTTTATTCGGATCACACCAACTCACAGGAGCAGCAGCCGCATGGTGGATAAACTATCAAGAGGCTCACCCTGACAAGGATAACATATCCTGGACAGAATTTAAAGAACAATTCCGGAAATTTCACGTACCCACCGGTGTCATAGTCGCCAAACGCCGAGAGTTCCGAAACTTGGTACAAGGGAGCCGGACCGTTACGGAATATCTGCACCAATTCAGCCATCTAGCTCGCTACGCGCCAGGAGACATCACCACGGAGGACAAAAAGATTGAGCGCTTCACCGAAGGACTTCAGCACTATCTGTAGTACCAGATTGCCTCCCGCGAATTTTCAGAGTTCCAAACCTTTGTCAATCGTGTATTGAAGGTGGAAGAAAAGAGGAGCATAGGAGAAGAAAGTCGGAAAAGGAAGATGCTACAGCAAGCACGGCCGCCAGCCAACCCAACCAGGGGAAGAGCCCCAACATCTCCCAATTTCTGACCAGTCTACCAAGCACCAAGATCACCAGCAACACCGTCATGTCCAAGCTGCAAAGGAGCTCACTACCAAAAGGACTGCCCTCATGCTAGAACTCAGTGTTTTCACTGTGGACAGTATGGGCACCGCAAAGACAGCTGTCCTTGGATTCAGCTCCCAACGACAATAGCAAGATCGCAAGCTGGAACACCGACGATGACATCCAGAACCACAGCTTCACCACCATTGCAGAGCCCCAGAGGAAGTTCGCCCAACAGAGGAGGAACCATAACAGGCTGAGAACGAGGAAGAGGAAGAGGACAAATGTCAGGCCGAGGAGGCCGATTAAACTTCACCTCTCTTCAAGAAGCAAACAACGCCACCGACATTCTCTTAGGTAGATTCTTGATCAAGTCTGCATCTGCTTTAATACTGTTGATCCTGGGGTTACAAATTCATTCATATCAGAAGATTTTGCATTTAAAGTGTGAATAAATATGGTACCTCTAGAGTACTCTATGGATATACAGACCCCAGGAGCTAAGCTGCCTGTATATTCAGCTCGCCATTATATAACCTTCAGAGTAGAAGGGGAAGAGTTTATGGCTAGCCTATTAGTCCTAGAATTGCAAGGCCTAGATGTTATATTGGGAATGGATTGGTTATCCCAACATAAAGGTCTAGTGGATTGTGAGAGGAAAACTCTAAGCCTTGTTAGTAACCAAGGAAAGAAAGTCTTGTTCCATGTGGACAAGTCGTTAGTCGAGAAACTACAAGGGTCTATTCAAGCACTTCAGAAGATATGCTTGGATCAAGTGCCCATAGTACAGGAATACTCGGACGTATTCCCAGAAGAACTCCCAGGGATGCCACCTGATAGGGAGATAAAGTTTACCATTGAGCTTAAACCAGGAGCGGCACCTATAGCTAAGGGACCATATAGGATGCCGCTAGCAGACTTAGAAGAGTTGAAAAGTCAGCTAGAGGAACTGGAGAGTAAAGGATTTATCTGACCTAGTGCTTTACCTTGGGGGCCCCCAATGCTGAAGAAGAAAGATGGAGCTCCAAGGATGTGCGTGGATTACCAAGCGCTGAATGAGATGACCATTAAAGACAAGTATCCACTGCCAAGGAATGATGAACTATTCAATCAACTTCGAGGAGCCAAAATATTCTCCAAGATAGACCTAAAGTCAGGCTATCACCAACTAAAAACCAGGAAGGAGGACATACCCAAGACTGCTTTCACTACAAGATACGGGCTGTACGAGTTTACTGTAATACCTTTGGACTAACTAATGCCCCAGCAGCCTCCATAAACGTCATGAACAACACATTCATGGATCACCTTGACAAGTTATCATCGTGTTCATAGACAACACCCTCACCTACCCCAAGAAGTCTAGAGGAACATAAGTGGCACTTGCACAAAGACTTGAGAAGACCAAGAGAGTGCAAGTTCTATGCCAAATCCGACAAGTGCGAATTTTGGATGACGAAGATTGCATTTCTCGGCCATGTTTTGACAGAAAAAGGAATTTTAGTGGACTCGGCCAAGATCGCCGCGAACAAGGAATGGAAGTAACCTACCAGCATGTCAGAGATCAGAAGCTTTTTGAGATTTGCAGGATTACTATCAGAGATTTATTGAAGGATTTTCCCAGATCGCTAAATCCCTTACCAATCGGTTTAGGAAGGAAGTCACATTTGAATGGACCGCCAAGTGCGAAGAAAGTTTCCAGAAGCTTAAGGAAAAGTTAACAACCACACCAGTCCTCACATTGCCAGATAGTAAGGATGACTTCGAAGTATTCTGTGATGCTTTGAAGCAAAGCATAGGCTGTGTGTTGATACAAAAAGGCCAAGTGGTAGCTTATGCTTCACGACAGCTAAAGTTGCATAAGGAAAACTACCCTATTCATAACTTGGAGTTAGCAGCGGTAGTACATGCCTTGAGGATATGACAACATTACTTGCTTCGAAATAAGTGTGAATCGCAAGTATATTTTCACCCAAGACAGAACTCAACATGCACCAACGTCGTTGGTTAGAGCTAATCAAGGACTATGACCTCAGCATTCGCTACCACCCAGGAAAAGCCAATGTGGTAGCAGACGCCTTGAGTAGAAAGGCTTGCACCTTACAAGAGATTGTACTGAATAACCCACACTTACAGCTGGAATTGCAAGGACTAGAGATAGAAGTGGTACCGTCAGGAAGGTTAGCCACTCTCACAGTAATATCCCGACTCAAGGAACAAATAGAGAGTGCTCAAAAGAGAAAAAAAAGAGATCTGCAAGATCAAGAGCCGAATCAGGTTAGGTAAGGCTCAGGATTTTTCTGAGGACGAACAAGGAATTGTATGGTACCAAGGAAGGATTTGTGTACCTCAGAGCACAGACCTCAAAGAGCTGATTCTGTATAAAGCTCATCAAACTTCATACTCAATACACCCTGGTAACACAAAGATGTATCGAGACTTGAAAACTCGATTTTGGTAGGTCGATATGAAGAAAGAAATTGCGGCATACATTATAAGAGGTGACACGTGCCAGAGGATCAAGGCCGACCATCAGAAGATAGCTGGAGAGTTACAACCCCTACCTGTGCCAGCATGGAAACGGGAAGAAATCGGAATGGATTTTATTACAGGACTTCCCAGAACACAAGGACGTTACGATTCAATATGGGTCATTGTAGACAGACTCACCAAGACTACACATTTCATGCCTGTCAAGAAGACCTACAATGGCAGTAAGTTGGCAGAATTATGCATGCAAAGGATAGTGATATTGCATGGTATCCCTAAGAAGATATTCTCAGATCGTGGAAGTCAGTTTACCTCAAAGTTTTGGGACCAACTTCATGAAACCTTCGGAACCTAGATGCAGTTCAACACTGCATATCATCCATAGACGGGGAAACAAACTGAGAGAGTCAATCAGATCCTGGAAGAATTGCTAAGAGCTTGCATTTTGAATAATGGGACTTCATGGGAAAAATGCTTAACATTTGCAGAATTTACCTATAACAACAGTTATCAGGCTAGTCTGCAAATGGCACCATTTGAAGCTTTATATGGACATAAGTGCAGAACCCCATTACATTGGAATGAGTTAGGAGGAAGGAACGTATCGGACCATTCAAGATACTCAAGAGAAAGAGGAGAAGTGTCCTATAAACTGGAACTACTATCAGAAGTTGGAGGAGTACATGATGTGTTCCATGTCTCTCAACTTTGGAAATGCCTGGAAGAACCCGCGGACCGGGTAGAAACTCTTGGTATTTTGTTGCCGAAGAACCGCACCTACCTTAAGGAACCACTCCGGATTGTAGCCAGAGATGAGCGTCAACTTCAAAGAAAGAAGATCAAGCTGTGCAAAGTTCAATGGAAAAAGAGGAAGAATTACTTCAGACCAATCCCCATCTTTTCTCTTCTCTAGGTAAATCTCGGGGCGAGATTTCTTTAAGGAGGGTAGGCTTGTAACACCCTGGTTTTGGGGGTGAAAAGTTTTTGCATAAAATCCTGCATGCATGTATCCCTATAGTTGTAGCCAGATTAGTTGAACCCTAATCTCTCCCAAACCCTAAAAATCTCCAAATCTATTCTCTAGATCCAGATCAAGATCTGACCATCCAGATTTAACCTACCAGTTATTCTGAAGATAAAAGTCTTCAGGAACCAAATTAAATTCTAACCCTAACTCCCAGTATCTAAGTCTCTTTCTGTTTTCGAAAACAGGAAATTCAGATTTAACCTAAGTACCCCAGATTCCAGATAACTGAGTTATCATGATCTAACCCTATCCAGACTCAAGTATCTTTTGGAATATGTTCCTAAGTATATGCTCAACTTACTCCAAAAAGTTGGAAACCAGATTGTTTCACCTAAACACTTTTCGCAGTTTAGTCCAAATTTTACTGCGAATAAGTCCTTTCTCTCTTTACCTGGAAGCCTGAAAAGGCTAAAATCCACGAATCAACTCCAAATCCAGAATTTCTTCAGGGAACACCTCCCAAATGCTATTTGATACAGATTTCCCTTCTGATCAGACTTCCAAATCTCACCCTAATTACCAGAATTCGAGATCGACAAAATCCAGATCTATTTTACCCTGATTTTACCCTATTTTCGAAAATAGGTGAAATCCCTCAAACCTTATCAAATTTTCTCCAGATTTGAGCTAAATGAGTATTAATAGAAATATTATACTCATCCATGAAATCAAATTCCAAATTAAACTCTTTAAAGCCAGATTTGCAAATCAGTCCACTTTTCAACCGAAATCATCACAATTATACCCCTGGATTCGACCTCACCTCTGTTCACGACCAGAAGCCGTCTTCGACCAGCGCCTGGGACTTCGACCACGACCAGGATCCAGCGCACAAGACTGTTGCTTCGACGTCGTGCACGCGCTGTTGTTTCAAGCTTCGATCACCTCACCTCGCCAGCTGCTACAGTAGCCACGTGGTCACCATCTTCGCCAACTGAACAGCGCCGCATGTGTGCTCGCCATTTGCCACTGTGGATCTTCCACGGCGCAACTCACAGCCAGCTGATTTCCTCCCGTTTGCACGCCACCAGCAACGGTCGACGCAGGAGCTTTGCGCCACGTGGAGAACTCGCCGCGGCCAGCCATCAACTTGCCCTCACATCACCTGCAAAAGCTCTCACGGCCGCTGAACCAGTCCCCTCGACGCCAGCTCGCCGTGAAGTCACCATCCAGTCACATCTTGCCGGCTACAACTTCCTGAGCATTTTCCAACCGTTGAGAGCCTCCAGCCACGCCTATATAAACCCACGAGAGCTTAGCTTTACTCCTTATACTCCAAAACACCAGAAAACCAGCAGTTCACTGTGTCTTCTTCTTCTCCAGTGAGCAGCAAAGAGGGAGCTTCGGTGCTAGCTTCAACCACTGCTTCCTTCTTCAATCCAACACCCCCAGTGAGTTTCCCTCGTCCCCCTCATGCTTCTCGAGCTTGGAATTTAGTTTGAACACCTTCAGTCGCCGGCCATTTCCTTTTCTCTCCAGTAGCTCCGGTGAGCAATTAATCCTCAACCAGATCGATTTGACCTTCGAGCCAGTAATCAAATATGCTCAGTAGACCTTGCTTAACATCCCTAAGCAACCAAAATCGACAGATTTGCTGATATGTGAAAATCCCCAAATTGGAACCTTGCATGTTCACTGAACTTACTGTTTAAGCTTTCCTGGTGCATCTCTACCCAATCTAACTTCACCAGTATGTTTCTAATGCCCTAGAGATCATGCACAAGCAAGGAATTGAGTTCAATCACTTTAAATCAGAAATGCCCAAATCAGATTTGAGTTCATCTTTTCTCCAGCTAGTATCCTCCAAATCCAGCCGATCCAGCCCTAGACACTTTGCCATTTAGATGTTTGGGACCATTCTGAGCAACTTTGCTTCTATCACGACTCCCAATTCGGCTTAGATTGTGAGATATAGCTATGCCCTAGTTACTGCAATGTTTATGTTGCATGTGCTCCAGGCCAGTCAACTTCTTTGCCGGTTTTCATCACTTTCCGGCCATCTCCTGCCCTAGATCCTGTTGAGACATTTGTTCCTGTTACAAATGTCTAACTACCAGATAAAGTGGTGCATCATTTGGAGCCCTAGATCAAAAGTTATGGCAAACCCTAGTTTCTGGCCATGTCAACTCTATGTCAAACTATGCCAGTCAGTGGCATTAGCCCTGTTCACCCACCTCTGGTCATGAAAAACAGAAAATACCTTCTCAAATAGTTGTCTCACTACCTTGTGCACCATATGCTTGAATCAAAACCCATTTTGGCCACTAGAAATTGTTCAAACCATCTCAATGCCATTCTTGGGCATTGTCAGCCTATGTCAGCCAATGGCATTGGGCCAGTTTGACCCCTTCTGGGTATGGAAACTGAACATAACCTTGTCCCTTAGACTCCTGATGTTGTGATCTACATTTTATTCTACTGTCACAACTTGAGTTGAGCCCTCTATCGTCCAACGACCCTATGTCGATGCCTTGAACCGAATGTCGACCTAAAGACGTTCGCTGTTTTTGAGCGAACCAGCTGCAGCCTTGATATCATTCTGATATTTTGGAACCTTTGGAACCTTCTAAACCTTTGACAACTAATCTTAACCCTAGTGTCCATAGTTTAACCCTAATCGCTTCCCAGAATCCAAATCTTGTGTCGCCGAGACACTTTCACCTTGCATTATCGCATATTGTGGATTAGTAAGAGTAGGATTGATTGTAATGCCTGTTTGCTTGTTTGATCCTTCTTCAGAGCAAGAGTCCGAGTTCGAAGACTTCGTCGCAGACCCGACATCAACTGCTGTTTCTTACGACGCGGAAGGCAAGTCATATTCTTGAACATCTTGAACCTATATTTTATGAATTGCTAGAATATACCTTGATTATAAAATAATATTGCATGTGAAAGATTGAGAATAGTTGAATTATGAAATGGCAGCATCAGGCTGATGCCTGTGAAATGTGAATTGATCAAATAATGAGCCAGGAACTAATATATTATGTATATTTATATTCATGAAATAAAACCCCTAGCCGTGACCAGTATTTTGGTATGGAATGGTGAAAGCACTGGAGGTGCTTGGTCGCATAGGTGGTGCCAGCACTGGAAGTGCATGGATTGTGGTATGATCTGGTCACTGGCATATAAGGACCTAGAACCTTGTGTTGTGCGTCTAGTGGCATGATTAACGTGCCGACCGCAAGCCTGATATGGGACAGGCCTGAACAAGTAGTATGTGGATCACACATGAAACCCCTATATGACAAACTCATGATTAAACACGGGGTGCGCTCCAACACAAATCACTGGATGTGATCATGCACACTGACCCTAAGGGGAAGAGGCCAATTTAGTGGGGGTTGTGTAACCCTGCCACAACTGTGGTTTGCGTGAAGAAAACCACGGGGTCTGGGGTGAATTGTGTGTGAAACATGGCAAAAGTTCTTGTTATCTCCACCTTGCCGCTCACAGTATGAAGTGAGTCAGGGGTCCAATCCTTGTGATAGGAAGGGCATGAAAGTGGATATATCTTGCGGGTAAATTGGTACCCCTCTGCAGAGTTAAAAATGTATTCGAATACTTCGTGCTCCCGAGTTTTAGGAGTATGCCGCGGTGGATTGAATCCACGGGGTGTGACACAAGTATTGTTTTATAAATTAAAATTTGTTAAGTCAAGATTACCCAAATGACATGTGTTGTCAGGATAAGGGGTGCTGCCGTGGGCTGTCATGTGTTGACGTGTCGCGGTAGTACCATAATTTAGTGATCATGTGATATCTAAGAGGCATGTGGATTGTGCCCTAAGTATATGAAATGCTGCCATGAGCATGAGATTTGAAAAGCTTGGAAGAAAAGTATTTATGGAAAAACCCTCTCACCTCTTTTCCCTCAATAGAATAGGATCATGCCACCTCTAATATACGTATCTCTACTCTTACCTATGACTTGCTGAGTACATAAGTGCTCACCCTTGCAACTTATCAACAATAGATGGAACGCTTCATGACCAAGACGAAGGCTTGGAAGATATCATGGATCCAGAAGGAGAGCCAATTCTGCCAGAGCCTTGACGTGTGTTGTTCTGCTGTCAACTTCTTACGACTGTGGGGGTTTCAACTAGCTTCCGCCAAGTAGTTGTCTTTTTGTTTTAATTAGACCATTTGTGCCGTGAAGGCATTGTACTACTCTTGTTGTACCAGGTCAGCCGGCCATACTGTTTATGAATGATATTTTGTAAGTTACTCTGTTACAATGAACTCCTGTGCTTGACTTATCCTGGGAAGTCAGTGGTATGTATGTATGAGGCCAGCTGCAGTGAGCTAGGTCTCCACAGGAGTAGTCGTGGTACCCTGCTCGGGGCGCGACAAGCGGTCATGAGATTGGCCAGCGAATCCGACTAGAATGTTGTAATGATCTAACCGCCGGTGACCAGCCCCCGAGTCAAATTCGCAGTACATGGGCATGAAGGGAAATATTCATCGTATGAAATCAAAACATTTTTTGTTTTATGAAAAAATGCTAATTGAACAGGAAAAGGGATTGAGTACTTACACGTAGAACTTGCGATGTTGATTGATGTTCCAAGTATTGGATAGAATTCGACCATCCTCCATGGCTAATCGCGCTTATCCTCGTCGCGGCAGTGAGACAACAGTATAAGGGCCTTCCCACTTCGGGGAGAATTTGTTGTGGTTAGACTGGTCTTGAATTTTTCGTAAAACCAGGTCACCTACGTGAAGACTACGTGGTCGCATCTTTTGTTATGGTACTTGCGCAAAGCTTGCAAGTATGCCGCTGACTTGATCAATGCGCGATCACGCCTTTCTTCTAAGAGGATGAGATCCTGTGATTGCTGTTCAGACTGATCAACTTGTCCGAATTGTTCTGTCCGAACAGACCCAATAGTAACTTCCATCGGCAACACAGCCTCGGCCCCATAGACCAGATGGAAGGGTGTCTCCCCGGTGGCTCGACTAGAGGTAGTTCGCAGTGCCCATAGAACGGTGTAGAGCTCGTCTACCCAAGCCCCCGAGCGAGTCTTAAGGCGATCAAAAACACGCTTCTTGATGCCCTGCAATATCTGCCCGTTGGCCCGTTCCACAGCACCATTGCTCTGTGGATGCGCCACCGAAGCAAAGCACACCTTGGTTCCGATCTGATCGCAGTAGTCCAGAAAAAGACCAGTAGCGAACTGAGAACCATTATCTGTGATGAGACGGTTTGGAACACCGAATTGAGCAACAATGTTCTTATGAAAGAACTTTTGTGCTGCTAAGGCGGTAATATTTCGTACCGGTTCGGCCTCAATTCACTTTGTGAACGTGTCAATGGCTACGAATAGAAACTTGTATCCATTGACCGCTTGTGGCATAGGACCAACAATATCCATCCCCCAGACCGCAAAAGGCCATGCGAGGGGAATAGTTTGTAACGCATAGGCAGGTTGATGAACCTGTCTCGCGTGGAATTGACACTGAGGACACATCTTGACAATGTACTTGGCATCATCAAGTGCCGAAGGCCAGTAGAATCCTTGTCGAAAAGCTTTTCCGACCAGTGTTCGATATGATGCGTGCGCAGCGCATACACCGTCATGTATTTCTTTCAAGAGGGATTTGCCTTCCTCCTGAGATATGCAGCACATGAATACTCCTTGAGTACCCTTTATATACAAAACCCCATCTATGAGTCTATACAGACGCGCTTTTCTATTTAACCGATCGCTTTCGGTTTCGTCCTCAGGTAGGGTCCCATGATCAAGATAGACTCTCAATGGATGAGTCCAATCCTGTTCCTGACCGAGGTTGGTAACGCAGGCTGTTGCCGGATCATCCTCGACCGAAGTCATGATCGAAGGACGGTCCAAGAGTTCAATGAACACTCCTGCTGGAGCGGATGTGCTTGAGGACCCAATTTTGGATAATTGGTCTGCGAGAATGTTGTCCTTTCGCGGGATATATTGGACTTCGAAATGACTGAAGTGTTTTTCCAATCTCCTCACTTCCCCCAGGTAATGAGCCATTGTCTCATCGGAGGTGCTGTACTCCTTGTTTACCTGGTTTACGACTAGCTGTGAGTCTCCCCTCACCACTAATCGACGGACTCTGAGGAATTTTGCTGCTCGGAGCCTTGCAAGAAGACCTTCATACTCTGCTACGTTGTTGGTCGCAACAAAGTGTAGTTGGATGACATACTTAAGCTGTTCGCCCTGAGGCGTGACTAAGACCACTCCAGCCCCCGAGTGTTGAAATCTGCGGGAATCGTCAAAGTACATTGTCCAGTGATCGGGGCATTCCAATTCCTCTGGCACCTGCACTGGTGGCCCAGGGTTGGTCCATTCGACAACAAAGTTGGCCAAGACCTGAGACTTAACCCCTGTGCGGGGCGTGAAATGGACATCAAAAGCACCAAGTTCGACCGCCCATTTGGCGATTCGACCAGATTTCTCTGGATTTCGGACAATGTCCCCCAAAGGAAAGGAGGAGGGTACTGTGATCTTGTGAGCTTGAAATTAATGTCGTAGCTTACGGGAAGCCATCAGTAGTGCGTAAAGTATTTTCTGGACCTCAAGGTATCGCTCCTTGGGTCCATGAAGTACCTCTCTTACATAGTTGATGGGTCTGTGTACTCCTTCCCTATCCGCGATCAGAACAGCACTGACCGCGTGTGGGGTGGCCGCCAGATAGAGAAGTAATGGTTCTCCTTTATCGGGAGAGACCAATACCGGCGGACTGGACAAATATGCCTTTACCTCCTGAAATGCTTTTTCGGCCTCATCAGACCATGTGAAATTGTGATGCTTCCGCAAGGCTTTGAAGAAAGGTAATCCCCTTTCACCTAGTCGTGATATGAAACGACTTAAGGCCGCCATGCGACCAGCCAGGCGTTGAACATCTTTCATGGTCGAGGGCGACCTCATTTGTTCGATAGCCCTGATTTTCTGAGGATTGACCTCAATGCCTCTGGAACAAACAAGGAAACCAAGAAGTTTTCCTGAAGAAACCCCAAAAGAACACTTTTCCGGGTTTAATTTTATTCCAAAGCGGTTCAAATTACAGAAGGTTTCAGCGAGATCGTCCAAATGGGATGATCTCTTAGAACTTTTTACAACCAGATCATCTACATATGCCTCGAGATTACGCCCTATCTGGGAAAGAAAGGTCTTTTGCATCAAGCACTGGTACGTGGAACCTGCGTTCTTGAGACCGAACGGCATTCTGACGTAGCAGTAGGTGCCGAACGGGGCGATGAAGACAGTTTTCTCTTCATCTTCTTCTGCCATGCTAATTTGATGATATCCTTAGTAAGCGTCCAGGAAGCTCATCAGTTCGCAACCCGTGGTTGAGTCGACCAGCTGGTCGATGCGGGGAAGGGGAAAGTCGTCCTTCGGACAGGCACTGTTAAGGCTAGTGTACTCGACGCACATGTGCCACTTGCCATTTGACTTGTGGACATGACCGGATTGGCAAGCCATTCTGGGTGATCGACTTCACGAATAAACCCGGCCTTTAGGAGTTTGTCCAACTCCTCTCGGATGGATTCCTGTTGGTCAACAGTAAAATGCCTGAGCTTTTGCTTTATTGGTCGTTGTCCAGGTCAAATTGCTAACCTGTGCTCGATTACTTCCCTTGGGACACCAGGCATGTCGGACGGTTTCCACACAAACACATCTGCATTAACCCGGAGGAAAGTAATGAGATCGAGTTCCTATTTGTCATCCAGTCCTGATCCGACCCGAATTGTCTTCGATGGATCATCTGGGTACAATGGAACAAGTTTGAGTTTCTCATTTGGTCGAGGGGCAGCCTTGATCACGTCGGTGGCGACAGTGGCGACCTGGGCGTCCCGGAGGGGAAGTTGATCGACCATCTCCAAACACAGCCGGTCGCACGTGAGTGCCACGTTGCTACTGCCTCGGACCGAGATGACACCTTTGGGGCCAAGCAATTTGCCGCACTGATAAGCATAGTGCGTTGCCATCATGAACTTAGCAAGAGTTGGCCTGCCAAAGATTGCATTATAAGCCGAATCACAATCAATTACGTCGAAAGTAACCAATTCTGTTCGGAAGTTATCCGGTTCTCCCAGTGTGACCGGGAGGACCACTTGTCCCAACGGCATCATGGAGGGGCCTGAGATTATCCCATAAAATGGATGGATTATGGGCTTAATCTTCGAACGAGAATTTGCATCTCGTCGAGTGCCTTGACCAATAAAATGTCAAGGGAGCTCCCTCCGTCAATTAGGACCCGTTCGACTCTCACGTTACTGATGATCGGGGTAATGACCAGAGGGAGCCTCAATGGTCGAGTAAGCCCCGCGGGACAATTAGAGCGATCGAATGCCAAAGGTGTATCCGACCAACGGGGGTATTGAGGTTCACCAAGGGATGTCTCTGTTTGGTTAATCTCTCGGTAAAAGGCTTTAAACTGCCTTTTGGAAACAAAAGAGGAAGAACCCCCGAAAATAACATTAATGTGATTTTGAGGTACCTGGTAAGACATCTCCTCGTCTCCGTCAGCGTCTGTAAGTCCGCATGCTTGTTTTTTAGCCGGTAAGGTCGGCATTGGTCCAACTCCCTGGTAGAAGTCATGCAACTGCTTCAACCAACTCCTGCAGTTCTTGGGGTCGTGGCCTGCGGAGTTGTGGAGTGGACACCACTTCTTGCCTTCCTACAGATTAGTCAACTTTTCTGGCTGGTTGGCACTACGACCACCAGGAGCAGTTTTATTCTTAAATGAAGGCTTGTTACCTTTGGTCGAAGGCGGCTTCTCTGCGACTGCAACCTCGCGGTACTGTCCAGAGTGGTTCCTCTTCGATATTTTTGACTTCCCACCCGACGAAGATTCCGGCTTCTTGCTTGAATCTTCTTTCCTGGCGTCTTTGAAACTTGGTTGAGGTGGTAGGTCACCCTTGTCGACCATCCGGTTCCATTCGACCGCTTCGGCTGCGTCGGAATACCGATCGGCCATGTTGAAAAGATTGGCCACTGATGGAGGAGGGTGGATAAGCAAGTCTTCGGTGAATCTCTGGTATCGAACGGCATGTTTAAATGCCCTGATAACGGAGCCGTCAGATATGTTCGGGATGGTATTCCTCACCCCGACAAACCTCTTGACAAACTGCCAAAGAGTTTCGGTCGAAGTTCGTCGTAGCCGATGAATATCGTCCTCTTTACCCGGCTTTTGATAACAGTTTTGGAAATTGCTGAGGATAGCATCGCACAGCATTTCCCAGTTGTAGATAGAACCCTCGGGCTGATTAAATAGCCAAGTTCTAGCCGAGCCTTCGAGGACTGTAGGCAGGTAGTTGGCCATGACCTGGTCATCGCCTCCTGCCGCTTGGATGGCAGTAATGTAGATTTGAAGGAACTCTGAGGGATTCTAAGTTCCGTTAAATCTTTCTATGGCCCCTGGTCGAAACTTGTCGGGCCAAACGACGGCACAAAGACCAGGCGAAAAAGCCTTGCAAGCAAAGTAGGGACCATGAATCTCCCTGTGGCTTTCATTCGGATCGCGAGTAACCTCACGCAAGGGAGAAGTCATTCGTGGTCCTAAGCGAGAGTGGACAGGGACTCGGTTCCTACCACGAGAATCTTGTGCCCGCCCGTACTTATCCTGACGGGATGGTACAGGCGGCTGGTAACTGCGTCGTCCAGAACCAGAGTGAGAATGCTCTCGGTTGTGGGAATGCGTTACCGATCGAGAAGAAGCCGTAGGGGTCGCTTCAGATGCGACCTCATCCAACCTCTCCGCCAAGATTTTGGTGAAGGCCGGTTTCTGTGCATCCGTGACCATAGGAGGGAAGTTGCGCATGACTTCCGCAATGGATCGCAGTCGACCATGGGTACTTCTCCTAGGGGCACCAGGTGTTATCGTTTCTTCGTCCGCTGGGAAACGCTCCAGAGGCAAAGAAGGGGTCTGGTCGCGTCTGCGACCACGTGACCATCGAGAAGAACTCAGAGCAGCATCGTAACGAGCCTGTGCATCTTGAAGAGCCTCTAGGGCAGTTTTGTGCAGTTCGTTGTTTTGTTGCTCGAGATCTTGATCCTCCTTCTGTTTGCGATCCCATTCTTCCCTAGCAGCCTGTTGATCAGGAGTTTCCTCCGATAAGGCAGCAAACTGTCTAGGGAGAGAGGTCGCCGATGGGGAAAACATCTCAGTTTGTTCCGAGTCGGACTCAAAATCAAATTGACGGTGGAGGTTATCAGGGTCGAATCTTCCCGGGCTGATTTCCAGGTCGATATCATCCTTCCCCTCAGCGGGGACGTATGACGGACCGGACTCACCCTCTAGCGCACTAAGAGCCTCAGTGGGTTCTGACCTTGCGCCAGTCGCTCCCTGGTCGATGGACATGACCTGGAGAGAAGATTCAACCTCTGGAAGATTTTGGCCTCCAACCTCCTCCATCGGAATAGGATCGCTTGGAGAAGGCATTGGAATGTGAGCATAATCCTCGAGATCAAATCGTTCTCGGAATCATATACTCCAGCCATATTTCAGCGAACCTCCAGATGAAAATTAGGACGCCTTGAGAAAGGCCCCACGGTGGGCTCCAGCTGTCGACGATTCGGACTCGGGGTCCTCAGCCGAACTTATGCAAAATTTATAATAGTGAGACCTTTCAGGGTGACCCTCCGGGAAGGTATGTTGAACTATGGAGAACTGGAGCACAGAGAAATTTATACAGGTTCGGGCCCTCGATGGTAGGAGTAAAAGCCGTACGTCCTGTTGGGATTGCACTATGTGTAGTAAAGAGTTACCAAGTGGCAGGAGAAGACCTTCACAGACGAAGGTTTTCCCTATACAAATGTACAAAGTGAAGTCTAGAAGGCTTATGGAAAGTATCTAGTCTAAATCGTAGCCTTAGTTGTTTGAGTCGTGTCTTGATCTCTTGATCGATCTCTCTTGTTTGATACATCATGCCGCCCTTTTATACTGTTTGAAAGGGCGCGAAGTCGTAACTGCATTAACCAGTTGCTTGGATGCGGTTTGGAGAACCGCTCTTAACTCCCACGCAGGTTTAACACGTGTTATTTTTGGATAACTGCACATATTAACCTCCTGACGGTTGATCCCCACATGGAAGAATCTTCGGAATACTTGGGATATTCCTGTTATACGAAAAGAATACTCCCACGTTCCCTGGTCGAAGATGCTCTGACCGCGCGATGTTGGTTGATCGCGCAACATCTTCGACCTTCTGTCCACGCACAGCACACGAACTTCTGACCGCGCACTAGCTGCGATCTGATCGCGCAAAGCCTGTGACCTCAGGCTGATGTTTGCCAGCAACGACTTGAGTTCGCACCGCCGGGAACATGTCTGGCTCGAATCTGTCCTGAACCAACAGTGCATTTATTTGAACTGACTCGGGTGTCAATCCTCGTCACGCGGGTCTCAGGAGCTCCACGGTCCTTCGTGCGGGGAAGGCCCTCGGTAGGTCCCTGGGCCTCTGGGCCCCGGGTCCAACCGGGTCTCTGGAGCTTCTCTGTCCTTCATGCGGAGACCGTCCCAGTGGGTCCCTGGGCCTCTAGGCCTCCGGAGAACCCCTCCGGAGCGCATCGGTCCTTTGTGCGGAGGTTCCCAGCAGGTCCCTGGGCTCCGGGTCCTGCGGGGTCTCCGCAGCGCCTCGCCCCTTCGTGCAGAGAAGGTCCCCGGCAGTCCCTGAGCCTCCTGACCCCGGGTCCCATGGGGTCTCCGGAGTGCGTCGGTCCTTTGTGTGGTGGAGGTCCCCACGGGTCCCTGGGCCTCTAGGCCCCAGGTCCCGCGGGGTCTCCGGAGAGCCTTGGTCCTTTGTGCGAAAGTCCTCCGGGCCACGGGTCCCGTGGGTCTCCGGAGCGCCTCGATCCTTCCTGCGGAGAAGGTCCCCATTGGGTCCCTGGACCTCTGGACCCTGGGTCCCGGGGTCTCCAAAGTGCCTCGGTCCTTCATGCGGAGAAGGCCCCCGGTGGTTCCCTAGTCCTCCGGGCTCCGGGTCCCGTGGAGTCTCCAGAACGCCTCGGTCCTTCATTGAAAGTCCCATGGGTTCTCCGGAGAGCCTCGGTCCTTCGTTTGAAAGTCCCCGGCCGTTCCCTAGGCCTCCGGGCCGTGGGTCCTTCATGCGGAGAAGGTCCCCGTCTGGTCCCGCGAGGTCTCCGGAGCGCCTCGATCTTTCCTACGGAGAAGGTCCCTGGTGGGTCCCGCGGGGTCTCTGGAGCACCTCAGTCCTTCCTGCGGAGATGGTTCCCAGCGGGTCCTCGGGCCTCCGGCCCCTAGGTCCCGCGGGGTCTCTGCAGCGCCTCGTTCCATTGTGCGCAGAAGGTCCGCGGTGGGTAGCCGTGCCTCCGGGCCCCGGGCCCCGCTGGGTCTCCGGAGCACCTCGATCCATCGTGCGAAGAAGGTCTGTAGCGGGTCTCTGGGCCTCAGTGCCCTAGGCCCCACAGGTCTCGGGAGCACCTCGGTCCTTCGTGCGGATAATGTCCCCGGCGGGTCTCGGGCCTCCAGGCCGTGGGTCTCGTGGGGTCTCTGGAGTGCTTCAGTCCTTCGTGTGTAAATCTCTGTACTTGCCCAACTGGAGGTGACCAGTTGCACGGTCAGCTCATGTCACTGTACGCGTGTTACGCACGTTCGAAGAAACCTACCGGGGTATTCGTAATACCACGACAAGACATTAGGAAATAACTTCAAAACTTGAGATCAAGACCGAGGAAGAATCACACCTTCCGGATTAGGTTATCTCTAGCCCTAGAAATGAACTACTCGCAAAAAACCATAGAAATACTAAAATAATAATGAATAAAAGAAAACTTACTTGATTGCTTGAAAATTAAGTCTGCCGCACATGCCAGCGTACAAACGCAGGAAAAATATAGAGGGGGGTTCTTCTAAGAGAACTATCTAAAAAGCAGCTAAGAAAGCCTATGGAAGCACCTAAAAATGCATGTCTAATTGAGCCAAAAGCTTTTCTATTTATAATACATGGTTAACGTGCCCAAAAATAACTCTTTGAAGTGCAAGAGATGAAGTTTGGCTTCAAATGGTGTGAAAACAGACAAATCCTAGTAAAAAACGACCAGATTCGACCAAAAACCCTCTGGAAACCTAGACGAGCTTGACCAGGAGCACGGGTCGTGCTCCTGGCTTAACACGTGTCGTGCTTGTGATCGTGCTCCACTCGGACAAATAGTTGACCAAGTGACGAGGATTGTTACCCAAGCTAGTTCAGAGTAATTCACATCTGGTTCAAGACGGATTCGAACCAGACAAGTGTCCGGAGGTCCGTTGCTATGATCTCAGACGACCTGGGAAGCGCGGACACGTGGTCGTAGACTTTGCGTGATCATGAGGCCGCAGATAGTGCGCGGTCAGGAGTCCGCAGATAGTGCGCGGTCAGGAGTCCTTAGATAGTGCGCGGTCAGAAGGTCGTTGACTACTCTCGACCAGGATGACTCGGGGTTGCTTAAGCTCTACAACAGACATATCCCGAGTATCACGAAGATCCTTTCACGTATGAAGACAACTGTCTGGAGATTAACTTGAGCGGTTATCCCTTAATTGCATGTGTTAAGCCTGTGTGGAAGTTAAGTGCGGTTATCAAAGCTGCACCCAAGCAACCATTCAAAGCCGTTGTGCATTGGCGCCCTTTCGACCAGTATAAATGGGTGAGCGGATGTACGAGGGATCTGATGAATCCGACGAATCCGACGAATCCAACAGACCGAAGAGATCAGACAGATCCTAGAGATCCAATAGACCAGACAAAAGAAGACCACAAGCTTTCAAAAGCTAGTTTAGTCGTATTTTAGACAATCACACGGAAAAGATCTTCGCTTGTGATGATCTGTTCTACAACTTTGTAACCTTTTTTCCCAAACATAGTGAAATCACAACAGCACGTAGGGCTATTACTCCCACCATTGAGGGCCCAAACCTGTATAAATCTCTCTGTGCCCCAACCGACATTGCTCGTCATCCCTTCCCAGAGGGACACCCTGAAAGGCCTCACAACTCACAAAATTCTGCAGAAGTTCGACTAAGGACCCCGAGTCCAAATCATCGACAGCTAGCGCCCACCGTGGGGCCTTTCTCAAGGCGTTCTTATTTCTATCCAGAGGTTCGCTGAGCCATGTCTGGGGCATATGATTCCGAGAACGACTTTGATCTCGAGGATTATGCCCACATACAGATGCCTTCACCTAGTGATCCTGTTCCAATGGAGGAAACTGGAGGCGAAGACACCCCAGAGGTCGATTCGACCAATCAGGTCATGTCTGACCAGGTGACAACAAACGCAAAACCGGAACCCACTGTGGATCCTACTGCGTTAGAGGTTGAATTCGGTCCATCGCACGACCCCACCAAGGGCCAAGACGATGTTGACCAGGAATTATGTCCCGGGAGGTTTGATCCTGATAACCTCCGTCGTCTCTTTGATTTTGAGTCCGACTCGAAACAAACACAGATGTTCTCTCCATTGGCGACCTCGTTCCCTAGGCAATTCGCAGCCTTATCAGAAGAAACTCCTGATCAGCGGGCTGCTAGGGAAGAACAGGAGCGCAAGCAAAAAGAAGAGCAAGAGCGCAGACAAAAGGAGGATCAAGATCGTGAACAGCAAGATAACGAACTTCGTAGAATAGCCCTAGAGGCTCTTCAAAATGCGCAAGCTCGTTATGACGCTGCTCCTAGTTCCTCCCGTCGACTGCGTGGTCGCAGACGCGACCAGACACCATCTTTACCCCCGGGACATTTACCGGAGGACGAGGAGACGGTGACACCTGGCACACCCAGGAGGAGCATGCATGGCCGGCTTCAATCCATCGCAGAGGTCCTGCGCAATTTTCCTCCTATGGTCACAGATGCGCAGAAACCCGCTTTCGCCAGAATCCTGGTGGAGAGGTTGGACGAGGTCGCATCCGAGGTGACCCCTACAGCCTCTTCCCGGTCAGTGATACGTTTCCATGACCAAGAATACTCTAACTCTAGTTCTGGTAGACGGAATCGTCCACCACTAGTGCCGTCTCGGCATGACAAAGCCAGACGGGCGGGAAATTCTCCTGATCGGGAACGAATTCCTGTCCACTCTCGCCTGGGACCACACGTGGCCTCTCCTTCACGTGAGGTCACCCGAGATCAGGTCGAGAGTCACAGATCCATCCATGGTCCTTATGTTGGTTGTAAAGCTTTCTCGCCCGGCCTTCGTGAGGACAGACAAGTTTAAACCAGGGGCCATAGAAAGATTTAACAGAACTCAGAATCCATCCGAGTTCCTTCAAATTTACATCACCGCTATTCAGGCAGCAGGTGGCGATGACCGTGTCATGGCCAACTATTTGCCTACAGTCCTCGAGGGACCGGCAAGAACCTGGCTGTTCAACCAGCCCGAGGGTTCGATATATAACTGGGAAATGTTGTGCGATGCCATCCTCAACAATTTTCAGAATGGCTATCAGAAGCTGGGAAAAGAGGAGGACCTCCATCGACTACGACAAACATCGACCGAAACTCTTCGTCAGTTTGTCAGGAGATTTGTCGGGGTGAGGAATACCAGCCCGAACATATCTGATAATTCCATTATCAGGGCGTTTAAACACGCCGTTGGATATCGGAGGTTCACGGAGGATTTGCTCATCCACCCCCCTCGATCAGGTAGCCGATCTTTTTGATATGGCTGATTGATATTCCGACGCGGCCGAGGACGTCGAGTGGAATCGGATGGTGGACAAAGGAAACTTACTGCCTCAATCGGGTCTCAAGGACGTAAAGAGAGAAGATTCGAACAAGAAGCTGGAATCTTCATCAGGCGGAAAGTCGAAGAAATAAAAAAGGAGTCGGACTGGATAGTATCGAGAGGTCGTGGTCATAGAGAAACCTCCATCGACGAAAGGTAACAAACCTTTGTTCAAAAATAAAACTGCTTCTGGTGGTCGCAGTGCCGACCAGCCAGAGAAGTTGACTAACCCGCAGGAAGGCAAGAGATGCTGTCCACTCCACAACTCTGTAGGTCACGACCTCAAGAATAGACTTGGGGGCTAAGAGACGCTAGTGGGAACGAAGAGATGTCCTACCAGGTACCTCGTAATCATGTCAATGTTATTTTCGGGGGTTTCTCCTCTTTCGTTTCTAAACGGCAATTTAAAGCTTTTTATCGAGAGGTGAACCAAATGGAGACTCCACTGGGTGAACCTCAATACACCCGTTGGTCGGATACTCCTTTAACGTTTGATCGCTCTGATTGCCCCGTGGGGCTTACTCGACCATTGAGGCTACCTTTGGTCATAACCCCAATTATCAGTAATGCGAGAGTCAAAAGGGTCCTGATCGACGGAGGTAGTTCTTTGGACATTTTATTGGTCAAGGCACTCGACGAGATGCAAATTCCTAGTTCAAAAATCAAACTCATAATTCATTCGTTTTATGGGATAATTCCTGGTCCCTCTATGATGACATTGGGACAGGTGGTGCTCCCAGTCACGCTGGGTGAATCAGATAACTTCCGAACAGAATTGGTTACTTTTGATGTAATTGATTGTGATTCGGCTTATAACGCAATCTTTGGTAGGCCAATTCTTGCTAAATTAATGATGGCTATGCACTACACTTACGAGTGCGGCAAGCTGGTTGGCCCCAAGGGCATTATTTTGGTCCGAGGCAGCCGCAACGTGGCATTGACATGTGATCGGTTATCCCTGGAGATGGTAGATCAGCTTCCGCTCCGAGAAGCCCAGATTGCCACAATGTCTACTGATACGATCAAGGCTACTCCTCGACCAGATGAAACATTAAAACTAGTTCCGTTGTACCTGGATGATCCATCCAGGACAATTCGGGTTGGATCAGGCCTGGATGACAAATAGGAACTCGAGCTCGTTACTTTCCTCTGACCTAACGCAAATGTGTTTGCGTGGAAACCATCCGACATGCCCGGTGTCCCAAGGGAGGTAATTGAGCACAGTTTAGCAATTCGACCTGGACAGCGACCAATAAAGCAGAAGCTCAGGCGTTTTGCTGTTGATCGGCAGGAAGCCAGCCGAGTGGAGTTAGATAAGCTCCAAAAGGCCGGATTTATTCGTGAAATCGATCATCCGGAATGGCTTGCAAATCTGGTCATGGTCCGCAAGTCAAATGGCAAGTGGCGCATGTGCGTTGACTACACCAGCATAAATAGTGCCTGTCCGAAGGATGATTTCCCCCTTCCCTGCATCGATCAGCTGGTCAATTCTACTGCGGGTTGCGAACTGATGAGTTTCCTGGACGCTTACTCAGGATATCATCAAATTAGCATGGCGAAAGAAGATGAAGAGAAGACTGCCTTCATCACCCCATTCGGCACCTACTTCTACATTAGAATGTCGTTTGGTCTCAAGAACGCAGGTTCCACGTACCAGCGCTTGATGCAAAAGACCTTTCTTTCCTAGATGGGGTGTAATCTTGAAGCTTATGTAGACGACCTGGTTGTAAAAAGCCTGAAAAGTTCATCTCATTTAGACGATCTGGCTAAAACCATCTATACTTTGAATCGATTTGGAATAAAGTTAAACCCGAAGAAATGTTCCTTCGGGGTTTCATCTGGAAAACTTCTTGGTTTTCTTGTTTGTTCCAGAGGAATCAAGGTTAATCCTAAAAAGATCAAAGCAATTGAAAAAATGACGTCTCCCTCGACCATCAAAGATGTTCAGCGCCTAGCAGGTCGCATGGTGGCATTGAGCCGATTCATATCGCGACTAGGAGAAAAGGGGCTATCTTTCTTCAAAGCTCTGCATAAATACCATAACAAAAGGGTGTGACCATGTAGCCTTCACGTGGGTGATCTGGTTTTACGTAAAATACAAAACCAATCTAATCGCAATAAATTTCCCCTCAATGGGAAGGTCCCTACATTATTGTCTCGGTGCCGCGACCAGGATCGGCTCGGCTAGCAATGGAGGATGGTAGAATCTTATCCAATACCTGGAACATTGATCAACTGCGCAAGTTCTACGTGTAAGTTTCCCAACCCCTTTTCCTTTTCAATTAGCATGATTTAACAAAATCAGCACTTTTAGTTGTTTCATTTGATAATTATTCCTTTTGCCCATTTGTTACGAGTCTGGCTCGGGGGCTGGTCGCCGATAATTGTGACACTATAATACCTCGACCGGATTCACTGGCTGATCTTGTGATCACTTCCAGACAAGACACCCCTCAATAAGCCATTTCTCAACGCACGTGGGGCTTGCTAGCATGTCCTTGTTCGTTAGAGTGGCTGCCAGTTTGCAATAAGGTCGGGTGTTGTATCGAATATGCTTATCGGTCTGGTCGGATGACAATACCTAAAGTCACAGTGTTCCTTAGGTATTCCTGGTCGTCTTTACACCCATATTTTTTCTGTGCTTATAATACTAAGTCTTCAGTATACATAATCTCAGGAGGGGGCTAGGGGAATATGGTCGCAACATGAAACAAAAATAAGTGCTTTTCTTGCAAAACTTAAAGCATACATATGCATTGTATAGTTATATATGTATAGGTACAAAATTTACAGTAAGCCAAGTTTGGTCAAGAGATTTTCGACTAAAGGCTTGCCTTCCTCCATTATGACTTCAAGTTGATCTTCACTCTCGACCTCTGCTTCTCCCAACACTGGATTTAGATCAAGATCTGGGCCATGGTGAAGACGAAGTCTGCAGAGGATGGCGGACGCTACGGATTGTACTTTTGTCTTTATCGCCTCTGTTTGACGCCTTCTATCTTCAGGAAGATACTTGAGGAGTGACTCAGCTTGGGTTGCGACCAGTGTGGTCCAGTCACTAAGGCTAAGGTCGTCTTTTTGGTTTCGACAACATCAGCTCTGAGCAAACCGGCCACTATCTTCAGTTTTTCGAAGATGTCTTGTTGAACACTGCTGCAGGATGAGAATGACGCATTCAAGTCCTTGTTCTCCTTGCAGACAGAGTTAATTTTTGAGTTTTGCAACACGATGGTCGCCTGGAGATCCTTCTCTTGGCAGAGCTGGCTTATTTGGTCCTCTCGCGCTGTAATAAGAGACCATCACAAACAGTTCACATAATAAGTCAATTCATTCTGGTCGAAAGTGTACTTACAGGAGAGTTGCGACCGCAGTTGTTGGAGTTCTTTCTCCAAGCAGGAGATCTTGGCGACTACCCTGGTCTCCTGGTTTTCCTTATTAGCGAGGCTCTTGATCAGAGAGGCGTTTTCTCTGTGACAAAGGAGAATTGTTAAAATAGGACTGAAATTCGGGCGAATGAGGAAATATCTTCCTTACCACTGCAGGTGACTCGTTTCTTGTTGGCGATCACGATACGCTTCACTACAGCTATCGACCTGGTCACCACATGAGTCAGTTCCTATGTTATGGAAGGAGATCAGTTTCAAAACCTTGGTATTCCTATGCTAATGCGAACTTAAAAATTACATGAGGTGTTCCGCATACCTCAACATACTCGCTGAACGAGTCACTTTCTGACTCAGCCAAAGGTTGAGTCTCTGGACTCGCCTTATCCCCAGCTGGAGCGGCAGATGAGTTTTCCTGCTAAGCCTCCTCCATGGCTGGGGTTACAGTGTCCAATCTCTGTGATTGGACTTCTATAGCCATCCCATCTATAATGGCACGAAGAACTTCCTCGGCCCTGGGGATGGGACTTTGCTCACCCGTGACCTCTGTAGCAGGAGAAGCTTCAACACTTGTAGAGGTCACTGGGGCGCTTGGCGCTGTGTCTCTGCGCCTAAGCAACAGGAGAATCAACGGTTAGAATGTCTTCAGTCGATCATTTAGATATGACCCTGTCCAAACAGGAGAGATTCTTACCTTACTCGAAACCCTGTCCATTTTTGGGATTTCGAGGATAGTTCTCGGGAAGAAGAGGATAGTCATCATCTGTCCTGGTTTTCCTTTTCCTGAATAGGACCTTGTCCTTTTCTCCCTATGTGCATGCAAATCTATAAGAACACACCTGAGGAATGATGGAAACCAAGACTGTAAGGGTCCTTACCGGAGTAACCTCCTGGACCACAGGCACTGGAACTTCATCCGCGACCATGCCATCGGTAGTGGCGCGGATCCTGTTCAGTCATCTCCACTCCTGTCGTCAGGAGTGGAGTATTCACCACCCCAGGACTAGGAGTCCTTCTACGGCGATAAGAGGAACGTCGTCTTCCTTTTCCTGTATGAACATAACTCAATAGATGTGCACAGATGAATGAAAACATTCAGGATTGTGAGAAATCTTACCACGATCACTCCTTCTATCAGAAGGGGAGGTGTTGTAAGTCCTGAGGCTTCATAAGCTTCAGGCATCAGGGTTTCACCCATAACCGCAGGATTATCAGTAGTCACGGGGCCCATTGTAGCCATCTCTGTTCCTGCGGTCAGAGATAGGGCCTCACCGGTTTGAGGGGAAGTCGACCTCTCTGGGATGCTTGTTCCCAAAAGGCCAATCTCCTTCCTCTTGCGGAGAACTAGAGGAATGTCATCCTCCTCGTCCTCGCTCCCTTCACCCTGTACGACGAAGAAGTAATTTCTACTCGTACCTGGGGTTACAGGGGGTACTGAATAGCTTACCGCAGTCTTTTTCGAGGTAGGGGTTTTCTTCTGCGAAGAAGCCTCTCCCAGAATCTTCTTAGGTTTCTTGGGAGCAGATTCCTTCTCTACACGCTTCGAAGGGGTCCTCCTCACCCTCTTCACAGCTGGTTTCCCCGAGGGACCAACGTCCTCGCTTGGACGCGTCGCCTTAGCAAACTTCCCCAGAAGCTGTATCATTCCAAATGCTCTTGGTAATACAGGACAAGTGGATGATTTACAACAGAGCTTGTTTAGAAAGGTCATACCTTTCGGTGCTCCTGTTTGAGATCGTCGCCAGTGTTGTTTAGGCTCTGGGGGCGAGGCGATCCCATAGCTCCCTCCATAGTGGCGGTGTACGCCCGAAGGAGGTAGTTTGTCCGTTTTTCGATCTCAGACAAAGAAAGAGTTGTGTCACAAACAAGCATGTTAACAAATACAACATTTCTTGTTCAATAAAAATGTATGTTTTGTTGATTAAAGGATATACTATTATTGTAGTCCAGGGTACTGTCTGCCATGGACTGGATTTCCCAAGCTGGATGAGCTCTTTCACGCAGGGGGCTTATCCGGTTCTTCACAAAGTCGCGTATGATGTCGCGCGCAGTCAAGCCTTGCTGGACTAAGTGAAGAATGGCTTGGCCTTGTTTCTTCTGCTCTGCGCTCAGAGCAGGAAGGGAGTCTAGCTCGCTGGCCTTCTCCGGTCAGGAGTTCATGAACCATAGTCCGCTCTCCGACGGAGGGGTGCAGTAGAACCATTTCTGGTACCACCCGTGTACAGAATCCCGGAGGGGCGGGAAGGGGTACTCTTTCTTCTCCCTTATTTGGAAGTAGATGCACCCGGAGGCATTGGAACTCTTCGACCATGCTGATAAATAAAAGCATCAGAAAAGCTCCATGCTTGGAAGCACTCTGACGAAAGCTTCGCAGAGATGCTGGAAGATCGTCAACATAAGAATAGCATTTGGGTGGAGATTCACTAACTCCAACCCATAATGCTCCAAGATTCTCTTCAAGAACTGGCTCTCTGGGAATCGAAACCCGCAGCGTAGGTATTCCTCAAAGATCACCAACTCTCCCTCTTGGACGATTGGGGTTTCTTGATCTTTCTCCGCTGGCCGCCAGTTGATCAGCAGCCGTGGAGGGAGAATTTTTCCTTCTCTAGTGCCACCAAACTCTCTTCTGTGTGGTGGATGGATCGGCTCCAAGATGCCATTTCTTGCGAAGGATTGGAAAGAAAGGTGGTGACTTTGGAGGCGACGGAGATGAGGAATGCAAAAGAGGGTTTTGTGCGGCGATAAACTCTAAGGCAAATGAAGGGTTTTGGCTTGTGAAGCTTCCTCAGGAAGCTACCTTCTCCTTTTATATGCCTGAGACAACCCTTCGTTGAATACTTTATTAATTTCCCATAATGGGTGCCTGCTCTCTAGAAACCCATTATGCACTCCCTATAGTGAATCCGGAACAAAATATATTTTTATTATTTTTTGTTTCGAATTGGGGGGCTAGGGTGCACACAAAGACATGAAAATTTTGCAAAGATTATTGAGGAAATAATCCCTCATGTTTTTTGTAAAAATAATTTCTGTGTGTTGATCATAATACAGTTCTGTGATCATCTTAAGAATTGTATGTTGATCGCAAAGCAATTCTATGATCGCTGCAAGTGGGTAATCGCAACATATACGATTATCACTCGATTAAGGCATTATGTTTTGATCGTGGCTTCTATTCTGATTGCGATGCCGGTACTGGTCGCGGTATAGCACCTCAATGCGTTTCTAATCGAGAAAGTTGTTTCGCATTTACCTGTGTGGTCGCAAAGGCATTCTTTGTGACCATGTTTTCGCACAGAAATTGTGAAGAGCATTACCTTGGGATTATAAGTTTTTCATAATCCTTCTTGAGAAATCAAGATTGGCAATCTTTACATACAAAAGGGATACAAGTGACTGGAGCATCGACCTGATCCGAGAGAAGTTTACAAAGTTCTCCTAAGGACATAATGGTGTCAGTAGGATCTACACTGATCACCCCAAGAGAACTAGCAACTACTCTAAGCCTATCTACGCTATCCTGGAGCAAAGAGGCACTACCACTCCTGATCGTATCAGAGAGTTCTCGTTGCGGCCGAGGGTAGTCCCTCTCCAAGCGGAGTTGGTGCGTCTCTTCATGGGAGTTATCATAACATTCTGCCAGATGCAGAATGGTTGAAGACATCTCCTCAGAGTGCTTCTCCAGTGCCTCTTTTTCTTCTAGAAGGGTTCGCTCAAAGGATGCACCCTTGCCAAGAACTTGAAAGTTGGCAGGCTGGTCGCTGGGGCCTCCGGCGATTTTGGTCTCCTGCATTCCCATGAGTTAGCTTCGAAGATAAAACGACCATTAGAGGAAATGAAAATAATTACCAATCCTCGCAGAAAGATTGGACGGGAGGATGAAGTGTTTTCCCCAGAAAGTAGATCACCCAACAAAAGTCAAGGATCATTTGGTCACGGGAATACAACCTTCCCACAAGAAAATTAATAGCCCATCAAAAGATGGGGATCGTTTGATCGCAATGGAGAAAGCTGAGAAGAAAGCTTCGAAGGATTGTTATGGATCACCAAAGGTGGAGATGAAGGTTCGACCTGCCGAGTTGCATGAACAGGAAGAACTACGTGGGACAAGAAAGTAGAGCGCAATGATGCGTCCCCAACCTTTGCACCACTGAAAGATCCCTCGTCAACCTTGGGTTTCTTCCCTAGAGGAACCAGCTCTTCGGTCACCTGTGAATTTCCAAAAGGCATTTTTGGAAATGATCAGAATATAAGATAGAAACTTGAACCAAAAGTTCCAGAGAAGACTAACCTTCTGGAAGTCCTGGTCAAGTTCAGGTATCACTTCTTCTTCATCACTTTTAATCTCAATGATGTTCTTGGAGTCTTGATCTGCCATTGAGGTGAAAACAGAAGAGAAGAAAAGATAGCTTTGGAAAGGACTTAGCCGAGAAAGAACTTGTGAAGTTTTAGGGCTAAGAGGCTTCGGTATTTATAGCACCGAAAGGTGATGGTTCATTTTTCGCGAGTGCCTCGAGTTCTTAAAACGTATTTACAGTTTTTTCTTTGGTTAAAAACAATCTAGCGGCGCTATCATTACCTGTAAAAAACAACCCAGAACCCATCTCGGGAAATAAACCACCACACTTAGCGCGCCACTAAGTGGAGAAGTTGAAGCATCGAGTCACTTATCCGATGCAGGATTAAAATTTGAAGTAAATATGTCTCTTCATTTTCTTCAAATTTGGGGGCTAGCTGACGAGGATTGTTACCCGAGCTAGTTCAGAGTAATTCACATCTGGTTCAAGATGGATTCGAACTAGACAAGTGTCCGGAGGTCCGTTGCTATGATGTCAGACGACCTGGGAAGCGCGGACACGTGGTCGCAGGCTTTGCGCGATCATGAGGCCGCAGACAGTGCGCGGTCAGGAGGACGCAGACAGTGCGCAGTCAGAAGGTCGTTGACTACTCTCAACCAGGATGACTCGGGGTTGCTTAAGCTCTGCAACAGGCATATCCCGAGTATCACGAAGATCTTTCCACGTATGAAGACAACTGCCAGGAGGTTAACTTGTGCGGTTATCCCTTAATTGCACGTGTTAAGCCTGCGTCGAAGTTAAGTGCGATTATCAAAACTGCACCAAAGCAACCGTTCAAAGCCATTGTGCATTGGCGCCCTTTCGACCAGTATAAAAGGGTGAGCAGATGTACGAGGGATCCGACGAATCCGACGAAACCAATGAATCCAACAGATCGAAGAGATCGGACAGATCCTAGAGATCCAATAGACCAGACACAAGAAGACCACAAGCTTTCATAGGCTAGTTTAGTCGTATTTTAGAAAATCACACGGAAAAGATCTTCGCCTGTGATGATCTTTTCTACAACTTTGTAACCTTTTTTCCCATACATAGTGAAATCACAACAGGACATAGGGCTATTACTCCCACCATCGAGGGCCCGAACCTGTATAAATCTCTCTGTGCCCCAACCGACATTGCTCGTCATCCCTTCCCGGAGGGACACCCTGAAAGGCCTCACAACTCACAAAATTCTGCATAAGTTCGACTAAGGACCCCGAGTCCGAATCGTCGACACCAAGCATTAGTTGTGATTGATCGGGACTCTTCGACCAGAAGTGTTCATGTTCGATCGGGACTCTTTTCGACCATGTGTTCATACTTGATTGGGACTTGTTTCGAGCAGGTGTCGTCGTGTTCGATCACAGCTCCTTTTTGTCCAGATGTGTTCCATTAGGGTTCCTTCTCCCCTAAGTGTGTTCGACTAAGTTATTTTTACTGAGGAATATTCGATTAAGGTTCATTTTTGTCCAATTTTAGTATTCCTTGTCAAAATTGGCCCAAATGAAGTCAAAATCTCCTCAAATTTGGTAGGTTTGGTCCCTGAAACATTAAAAACATAGCAGTGAAAGTGATTTTTACAAATAATATAAAATATGCATAAAATGTGGCATCAAAGGAATTTTAGCATGTTTTTACACATTTTCAATGGCGAACTTAGGGTAAAAATACTACCAATTTAGCATTTATCAGAATCCCGCTCACCATGGGGTTTCGATCAGGTATTCTTAAACTAGGAATCGAATCAAATAATTTTGAAATTAACCCCGCACTCTTGAATCTGATACAGCAAAGTCAATTCAGTGGTTCTATTACTGAAGATCCTTAGCTGCATCTCCATATTTTTCTTGAGCATTGTGATACTTTTAAAATTACTGGAGTTTTGCAAGACACGCTACTACTACGTCTCTTTCCTTTCTCTCTTCGAGATAAGGCGAGAGCATTGTTGTACACTCTACCACCTACTTCAATAGCAACATGGGATGACCTCTAATGTGTTTTTCTCAATAAATTTTTGCCTCCATCTAAAACTGCATATATTCAAAACTAGATTGTCTTACTCAGTAGGGAGGAGAATCACTCTACGAAGTATGGGAGTGGTACATGGAACTTTTGAGGTCGTGCCTACACCACGGCCTGGAAAAATGGCTTGTAGTTCAAATGTTTCATAACGCTTTAAATTATTTGACACGGATGACTGTTGATGCCACAATTGGTGGTGCGCTCATGAACAAAAGTGTTGACGGAGCGTACGATCTAATTGAAGGTATGACACAGAACTACACGCAATAGGGGAATGAACACACTGCATCAGGACCAATCCAATCACAGCACCAACTCCCTTAACAACAACAGTCGTACCAAGCACCAAGGCCATTATTTTAGCAATAACAACAACAATCGTATCGATCACCACATCAACGACAAAATCAACTTAAACAATCCAACATTGAGCGCATGCTAGAAGCTTCTCCAGCAAATCAAGAGAAGGAAAATGTTGCACTGAACCAGAAGATCGACTCCATCTCTACGCATGTGATAAGTGCTAAATTGGTAGCATTTTTACCCTAGGTTTAGTATTGAAAATGTGCAAAATCATGCTTAAAACTCCTTTGATGCGAAATTTTCTGCGTAAATTTTCATTATTTTTACAAATTGCTTTCATGGTTGTGTTCACCATGTTTCAAGGATGAAACCTGCCAAATTTGAGAGGATTTCAGCCAAATTTGAGAGAATTTTGACCACATTTGGAGCCAATTTGACCAAGAAAACCAAAACTAGAAGCAGAAGGTCCTGGTCGAATGTTCTTCAGATAAAACACCTGGTTGAACCCGCTTTGGTGGGAAAACAAACTCATCCATGGATAGTTTGGCGAAAACCACTTGTTCGAACAAGCCATGAAAAAAAAAGAAGTTGTACTCAAAGACATCTGCTCAAAAAAGACTCCCGGTCGAATACGAGCAATTGGTCGAAAAGAGTCCTACTCGACCATGACAAAGGCTTGGTGGTTTTGGTCACAACATGAGTTTAGCCACAATTACGCCACGTATCCTGGTCATGTTTGACTCGGTTTCGGTCACAACACGTGTTTGGCCTCGAACATGCCACATGTCCCAGTCATGTTCGACTCGATTTCTTTGGCTTTTACTGGTCGGTTTTGCTCGGATGTGATCGGAATTGGTTGAATTTGGTCGGTTTTAACCAGATTTGGTCAGTTTTACTCGTATATGATTAGAACTGGTCAATTTTAGCTAGATTTGGTTAGTTTTATTCGGGTTTGATCATAACTGGTCGAATCTAGTCGATTTTGACTCAGATTCATCCATTTTTGTGCCGTTTGAAGCCAGACTTCGTCACCTACATGTCAAGGAGTTATTTTTAGGCACATTAATTGATGTATTATAAATAAAGAAGTTTTTGGCTCAATTAGGCACGCTCCTTTATGGATTTTTATGCTTTTACATGCTAGCCTTTAGGGCTTAACTTAGTTTAGTTTTCTTAGAAGAGTCCCATTCTCTATTTTTATTGCTTTTGTAAGCCAGCAAGGATGAGAACTTAAATTCTCAGGCAATCAAGTAATTTTTTTAATTCTTATTGTTATTTTTTCATTATTATGGATTTTTGTGAGTAGATCCCTTCTAGGGTTAGGGATGGCCTAATCCGGAAGGCATGATTCTTTCTCGATCTTGATCTCAAGTTTTGGAGTTATTTCCTGATGTTTTCTTCCTCTAAACCCTAAATTCTTGTTTCGGCAATAGATGTAATAGTTGAGCCTTAGCAGGAATTTAGGAGAGTTCTTGAGTCCTTAGCGCTTTGACGTGGGATCCTGTACAAGAGAGAGGCTCTCGCCAAACGTAACAGTGGAAGCGATCCTCTGATCGTTGTACCAACAACCGTACTGGCAACTTAATCTATCTTGGAAAATGATTGAAATTTACTTACAATCCTCGATCCCTAGATAGAATTACGCCGGATGGTTATGGACCTCCTGAAACCCTAGGTTTTCATTCCTCCTTTACAAACCCTAGATTTCATATTTGCACTTTACTGCTTTAAACCCTAGATTGATAGCTTTAGTAGTAGATTTAGTATAGAAACACAAACACCCACACTACCACAGAAATAGACATCTAGGACGGCATATCACAGACGGTTATGAATTGTTCAATGGAAAACCATCTGCGAAGGCCTGTCGGGAGAATATGTTCAGTTATCACAGACGATTCTGATGTCAAAAACAACTGTGATAGTAAACCAGACGATTCTGAACACAAAACCATCTGTAATAGTCTACTTATCACAGACGGCTCTAACTTAAAACCCGACTGTGATAGATACAATCGGTTCCCAGCTGAGAACCTTCTGTAATAGTCTACTTATCACAGACGGTTCTAACCTAAAACCCGACTGTGATAGATACAATCGATTCCCAGCTGAGAACCGTCTGTGATAACTAGAATATCACAGATGGTTCAGAACTCAGAACCGACTGTGATATACACAGTCGGTTGTTAATTAAGAAGCGGCTGTGATAGTGTAGTTCTCACAGACGGTTCTGAGGTCTGAACCGACTGAAAAACTGCCGGTGCTTCGAATTCTCAACTGTGATCATTTCTGTCTCCGAACTTCGCGCGCGGCGCCTAGGAAAACACGAAGCATCGCTTTGGAAGTTCTATAAATTGACAGTGGGAAAAATTTTCATTTACTTTACAAGTTTTTATAATTCTCAGACTGTTTGACTCCTTAGCTTCTATGCGCCAATGGCATCCTCGATGGCATCGTCAGCCTCGCCCTCCCCGGTAAGAACTCTCAATCTTTTGGACTTACCCCTGTATTGTTAATCCCTCTTCAATACATTCTTGACCTGTTGATTTGCACAGGGAAGGGCAGCCGTGGACGACACTGCCAAAGTCAAGGCCGAGCTGAGGGCCCTCCAGGAGGAGCACAAGCTCCTCATGGAGAAGCACACTCGGCTACGGCTTGACCTTGACGATCTCTTCCAGCGCATTTAGCGCATGAAAACGGATGGTGACAGTGCTAGGGCGAGGACGAGGCGTCTTCGCGAGGAGAAGAAAGCCGCAGATATGACCATCACTGGCTGCGGTTTGACTATGAAGGATACCATCGTGAAGCTGAGGGAGGTCGCAGGCCTTCTCGATGCCGTAGTAGTTGATCCTAAGAAGGACAACTTGTCACTGGAGGAGTCCTGCGTCCTGGCTGCAAGTCAAACTGACTTTATTCTAGATGCAGCTAGGGCTAAGACCACTCATTGACCTAGCATTATGTATTTTTACTTTTTTTTGTAAGTGATGAAAAAAATTATTGAAAACTTTGTTCTTATGTCAACTTTCCAATTTTCGAGCACATTCTTGGACTGCATGCAATCTTCCCTCTTTCTTTATCTTTCTTTAGCTTTTGTCGAACATTCGACCATACAAAGGTATGTGCACTGTGTGCGATCAAGGAACGACTATCGCGATCTTTGGCTTGTGAGGGCAGTCCATCGGAGCCCTTCAAATAATATAGAAACAATATATAGAAGTCGCAGGTCCCATGCAAATAACATAAAAAGAATATAGAAGTTATATATCAATTTGCTTTGAATATCACAAACGGCTCTGAGGTAAAAAACGTCTGTGATAGTCACATTACAGAAGGTTTTTATGTAAGGCCCAACTGTGATAGTCCCAACAGTGTCCGCCGTCTCAAATTCTCAACTTCTTTCAATATCACAGATGGTTTTTAACTCCAAACCGTCTGTGATAGTAATATTACAGACGGTTTTTATGTAAGGACCGACTGTGATAGTCCCAAGGGTGATCGACGCTTCAAATTCTCAACTTCTTTCAAATTCTCAGCGGTTCAACTGGAAGCAAAACTCCAGGGAGGGAACAAGTATTTGTAGAAGTCGAATAGTTCAATATTCCACAGGCATATTGAAGACGGTTCGGACATCAAAACCGTCTGTAATATTAAAGCAGACGGTTTTGATCTCCCAACCGTCTATGATAGTCCCAGCAGTGCAATTTTCTACATGCAATTGTTGATAACCGCACATAATAACTGTGCAGATGAAGAGACTTATTTATTTACTTCCAATTTAATTTGCATCGAATTATGTAATCTGACGCTTCAACTTCCTAAGTGGGCACTACTGTTTTGCCGTGTTCCAGTTTATCTCCCGAGAATATTTATCATGTCGGTATTGATCTTGAAAACAAAGTAGTGCGCTCCACTTCAAATTCTCAACAGTGTGTTGAGTCTTTTCCATTTCTGATGTTTGTGCGGCGCACTAACCTGGGAACACGAAGCGTCGACTTGGAAATTGTTTTTCATTAATGATGAAAAAATTAAATAAAAATTTGTTCTTATGTAAATTTTACAATTTTCCCGCACGTTCTTGGAGAAAGAGAAGTGGAGCGGTTCGACTGGAAGCAAAACTCCAGGGGAGGGAACAAGTATTTGTAGAAGTCGAACAGTTCAATATTCCAGGCATAGTAAAGACGGTTCGGACATCAGAACCGTTTGTAATAGTCATATTACAGACGGTTTGGACATGAGAACCATCTGTAATATTAAAGCAGACGATTTGATATCCCAACCGTCTGTGATAGTCCCAACAGTGCCCACGCATCGAATTCTCTACATGCAATTGTTGATAACCGCATATAATAACTGACCAGATGAAGAGACTTAATTATTTACTTCAAATTTAATTTGCATCGAATTATGTAATCTGACTCTTCAACTTCCATTGCCGTGTTGCAGTTTATCTCCCGAGAAGTTATCATGAATTTATTGACCTTGAAAACCAGTAGTGCGCTTTTTAAAACTCGAGGCACCCGCGCATATGAACCGTCACCTTCTGTTTCTATAAATAGTGAGGCTCCTAAATCCCTGTCTTTATTCCCTCCTCAACTCCCACCTTGATGGCGAGTCGAGATTCCAATGAGGTTATTGAAATTGAGAGTGATGAGGAAGAGATAAGGAATGAACTCGATCAGGATCTTCAGAAAGTAAGTCCTCTTTGAAACTCTAATGCAAATCTTTCTTTTATGACTTGATTACCTCGAAACAAATACATTTCAAAATCCACAGGTGCCTGAGGAAATGCTCCCTCCAAAGAAGAGACTTAGAAATGATGAAAGATCCTCCAGTGGAGCTGCAGCGAAGACTCTAGAGGGTGCTGAGGCCTGTGTTGCCACATTTCCCCTTGCAACCCCTCCAGTTGCATCGACTCCACCTTTGGAGATCCACAACAATCCTTCCAATATCCCCTCTTCAACACCTTTGTATCATCAGCTTTTCTTGGATGATCAACTTTCTGGGGTAAGGCGCACACTTCCGCATCCAAATCCACTCCGAAGCTTGGCAATCATCTTCACCCTCTCTGCTGGTTATGTCTTTCAAAACTAACCCATGCATATGTGCAGGAGGAGAAAGCTACCTTGTGCAGAACTCTCCAAAAAAACAAAAAAGAGGCCCTGGAGAAGCATTCTGAGGGGATGTCTTTTGCCATTCTGCACTTGGCAGAGTGCTTTGAGTTGTAGCTTCATCTCCACCTTTGTTGTATCAACTTTAATTTCTTGGATGATCCTACTGATGCCAAATCCACTCCTTTGCTGAGAGATGATGTTGATAGTCTTAGAGCCATTGGTAGTTCTCCTGGGGCGGCCAGTGTAGATCCTACTGATGCCAATACGTCCCTAGGAGAACTTTGTAAATTACTTTCGGAACAGATCGACGCTAATTAATTGGTCGCTTAATTGTATCTCTTATGTATGCAAAGATTGTAAGAAATAAGAAATTTTTTTCCTTATATATCTGGCTTTTCGATTGATTATGTAACTGATAATCACCAAATGATGTTCTGTGTGAAAATGATAACAAGAAAATACTGCTGCAATCAAGACGGTTTTTAACTCAAAACCGTCTCTGATTGTAACATTACAGACGGTTTTAATTTCAGGACCGACTGTAATAGTCTCAAAATTCTTTGAAGATCCACAGACATATATACAACAAATATGAAAAACAAGATAAAACCAAATAGTCTCAACGTTCATTTTTTTAAATACTAACATTGAAATAAGATAGAACCAAATATAAAAAACAAGTGGAACAACTGATGACCACTAGTCGAACGGTTCGACTACAAACAAACAATCCAAGATATTATAGACGGTTCGGACCTTAAAACCGTCTGTGATAGTAGAGCAGAGTGTTGATTTTATAATTAACACAGACTGTTCTGAGGTAAAAACCGACTGTGATAATCGCATACGGTTCTGATGTAAAATCCGACAGTGATAATCACAGACGGTTCTGAAGTAAAAACCGACTGTGATAGTAAAGCGGACGGTTTTGAGCTAGGAACAGTCTGTGATATTGTAATTATCACGGACGGTTTGGAGCTCATAACCGTCTGTGATATTTCAGTCATAGTTCTACACAAAATGCACCGATATTACCGACGGTTTAATAAAGTGAAACCCGTCAGTGATATTCTGTTCTTAAAAAATGCACCGATATTACCGACGGTATTATATAGAACCGTCTGTATTGAACCTGGTATAAAAGGTCTTTTGGCGGATGTGTTGAGCTAGTCGTACACTCTTGCTCGACTTACACTGTCCAGTTCGAAGAGATTTGGGGCAAGGAAGAGCGAAATCTCGAAAGGCCGGGGGAGCATTTGGGGGCAAAAATTTGAGGATCGATCCAAGGTTGGTACTTGCTCCCAAGGCATACACATTACTTTATTTCATCATCAATATCGATCTCCATTGGTTGATCAAATTAGAGTGAGAGGGAGGGGAAGCTACAGTAGCAAATCCTGGTTGTAACTCATTTTCGACCTGTACTGTAGCTATTTAATTGCTTTATGATGTGTGTTATCCACGCCCCCAACTAATTGCTTGCAGTTCAAGTAGTAGTTAACTATTTATACCGCAAACTCTGCATCAAACACTAGCTAGCTAGAATTATATAATTTATTGCGTGTTGACCGTACATAGAGTTGTATTACTAATTAGCATGTGTATGAGTTTGATTAATTGCAGATGGTCTGAGACTAGATGTATAATGACAACCGAGTGGGTGAGGAATACATGAAAGGTGTTTTTGATTTCGAAAAGGTTGTTGAGCAAGACATGGCGAAGAAGGGTTTACCATATATGTACTGTCCTTGTGTAGACTGCTAGAATATTAAGATGTTCACCAACTCATCTCAAATTGTCGCCCACTTGATCCGACGTGGTTTCAAAAAGGGGTACACGTGTTGGGTCCACTATGGAGAAGAGCCAACTGCAGAAACAAGTGCCACTCAGGTTGAGGAAAAAGACATGTCGGATCCGAACAACGACTTCGACGAGGATATGCCAGAGGATGACAATTTAGATGATATGTTGCGTGATGTGGAAGGAAATTACAGTGAAAGGGAGTTTGGCAAATTCAAGCGCTTGATTGAGGACTCAGAAAAGCCGTTGTTCCCTGGTTGCAAGTCGAAGTACACAAAGTTGGCCTCTGTGCTTGAACTGTTAAAATTGAACGCAAGCAACAGCTGGACCGACAAGAGTTCCACAGCACTGTTAGATCTTTTGGCGGACATGCTCCCGGAAGGAAACGAGTTGCCAAAAAAAACCTACCAAGAGAAAAAGCTATTGTGTCCTTTGGGAATGGAAGTAGAAAGGATACACGCATGCCCTAATGATTGCATCCTTTACCGTAACGACTACAAGGATATGCATGTTTGTCTGGTGTGCGGCGCATCCCGCTATAAGCATAAGGACCGAACCGACGACGGCGACTGTGCTGAGATAAAGCAAGGACCTCCTGGTAAGGTGTTGTGGTATTTTCCAGTCATTCCCTACTTGCAGCGTTTGTTTGCAAATCGTAAAGAGGAAAAATTACTGCATTGGCACTCGGAAGACCGGAAGAAGGATGGAAAGCTGAGCACCCCGCTGATTCTTCGCAGTGGAGAAACATCGACAGGGAATTTGTTAACTTCGGAGTAGAATTGAGGAATATAAGGTTCGGGTTGAGTATCGATGGAATTAATCCTTTTGGTAACATGAGCAGTCGGCATAGCACTTGGCCGGTTCTTTTGTGTATCTACAACCTTCCTCCTTGGTTGTGTATGAAGCGCAAGTACATCATGATGTCTCTACTTATCTCAGGACCAAAACAACCCGGAAACGATATTGATGTGTACCTAGCACCATTGATAGAGGATCTCCTAACAATGTGGAACGAAGGGGTGCAAGTATGGGACGCATACAAACGAGAGAACTTCATCCTACGTGCTATGATATTCTGCACCATCAACGATTTCCCTGCCCTTGGAAATTTGTCGGGCCGTAGTACGAAAGGAGACAAAGCCTGCCCCCACTGCGAAGATGAGACTGAGAGCGTGTGGCTGAAGAATTGCAGGAAAACAGTGTACATGCGTCACCGTAGGTTTCTTCCGAAGAATGACGCATATTGTAAGAGGAAGAGGGAATTTGATGGCCACAAGGAAGATGGTTCAGCCCCGAAGCCTATGCGCGGGAAAGATGTTTACTCACGGGTGAAGGACATAGACGTGGTGTTTGGAAAGGGTCGTAAATTGAAACCCCACACGAAGAACTCTTGGAAGAAGAGATCGATATTTTGGGACTTACCGTATTGGGAGCATTTAGAGGTTCGTCATTGCATTGATGTCATGCATGTAGAGAAGAATGTTTGCGACGGTTTAATCGGCCTATTGCTGAACATTCCAGGGAAGACAAAGGATGGCGTCAATGTGCGGCGTGACATGATCGAAATGAGAATCAGGCCCGAGCTAGCACCGAGAGAGGACGATAAAGGCCGTATATACCTCCCTCCTGCATGCTACACTTTGTGCAAGGCTGAGAGGACAGAACTCTGTAAGTGTCTCTATGGTGTTAAAGTTCCATCGGGTTACTTCGCAAATATGAAAAACCTTGTGTCCATGGGCAATTTGAAATTGCTGGGTATGAAGTCTCATGATTGTCACGTGTTGATGACACAAATGCTTCCTGTTGCCATCCGGAGTATTCTACCGCATAAGGTCAGAGAGACGATCACGAGGCTGTGTTTTTTCTTCAATGCAATTTCTTGCAAGGTCATTGATCCCGATGGACTGGATTCTCTGCAGAGCGAGGTGGTTCGAACTCTCTGTCAGCTTGAGATGTATTTTCCTCCATCGTTTTTTGATATCATGGTCCATCTCACCGTCCATCTTGTCAGAGAAATCAAGATATGTGGACCCGTGTTCCTACATTATATGTATCCATTCGAGAGGTACATGGGTGTACTTAAGGCCTACATGAGGAATCGGTCCCGGCCCGAGGGTAGCATTGTCGAAGGTTATGCAGCGGAAGAGGTTGTTGAGTTCTGCGTCAATTACATGGCCAAGGTAGAAGCAATAGGAGTTCCTGTGTCTCGTCACGAGGGGAGGCTTGATGGTGTTGGCACTATTGGACGGAGAGCCATCACTCCTGATTTTGATATGTACTCGAAAGCTCATTTTTGGGTCTTGCAACACATGACGGAGGTGTCTCCGTACATCGACGAGCACAAGGAGATGCTACGACAAGACAATCATCGCTGATCCGGGGTTTGGATCACGGGACAACATAACAGTTAATTCAACGCGTGGATGAAAGTGCGAATCACCGGAGAGTCCGCAAGTGAGAACCTTAAATGGTTGGCAAAAGGGCCCACGTTTACTGTACAGACATGGCAGGGATACGACATCAATGGGTACACATTTTACACGAAAGCTCAAGATCAAAAGAGCACTGTGCAAAATAGTGGAGTGAGCGTAGAAACTTTCCATGAGGGGTTCACCGAGACAGGCCCAACAAGGGTAGTATGTGGATTGAACTCGTACTACCGGTTCATTGAAGAAATTTGGGAGCTCGATTACATACTGTTCAAGATTCCCCTGTTTCGATGCCGATGGGTCCAAATCCCACAGGGTGTGAAGGTTGACAGTTACGGTTTCACTTCTATGGATCTCGATAGAGTTGCTTATAAAGATGAGCCATTCATACTTGCAAATCAAGCCATTCAGGTCATTTATGTCGCTGACCCGGCCAATAAGAAGTGGCACGTCGTCCTTCATGGCAAGAAAAGGATTTTTGGAGTTGAAAATGTCGTAGACGAGGAGGAATACAATCAATTTGATGAGATTCCTCCATTTGGAGATGGCGTACAGGTCGATACTGAAGACACCAACGAAACCAGTTACGTGCGTATGGATCACCAGGAAGGGTTATACTTTAAAGGTAATCAACCGTATGCCCTTATCTCTCTGTTTCCATCGGTATAGCTTATATCTCCTGTAATTCTCGTCTTTGCAGCGCTACGGCAAGTGGAAAGTTGAGGATAACATGGCTGTGTATGTGGAAATTGTCGGTGAAAGTCCCCATTTGTATGTAACATTAACTTCAGCATGCTCTACATTGTATGTTAAATTTATTTGAGCATGCTCCACATTGTAACCAATTTTCGGATCTACGTACACCGTAACCAATTTATAGAGCATTTGGACTACATTTGAAATATTTGAGTGTTCATTTAAAATAAGTTTTTGAGCATTCAGAGTTGCAAGCTACAGATCAGTTTCAAGTTGTAAAACTAACGTTCGATAGAGAAATTATCACAGACGGTTGAATTATCACAGATGGGTATGAATATAGAACCGACTGTGATATTCCCAACAGTGTCTCTGACGCTTCAAGTGTACACGTGCACGGTCGGTTCTCAAGTCAAAACCGTCTGTGATAATCTCAGTCACAGTCGGTTCTCAACTCACAACCGTCTGTGATAATCTCTCACTATGTAGATTATCACATACGGCTTTTATTTGAGAACCGACTGTGATAATATTATCACAGACGGTTATAAATATAGAACCGAATGTGATATTTTCAACAGTGTCCGACGCTTCGAGTTCTTGACATGCACCGTCGGTTCTCAATTCCATACCGTCTGTGATAATCACAGTCACAGTTGGCTCTCAACTCAAAACCGTTTGTGATAATCTCTCAGGTGATTATCACTATGTCGATTATTACAGACGGTTCTGATGTGAGAACTGACTTTGATAATATTATCACAGACGGTTGTGAATGGTGGACCGACTGTGATAATCTCGACGTGGTACATAGTTCAAGGCGGGCTTTGTCCCGCTCATTTCTAGACTTCGCAACTGTTTGCCCTAGCTCTCTCCGCCCTTGCACCGTCCATCACGATCACCTCCATTGCCTCCCACCTTCTCCTCCTCTCCGTCCGTCGCAATCACCTGCATCGCCTTTCCACCGTCAGGCGCGATCACCCCCATCTCCCTCCCGCCTCCAACGTGATCACCTCCATCGCCTCCCCACCATTTCTGTCATTCTTGGTTAATTATAACTGTATGGGTTTTGTTATAGAATTATTCGTTGCAGATTTACTTAAACTGTTCTCTCTTTCACTTATGTTAGGAACTATGTCTGGTGACGAAATGCACCACTCGGGGAGTCAGAGTGACCTCGCTGGCGATGAGACGCTTGGGCCGGAGGTCGCCTCGTCCGCCATGGCCCCGCCGCAGAAGAGAAAGGGGCGAGGCCGGATGACATGCGCGCGTCTGGACAAGCGGGAAAAGCAGCACGTCCAGTTCGACGACAATGGTGTGCCGGAAGCTCTGGACAAACTTGTCGGTCAGTACCGCTCACTATGCAGCAAAGTGGCAAGGGAGTGGGTGCCCATCACCACCTCCGACTGGGGTCAAGTGCCCCCAGAGTGCAAGGATGCGCTGTCGGAAGAAATGCAGGCGGCGTTTCACATTCCCGAGGATCACCACTTCACCATCCGCCGGAGGACACTGATGTCAATAAACAAGGCGTGGAGGAACTTCAAGAGCCACCTTGTCAGGCTCTATGTGAAGGAGTCGAAGACCCCCTTCGATGACTTCCCTTTCGTGACTCCCGAGGCATGGCAGTAGTTCGTCGAGATGAAGGCCAAGCCAGAGTTCCAGGAGCTTAGTGCGAACGGCCAGGATAACCAGGCCAAGAATACCCACCCACACAGACTAGGCAGTGGTGGGTATGTGGGGAAGAAGGCGTTGTGGAGGAAGCAAGACGAGGAGGCTTCCCAGTCTTCGGCCGGCAGTCCTTATGCGGGCATAACCGACGTGCGCGCCCGCAACTGGTGCCGAGTAAGATCGCCGATGACCTCCTCCAGAAGCGTCTCTGTGACTAACCTTGCGGACAGGGAAGTGATCGACCGGCTGGTAAGATTGCCCGATCACGTACTATCCTCGTAACACGCATGCAATGGGTTGTATTGCTGAGTTCTCCTGTTGCAGGTGACGCTGAGTGCGCATGCGGCATCCGGAGAGTGCAACCAAAGGAGGGACAGGGATATCCTCACAGCGGCGCTAGGAAACAAGGAGCATCCAGGCCGCGTGCGCGGCCTCGGTTCCACTGTGCCTTGGAGGCATGGTTTCCCTGATGATGAGGAGGCGGCTAAGAGGAGAAAGAGATCCCACCAAGCCCGTGATGAACGGCTCAAGGAGGAGATGCGATCGGAGTTCGCTGTTCGGGACAAAGCACTCCTGCAGCAGTTGTTAGAGATGCGGTCCATGTATGAAGCGCTAAGAAAGGCGACCCAGGGCACCCCCTTCTAGCAGCGGAAGTACCGACCCCCATTCTTGGCCACCGTAGTAGCTGCGCGTCTGCGCCGGGGTCTTCGCAGACGGAGCCCTCTCCAAAGTATCCGGTGGACTTTCTGCAGGTAATGACCGTTTGTCTATGTTAATTCATTCGAAAGTGAAAAGCGGTGAAATTCAATATGTTAATGCGCACCGTTTGTAGGAACCCGCCTCCTGCAAGCTTATAGTGCTGGCCGGTCTCTTCCCGATCGAGGCTGCCTGTGGGATGGCGCAACCATGCACGGCGGGGGCCACAATCCACGGTGCCCCTCTATGTGAGGGTTTTGCACGGGTCCAGGTGGACAGTGTCTTTGACCATTGCAAGGGTTTTCCATTGGAGAAGCCGCCGAACGACGAGATTACCACTCTCGGGGATGCGGTGCACACGTTCATGCAATGACCCAAGAAAGACATCATCCTGGATGAGGTAATTTCCCCACCAGTTTCATAATTCGTAATGTAATAATAGCCCTCAGAGTTAGTGTCCTAATACGTAGGTTCTTACATCACAGACATCACAGACCGACACACGGCCTACTAGCCAGCCGACCCCTCCGATGACGAAGCTGACTCCGACTAGGAGGCAACCATTCAAGAAGCTGGCTAGTAGGGGAAAAGCAAAGAAGAGCCCGGCGATGGAGAGCGAGAAGAGTGCGCCGGCTCTCATGCTGTTCACTCTGGGGATGTCCATGGCCTCCGATACCGCAATTTCGAGCATGGGGTTAGCATGCCAGAGCCTGCATGCATGGTACATGAGGAGGACAAACCAGACCAAGACGCAGCATCTGACGCACATCATGGTCAAGTACACCGTGGCAGAGTTCCATAATGACGTTAGGACCTCCTCGGTGACTTTCGAAGACTGCACAATTTACTGAACAAAGATGCACCCGACTTGTCAATCCTACGGTCTTGGGTGCTGTAAATATCCTACTATCCTACACCTGTTCGTGCATATACGGATATATGTCATTTATTAATTGGTTACTTCCGTGCAGCTGCATGACCAGCTATGGCAAATCTAAGGGCATACCTGTTGGTTTCTTGGACCCCCAGATGGTCGCCGAGGTGATGTTTAGGACCGATGCAGACTTCGTTGTCGACTACATCAAAAGAGGGTTGCTTGCTCAGGTCGACAAGGAGTACATACTTGTACCCTACAACCAGAGGTGAGTGCTTTCATCAGTACTTCACCCATAGATTAGTGTCTCCATGTGCACACCCCCAAACTTAGATTAAATTTATAATTCTTTACGTGTAACATGTAGCTACCATTGGATCCTGCTGCTACTTATTCCGAAAAGGAACAAGGTGTTCTACCTTGATTTATTGCAGGGGAAAGGGTACTCGTATTGCGGCGCACGAGATGTATTCAAAAGGTGATGACAATCATGTGGACCTGTCTTGCATGCATCTAGATTTACTGTCCTCAAACTGTCAATTTTGACTATCCTCAAACTGTCAATTTTGACTATCTACAGGGCTTTCACGAACTACTTTGCCGAGGGAGGGCGACAACACGAGCGGCTAGCCGATAAGTTTCAATGGTTATAATGTTGGGTACAAATTTCAACTGGCATCTGTTTTACTTCATAACGTGTCCCCAGCTAACTCTCGGTCTGTAAATTGGCAGTGCCATCAGCAGTCGGACGACAATACATTTGGGTTCTATGTGATGTGCCACATGTATGACCTGATCATCACACCTCACCGCCCAGATTTCCCCGAGGTATACAACTGCTCCCCTTTGTATAGATTTGGCAGAATTTACAACTGCATTGAACTAATTTTTTCTGTACCAACTCTTGCTGTAGGGGCTCGACTTCCCTTCGGAAAGCTTTGATCCTCGGGAGATTGGTATTGTCCGAGGGATGCTCGCTGAGTTTTTCCTTGCGGAGGTCATATCAACCAAGGGGAAGTTTAGGGACCCGCAAGGTTCGTATTAGTGCGGCGTTACATTTATTTGTACATCTAACACACTAACTTAAAGCTTAGGAAAGTGGATAGCAATAAAGCCATTTCCAATAAAGCCTTCCCCTATAATCAAAAAAGCCGTCCAATAGAGGGGTCTCAAAACCTATTATTTTTTAAAGGATAACTGATCAAAGAGACGTTAATTGTCGATTAGATTTATTGGTTCAATCTCAATTGTAGATATTTCTAAGTTCTGTGCTATATATATAAAATGCTTGTACATGTTTCTAAGTTGTGTGCATGTATATATGAGACTGTATATATTTGAGTACTGTGCATGTATGAAATTCATGAACTGTATATATGAAATGCTATTTGTACAGAGGACATCGGTGACTGTTATAATCTCAGACAGTTTGTAAGATCAAAACCGTCTGTGCATAATATGCACAGACCGTTTTGATCTTACAAACCGTCTGAGATTATAACAGTCACCGATAATGAAACTATCATAGATGGTTTTGACCTAAAAACCGTCTGTGATATCACACAATCACTATCTCAGATGGTTTTGACCTCAGAACCGTTTGTGATATCACACTATCACAGACGGTTCTGAGATTATAACACTATCACAGATGGCTTTGACCTAAAAATCGTCTGTGATATTCACTATTACAGACAATTCTGAGAGTATAAACCGTCTGTGATAAGGGAACAATCACAGATGGTTTCAAGATTACCACCATCGCTGATAATGACAATATCGCAGCTGGTTTTGACAGACGGTTCTGAAACAACCGTCTGTGATAAGGACGCTATCGCAGACGGACCTGAGGTCATAACCATCTCTGATAATTTAAGTATCACAGACGGTTTTGATCTCAGAACCATCTCTAATAATGTGAGAATCCCAGATGGTTTTGACATCAGAACCGTCTGCGATACTCATATTATTACTTACGGTTCTGAGATCAAAACCGTCTGTGTTAGTATGAGTATCTCAGACGGCTTTGATGTTATAACAGTCTGTGTATTATGAGTACCACAGACGGTTCTGAGGTTATAACCGTCTCTGATAATATGACTATCACAGATGGTTCTGATGTCATAACCGTCAAGAATAATTTAAGTATCACAAACGGGTTTGATCTCAGAACCGTCAGTAATAATGTGAGGATCACAAACGGTTTTGACATCAGAACCGTCTGCGATCCTCACATTATTACTGACAGTTCTGAGATCAAAACCGTCTATGGTAGTATGAGTATCTCAGACGGTTCTGATGTCATAACAGTTTGTGTAGTATGAGTATCACAGACGGTTCTGATGTCATAACAGTCTGTGTAGTATGAGTATCACAGATGGTTCTGATGTCATAACAATCTGTGTAGTATGAGTATCACAGATGGTTCTGATCTTATAATAGTCTGTGAAGGGACAGATCACAGACGGTTTAAAACCGTCTATGATAGTACATGATCATCACTGACTCGAATATCACTGACGGGTAAGAACCGTCTGTGATGACTGTTTTGACCCGACTGTGATAATGAATTCTGTAGTAGTGCCAACTTGTTTAGACTTAATCAGTGATCCATTAAGCCAGAAAGACGAATACACTTGTTCCTCATGGAATTTGACCCTCAAGTGCTCAACCTTTAAGCGTTCACTTGTGGTTATTAAACAAATCACACCATTTTAGGTGCGATCAGCATGTTTGCATGCTTGAGACTCAATTGGTGCGAATGGCTAGTGCAGCACCAATGATTTCTTCCTTCTCAACCTATCAACCCTCATGATTCTGAACATATTAATTTTATATCTTGTGTTGATACTATTGATTTGAATGGTGGAGGAACTTTCCAAAGAGAGAAGGTGCAGCCGGAACCAACGAAGACGCCTACCTAGGAGTTGACGCCACTAGTACAGAAATGCAGTCTACTAACCCCTATCTTCTATCGGTTATTAGCGATTTAGTAGAAAACAGTTAGAAAAGGTGCCTCGCGGTCATAAAAGGCATAAGGGAGATATTTTTCCTATCGGTTTGTAAGAAACTTACCGTTAGAAGAAGCAGAATGATTTACTCTAGCGGTGATGAACATATTTACTGTTAGAAGAGATGCATAAGTACTAATGCGAGAATGTTGTGCGCCGATAGGACTGGTCGACTTCTACAAATAGTTTTATTCTATCGGTACAGTATTTATAAACTGTTAGAATATATCACAAATTCCTATCGGTAGCCTGTTGTCAACCGATAGAATAGTTCGTCTGCTATAAATAGTTTTATTCTATCGGTACTGTATATTTATACCGATAGAATATAACACAAATTCCTTAGAACTGTTCGTCTTCAAATAGTTTTATTCTATCGGTAATATATGTTTATACCGTTAGAAGATAGCACAAATATCTTAGAACTGTTCGCCTTCTACAACTAGTCTTATTCTATCGGTAATGTATGTCTATACCGACATAATATGTACAAAAATTCCTATTGATAGAATGTAGTGTGCCAATAGAACTGTTCTCCTTCTACAAATAGTTTTATTCTATCGCTAATGTATGTTTATACTGACAGAATATCTCCAAAAATTCCTATCGGCAGGATGTAGTGTGCCGATAGAACTGTTCGCCTTCTACAAATATTTTTATTCTATCGGTAATTGATGTTTATATCGTTAGAAGAGATCAAAAATTGCTTAGAACTATTCATCTTCAAATAGTTTTATTCTATCGGTAATGTATGTTAATACTGTTAGAAGATAGCACAAATATCTTAGAACTGTTCGCCTTCTACAACTAGTCTTATGCTATCGGTAATGTGTCGCGTCCCAAAACTGGGACTACAACTACTCCCGTGGAGACCTAGCTTGCGGCAACTAGTCCCATATATGCATACCTTTGACTTCCCAGGATAAGTCAAGAATAGGAGTATATTCACATTGCAGCAGAAAAACTTACAAAGTATTTAAGCAGTGTGGCTTGCTGGCCTTAATATTACATAAAGAGATTACAATACCTTTGTGGCATACATGGTTTAGCAAAATAACATCTACACAGCAGAAGATAGGTGACCCTCCCACAGTGAGAAGTTGACGGCAGAACAACACATCAGGGATCTGGTGGAACTGGCTCACCTTCATCTGGATCCAAGAAGTCCTCCACGCCTTCATCTCGATCATGGAACGCTCCATCTACTGATTTGTAGGTTGCAAGAGTGAGTACTTACATACTCAGCAAGTCATATGTAAGAGTAGATACATATAGTAGTGTTGTTATGAACCTAGACTAGTCAAGAATTAAGGATGGTTGTAAAATAATCTTTTCTTTCATATCTCATCTCATGGCAGCATTTTTCATAACATAGCATCGCTATTCATGTTCACTAAATTATAGCACTACCGCCACACGTCGACACACTACAGCCCACAGCAGCACCCCTTATCATGACAACACATGTCACTTGGGTAATCTTGACTTATTAAATTTTATTTAGAAAACATACTTATGCCACACCCTGTGGATTTAATCCACCGCAGTAGACTCCTATAAACCCGAGAGTTCGGAGTATTCGAATACGTTTTTAACTCTGCAGAGAGGTACCAATTTACCCGCAAGATATTCCACTTTCATGCCCTTCCTATCAACATGATTGAACCCCTGGCTCACTTCATACTGTGAGTGGCAAGGTGGAGATAACAAGAACTTTTGTTATGTTTCACTCACAATTCACCCCTGACCCTGTGGATCTCTCGCGAACCACAGTTGTGGCAGGTTGTATCCAAACCTCCACCCCTATGCATATTCCCATTACTGGGTCAACGTGCAAGATCACCTTCAGTGATATGTATGGGAGCCGTACTACGTGTAAATCGTGCATCACAGCGCATCTCATGCAGGGGTTTCATGTGTGATCCGCATAAGTACTTGTTCAGGCCTGTCCCATACCAGGCTTGCAGTTAGCACGTGTTTCATACCACTAGACACACAACACAAGGTTCTAGTCCTTATATGCCAGTGACCAGACCATCCACAAACCATGCACCTTCCGTGCCTGCTATCCTTTGCAGTTAAGCACCTCCAGTGCTACAGCCATCCATACCAAAATTCTGGTCATGGCTAGGGGTTTTATTTCATGAATATATATAAATACATATATAATTGTTCATGGTTCACTATTTGATCATTCCACTTTTAACAAGCATCCAACTTAGTACTGCCAATTCACAATTCATCCATTCTCACATGCAGTACTATTTATATTCAAGGTTGTATCATAGCAACTCATAAAATATAGGTTCAATGTGGTCAAGACTATGACTTGCCTTCCGCGTCGTAAGAAACAGCAGTTGATGTCGAGTCTGCGATGAAGTCTTCAAACTCGGGCTCTTGATCTACTCTCCAATCAAACAAGCACACAAAGATTACAAACTATTTTAAATACTTTAAAATCTATATGCAACATGCTTTTAAGAGAAAAGATCTTGATATTGATGAAACAGACTGAGATTGCAAGCTGATATGGGTCAAAACCCTGGAATTTATAGAATCTGAGCTAAGAATGATGTTAGAAATTCTTAGGGCTTCAAGGTTGCAATATGGACATCAAGTCGGTGGCTGGTTTACTCAAAAACGACGAATGTCTTTAGGTTCACATTCGGTTCAAGGCGTTGACAAAGGATCAATGGTCGATAGAGGGCTCAATTCAAGTTGTGATAGAAGAAGAAAATGTAGATCACAACCTCAGGAGTCTAAGGGACAAAGTCATGCTCAAAATGCACATCAGGAAGGAAGTGAAAAGGGTTAATGCCACTGGCTGGCATAGACTGGCATTGAACTGACATGGCCAGAAACTAGGGCTTGCCATATCTTTTGATCTAGGGCTCCAATTGATGCACCACTTTGTCTGGGAGGTAGGCTTTGATAACAGGAACAATTTACTCAAAATAATCTAGGGTAGGAGATGGCCGAAAAGTGGTGAAAACCGGCGAAGAACACGGTGGCGACACGGCACAGTGAAGCCACTAGAAAAGATCTTGGCATAGCAATAACTGGCAATTATGTGCAAATTCAGGGATCGAGCTAGTAGAGGAAAGTGTTCAGGAGATCAAGGCGAAGATATTAGACAAGGTGGCATCGACGGCGGTGGCCGGTGGCGACCGGGCGACACACTAGCGGCACGGCAATGAAGGGTAAAACACCTAAGTTGCAATCTGGTGCTGTGCTGCTGAAACCTGGCGTTGCTGGAGCTAGCTAGGGCCAAGTGTGACTGTTTGATGCATTGGGCTCGACTAGAGATGGCACGGCGGTGAACGGCGACGAGCTGCGCCGGAGAAGAAGACGGCTTCATCGGCAACAGGGTGATGTAGTGAATCAGGCTCCAATTTGAAGGCACAGTTGAGTTCTTGGGCAACTTCAGATAGTGTGGATGAGGGGAATCAGCCTAAGGCGACGTCAGTGAGGAAAACAACACCGCGGCCGAAGAAGAAGAAGGGCTAAATTGGGCAAATTCGATACACAGCCTTAAAGCTCAATTGCTCGTTGTGAGAGCAGTAGGGAGGTGAGATGAAGCTTCTGGTAATGTCAATTCAGCCGAAGGAATGGTGGTGCGGCTAGGCGACGTGAGCCGGTCACCGGTGGCGCGCGAGAAAGGGAAAACTCCAATTCGAGCTTAATTTCAAAATATTGATGCACAGGCTTGTTGGGAATACTTCACTGATCAATTTCTTCCACTACAGCGAAAGCTAATTTGACTGGAATAGATGCAATTGCTGGAACAGGGCGTTTGCTAATTACGGTGATCGCCAGCGATAGAATTCACTGGGGCTCGATTAAATGCTGTAATATGATAAGGTAAACAGGAGACACAACTGGTCACTTGAATTTAGAGGTTGATACAGTGAAATGGTTTGGCGGCTTGCTCCTTCTCGGCGGTTCGCCGGAGATGAAGAAGACGAAGAAAAGGTGGATGTAATGGCTAAAATAGCTCTGAAGTGCAATAGTGAAGACGAAGTAAATTTGGGCGGGTATTTAAAGGCGCGAGATGAAGCTTGCTACGCTGGAGGCCGTGGAACTTGTGCCGGTGAAGCTTCAAGTTGCAGCAACGGCGACAATGGCACACGCACGCATGCAGGTTCAACTTTCCCGTTGGCGCGCGTGCGCCGCTGTTGTGCTGGACATTGACTGCCATGGCGATGACTGAGGTGCAGACACGTGCACCCATGCAAACTCAGGTGAACATGAGCACTGCGAAGGTCGGCGGCGACGATCACGACGACACAGCGCTCTGGTCACAATTGCAGCAGCGCTGATCGAAACTATGCACTGCAGGCAGTGGTCGATGTCGAAGGGCTGGTGATCTAGTCGCAAATGGTTGCTCTGGTCATGAACAGCTACTCCAGTCGAAGAAGTTGAGCCCTGGTTGATGGCGGCTGGTAGTTGTTGGTCGAAAACAGCCAATTGGACTGGATTGTAAAATTTGAAAAATGGCTTTGGACTGAATTGTAATTTCTGACTTTGAGATATCTAATTTGCAATCTGATTTCATAGATAAGTATAAACTTATACCTTATACTCATCCAGCAAGAAATTTGGTAAAATCTGGCATGATTTGATGATTTTTGATATAAACCGAAAATAGGGTATTTAGGGTAAATCTAATATGAGTTTTAGTCGATTTTGAATTCTGGCCTCTCGGATGAGATTTTAGAATCTGGACAGAAGGGAAAATTGTATTAAATAGCATTTGGGAAGTGTTCCCTGAAACAGATTTGAATTTGGAGTTGATTTGAAGATTTTAGCAGTTTTGGGTTTCCAGATATCAGATAAAGGACAAATTTGCGATATAATTTGGACTGATTTGTGAAAAAGGCTTAGATGATATAATTTGCCTGCCAACTTTCTGGATTAAGGTATTGGCATACCTATGATCATAGTCCAAGAATAATCTAGTCTGAATTAGGTCAAGACTTGGCTAAATCTGAGTTCAGAGTATTTAGGGTAATTAGGATATTAATTAGAATCCTATTTTTGAAAACAGCAAGGGATGGATAGATCTGGGAGTTAGAGATGGAATTGAATCTGGCTTATGAAGGCTTTTATGCTCAGAGTAACTGATCGATCATATCTGACTAATTTGATCTTGATTTGGATTCACTCGATAGATTTGAAGATTTTAGGGTTTGAGATAGATACTGATCTAGCTACTACTACAGATACATGCATGCATGATTTTCATGGAAGGAAATTTTTGCCCCTAAACTCAGGGTGTTACATAATGTATGTCTATACCGACAGAATATGTACAAAAATTCATATCGGTAGGATGTAGTGTGCCGATAGAACTGTTCTCCTTCTACAAATAGTTTATTCTATCGGTAATGTCTGTTTATACCGTTAGAATAGATCGAAAATTACTAACGGTAGGCTGTTGTGTATCGATAGAACTGATCTAGTACTATAAATACCCGAGTGTGTGTCTTTCATTCGTACAGTTCATCAGGCGCTCGTAGCCCTAACCCGTAAGCTCCATGGACGACTGGCGCACCTCTACCGGCGACTGCTGCACCTCCGCACCTCCATCGACACCCACTACATTTCGGCATGGCTAGCAAGGTACGTAAAATTTTGGCAATATTGTTAGATTATTCTAATCCGATTATGGCAATTATTCTGTAATTTTTGTATCCTTCATTTTGATCTGTCTTCTTTTCATTATGATTATGTACGGTGTATTGTTCTTGTTTTTTATTAAAACAACCAAATAATATCACTGTGGGACAGATAATGTTCAATTGCTTGCTGATCCTACCAAATGAAGAAAATTATCAAGATATATTTGCAATACAAACGCTATCTAACATAGTGAAATGCCAATAAGAGTATAAATGTAATATCTTCATCTCTCAGTAGGTTGCTTCATCTCATAGTAGGTTGCTCATTGCCAACTTGGACTTAGTAATAATTGAAATTGAAAGATCATGAAATTGAAAATGAAATTGAAAGATCATGAAATTGAAATTGAAATTGAAAGATATTTGTAATTGAAATTGAAATTGAAATTGAAATTGAAGTTGAAATTGAAAGATCATGAAATTGAAAGATCATTAATGTCAAGATATTTACAAATATCATGAGATACACAAATATCTTGATTGTCTCTGTAGGTTGTTCAATACCAATAACATAGTAGAATGCCAACTAGCTTGCTCAATGATCAAGTGCATGTAAAAAGTTCATTAAATAATTAATATATGTATATTGGCAAGGTAATTTCTTCTGATGAAATAGAGTAGAAATGTAATATCTTGATCTCCAGTTGCAAGTTGATGTTACTATGACGAAGCACAACCTAACCTTTAGTTGGTAGTCTTTCTCAGATAGGGAGTCATGTAGTAAACAGTAAACAATATTAATTTTCTCTAGAATGCCTATTTGTGATCTGTGCAGGTCCTTGGATGATGCTCATGAGGGGCAACGTATTTGATGGTTCTTCATCACAGTACGCTGCTACGTTGGCTTGTTGGTGAAAGAAACGGTGAAGATCACCATCGAGAGCTGGAAAGAAACGGTGAAGATCACCATCGAGAGCTGAAAAGAAACGGTGAAGATCACCATCGAGAGCTGGAAGGACGTGAAGGGCGAGATCTTGGTTGGCTCGGTCAAGAAGATCCTTAAGCCCGGCGTGTTTCTCAAATCAGGACCTATAGAAAGCATCTTACATTTGTATCGGTGTTTCAGCCATTTTTTTGCATGCACCAGCTTGTGGCCAGATGCTTACCTGCTTGGAGAAGAAGAATTATTGTCAGTTGCACAGCCATTCTACACCATCATTACACAGAACAACATCTCGCAAGGTAGGTTCTTTTTGTTAATGTAGTTGAGTTGAGTTGATCGAGACTGAGTCCGAGGAAATCACCAATACAAATGTAACTCGACGGCAGTTCCAGCTCCTCGGGCATCTTTGAACTGAACTCCTATGGTTAAGTCCAATGTGGTTCAGACATTTGCTGTTTTGGATGAATGAATTTGTGATGTATCAGGTCTAACTTATAGTCGGTAGTTGCATTGTCGCAACTTGCAAAGGTTCTCTTTTATGTAAAATGTATGGGCACTGGGTCCTCGTGACGATATGTTGTTAATTTTAGATGTGACTTTTCTAATATACATCGAATGTGTGAATTGTTGTATTTGTATATTGTTGTATATTTGTGTATCATGTATTGCTATTTAGGACATGAACTTGAATGTGTACATGGGAGTATTTGTGTATTTAATTGTATTGGTAGGTAGGTGTGTATTTGTACTGCTGTTTCAGACATACACTTGAATTTGTGAACTCGCATGTGTATGTTTGTACCTAAATTGCTGTGTCATACATGAATCAGCTTGCTTTTGTTTTCAGCCATTAACTAGAATGAGTTTAAATAGTACTCATTTTTTTATGTTTCCTCTTGCATTTTCTTAAAGGAATGGAGGCAAACCAAGATCTCATGTAAGTAGAGATTTTTAATTTCTTTGGCAAGATGAAGTACCAAGTACCTAAGAAAAGTATTTTTGTGTCTCCTAGTTAATCTACAAATTAGCATCTCTCGAAATATTTCTTTATCTTCTAGTTAAGATCTGTTTGATGTTACATTGTGTTTAGATATGATTCTTTGGATGTGAGAACTGGTGTCATGTGTGTCATGCATTACCTAGTTTGGTTTTGTTTCAATCATGTACCACTACCTCTTCTAACGGTAAATACACATATTTACCGATAGAACAACACATGTATTTGCTGTGTCATGCATTACTCAGATTGCTATGTCATGCATTAGCCAGTTTGGTTTTGTTTCAGCTATGTACTAGTACCTTTTCTAACGGTAAATACACATATTTACCGATAGAACAATTCATGTATTTGCTGTGTCTGCATTACCCAGATTGTTGTGTCATGTATTACCCAGTTTGGTTTTGTTTCAGCCATGTAACAGTACCTCTTCTAACGGTAAATACACATATTTACCGATAGAACAATTCATGTATTGGCTGTGTCATGCATTACCCAGATTGTTGTGTCATGCATTACCCAGTTTGGTTTTGTTTTAGCCATGTAACAGTACCTCTTCTAACAGTAAATACACATATTTACCGATAGAACAATTCATGTATTTGCTTATGTGCCTCAGGCATGCACTTGAATATGAGGACTGGTGTGCATCTGTGCACTTAGATTGCTGTGTAATGCATTGCTCAGTTTGGTTTGTTTCAGCCATGTACCAGTACCTCTTCTAACGGTAAGTACACATATTTACTGATAGAACAACACCTGTACTTGTTCAGCAATGCACCAGTACCTGTTCTAACGATATATGTGTGTTTGTACCGATAGAAGATGTGAGTACAAAATTACCAACAATTAGTCTAACGGGCATTTCATGTATTTACCGTTAGAAATAGGTCCAGTATAAGTAAAACCCCACTCGACCATTGCTGAGCTGCTATTTTATTTTGTTGCACTCTGTGTCCCTCTGTTTGTGATGAAAGTTCCACACTCGCAGCTACACTGCTGGGGTGATCAGGGCAAGCTGGAAGGAAGTTGATTGCACCCCTCTCTTTAAGGTAAGCTCAATTGTCATCACTTATCTCTCTCTCCCTCTAGATCTCCCTCCCTCTCTACTTGCAAGCTAGCTGTATTGTGTAGTTCCAAGCTTGTAGCTCCAAGCTTGGGAGCTAGCTAGCTGGCAATGCCTCATGTTTTAGGAGCTCACTAGCTTCTATTGTGTAGTTAGCTAGGTTAATTAGTGTTAATTTCGTCAGGCTAGGGTTTAACACTTCAGTTGTAAGAGGCTGTACATGTACATATACATAACTTAATCGGGCAGGTTTCAAGCATGGCTGACTCATTAAATTTTGTTAATTGTAGATGGACAGGAAATATTGGATGTATGGAATAAAACGTACTACTCTTGAATATTTGGATGGTATGAATGAGTTTATTAAATTTGCTGAGCAACAAAAGGCGAGGAAGGGAGAGAAAGATATGCTTTGTCCTTATACAGATTGTATGAACTTGAAGAGGTTTAGCAACTCTGATCAAATTAAGAGTCATTTGGTTCATCGTGGTTTTAACGCGGGATACACCCGTTGGATATGGTTGGTGAAGATCTTGAGGAAACAAGCACCACTACTACCAATCAGCAGGACTCGGATGTGGATTGCAATAATATCGATGATAATCCGAATTTTGATAGTGTTCATTCCGCTGTGCACGTAGATGATGATGAAAATCTAGATGAGATGTTACGTGATGTAGAGGAAGATTACAACGAAAATGACTTCTAAGAATTTGAGAAACTGATTGTTGACTCTGAGAAGCCTCTGTTCCCTAGATGTGCAAAATTTACAAAACTGTCTTCTGTGCTGAGATTATATAACTTGAAGGAGGGAAACAGTTGGAGCTATAAGAGTTTCACGGCACTATTAGATCTTCTAGCGGACATGCTTCCAGAGGGAAATGAGTTGCCAAGATCTACTTACCAAGCCAAAAACTGTTGTGTCCGTTGGGGATGGAAATCGAAAGAATACACGCATGCCCAAATGATTGTGTGTTGTACCGTAACGAGTACTCCAGTTCGCATGTTTGTCCAAGATGTGGCGCATCGAGGTATACGCGTAGGGACCGGATTGGTAGTGAACGTCACGAGGTAAAGAAAGGACCTCCGGCGAAAACTGTGTGGTACTTGCTTGTGATACCTAGATTGAAGCGGATGTTTGCAAATCCAAAATTCGCGAAGCACATGCGTTGGCATGCTGAATCCCGGAAACAAGACGGAAAACTGAGACACCCAGCTGATTCTATTCAATGGAGAAACATCAACAGAACATTTGCTGAGTTCGGCAGCGAAGTTAGGAATATAAGGTTCAGGCTGAGTACAGATGGTATGAACCCACATGGTAATATGAGCAGTCGGCATAGCACTTAACCGGTTTTTTTATGCATCTACAATCTTCCTCCTTGGTTATCCATGAAGCGCAAGTACATCATGATGGCATTACTAATCTCAGGACCCAGACAACCCAGAAATGATATTGACGTGTTTCTAGTGCCTTTAATCGAGGACTTACAGAAATTGTGGAGCAAGAGGGTGTAGGTGTGGGATGCATACAAGAAATGATTTTCGGCCTACGGCAATTTCTCGGGGTATAGTACGAAAGGAGCCAAGGCTTGCCCTATTTGCCTAGATGGAACTGAGAGCATGTGGTTGCGAAACTGCTGGAAAACAGTGTACATGGGTCACCGCAGGTTTCTTCCGGTGCATCACACGTACCGTAAGAAGAGGAAATCATTTAACGGGAAGCCTGAGAAGGGATCAGCTCCAGTGTTTCTGACCGGTAAGGAGATTTACTCGTGCGTGAAGGAAATCAAAGCTGAGTTCGGTAAGTATTCTAAACTTGGAGAAAAAAATGTTTGGAAGAAGAGATCAATTCTTTGGGATCTACCATACTGGGAGCACCTACAAGTTCGACATTGCATTGACGTCATGTATGTAGAGAAAAATATCTGTGACAGTTTGATTGGTTTGTTGTTGAACATTCCGGGAAAGACAAAGGATGGTGTGAAAGCTTGTCGTGACATGGTGGAAATGGGGATAAGGACTGAGCTTGCACCTTTGGAGATGGGAAAGCGTACATACCTCCCCCCGGCCTTCTATACGTTTTCCAAAAGCGAAAAAATAGAACTCTGTCGGTCCCTGCATGGCGTTAAAGTTCCATGTGGGTATTTCGCGAACATGAAAAAACTTGTGTCCATGAAGGACCTAAAACTGGTTGGCAAGAAGTCCCACGACTGTCATGTGCTGATGTCACAAATGCTTCCCATTGCTATCAGAGGTATTCTCCCAGTTAAAGTCAGAGAGAATCACAAACCTATGTTATTTCTTCAACGCAATATCTTGCAAGGTAAGTACGTGCACTCGTACTATAAGTTAATTAGCTCCATTTGTGGAGCTTAATTAGAAGATTTTTTTGATATGAATATTTGGTGCAACTGTGTCCTCGTTGGTAATTGATCCGAATGGACTGGATGCTTTGCAACGCGACATGGTTACAACTCTTTGTCAGCTCGAGATGTATTTCCCTCCATCCTTTTTTGATGTTATGGTCCATCTGATTGTTCACCTTATTAGAGAAATTAATTTTTGTGGACCCGTGTGCCTGTGCTACATGTATCCATTTGAGAGATTTATGGGTGTATTGAAGGGATACGTAAGGACTTGTCGTCCACCCGAGGGGAGTATCAAGGAAGGTTATGCCGCTCGTGATGTATACGCAAAATCATATTTTTGGGTCTTACAACACATGACGGAGGTCGAGCCATACATACACGAGCACAAGGTAATGTTATGGTCACAGAATCCTTCGAAGTCAGAGATTTGGGTCACCACAGAACATAACAGGAAATTTGCTGGGTGGATCCAAGAAAGAGTCATGCGAGCTGCTGAGGGTTCCATAAGTGAAACTGTGACATGATTGGCTAGAGGCCGAAGATTCACTGTAGGGATTTGGCAGGGGTACGACATCAATGGGTATTCATTTTACACAAGATCTCAAGACGCTAAGAGTAGCATGCAATGTAGCGGAGTCACACTGTTTGCTATTTCCGAGGATGCCAGGTCAGTAAGTGTGCCGAACTCATATTACGGTGCTATTGACGAAATATGGGAGCTCGATTACGGATTATTTAAGATTCCCTTGTTTCGATGCCAATGGGTCAAAATCCCTCGAGGTGTTAAAGTTGATAGTTACGGGTTTACTCTCGTCGATCTTGATAGAGTCAGACACCAAGATGATCCATTCATACTTGCAAAGCAAGCCACACAGGTATTCTACATGGTTGACTCGGCCAATCCAAACTTGCACATTGTCCTCCACAGCAAGAGACTATTGTTGGGGTTGAAGACGTTGTTGACGAAAAGGAGTATAACCAATTCGACGAAATACCTCCGTTTTTAGAGGACATTCAATCTATCCCTACAGAAGATATCGACGAAACAACATATCTACGAGATGATCACGAAGAAGGATTATGGGTTGAGAACCATTGATGATTATTTTCTATTTTAGGGAAAAATGCCAAGCAAACAGCCCACAAGTTGTGCATCAAGGTGAGGAACTTATCATTAATACATCAGGCAATACATTTTTCTTTAGAAATTAATGATAAGCTAGTTCACAGCCTTAATATATCTCAATTTTACTCCATAGCATGAGTTCTAACATGTACAGCACCTTTATCCTGTAAGAACTTAATTCTTCCCTTTAAATTTTTTTGCCAAAATCTCATTGCAACCTCTTGCTTCTTCGAAAATTAAGCTCTTCAAAAATCCCATTCCCTGAAACATCATTTTCCAATGCCCTGCCCACTTCAAATATTACTCTGGGAAAAATTTACTTGTTCTATCGGTATTATTTTTTTTGTACCGTTAGAATAAATCCATTGGTCTGACAGTATTTTGTTGTTTGTACCGATAGAAAAGGGCATCCACTACTTCAAATATTACTCTGGGAAAAATTTACTTTTTCTATCGGTATTATTTTGTTGTACCATTAGAATAAATCCATTGGTCTAACGGTATTTTGTTGTTTCTACCGATAGAAAAGGGCATCCACTACTTTATTACACATGGCCCTTGAGTTTCCCTCCAGTCGAACCGTTCCAACTTATAGCACTGCGTCTCTTCGAGCGCGAAAACCACAACCTCTGCAGTGACCACTTACTTCCTCACTCCCACACGACGATCGCCGGCTGGATACTGGTTCGCCACTGCCACCGGTTCATATTTTCATCCTTCGCTGGTCACCGCTACGTTCTACACCGCCTCTCCATCACCACAACTGATCGCCGTAAAATACCCTAATTCGTCGTTCTTTTTCCAGCATCTTCCTTATTTGATCTTAGTGTTTTGTACATACTAATTCTTCAAGTTTTGGAATTAAACTAGGGTTCCCTATTGTGTTGAATTATGTAAATTCCGCAGGCAATGTTGATTTAAATTAGGGTTGACATAATATGTTCCATTGCTGTAATGAACCTATTTTGAGATTTTAAATTATATATACTGCTGTATGTGTGATCAATTGTATCCAACTACCATGTAATGCACTTTATATGTCGGAGGTGTTCTTACACATCTTCTATCGGTATCTCCTGTATTTGCCGATAGAAAAAATTGTTATGTTCTATCGATAGCTCATGTGTTTACCGATAGAAAAGATTGTTATGTGTGAAATAATAATGCTGGCCCATGAATATTAGTATAGCAAATCATGGAGAATGTTGACTTCAACCAAGATTATGCGATGCCAGTGAATGGCGGCTTATCAACAATATTCCATAACACAGAGAACGTTGTTAATTTTTGCATGTCTTTTAGTATTATTTTCTTTGGACATCCCTTTTGCAGCCCTAATTAGTCTCCAATCCTGAACTGAGTTATGGAACTCCAAGAAGAATTAATTGCCATATGTTGTCTGCTTCCTATATGAAAATGTGTAGATGAAAATGCTCAGAAATAGAATCTTATCTTCTATTGGTAGTTTCTGTGTTTACCGATAGAAAAAATATTTAAAATAGGTCCTTTTGCTTTGTAAAATGATTTGGTTTGTCTTTCCATTAAATTTTTGATGGTTTGTTGATGGTTTTGTAGGGAAAGACATGTCGTCGTCTTCATCGGATGGTACTAGTGGTTCGACTAGGGCCAACCCCAACGTAATAGAAGATGCAGCTGGTTCATCCGAGCGCAAGAGGGTCGAGCGAGGCATGACGATGTTGGGCCGTTTGGCCAAACGCACGGATCTTTCTTGTGAGTTCAACCAATTTGGGAGGCCGATTGAAAAGAATGCTGGGAAGTACGCGGCCTATGTTGGGCTGTTGGCGAAAGAAAGGGTGAAGATCACCGTCCAGAGCTGGAAGGACGTGACGGTGGACGAAAGGGATAGGTTGTGGGCGGAGGTGAAGGTTAAATTAACTGAAATCGCTGAACTCTTTCGTAATCATGTTCTCTTGGCTTATACTAAAGTTTAACTAACTCGTGATTAATTGTATGCATTGTTTGAAAACAGGCTAAGTGGAACATCGCCGACGATAAACCTAGGACGGCCTGCTTGAAGGACATGAACGGAACATGGAAAACCTTTAAGAGCTGGCTCGTCAGTAACTTCCTCACTGCGGGAAAATCTCCTTGCGAGAAGTACTCCTTCATATCGGAGGAGGTATGGGAGGAATTCACCAAGCAGAAGGGGACCGAGGAGTTCAAGGCCCTTAGCGAGAAGAATAAGGCGATCCAGAAGAGGAACGACCACCCGCATCGGATCGGATCCCGGGGCTATGTGGGGAAGGAGGAGCAGTGGAAGAAGGACGACGAGCAAAATTCTGTCATCGACTCCCCTGAGTTGCCACTCTCCAAGATCCGGGATGGTCGGTGCAAGTGATGGTGGAGGGGGAGAGGGTCCGTGTCGTCCATGGGGTCTGTGCAGTTTGCAAACCCTGGGGACGCCAACGTTGTGAGGCGAATAGTAATTTGGCTAACCTCATAAACTGTGTGTGCACAAGTGTATATATGTATTTTTCTCACAAGGTACCTTTTGATGCGCACGGTGGCCCGATCTTCCGACAGGTAGAGGTAAGTCAATTGGTGGAGACTCGACGTTGACGATCCGGCTTCCGATCAGAACCGATCCGAACCCAGCAATCGCTACACCACGGCTCCGTTGGTTATCAACCATGCACAAACACGATTGACCTCGCCAAGAAGGCTTATCCCTGCATGCGAATCGAGAACACAAGCAAGAACGAGAAAGAAGCAATCTGAAACATTGCAAATATAAATTGAATCTCACGAGTTGGGGTTCCACAAACCGATACACGGCGAAACTGTTCTTTGACAGATTAATCTAAGAAAAACCCAAACCAAACCCTAGCGGTGGCTACTGAATATAAGGGCTAAGGGACGTCCTAGAAACCCTAGACGTGTCCGTGATGGACTCCAACACGATACATGGGCCAAAGGCCCAAATTGGTGATGCAGTACCCTGGGACAGATTCTGTCCGCCAACTTGTAACGTGAATTCCCGTCGACTCAGCAGTCCAATTGACCTGAAGCCGGTGCCATTGGAAAGGTTATCTCCTTAGCTTTCGATACATATGTGGATCATTGAAATCGGAGTCCGTTTGTGGCCTGGGCGACGATTTTAGTGAACACTGCTCCTGGTGGCCGAGGTAGTCGACTCCGAGATGAATTGGGACTCCGACTCCGAGATGAATTGGGACTCCAACTTGACTTGGACGCCCTCCTTGCCTCCCTCCTGGCCCTTGCTGGTTCCCAAGGCCTTCATGATCCTCTCCAAAGTTCCTGTTGATTCAATTGCCGTGCTCGTGCTCTTGTGATGGGTCCTTGCATCACAACTGGAGGAGTCTCGGGCGTATGCATAGGAGTGATGTCCTCATCATCCTCCCCCTCTTGAAGTGGAGTCATCCTCGACTCAAGCTCATCTTCTTCTCCCATGAACGGTTTCAAATCTGCAATGTTAAATATGGGACTAACCCCAAATTCGGGCGGCAACTCAAGTTTATATGCATTATCATTTATTTTCTCAAGTATCTTGAAAGGACCAGCAGCTCTAGGCATTAATTTAGACTTTCGCAATTCTGGAAAACGATCCTTTCTCAAGTGTAACCATACTAAATCACCCGGTTCAAGTTTTACTTCCTTTCTACCTTTACTTCCCGCAGTCCTATACCTTTCATTCATCATGTCAATATTTTCCTTAGTCTTTTCATGCAATTTCAGAATAAATTCAGCACGTTCCTTAGCATCATGATTAACTCGTTCACTAGTAGGTAAAGGTAATAGATCAATAGGAGCACGGGGATTGAAGCCATACACGACCTGAAAAGGACTTACCTTGGTGGTGGAGTGTACCGCCCTATTATAAGCGAACTCAACATGCGGCAAACACTCTTCCCACATCTTCAAATTCTTCTTCAAAACAGCCCTCAATATAGTAGATAATGTACGATTTACTACCTCGGTTTGGCCGTCGGTTTGGGGATGACATGTTGTTGAAAACAGCAGCTTGGTCCCCAATTTATTCCATAGAGTTCTCCAAAAGTGGCTCAAAAACTTGGCATCACGATCTGAAACAATAGTAGAAGGCATACCATGCAAGCGAACGATTTCTTGAAAGAAAAGGTTAGCAATATTAACAGCATCGTCGCTCTTATGACAAGGAATAAAGTGAGCCATCTTAGAAAATCTATCAACCACCACAAAAATACTATCCCTCCCCCTCTTGGTCCTAGGCAGTCCTAAAACAAAGTCCATAGATATATCCTCCCATGGAGTGCTAGGAACAGGAAGAGGCATATATAAACCATGTGGATTCAATCGTGACTTAGCCTTTTGACATGTAGTGCAGCGGGATACAAACCTCTCAATGTCTCGCCTCATCTTCGGCCAAAAGAAGTGAGCGGACAGAACGGCCTCCGTCTTCTTGGCACCAAAATGACCCATCAAACCTCCTCCATGAGCTTCCTGTATCAAAAGAAAACGAACGGATCCAACTGGAACACATAGGCGGTTAGCTCTAAACACAAATCCATCATTTATCACATATTTGTCCCATGTTCTTCCCTCTTTGCAATGCAACAAGACATCCTTAAAATCATCATCATTAGCATATTGTTCTTTAATTGATTCCAATCCAAATATACGACAATCAAGTTGGGACAACATGGTATATCTCCTAGACAAGGCATCAGCAATCACATTATCCTTCCCTTTCTTGTGTTTGATAACATAAGGAAAAGATTCAACAAATTCAACCCATTTAGCATGTCTACGATTCAGTTTCACTTGACTGCGAATATGTTTTAGCGACTCATGATCGGAATGAATAACAAATTCTTTGGGCCAAAGATAATGTTGCCACGTTTCTAAAGATCGCACAAGAGCATACAATTCTTTATCATACGTGGAATAATTCAAAACAGGACCACTCAATTTTTCGCTAAAGTAAGCAACAGGTTTACTATCTTGCATCAAAACACCGCCAAGTCCAACCCCACTAGCATCACATTCAAGCTCAAAGGTCTTATTAAAATCAGGAAGTTGGAGTAAAGGTGCATTAGTAAGCTTATCTTTCAAAAGGTTGAAGGCATTCTCCTGTGCTTGCCCCCAATGGAACACAACTCCCTTCTTCGTCAACTCGTTCAATGGGGCTGCAATGGTGCTGAAATCCTTCACAAAACGGCGGTAAAATCCGGCAAGTCCATGGAAGCTCCGCACTTGTGAAATCGTCGTGGGCGTTGGCCAACTCTTAATCGCGTGCACCTTGGCTTCATCCACCTCAATTCCCTGTGTAGTCACAACATAGCCAAGAAACGATACTCGTTCGGTGCAAAAAGTGCACTTCTCGAGGTTACCAAATAAACGTGCAGCACGTAGATGATCAAGATGTTCATGTAGCGACTTACTGTAAATCAATATATCATCAAAATAAACCACCACAAATTTCCCAATGAAAGCTCGTAAAACCTCGTTCATTAAGCGCATGAAAGTGCTAGGTACATTAGTTAAACCAAAAGGCATGACTAACCACTCATACAATCCAAACTTGGTTTTAAAGGCTGTTTTCCATTCATCTCCCAATTTCATTCTTATTTGGTGGTATCCACTACGCAAGTCAACCTTAGAAAAAATTATAGAACCACTTAACTCATCAAGCATGTCGTCTAACCTAGGAATAGGATGACGGTACCTTATTGTGATATTGTTAATGGCTCTACAATCTACACACATGCGCCAACTGCCATCTTTCTTAGGAACCAAAATAACAGGAACAGCACAAGGACTAAGGCTCTCACGTACATACCCGCGGTCCAAAAGATCTTGGACTTGGCGCTGAATCTCCTTAGTCTCCTCGGGGTTGGTCCTATAAGCAGCTCGGTTTGGCAAACTCGCTCCAGGTATCAAATCAATTTGGTGCTCAATCCCTCGTATGGGTGGGAGTCCTGGAGGTATCTCGGCAGGAAAAACATCTGCATACTCCTGCAAAAGGTTAGTGACAGCAGGAGGCAAAGTACTGGGCATATCATCCAATGAAAACAAAGCATCTTTGCATATCAAAGCATAGCACGGTGCATCATTCTCATTAATTTCAGCAAGGTCACATTTTGTAGCAAGCATAACACCACCCTTCAATTTAATTCCCTCGGACCTAGAACTAGGTTCTTTCTTGTCTTTCTTAGGTGGGAAAATATTTTTAGCCACTTGCTGATTTTCAGATTCAAGCGCACTCTCTTTTCTCTCATTTTCAGCTCTCTCTTTGTCACATTGCACAATTTCAGTAGGAGTCATAGGGAGCAAAGTGATTTTCTTCCCCTTGTGCATAAGAGTGTATTTGTTACTTCTACCGTGATGAATTGCATCAGTATCAAATTCCCATAGACGGCCTAACAAAAGGGAACATGCTTGCATAGGCACTACATCAAAATCAGCAAAATCATGGTATGTTCCAATGGAAAATTGCACTCTCGCCGTTCGTGTTACCTTCACCTTACCGCTGTTATTGAACCATTGAATATGGTAGGGATGAGGGTGTGCACGTGTGGGCAAGCAAAGCTTCTCCACCAGATCTGAACTCACCAAGTTATTGCAGCTCCCACCATCAATTATGACACGAACACGACGGTCCTTGACGATGAGGTACATCTGAAACAAATTATGGCGTTGTAGCTTGTCCGCTTGCTCCATTTGAGCGCTCAACACTCGTTGCACAATGATTGTCCTATAATTCTTGGTGGCAGCGGTCCCTAAAATATCCTCATCATCGTCGTCCGTCTCATGGTCATCCTCATTATCTGCAAGGTTAGCTACAATAGCATATTGATCCTCAACATCACTAGCACTAATGTACCCACCTTCTTCTGTTGCAATGTACGCTCGATGACTTGGGCAATCCTTCATGACATGGCCCATCCCCTTGCATCGGTGGCACACAATTTCCGTTGTTCGACCCGTGGAAGCCACCGATGAAGAACTCTTTGTTGGTGCCTGCACATGGTTAGATTTACTCACCTCGGGAACTCGTGATGGCGGTGATGGTGCTGCTGAACGCGCCCTACTCATGGAGGGGGCAGCAGACCGAACAGAAAGGGGTGGAGCTGATTTGGTTGTCCCCGGCGTCGTCTTTGGTGTGGGTATGTTGCCGAAATTACTCCTTGGCCTTTGCTGTTTTCCCTGCAATTCTTTTTCTGCCAACATAGCAAGCTGGAACAATCTATTGATAGAATTATATTCTTTGTAATCAATTATGTCCTGAATCTCGCGCCGTAATCCCCCATAAAAATGAGCCATCTTATCCTCCTCATCCTCAACTACCTCACAACGCAACATGCCTATTTGTAGCTCTTGGTAGTACTCCTCAACAGATTTATTATTTTGATTTAAGCGTTGCAAATTCTTGCGCATATCACGTTAATAAGAAGGAGGAACAAATCTTCCACGCATAGCTTGTTTTAATCTATCCCATGTATCAGGTGCTAATCCAGCATTTACTATCTCATTCCACCAAATGATAGCAAAATCTTTAAACTTACTAGTAGCTTGTCTAACTCTATGTATCTCAGGAACAAGATGGGAGTTAAATTTTTGTTCAACTGTCATTTCCCAATCTAAGTAAACTTCAGCATCATAAGTACCAGAAAAAGATGGTATGGTAAATTTAACCCTAGCAAAAGAATCAACATGTCCACGACCATTACGAGGATCAAAATTGTTACCTCCCATACCTTGACGGTTGTTATTCAGGCGTTGTTGTTGTCGCACATCCTGTGCAGCGGCGCGAGCGGCAAAGGCATCATGGCCCTCTCCATCCACTTCATCTCCCGCGACAGACTCTTCTTGATCTTCCACTCTGCGAGCTCCATTGGGAGGCGGCTGTCTCTCAAAATTTTCCAACCTGGTAAGAAGATTGGCGATGCTTCGCTCTATCCTCTCCAATCTTTGGTCGTTATCTTGGCCGATCCTTGCGATGTTTGCGTTGATGTCATTGAGCGCGTTGTTAAGCTCGTTCCGTGTAACACACTCATCTTCCTCATTACCTGCCATTGTTAGTTGAAAGAAAGACAAAAGAAACAAAAACAACCAGTGGTATAATCCCTATCAACTACTTTGGCGGCAGAAGGTGGTTTCACTCACTCTCAAGCGTCTTACCACGCTCTTACAAGTGCTCTTACCAATGCAACAGGTGGTACAACCGGCGGCTGGTTCGTGATACCGTGACAAGCTTGAGTGTAGCGATTGCCGAATTGAACCTGAACTGATCAGAAGAAAGGTGGAGCTTGGAAGGCAAAGTATAGTAGCAAGGATTAGCAAATTTCGAAAACAGTTAGCAAAGCTGAATAAAGATTCAAAGTTCTTGTCACAGTTGCTGGCCTAAGCGTGCTCCTAGAACTAGTTCAACCTAGGAAGGAGCACAAAGGACTCAAAGGATGCAAGCAATTCTGATTTTCTACTTCTCTTTCTCTTCTCTCTGTTTTTTTTTTCTTTGCCGGTTTGGCTCTTTCTCTCCTCTTATTTTTTTTTTCACTTCTTTTTTTTTTAACACAAATATATACCTCTTAACTCAGAGGAGAAACAAAAATCTCACAATTTGAAGCAACAAACGACAGGAAACCGATGCCCGAAAGAATTGACAAAACAGGACAGCAAACTTCCGGGCGTCGAAACTCGGTCTTAGAAGCTTTTTTGAGGGTCAAAAAAAATGCACAGGTCTAAAGACTTGTGGAATTTTCAGATGCGCATCGTCGTCCCCTTCGAAACAAAAAAAAGTAGACCCAAATCGGAGTTCGTATGCAAAAGTTATGCCAGTTTTAGTGAACACTGCACAATCTGGAATTGCTCGCGAATTCAGATCTTTCTCCCGGTTAGGCTAGAATAGGATTAGGTTTGCGGGTGAAAAAGGATGGCCAGCGGTGCAGGGCAATTGACACAAGGCGGCTCGCGACCTCAAACCAGCAACAAGACGATGACTATGGATCAATACTCAACAATACGATACTGAAAACGAAATTGCAAAGCTCAAAGGGTTGTAGGACAGCGGAATTGATGATGAACCTTTTTTGTGGGGCAAATTTTCTGGACTTTAGGACGATGGCAAAACAAAACTAAAGGGGATACAATGATACCTGACGGGAAACCGAGGCTCTGATACCACTTGATGCGCACGGTGGCCCGATCTTCCGACAGGTAGAGGTAAGTCGATTGGTGGAGACTCGACGTTGATGATCCGGCTTCCGATCAGAACCGATCCGAACCCAGCAATCGCTACACCACGGCTCCGTTGGTTATCAACCATACACAAACACGATTGACCTCGCCAAGAAGGCTTATCCCTGCATGCGAATCGAGAACACAAGCAAGAACGAGAAAGAAGCAATCTGAAATATTGCAAATATAAATTGAATCTCACGAGTTGGGGTTCCACAAACCGATACACGGCGAAACTGTTCTTTGACAGATTAATCTAAGAAAAACCCAAACCAAACCCTAGCGGTGGCTACTGAATATAAGGGCTAAGGGACGTCCTAGAAACCCTAGACGTGTCCGTGATGGACTCCAACACGATACATGGGCCAAAGGCCCAAATTGGTGACGCAGCACCCTGGGACAGATTCTGTCCGCCAAATTGTAACGCGAATTCCCGTCGCCTCAGCAGTCCAATTGACCTGAAACCGGTGCAATTGGAAAGGTTATCTCCTTAGCTTTCGATACATATGTGGATCATTGAAATCGGAGTCCGTTTGTGGCCTGGGCAGCGATTTTAGTGAACACTGCTCCTGGTGGCCGAGGTAGTCGACTCCGAGATGAATTGGGACTCCGACTCCGAGATGAATTGGGACTCCAACTTGACTTGGACACCCTCCTTGCCTCCCTCCTGGCCCTTGCTGGTTCCCAAGGCCTTCATGATCCTCTCCAAAGTTCCTGTTGATTCAATTGCCGTGCTCGTGCTCTTGTGATGGGTCCTTGCATCACAACTGGAGGAGTCTCGGGCGTATGCATAGGAGTGATGTCCTCATCACCTTTAAATGTAACATATCTCTTTTGAGAAGGAGGCAATGGAGGGATTGTTTACCCTGCAGAGGGAGAACGACATCCTCACCCGGGCTCTAGGAAACAAGGAGCATCTCGGGCGGACACGGACCGTGGGAGCCATTGTGTCGTGGAAGGCCAGTTTCGCAGATCCGACTCCACCGAGGAAGAAGGCCCGCTCCTGGAAGGAAAAAGAAGCGGAGATCTCCGATAAGATACGGGTTGAGGTGCAGTCTGAGGTCGCACAAATGAGGGAAGAGTTTGCACAGTTGAGAGAAGCATTGCTGGCCAAGAGTGCAGATGCAAATCCCCAGGACGGCGGTACCCCGCGGGGTCGGATAAGCAGTTGCTCTTAGAAGGTCCTCGCGGATCCAGTGGATCTACTTGAGGTATTGCAAGCCTTCATCTATGCACTTAAGTTGATGCCACTCCCATTCTGTTAGAGTAGTTTCGCTAACCTGTTTTAATTGTTACAAATTTGCAGAAGCTGGAGAGCTGCATCCTACTGACTCACCTCGGCGACGGGCAGGAAGTGGTTGCACACAGCCTCGTATATCCATATGGGGAGGATATCCAGATTCACTGCGTACCTCTGTGGTTGGGGTTCGCAAAGGTACAGGTGGACATGGCCATGCCGGGCTACAACGATTCTCCATTGCTAGTCCCAACAGAGGAAATGCAGACACTTGCTGAGGCAGTGGGCTCCTACGTACAGTGGCCCAAGAAGTGTGTTCTAATACAACAGGTAAATCCTACACATTTTAAATTACATCCAACTCAGTACACTCAGCTTGCAAAATCTAACATACGTGCTCATTAATTGAAGTGGCCTGCCGGCGTGTTACCAGGGGATTGCGCCCCCAGCTCGGGGCATGAGGTCGGATCTCGTGCGAACCTGAACACAGCAAAGACGGCCTCGACCCCAGCCAGCACATCCACACCTTCACCTCGGAAGAAAGCCACCATCACCTCGCCCTTGCCTTCGAAGGTACACGCTCAGTCCCCGGCAAAAGGCAAGGGCAAAGGGCGAAAGGGACAGTCCAAGAGGTTCAGGAACGGGTTCCCACTCGTGTCGGAGGCAGCTTTGCGCAAATTGGATCGATCAACCAGAGACCTCCACGAGTGGTACCTACACCGAGCTCGGCGCAATCTGAACTTCTTAGTTCCCTACAGGCTTGGGCAGTTCCACCGTGAGCCCAGGAGTATATCCGTGGCACATGAGGATCTGTTCGACCTCTACAACTGGCAGGAGCTCGATATGTCCATCATATGGACTGGAGTCCTGTGAGTTTGCTGATCCTATGTATTGCTGTTTTCTAACTCTGTTTGTTAACTCTGCATTGTTATAGTTCATTTGAAATGTAGTAACTTTCTGTGCAATACTAATGTCATCCTTTGCATGTAGGTGCATGTACAGGCTATCATCGGAGGCTGCGTGTGACAAGGTGGGTTTCCTCGACCCAGAGCACGACGCTAGAGCACGACGCCGCGCACGATGCTAGAGCACGACGCCGCGCACGCTGAGCACTACATATCCAAGGCGCTGATGGCGCAGTTGGACAGGGAGTTCATTCTGGTGCCGTACCACCAAAGGTTAGTGCATCTCGTACTAATTTAACTCAATCTTGTATGCTATACCTCAAATATACTTTGAGCTAGCGGTCCTCTTTCATGTACAATGTAGGGGCCACTAGATCCTCATCGTGATCTGTCCGTCGAGGAATGAGGTGTACTACCTTGATTCGATGCGTGACAGATTATCGAATGAATATGTGGTCAAGGGGAATATGGAGGAGTAAGTAACATATATGTTTGATTTAAATTTTGACCTCACTAGCTAATAATAATACATTAACCGGCAATGCTAACTAAAATGCAAGGCTTTTCAGAAATATGTGTCCGCTGGAGGGAGGCATGCCGCACCGCAGGGCTCCCTACTAGCTTGGGAAGAATATGAGGTACTCACGAGACTTTTTGTTTATGCTTAATTAGTTTATGGAAACAATAGCTAACATTTCTTTGCATATGCAATTATCTTAGTGCCATCAGCAGCCGCAATCGTGGGAATGTGGGTTTTATGTGCTGCGCTACATGTACGACCTAGTGCAGACAAACTTTGCACAATTTCCCCAGGTAAGCATCGATAGCTAACTCAAATTTGAAAATTGGGTGTCATGTTCAAAATTAGGAAGTTAGTAAATCAGTATTCACACATTCTTGTAGATCACCATGTCCAAAGACCAATACGAAAATGCAAAGATTAGAGATCTCCGACAAATTTGGGCTCAATATGTTATGGAGGAAGTTGCGCCCAACCAACCACCATGACAAGCTTTTCACTCACTTCTTGTGAATTTTCTCTTTTTCGTGTACTCTGTGCATAGACTGTTTATATATATGTGAATAAATGTCCATATTGGATTGCACTTTGTATTTGTCCATATATATGTGAATAAATGTGAATAACTGTGTCAATCTGTTCAATGTATATGTGAATTTACCCTTCTTTGCATTTGTACTGTATTGTGTATCCAATTTGACTGTATTGCATCTATACTGTATATGTGAATGTACTGTATTGTGAATGTAAAGAATGTACTGTATATGTGAATGTATTGTATTGCATCTATACTATATTTCTATCGGTAAATTCATTCACAACGGAGAGAGTACTATAATTTTTTCTATCAGCAAACTCATCCACAACCGAGAGAGTACTACCCTTTCTTCTATCGATACACTCGTAATTTACCGTTAGAAGAGTGTAACTTTTCCTGCCGGTAAACACATACACAACCGAAAGAGTACTATCATTTTTTCTATCGGTAAACTCATTCACAACCGAAAGAGTACTAAGGTTTTTTCTATCGGTACACTCGTAATTAACCATTAGAATAGTGTAACTTTTCCTGCCGGTAAACTCATAAACAACCGAGAGAGTACTATCCTTTTTTCTATCGGTAAACTCATTCACAACTGAGAGAGTACTAAGATTTTTTCTATTGGTACACTCAAAATTAACTGTTAGAAGAGTGTGACTTTTCCTGTCGGTAAACTCATTCACAACCGAGAGAGTACTATCCTTTTTCTATCGGTAAACTCTTTCACAACCGTCAGACTAGAACGGTATTTCTACCGGTTGTCGCCTAAAATGCCGTTAGAATAGTGCACTTCTTCTATCGGTTATTTATTGTTAGAAAAATGACCTATCATGTTCTATCGTGTCTATCTCTAACGGTACAAAAATCGATAGTGGAAGGGTGTTTTTTACGATAGAAGAAAGCTTTTCTGTACTGACGCGCCGACAACTGAACTTAAGCACAATGATAAACCTACGTCGGCAGATGGCCTCGGTAAGGATGAACAATCAAAAGAAAGAAAATCAAGTAATAATGAGGTAACACATATTTCTAGACCAATTCCACTTTTTCGAGTGATTACCTCTAGTGTAATTTTAATGAAAAATCCCTTGATATCCTGAAAAAACTGAATGTGACTGTGCCTTTTGTTGATCTTGTCACTCAAATTCCTTCATATGGAAAATTCTTAAAAGAAATTCTTACAAATAAAGGGAATTTGGATGATTTAGAAATAGCTGAAATTGATGTATGTGAGGGTACAATTGCTTTTCACATTGGGAATGAGAAAATATTGTTTAAACTATCTAAAATTACTAACCGCCCTATGTATGAGGACACCACATCCAAAATAGACCCTCTTGAGATTGTATTGCAGGGTAAACAAATTAGAGATGAAGGTCTTGATGACAACACAGAGATGAGCAATAAAAAGGATGATCATGCTACTACAAACACATTATCATTGCCCAATCGACTCTTAACGGTAAGACATCCTGACAATTCTTGCACAAATTAACAAGGTACCAATTCTCACACCCCTTCCTTCCTCATTGAAATATATGCTTATTGATAGAGATAAACAAAATGTTATGCTTGTGGATGCCAATATAACTGATAAACAATTAAGCACATTGTTTGATACACTAATATTGCATCGCAAGGGATTAGGATATTCTATTAATGATCTAATTGGTATGAGCCCCAACATCATTAAACATATCTGTGATGAACACTGAAAAATCTGAACTACTAGACAATAGGCTTAGTTCTCTGCTACACAATAGGCTTAGTTCTCCCACTGCACCAGACATTCAAAGCCATTATTGGGAACATCCATAATGATGATGCTAGGCTCTACATCAAGCGGGATGTTAAACCATCGCTTGTCGGGAGGCAACCCAATGCTTTTTCTTTCTTTTATTTTTCTTTCGTTCTTTCTATTTCTTTTTCTTTGTTTTCTTTTTCTTTTTCAGGGCCAACAAAATTCAGATTACGACATTCGGCTCCACATCACATTATCTTCCTCTAAAGGATAATTGAAATCGCAATGGACTAGGCCTTACGTGATAGAAAAAGTCTTCCCGTATGGTGCCATAGAGCTTCGGGTGCATGACAGTACCACTTTCAAGGAAAACATGCATCACATCAAGTTATATAATGTGGGAGACCAGGTAGGTTGTGGCCACTCAAAGAGGGGAGAACCACTGTACTCCTATGGGAACCCACCCCGCTGCAGCTAGACCCATGCATACCTATGAGTTCCCAGGATAAGCCATACAAGAGTACATTGCAGCAAATTAATTTACATAGCTGTTTAGGTTGTACAGCCTACTAGCCTTAATACAGTACATAATATTACAAATCCAACATGGCACAAATGGGTCTGGTCCAAAAGAAACAACTACACAATGGAAGCAGGACAAACCCCCACAGCAAGAAATTGAAAGCAAAACAACACCCTTCAGCACTCTGGTGGGACTGGCTCTCCTCCTTCTGGTTCCGAGAAGATCTCCAATCAATCATCTTGCTCAAGGGACACCCCATCTATTGGATCATAGATAGCAAGGGTGAGTACTTTCATATTCAGCAAGTCATGGCGTACAAGAGTATGAAAATGCATACATAGAATAGTGGCGTTACATCATATGTGAGCAAAGAGAGGTGGAAGGTTACCAAAATAATCTTTCTTAAGAGAGATGCAACTCTTTGAAATAATCTTTCTTTCACAGATTATTAGTAGTATTGCCATGACACGATAACACATGACAGCCCATGGCAGCACCCCTTAATATGACAACACATGTCATTCATGGGAAATCTTATCTTATTAAATTTTATTTGGAAAACATACTTGTGTCACATCGATGTGGTTTTAATCCACCACAGCAGACTCCTTTAGACCCGGGAGTATAGAGTATTCGAATACATTTTTAACTCTGCAGAGAGATACCAATTTACCCACAAGATATCTCAACTTTAATGCTCATCCTATCATAATGATTAGACCCTCCCTCACAGCCATGTGTGAGTAGCAAGGTTGAGATAACAAGAACTTTATTTATGGTTCACTCACAATGCACCCCTGTCCCTGTGATTGGACAAATCACAGTTGTGGTGGGCTATACCCCCACCCCAACTAGCCTCTTCCCATTACTGGGGCAGCGTGCAACATGTGTCTGGAGACGCACTCTGTGCCAATCGTGCTCAATTCTTCCCAACTCATGCTTGCAGGGGTTTCATGCTCGATCTGCATACTACTGGTTCAGACTTGTCCCATACCAGGCTTGTGGTTCATACGGTTTTCATGCCACTAGAAGCACAACATAGGGCTCTAGTCCTTATAGGCCTGTGACCAGTTCATTCCACAACCCTGCACTCATATTGTGCTACCACCATTCCATACCACTCTAGTCACGGCTAGGGTTTTATTTCATGAATATATATATATATATATATATATATATATATATACATATATATTAGTTTATGGCTCACTACTTGATCATTTTACATTTCATTGGCATACAACTTAATACTGCCAAATTATAGCTCAACCATTCCTTCACATGCAATACTACTTATATTCAAGGTCATATCATAGCAACTCATAAAATATAGGTTCAAGATGTTCAATAATATGACTTGTCTTCTGCATTGTAGAATTCTGCTGCTGATGTTGCGTCAGTGGTGATGTCCTCGAATTCTGATTCGGGATCTACTCAGCAACAAATCAAACACAAAATGACTACTAATTATATTAAAATATTTTATTATCTATATGTAGATATGTTTTAAAAGAATAAACTGAACGATGTTGAAGTTGATTAAGTTTGCAGGCTGAACTGGGTCGAACCCCTAGAGTTTTACACAATCTAAGCTGAGGTTGGATACTGGAGGTTAGTAGAGTTCCAAGACATGAGATTTGACCTTTAGTTCGCGGCTGGTTTGCTCAAACTCAACGAATGTCAGCAGATTGACATTCGGTTCGTGGCCTGACAATGTCAGAGAATGGCATAGATGTGGTTTGAAAGATTTTCAGTTGACGCAACAAGTTTGGTTCAGGGTATAAGGTGTATAATTGGACAAGGCAGCTAGTTGACAAACTAGTTTTTATAGAAAATTCCAGGAGTTCAAGGATTTTGCAGTCAAACCCCTGGCACAGTGAAATTGAATGCTAGTATACTGCCATTTTCTAGGGTTTATGCGTCTGGATGATTTGCTCAAGTGTTGCTACAGTAACAAGGTGCTGTGGTTGAAGAATCTAGAAATTGATTGAGGGCTTTTACTTCTGGAGTGGTGTTGATGGTTCTGGAGAAAGAAATTGGGTTGTAGTGGGATTTTGAGGCTCATCGGCATTACGCCAGTTCTTGAGAACGACGGTCGAAATGGGTGTTCATGATTTAGAGCAATGCTGGACAATTGACGGTTGCTACACCATCTACCGGATCCAAGGAACGTGTGGGCGAAGCCAATTTGGTTGGAGACATGGTGAGGCATGCTGTTGATGTGAGGTGTTCACGGCTGATAACTCTCGTATTTGTGCTTATTTTCTAGATATTTCCCCTCATTCATGCTCATTTTAGTCATAAAAATCATCAAATACTCAAATATATTTGTATTGGCTGTTGTTCAACCTCGACTGTGTGTTTTGTTTATTTTAATCACAAGTCGACACAATTCGAGTAATTTATGGCTGAATGGATGAGCTTCATCGACTGGATCTAGCGAACAGACGATTCTGTACAGAAGTACGCGTCGTTACAGATGGGTAGGAGCTGGCCGCATCGAAATCGGAGTCTCTAGAAGTCTAGAACAGCTAAACCTAGTAGCCAAGGGCCAGTTTGCAATTTCTAGAAACTTAGAACTCCCTTTGCAAAACAGCCAAGTCACATAAACCCTAGCCGCGACCACAAAAGGCTCTATTTGCAATTTCTACAAAGGTCGAGGCTTTTCTGAAAAATGCCAAAATCAACAAAAATCCCTTCAGCCGGCCCTAGCTTCCTTGGCCTGGCACATACCCAAAAACCCCCACTGCTTCTCTCCTAGCCCCAGCGAGCTTGCCGGCGGCGGCCAGGTCCATGCCGGCGGTGAGCTGCTGGCTTCCTTCCCCATTTCTAGCTCCCCCTTTCTTCCTCTTCTCCCCGTCCAATGAGCCGCCGGTGCTCTCTCCCTTCATCCTACCTCACCACAATTCATCCTCTCCTCTCCCGTTCGTCTTCACCACCGGCAAGCTCCCCATTTCCTTCATCTTCTCTAGTGCCGTTGCAACGCGCCACCGTAGATCCAGTGCCGGCGTACTGCCCCGCCATTGGATCCTTCACCATCCACCAGATCCATCATGCCTTTTTGCTCCCGTGCCTCGCCGCCGCATCCCTCGTGTTCCCCTCGTGCTCTCACCGCACCGCCATCCCGTTGCGCCATCGCCGCCACTGATCACGCCTCACTTGCGTAGCCATTGCCCCGCGCTGCCACGCCCTCGTCTCGCCCACACACATTACCACCGCGCCACTCACCAATCTCGCGCCGGCATTGCGTCCAAGGCCGCCGCCGCTTGAGCCGCCCGATGCAGCGCTGTGTCGCCTCCGCCCCTTGCGAGCCGTCGCTTCTCACCCGAGCAGCGCACCGCTATAGCTCTAGGTCGGTGAGCTCCCCACTTTCTCCATAGGCCGCCGGCCATGTGTTGTGGGCCGACGACGGAGCCTCTCCACCAACTACAGCACCGGTGCCTCCATCCTCCCCATCTTCCCCAATGTCGGAGGCGCTCATCGCCACTGACGCTCCACAACCTTCACCTCTCCTTCGACCAGCGCGATAACTCCACTCGAGCGAGTCCCAGCTTCCCTCTTTGCAGTCTTAGCTTCAACTCAGACAAGCCCCAGCTCCTCTTCTTCATTAGCCAACCTCCGCGTTAGCACTAATAGCACACCAAGCCAGCTCAATGACAGTATCATTTCTTCTCCCTTGCTCTTCTCAATTTCATTTGAAAAGGCTGTGATCTATGAAATGGCTTGTGCATGTAAAGAATTGAAATGTTTCTCACAATTAAAATGCAAATTGGGAGATGAGTTGACTTGAATGAAATCGAATTGGATCACTTCAATTGCATAGTTGTTCTTGTTTTCTCTGATCACTTGATGTACAGAAAGCTAAATCCAAATGCTGTTTGAATTGAATTAATGCATGTTAGTTCTATTTTTGTGTGTTGATTGGTCAACTGCCTAGTTTGAGGTTAGTTTCAGTTTTATTTTACCTGTAGTGAGAATTATGATTCGAGTGATTAAGATCTTGAAGGATAATTTCCGCAAAATGATTTCTTTGTTCTCATCGTTTGATCTTCTGGATTTGCTGTTTTGATCAAACCTAGGTTGTTTTCAGTGCATCATCTAGATTATTGTTCTTCTATTTGTGTCACTGAGTTGGATGTTTGAGTTGCTGTTGTTGTGAGTTTGGACTATAGGCTGGTTGAGCTTGGAAATGAGTAGAGGTCTTAGTGTCTACTCTGCGCTCTAGCCGTATCGTTGATACATCAAGTGATTAGGGTTTGATAGTCTTCTACAAATTCTCCCTTTGCTAGACCTCTACTCGATTAAACTAAATACTGCACATATTTACGATCGTTGCGTAGATTAAACACTAACGACAAGTTGCGATCCCACCTCTCTCTTCCTTTGCATTCTTCTCACATTTTTTCTCTCATTCTCTCGTCCGTTTTGGTTTTATTATCCACCGATTTAGTTTAGTTTTACACGTTTCACATCTCTAGTCCCTGAGGAAAGACGGTCTAGGCTGGTATCAACGGTAGCGCGCGAACATCGGGAGGAATTTTAGATCACAGGTCAATTTCAAATTGTGATTGAACAGGGTTGTTCAAGGGACTCTGGTGATCAATTTATTCTACAAAAAGGGATGCTAATTTGGACGGGAACTAGGGGCAATAGTGGGAATAGGGAAAATTGATTTTTGGCGATCGCCGGCGATACAGTTCATGTGGGACCCTCATTTGAGGAATCCGGTGGCAACCGTCCAGGTGGGATGCACTCAGAAATGGCACATTGCAGCTCACAACAACAAGATGCATTATATAAAAATGCGAGTAATTAAAAACAAGTGTTGATCACAGGGACCAACATTACAATAATTTAGCGCCAAAATGACGCACTTAAATGTTGATACAAAATTAAGGAGCTTTCGACACAAGGGTCGGCACAAAATGAAACAGTTATAATAAGCAAAAGGGACTTCATCAGTCTTCTTCTTCAGCAGCAGCGGTGTTGCACGGGCCTTTTCCACATCGAACTCAACCTTGGTACGTAACCCTCTAACAAGCTGGGTCTTCAGTTTCTTCTTCTTGTTCCACATTGGGTTCAAGACCGTAAGATTCAGGGTCGATGAATCCTTCTAAATTTGTTTGTAAAGGTAAGGGTGAGCACATTGTCCACATGGTGCTCAACAAGTCCCAAATAAGAATGCAAGGCTATATAGATGGGGCAAAATTCTCAAAGAATGGCTCTTTAGCTTTATATAAGTACATAGAATAGATTTTCACACTTAGTCTTTGAAGAAAAGATCTTTATTTTCAAAAGCGAGGCTTTTAAAACCATAAGCTAGGTTTTCAGAAAATGTTGTGTGTGGCGGTCTTTCATGAGTCACCACTGTATTCAGAATTTGTGAAAAACTTTCCAAAACTACTTGTGCTGCATCGACGTGGATAGAATCCACAGAGCGCAGACTCCATAACCTGGGAGCTCAGAGTATCCGATACATTTTAAACTTTGCAAAGGTGTACCACCTTAATCCACCGATCATTCGGCTTTCAAGTCGATACCTCTCCATGCGACTCTTATGCATGTGACAAAGCCGAGATGACACAATAGTTTACAGTCCTAGCATTAGCAATTCCCTGCCCGGTAAATAGACAGTTAAGTCTCAAGTACCGTTGTGGGTCCCCCCCACTGCCTTACTTCCTAGCCTGGGTCTATGTTCTTGCAAGACACATAGCCTCTCTTGATTACAGCCGCGCACGACTTAATCTGGCATAGGGCGTCTTCCTTCTTTCCACCTTTTCCTCTCATGATCTTTCTGAACTCACATTACTCAAGGCCTTCTGCGGCCCACCAGCTCTCGCAAGAAACCGGACCGACAACCATTGCAGACAAAAGCTAATACTAAAGAAAGCTACTAAGTTGCGCCCATCCCATAACCGGGCAAGTGGTTGGTACGTTTTTCATGCCGCATAGAAGCACAACACAAGGTTCTAGTCCTTATGAATCTTTAGTGAGGAGTCTTTCACATTCCCAGTGCGCACACAGCACCATCCAATCAAACCATCCTCACTATCGATTCCAATCACATTTTCTTTCACAAAAAGGGTTTTGAATATGCTTGTCTCATATGTGACCATTCAACATTTAACATATAATCTTGAGCATAGCATAGCCTAAGCATGATATTCTAGGGTGACAAGGGTGCATTGGTATTCAATGTCAAAAGGGGCCTTACAGTTATTTAGGTCATATCTAATCATTTCATTAAAACATAACTCTTATTTGAATCTAAGGCATGCATATACTTGAAAACAATAACATACATCATTTCAAAATAATAGGCTAAACATGATCAAGGGTTTGAGACTTGCCTTGCAGTGATGGGTCTAGCTGCTCAGATGAATCCTCGAAGTTCTCTTCTGCACCTTCAACTTCTGGTTCCATGGTGGACACAAACAACACATGTACACTATATAAGCACACAAGTACTAGAAAATAATACGTAAATATATCATGCATGCAGGGGTAAGGGTTTGGACAGGGTCACTTGATATTGATCGAAGAGATGGGCTCAAAAGGACTTGAATGTCGAAGGGCTGACATTCGGCTCATGGCTTGACATAGCCCTAAATTGGTTCTAGGTCTGTTTTCTGGAGATGTTACAGTAGAAAATATTGTACAACATGGCTCAAAAGGCTTAGTGGACAAAGTGGCATTTCAATTGCTCAAATGTAACAGGTCTAAATCATCCAATGCCGCTGATGGACATGCACTGACATAGTGCTGGACATGGCCAGAAACTAGGGCATTGCATAACTTTTGACCTAGCACATTAATTGATGCACAACTTTGTCTGGGGGTTAGGCCTTGATAACAGGAACAAATCACTCAACAGGTTCAAGGGCAGAAAGTGGCCGGACGGCGATGAACGGCGTCGATGAACCACGGTGGCGACACGGCACAGACATGGTTTTGGACAAAACTTGGCATGATCATAACTTTTGATCTAGGCCGATTCAGGGTTCGAGCCAGTGGAGTAAAATACTCAGGGGGGTTGAGGCCTAGCTAGATGACAAGGTTTCATCAGTTGGTTCGGCCGGACAACAAACTCCGGTGATCGGAGCCGAAGACGAAGGCACTGATTTGGGCATTTTTCGTTCCATGGCGTTTGAACTCAATTCCACGCTCGAGAAGCATCTAGGGGTCATCACGAAGCTACTGGTGTGCTCAATTTTGCCAGGGAATGGTTGGAGAAGCACGGCGGCGTTCTCCGGCGAACTGCCGAGGCTCGAATTTGGGAATTCGACGCTTGGGGCAAAATTGATGATTCCAAACTTGCGGGCTTACTCCTCCTAGATTACTGATTACTTTTCTCTACTAGCACGAGGATCAATTTGGCTTGAATCACTCGGCATTAGGGGAACAGGGCAATAGGCAATCTCGGCGATCGCCGGTGCTAGGTTTCGTCGGAGTTCAATTAACTGCTATGAAACGTACAGGGGAATGAGGGAAGCTTACTGGTGGCCTTGGTTTGGAGTGGGAAGCAACGATTGAGGCTGGCACCGTGAGCTCCAGAAGCGGCTCGTCGGGGAAGAAGACGAAGGTGAGCTCTGGTGCTAATGCGACGGGGTTTCTGGTGAGCTTTGGTGTGAAGTGAAGCACTGGCGAGAGGGGGCTTTATATAGCCGTGGGGTTGAGTCCTTGGGAGCGGCAGCAAATCGACGGGGGATGCTCTCTGGCGCCGGAGCGGTCAGCGAGGCGCATTGGGACATGGCGGGAGCTCTGCCAGAGACGGAGCATCGCGCGAAATCTGGATTCGCCAGGACGATGGGATAGCAAGCTTCGGCATGGCAACCATGTGGCAGTAAAGTTCTGACAATGCCAGGTACGCGTGCGAACGGTGAAGCTACGGTCTCTGGTCATCGCCACGGTGGCGTTCCTTGGCGCGACGCGAGCACGTGCGGTCACGTGGAACTTGGCCGCTGGCGGAGGCACAACAGGCCGGCGGTGAAGGCTACGGTGGCAGCAACCGCGGTCGAACGTCCTCAGGTCGTGGTCGTGCACGCGGGCTCTGGTCGTGGTCGAAGAAAAGAAGCTAGGGACTAAACCGCGAGGCAAAAGGGCTGATTTGTGCGGGTTTGGACTGAATTGCGAAGGTTCTTCTCGGGATTTTGGACTTGATTGCAAATTTGGAAATCTAAGGGGCTGATTTGCAATCTGATTTTGCAGATGAGTATTACCAAAATACTTGGACTCATCCAACAAGGAAAATGGCAAAATCCGATAAGATCTGAGGGTTTCGACAAAAATCGAAAACAAGGTAAAATAGGGTAATTAGGGTTTAACATTTTGTTGGGGCTGAAACTAGGGTTTCGGTTGAGATTCTTGAGTTGTTCTTGAAGGGAAAAACGTTTAGAAAAATGAAAGAAAGATAATCACTTGATCAGATTTGCATTTGGAGATGACCTGAGACTTTTAGCCTTTTTGGGCTTTTTGAAAATTCTGAAAAGGACTAAAGTGAAATACTTTTGGACTGAAATGTGAAAATGATCTGGGAGATGAAGCTTAGCTGCCAACTTTTAGGTTAAGGTAGTGGCATATCTAAGATCAAAGTAGGGTTGAGACATCTGGGATTCTAAAGAAGATATGCTGACTCGCAAGCAGAAAAGATAACAAAAAACTGGGATGTTACAGTTCATCGGAGATAAATTACTTGCTATGGTACAAGATGATGGGCACTAGGAACATACCAGTGAAATCAATTTGAAATTTGCTGTTGTGGATTGCTCTGGCGTCGTTCTCCTCCTCAGTGACTCGTCGGAGAAGAATAAAGGAGAAGAACGCGAGTAATGGAGTTCTCTGGATTTCACAGCAATGGAGCTGGTCGCAAGTGGCCTTAAATAGGCACAGGACAGAGGTGGTGAGGCTGGAGGCAGTGAGAATTGTGCAAATGAAGTGACTGATCGAGGCGAATAGCGGCAACTGCAACGATGAAACAGCGACAGGCGGTCCTGCGACGGACAAACTGGTAGGTTCATTGGGACTTGTTGCTGGCTGGTGCAAGGCAGATGGCGACGTGGCGCAAAGCTTCTGGTAGTGTTGCTGCTGCGCGCGCTCGATTGTTTCTGCTAGTCAACGGTGTTGCCATGGAGACAGCACTGGCGGGGCACTGGTCCTGGCGTGCATGCAGGTACATTTGAACACACGCACTGGCGGGGCTGGACCTGGCCGGCGGTGAAGAATTGCGGCGAGGCATTGGTCGAAGGTGTGCCGATTGAGTAAATTTGGTAATTGGATTGAACGCAATTTTGGAAAATTATTTGGATTGAATAGCAATTTCAGTGAAATATTTAGTTAGGGCTGAATTTGATTTTGCTACTGTAGATCAATTAAGTTAACAAGTATTTTGGGAAAGGCATAAGACAAAGTTTAGGGTTTCTGATCAGATTTTGAACGAAAACAAAAATAGGGTAATTAGGGTATCTAGGATCTGGGTATTGTCGAAGTCTAAAAATCTGGGGCTTAAGACGAGATTTTGAGATTCCCACAGAAGGAGATTTTACATTGATTATATTCCCTGAATCAGGTTAAGATTTGGAGTTGATTTGTGACTTTTAGCCTTTTCAGGCTTCTGGAAAATCAGAAAAGGACTAATTTGCGATACTTTTGGGACCAATATGAGAAAATGGTCTAAACGATGCAATCCTTCTACCAACTTTTTCGGTTAAGGTATTGGCATACCCTGGATCATAATCCTAAAATAATTTTGTCTGGATCAGGTCAAGCTTTAATTAAATCGGTTTTTCAGTTTTCAGAGTAATTAGGGTAATTAGGATATTAAATAATTTCTATTTTCGAAAACAGAAAGAGGTGGGTGATTATGGGTGTTAGAGGTCAAATTTAATCTAGCTTTTGAAGGCTTTTCTACTCAGGATGAATAGTAATTATATCTGGATTGTCAGATCTTGATTTAAGTTTGCAATGGAGGTTTTTAAGATTTTTGGCCTTAGAGAAGGCTGAATCTAGGTTGATTTGCTAATCTTGGAGAGACATATGCATGCATGACCTTTGATGAAAATGAATTTTCACCCCAAACCCAGGGTGTTACATAGGTGCATTGAACACCGTCAATTCCTTCAATTTTATTTATTTTTGAACAACCGAGAACGTTCCGTCGAGCAGGACGTTAAACCAACACTAGCCTGGAGGCAACCCGGTATACTAACACATTGATATTTATTAGATTTGCACGATTTTTCCATATATTTCCCCTTGTTCATGCACATTTTAGTCATATAAGGCGGCATTTGCGTTAATCATATATATATTTATCGTCAAATCGACTGTATTATTTGTTTTGTGATTTTATTGCAGGTCGACGTGATTTGCGTGGATCTTGGCTAATGGAACACGTCTCATTGACTAAACATGACGCTCGGTCGATTCTAGATAGAAGCACGTGTTTCTACGGATACGTAGGAACAAACCGTGGCAAAATTGGAGTCTCCGGGGGCCCGAAATGTCAAATCCTTTTAGCCGAGGACCCTCCAATAAATCCCTAAAACCTCAAGCACCCTTTTGCAAAACAGCCTACATTCAGAAATCTAAACCCGAGGGCCTTTTAGCATTTTTTCCATTTCTCCTCAAAACCCTAGCCGCCGGCTCTGTTGGATCTGGAGCCTGATTTTTTGTAGCTTATCCTCTTCATCTTCTTCTTCTCCCGATAGCTTCCACACCTCCTACCACCACACCGGCGGCTGCCAGGCTGTAGACCGTTGGTGCAACTTATTTAGTCTCTAGCCTCCCTCCTTTCTTCTTCTTCCTCCTTCCTTCCTTCCTTCTTTGTTTCTCCTCATCCTTCCTCTTTTTCTTGCTTATGCCACCACTGCTCCTTCTGCAATCCCTGCGCCATTCGCCGCCGTAGTGACAACGGTGGTGGTCGGCTGCCTTCTCCTCATCTTCTCTTCACTTGAGCTTCTTCTTCTACATCCCCCCAAATTTAGTTCCTCACCTCCGTCCACCTCTGGCCACGTGCTGGTTCCTCCCCAACAATCCCTTCTTCCTCGTCATGCTTGCTGCAGCCGCCGCGTCGATCTAACCTGCGCCACTCCAGATCTCACCAGATTTGCCTAGGTCCCGCCACCGCAATCGCTGTCCCACCTGCTACTTTTGCACTACTGGAAATGTGCTTTTCTCTCTCTTTGCACATTGCTTTCTCTCACAGTGACGCACGCGGTGTGGTCATTGTGAGATCCCTGATTCGACGCGTCGTTGCCGTGCTCCTTTCACTAATTGACACCACGCCGCCGTCGCCGATTTCTGCTGGCCCGTGCCAGATCTACTCCTACACCGCTCTGCACGCATGATGTGCCTCCACTAGATCCGATGAGCTCGTGCCAGATCCACCACGCTTGGGCCACCCCTTGGTTCCTCCGCTGCACCGCTGGTCCAAGTCCGCCGCACCACAGATCCGGTGTTGCCACGACCTTAAATTGAATATGGTATGGATTTCGCTTTCCTGTGCATTATCCTTAGGCCTGGAAACGAGCCGAGCTCAAGCTAGCCTAGGAAGGCTCGACTTGAGCTTGATAGTATACTGGGCTGGGCTCGGCTCGGGCTCAGCTCGAACTATTAACGAGATTAGAACTAGGCTTGGGGTCAACTCGTTAGAGCTCGACAAAGCTCGATAGAAGCTCGATAGAGCTCGAGCAATTCAGAAGGCTAGTCCTCACGTGGTCTTCGGCCGTGCTCCACCTCGCCGCTTCATGGCGGTCAAATCCTCACCAACCACACACGATCTCCGGCTGCGCTCCACCGCGCCACCTCACGCGGGCTTCGCACGCTGTCTCACGAGGCCTCCGCTGCGCCGCTCCACCACATCGCCTCACGCGACCTCTGCCGCACCACTCCGCCGTGCAGCTCCACCGTGCCTCACGCGGCCTCTGCGAGTACGAGACCTTCGCTGCCTCACGCAAGACCGTGAGCCCTCGATGGATGATGGATGTAGCGTGTCCCGTGACCGTGAGGTGTGACTTTGTGTGGGCGTGACCGCATGAGGCCCGTGGGCCGTGATGCTGTGACCTCATGCCGTGAGTGCGTGAGTCCGTTTGGGCATGGCCCCATGGCCCATTAATTTGAGTTTTAACGAGCCGAGCTCGTGCGAGCTTGGGAAGGCTCGAGATTGGCTCGAGTTCTCTCTCGAGCTTCACCTCAGAGCTCGAGCCAATCTCGAACTGAGCTGATCTTCGATCCGATCCCAAATAACTCACGAGCTTTGATCTTTTTGTCCAGCCCTAGTTATCCTCCACCACCACGATGACCACTCGACCACTCGACCACTCCACCGACTGGTCATCAATGGGCATCTTTAACCACCATTTTCCATTACCACTCCATTGTCATCGACCACGACCTCCTCCAGGGCCATCTTTTTGACCATTCAACCTCAACTACGACAGTGAGCTCAATCACTTCATTGATCTTCGACTATGACCAGGACCTCAACACGCACGAGTTGCTGCCTCGGATGACTTAATCACCTATAGTGCATCAGCATCTACTTCCACGAGCACGATCTGCTCCGATGACCAGAGATCACCACAACATCTCTAGCAAGCCACGTCTTTGGTCCAACTTTTCTCACCCTCCTCAGTTCTTGATTTTGATGAATTTGATGTTTGTATGAGATTTGGTTGTTTGTAAATGTGAAGTATTGAATGTCTTATTTCATATATGATTAGACAGATCTCAATTCAAATGATTTTCTCTGAATATGGCTGTTCATTTAGGCATCATCTGAGTATAATTTTATATCTAAAATTCTATGTTGAGTGGTTATTTCAATTAGCCAGTGAACTTGATATTTTATTTGTCCCCCTATGATGAATTGAAATGCTTGTCACTTGTTGTTGAATCCAGTTGACCTTCATGTTGGTTTGTTTGTCAGTTGACTGCATTCACTGGCTCTTGGTTGTTTTGGTGATTCAATTGGACCAGTTCTAGGGGTTCCTTGTATATCTTGTTCTCTCCAGTATTTTCTTCTTAATGCCTTAGTTGCTGAGAAGTATACTTTGTGAGGTAAGTAAGAACTGAGGTGGTCATGACCTGAATTTGGAACTTCGAGTCCTAGAGTTAAATTCCAACTATTCTTGAGTGGAAGTTAGTTTTGCACTAACATGTATTATGTATAATTCAATTGATAGAGAGAGAGGATTGGGATAATTGAAGACCAATTTCAATTTATCTCCAATTATTATTCATTTTGTCATGGTATTACGAATACTCGAGTAGGTTCTACAGAGGTTCCTAGCGAATGAAAGGCGACGCGAGCTGACCGCGTGACTGGTCCTCTCCCGTCGCGCCAACACAGAGAGTGACACATGGGTTTCTATAGGTTTGGGCCTCAGTGGAGACCCTAGTCCTGTTGACGTGCTCCCGACAAGGGTCGGCTAGGGGAGCTCTCTCGTGGGGAGACTGCTCCTAAGCAAGCCTATTTGTTTTTGTGTATCGATAATAATGAATTGTCTTCCGTTACAAGAGAGGTGTCGGGGGAAATCTCCACCCAATTAGTCCCGGTGATAACACCCTTGGGACCGTGCCCCGGGTGCCGCCACTAGCCCAGTGGGAAGTGCCACGGAGACCATGTCCCGGGTGCCTCCACTGGCCTGGTGAGAAGTGCCTCGGAGACCCAGTCCCATTTGCTCGGGGAGGAGGATCCCCGGTGACCCATCCCAGGGGCCGCCTTTTGGCCCGGGGTCCAGGGCCCCCAGTTACCCGTCACGGGCGCCGCCATTTGCCCGGGGATAAGGGCCCCAGGTGACCCGTCCAGGGCGCCGCCATTGGCCCGATGAGAAGTGCCTCGGGGACCATGTCTTGGGCGCCGCCACAGGTCCAGTGAGGACTGCCTCGGGGACCATGTCCTGGGCGCTGCCATTTGCCTGGGGATAAGGGCCCCCGGTCACCTGACCATGTCCCGGGCGTCGCCACTGGCCCGGTGAGAAGTGCCCTGGAGACCCCATCCCGACCGCCGCCATGTGCCCGGGGACCAGCCGGAGACCCCGTCGCGGGCACCGCCTTTTTGCCTGGGGACAAGGGCCCCCGGTGACCCACCCCAGGCGCCGCCATTGGTCCGGCGACAAGGGTCCCCGGTGAATTGTCCCGGGTGAAGGCCGCAAGGGCCTCCTGCGCAGTGTAACGTGGGGATCACATGAGGATTGCCTCGGGAATCGATGAGGACACTTGTCAAGCATCCGAGCACCTGGTTAGCAAAAGGACGTTGAAGCCCCTCGATCCGACAGCCGCCGCCGGGGTAGTCTTGTAATTTGCATCTTTTGGGCCGATATATGCCCTTGTAACCTTTTCTTGTAACGGACGTCAGTTCATTATCATCAATACACAAAAACGAATAGGCGTGCTTTGGAGCACTCTCCCTGCGTGAGAGCTCCCCCAGCCGACCCTCGTCGGGAGCACCTCGACAGGACTAGGGTCTCCATTGAGGCCCGAACCTGTATAAACCCTTGTGTCACTCTCTGTGTTGGTGCGACGGGAGAGGACCGGTCGCTCGGTCAGCTCGCGTCGCTTTTCATTCGCTAGGAACCTCTGTAGTACCTACCGGGGTATTCGTAACACCACGACAATTGGCGCCAACCTTGGGGACTCATGAGGAATTGCCATGGCTCCCCCAAGAACGAGTGCTTACGCCCTACCTGGTGACGCTGGTCCCTGAGACCAGGGAAATGTTGGTCGAAGCTCTTGTTGAGGGCCAACTTCGCACCCAGCGCACCATGGAGGAGACGCTCCGCGTCTTGGCGTGGCCGCCGGCCCCCGTCTATCCGCCGCAGTTCCCATTCATGGGGATCTTGCCCCCGTTTATTGGGCACCTGATAGCCCCCCGATTCCCGGGAGCCCAGCTGTTAATGAGACCTATGACCCCGTCGGGGGCTACGTCCCCCCAGCGGGCCAGTCATCCCAAGTGTTCCCCATGCCGGGAGCCTTCCCCGCACAGGGGGCTTACCCCGTGCCTGGAGCCTTCTCGATGCCGGGGTCTTATCTCGCGCCGGGAACCTTCCCGGGACTGGGGTCTCATCCTACTCTGGGAGCTTTCCCCGCGCCGGGGGCCGGCCCCGCCCCGCGAGCCGTGTCCATGCGGGACGCAGCTGAGGAGATGGCTCTCCTCTGGATCTCCCCCTTCACCAACGGGAAGAGGGGGATCGGTATGGGCCCCGAGCAGCGGCCCCCGGTGAAGCCGGTGACGCGACGTAAGCTCCGGGAACCCGCTGCATTGTACTTACAAAGTTTTAAGAAATTGACTAACTCTTTACCTCTTGCAGTCCGGCCATACCCGGCGGCGCGGGACAAGGCGGAGAACCTCTTAGGGAGGTACTTCGCCGATGAGCACGAGCGCGTCGTGCGCGCCGTGGGCGAGGGCCCCCCCAAGAACTTGGTAGCGGCGGCCTTCGGGCTAAAGCTGCCGGAGAGGAAGCCTCTCCCCAACCCCGGGTCGCACAAACGGGGGAAGGAGGCGGCCGGGGGCTCGGAGCCCAAGAAGGCCCGGGTTGAAAAGACCCCCGGCCCATCTACGACGCCGGCGGCGACACCGGCGAAGCCCCGGGACGAGACCCCCGGGAGCGAACGTGCCCGGGCACCGTCCCGGAAGGAAGCAACACCTCCTCCCCCGAAGGGCGCCGTCGAGGCGCGGGGGAAGGAGGCGACCGCGGGCGGGGCGGCGTCCGACTCAGCGAACTACGCCCCGTCGCCGCTCACGGTGGAGCTCCTCCCGCCCCTTCCAGCTTCTTTGGAGCCGGAGAGGCTGGAGGTGAGATTCGCGGGGGCCTCGCCCCCGCGGGTTTGGCCGGTGGATGAGGGGGGGAGCCCCTCGGTCTACGAGGTTCCTCCGGAGGAGGGGGCCCCGAGGACCTTCCGGCCCAGGGCAGGGAAAGGCTTGATGGTTCCCCCCCGGGCGGGGGTTCCCGCCGAGAGCTCCTCGGCCACGTCTTCGGGGGGCACTACCTCGTCGACGAAGACGTCGGCCGCGTTACCGGACCTTGAGGTCCGGGGACCCCCCGCTGGCGGCGCCGGGCGGGAGACCCCTTTGCTCCCCGCACTTCAAAAGGGCCTGCATACCCGGAAGGTGCAGGCCTTCATCGCGGGAGGGACGCTCCATGAGCGTTTTGAGGGGCTTCAATCCTTTGGGGCCCAGGTAACCCGAGTCGATGACGTCTTCATTTATTTCCTGCACTTCAAGATTTTTCTAACTCTATATATTTCGTAGGTGGCAGCTGTTACCTGGGGCCTTGAGCAGCGGGTCGCCCGGCTGCTTAAGGAGGCGGAGGGCCGGGCCGCGGCCTCCGTAGGGCAGCGCGAGGAGGCCCTCCGGGAACGCGACGAAGCCCTCGTGGAATTGACCTGGGCCCGGGCCCAGGTTCATATTTTCGAGGCCATCAACGCCCGCCTCCGAGAGGAGGCCAAGGCGAGGGAGGAGGCGCTCCGTGAGCTCGAGAGCTAAGCGTCCGGGCGGTGGCGGACGCAGGCCGCTCCGTGCGGACGGCCCTCGAGGGCCTTGGCGTAAGCCTCGGCTCCGGGAGCAGGGAGGTGCCGCCGGCGACCCTCGCGAAGGCTGTGCGTTTCCTCAACGCACAGGTCTCCGCCATCCCGGAGGCTGCCGATGTTTGGGCGCGGGGTCGGGCAATCCCCGTCGTCGTGGCCGCTGCGGGGCTCATCGAGCTCTGGGGGGTCGGTGCCCGGGCGATCGGGGGCCGCATCCCCGGAAGGTTCCCGGACTCCATCGAGCCTTCGCGCCGGGAGGTCGAGCAGCTCGCCGGAGGGTTCTACGACCGGATCATCCGGGCGTGGTTCCCGGCTCCGGCGCCTCCGGTGGGAGACGCCCCAGCCCCGGCCTCGGAGGAAGCCCCCCGCGGGGAGGACGCCAATGAACATGTATGAGCCTCCCCCCGGGTCTTAGCTAGGGCCCTTTTTTGTTTTAGGATTTTTTGATTCCGGTAGCTTCTTAGAAGAAGCCCCGGGCACTTGTACATAAACATTTTGAATGTAATGAAGTTAGAATTTTTTTCTAAGTCTTTGAATTGAATTTACTGTTACCAGGGTTCTCGGGAGGTTGCTCCCGGGCGAAGGTCCGGGAGGGGCTCCCCGGGGGACGCCCAAGCGGCTTTGATTTTGCTAAGCCTCCTCTCCGGGAATCACGGCGAGGATAGTGTCCGGGAGCCGATCCGGTTGACGTGGCATCCGTAGTGGCACTTGGAAAACTTTGATAATCATCGTGCCAAATTGTCGCCTCCGCGACCGGGGCTCCGGATGATCCCTCCCCTCCGGATACTTCCACCGGCGGGATACGAGTTCTGGCCTGAAGATGTGCTCCGGGAGCTAGCGGAGAGCCTCCGGGAGTATTAGGTGTAGGACCCTTTGGGCTTAGAGAATCCCCCGTGTTAGAACCCGAGTTGTATCGTTTCCGAAGCCCACCGGAGGGGGAAGATGTCCTCCGGGTTTGAGAATCAATAAAGCGCTGTGTTGTTGTTTCTTTTCAGTGCCTCTATTTTCCTCTTCTTGGATGGTCTGGACGACTCATCTTAACAAGGATGAGCTAAGTTTCCTCGTGGGCGGTGCGGTCGACACCCGGGGGTTCCTTATCCCCCCCGCCAACAGCGGGCCGGAGAATAGCTCCGCGCGCTGTGGGGGTAACAAGGCCCCCGGCATAGAAGTCACCTTCCGGGAGACAATCGTCCGGTCGCTGTGAGAACGGGGAGCCGGGAATAAGGCGTCATGTGGAACAAACATCCAAGAAAACCCGACGAGATTTCCAGAGGCGAGCTTCCTAGGAGACATTCGTCCGGTTGCCGTGAGTACGGGGAACCGGGAATAGGGTCTTTGGGGAAGAGAACGCTCGAGAAATCCGTGACTTCTCCGAGAGACAATCGTCCGGTCGCCATGAGAACGGGGAGCCGGGAATAGGGTCTCCGGGAGGCATTCATCCGGTCACCGTGAGAACGGGGAGCCGGGAATAAGGTCGCTGGGGACCAATCGTCCGGTCGTCGTGAAAACGGGGAGCCGGGAATAACGTCGACTCCCGGAGGAGGAAGATAGATCCAATCGAGCCGCAAGAGGCCGATCTTCCGGTCGCCGTGAAAACGGGGAGCCAGGAATAACGTCGACTCCTGGAGGAGGAAGATAGATCCAATCGAGCCGCAAGGGGCGATCTTGCGGTCGCTGTGAAAACGGGGAGCCGGGAATAACGTCGACTCCCGGAGGAGGAAGATAGACCCAATCGAGCCGCAAGGGGCGATCTTCCGGTCGCCGTGAAAACGGGGAGCCGGGAATAACGTCGACTCCCGGAGGAGGAAGTGCCCGAAGACGGGGCTTGAGTGTTTGGGCAGGGGACTAGTCTCCCAAAGTGACTCGTTACCACGGCCACTGTGACCGGGTTGCCGCTTACACCCTCAGTCCACGAGGGCTGATCGTAAGCCGCCCTACGGGAGTGGAGACTCGCGTTGTAGGGACTTGTTGGGGCTGGCCCACTTCCTCGCGGGGAGGGCATCCTCACGGGGAGGGCATCGCCGCTAGGGGCAGCAATGAGAGTTTAAAAAGCAAGACCTATGTATTGCTAATAAAATGAAGTACAGGGCCTCCCCCTGCGAAGCCGCGAAAGGGGAGAAAAATACAGCGTCCCTCCTCCCCCTCCGGCGTGAACGCTCTGGGGGAGGGGACAGGCCCGTAAGGCTAAACATAGAACTTGCGATGTAAACGCAAGTTCCACGTGTGCTTCAACTCCTGCTCCTGAAGGTTGGACAGCTTGTAGGCCCCCGAGCCCAGGACCGCGGAGATCCTGTAAGGGCCCTCCCACTTGGGGGAGAGCTTACCCAGGGCCTGAGGGTCCGTCACGCGCTTGAGGAAAAGGTCCCCAAGGCGGAAAGCTTTCTCGCGCACGCGCTGATTGTACGCGCGCGCTATTTCTTGCTCGTAGAGGGCGTGGCGGAGGAGCGCTCGGTCGCGTTCCTCCTCCATGAGGTCGATCTCCAGACGCTGGTTGGCCTCGTTGGCCTGGTACGCTGAGGGCGTAGCTCCTTCCAAGAGCTCAACTCGCAGTGACCGGAAGCCAATCTCCGGGGGGAGGACCGCCTCCGCCCCGTAGACCAGGGAGAAGGGAGTACGCCCCGTCGCCCGGGACGGGGTCGTGCGCATGGAGCAGAGGATGCTAGGGAGCTCCTCTGCCCATGCACCCCGCTTAGAAGCGGTTTGCTCGAGTCTCCGGCGTAACCCCTGTAGGATCACGCCGTTGACCCTCTCGACAGCCCCATTGCTCCGGGGATGGGCCACCGAGGCAAAGTGGATGACGAGCCCCAGGCCTTCGCAGAATTCCCGGAAATAAGCCGAGTCGAATTGGGTGCCGTTGTCCACGGTGATTTCCTGGGGGACGCCAAAACGACATATGACGTTTTTCCAGAAAAACCACTGAACGGTCCGGGACGTGATGCTGGCCAAAGGCTCCGCCTCAACCCACTTTGGAAAATAGTCGACTGCGACTACCGCATACTTGTACCCCCCGGGCGCTGGGGGGAAGTGCCCTGAGAGGTCCATCCCCCAGCGCACAGAGGGCCAAGTGATGGGGATCGTCTGCAGCGCTATAGGGGGGAGGTTTGAGCCCTTGGCCATCTTCTGGCATGCCTCGCACGCGGAGACGAGGTCTCGCGCGTCGCGCATGACCGTGGGCCAGTAGAAGCCCTACCGGAGGGCCTTGGCTGCGATGACACGCGGGGCTTGGTGAGAACCACAGCTCCCCGCGTGGATGTCTTCGAGAAGTTGAAGTCCCTCCGGCCGGGGGAGGCAGCGCAGGAGGGCGGAAGCCCCCCGCTTGTAGAGCCTCCCCTCCAGCAGGAGATATGCCCGGGCTTTAGCCCGGAGGCGTTTAGCCTCGGTCTCACTAGGAGGGTCCCCCTCCCCCTTGATGAAGGAGATGAGGGGGTCCATCCAAGACGGAGTCCGGGTGATCTCGGCGACCTCCGGGACATTAGGCTCGTTGCCCGTGCCCGGGGAGGCCACCGAGGGCTTCGCGATGATCTCCAGGAAAGCCCCTTGGGGAGCGATTCCCGGGCGCTTGCCGCCCAGGCCAAGGCGTCGGCCCAGTCATTGTCCCTCCGTGGGATATGCCGGGCCTCGAGGCCGTTGAAATGCCTCTCCATCTTTCGCACTTCCTGCAAATAAAGACTTAAGTTTGCGTCATGGCACAGGTAAGACTTGTCCACTTGGCAAACTACGAGCTGAGAATCTCCGTTGACTAGGAGGCGCCGGATCCCCAGGGAACGCGCGAGGCGCATGCCGAGGAGCAAAGCCTCGTATTCGACGACGTTGTTGGTTGCGGGGAACTCGAGCCGCGCGGCGTACTCGAGTTCCTTCCCCTTGGGGCTCCGGAGGACTACTCCCGCACCAGCCCCGGCGAGACACAGCGACCCATCGAACATAAGGGTCCAATGATCATTGCGTCGGGGCGGCATAGGGAGATCTTCGTCCCCGGACCCAGAGGCGGGTGTCCACTCTGCGACGAAGTCGGCGAGGACCTGCGACTTGATGGCGGAGCGGCCGGTAAGGGACAGGGAGAAGGGGGCGAGCTCGGCCCCCCTCTTCCCAATCCGGCTGGTGGCTTCCTTGTTCGGCAGTACCTCCCAAAGGGGAAGGGACGACGGGACGGTGATGGGGTGCCCCAGGAAGTAATGCCGAAGCTTCCGGGACGCCATGAGAAGGGCGTAGCAGATCCTCATGTAGTACACGGGACGCTGCTGCCCCCCTTGCTCCTTCACCAAGACCGCGCTGACGGCGACAGGGGTCGTGGCGAGGTAGAGGAGCAAGGGCTCTTCCGGGGACGGACTCACGAGCATTGGAGGGCTCGTGTGGTACTTCTTGAGGTCGTTGAAGGCTTCCTGGGCCTCGGGGGTCCAGCGGAACCCCACGAGCCCCCGGAGGATCATGAAGAACTGAAGGCCTCGCTCCCCCGACCGGGAGACGAAGCGGCTGAGTGCGGCTAGGCGGCCGGAGAGCCGCTGGACATCCTTGACGGAGCGCGGCGGGGGCATATCTAGGAATGCCCGGATCTTCTCGGGGTTTGCCTCAATGCCCCGCTGGGACACGAGGAAACCCAGGAGCTTCCCCCCGCGCACCCCGAAGGCACACTTCTCCGGGTTGAGTTTTAGCCCGAACGCTCGGAGGTTACGGAAGGTTTCAGCCAGGTCGTCAATGTGGGAGGCTGCGCGGGGACTCTTGACGACAGCGTCGTCTACGTATACTTCGACGTTGCGGCCGACTTGCTCTTTGAAAACCAATGTCATGAGGCGCTGGAAGGTTGCCCCCGCGTTCTTGAGCCCGAAGAGCATATGGACGTAGCAAAAGGTTCCGAGGGGAGTAATAAAACTCGTCTTCTCCTCATCCCCCTCCGCCATCCGGACTTGATGGTAGCCAGAGTTAGGCGTCTAGGAAGCTCATGAGCTCGCACCCCGCAGTGGAGTCGACGAGCTGGTCAATCCGCGGGAGCGGGAAGTTGTCTTTGGGGCAGGCGCGGTTAAGGTCGGTGAAGTCCACGCACATCCGCCACCTGCTAGTTGATTTCTTGAAGAGGACGGGGCTCGCGAGCCACTCGGGGTGCAAGACCTCCCGGATGAACCCCGCCTCTCGGAGCCGGGTGATCTCCGCCTTGATTGCCTCTTGGAGCTCGAGGGAGAGTTTCCGCAGCTTCTGTTTGACCGGGGGGTGACCGGGGGCCACTGCAAGCTTGTGCTCAGTGACCTCCCAGGCGACGCCCCGCATGTCTGACGGCTTCCACGCAAAAACATCGGAGTTTTCGCGCAGAAAAGCCGCAAGTTGCGCTGCGTGCTCCTCGGGGAGCTCCGCCCCGATCCGGACGGTTTTGTCTTCGTTGCCTGGGGACAGCAGGCCCTTCCGGAGGCCCCCTTCTGGACGCGGCTTGAGGGGCCTCCCGGGCGGTGGCGTAGCAGCATCTATTCCGGGGGAGAAACCTCCCCCCCGGGAGTCTTTATGAAGTTGACGCTTCCGATTGTGGCCGCAGCGCGCTCATATAGAGCACGGGCCATGTCTTGGTGTCCCCGGACGTTGATCACACCATGCGGCCCGATGATCTTCATGCAGAGATAGTTTTGATGGGTGGCAGCCCCCAGCCGGTTGATTGTTGTCCTCCCCATAATCACGTTGTAGGAGGAGGAGAGGTCCACCATGTTGAAGCGGACCAGCTTGGTCCGGTAGTTCTCCGCGGTGCCGAAGGTCATTGGAAGATCTACCTTGCCCACGGGGTGGATGGCCTTCCCCGGGACAAAACCTTGCAGGGGCCCGGCAGCGGGCTGCAGGAGCTTCTCATCCACCTGCATTTCTTTGAAGGCCTTCAGGAATAACACATCGGCGGAGCTCCCGCCGTCCACCAGGATCCGAGCCAGATGGCAGTTGTAGATGGTTGCGGAGACAATGAGCGCGTCGTCGTGGGGGAAGCGAACCCCCCGCGCGTCTTCTGCCGTGAAGGTGAGGGGGACGTCTGACCACTTCGGTGGCGGGGACGCCTGTAGCACCCCCACAACCTTGACCTCGCGCGCGTACTCCTTACGCTGGCGCTTAGAGTCCCGCCCAGAGGCAGATCCTCCCACGATGACGTTGATGTGCCGCTGCGAAGTTTGAAAGGGGAGAGCTTCTGAAGGCTCCCCCTCTTGCGTTTGCTGACCCCCCGTGGGAGCGGGAAGAGCCGGAACAGCTGGCCGAGGGAGCAAGGAGGCCGGACTCCCCCCCCTACCCGCGCTGGTCGAGGAAGTCCGCGAAGTGCTGCAGCAGCTGGCTACAATCTCGGGTAGCGTGGGTATTGGACCTGTGGAGGCTGCACCACGGTCCTTCCCGCCTTCTCCCCGCGGGGCCTTCCCGGCCGCGCAAAGACTGTCCTCCCCCATGGCCCTTCGGTTTGGGGAAGGGGCGGTTGGCCCTCGGGGGCTCGCGTGAGCCACCTCCACCCTCGAGGACAAAGGTGTCCCGAGGCCGTGGCTCGCTACGCCCCCCCTTCCTGGAGCGTTTGGGGGGATCCCTGGCCCCCCGGTCGACGGGGCTGGGATCCCCCTGGGTCTTCTTCCAGATATCGTCTTCCTCCGCCCGAGCGTACTTTTCGAGCACGTTGAAGAGCTCGTCGGCGGAAGAGGGGCAACTCCGGGAGAGCCTTTGGTGGAGCTCCCCCGGGAGGACGCCGCTTTTGCAGGCTTCGATGACCGTGGAGTCGGGGCCGTGGGCCACTTTGCTCTTCACCTGAGCAAAGTGCTGGAAGAAGCTTCTGATGGTTTCCCCAGTCCTCTGCCGGACAGTGTACAGCTGCAAGGAGTCCAGGGGACGCACGTAGTTCCCCTGGAAGTTGGCACAGAACTCCCGCTTGAGCTGCGGGAAAGACTTGATGGAGCCGGCCTTCAGGTTGTAGAACCAGCAGCGGGCAATGCCGGAGAGGTAGAGGGGGCTGGTTAGCCCCCTGCACTTCCCGGGGGGAGCCCCGGTCGCTGTCTTCCTTCACGGGACCCTCGCTGTCTGAGTCCGGAAGCGGTCCGAGAGGTCCGCCAGAATGGCGGTGGCGACGCTTTTCCTCCGGACCGGGACGGAGTTCCCGGACGTCCGTGCTCTCCGCCGGAGAGGTTGGCTCTTCAGCGGGTCTCTTCCCCCGGCCGGTGCGAGAGCGAGGCTCGCCGCGCCCGCGGCCGGGGGGAAGTTCTTCCCCGCGCTCTGGTGAACGCATTCGCTCGACCTCCCCTGGGGCGAAACGGACCTGTCCCGCCGAGGGAGGGAGCTCGTGCGCTGTAGCTTCCGGAGCCGGTTGGGGCGAGCCCCCTGCGACGACCCCCGGGACCAGAAAGGGGGAAGCCCCTGTATCATCCGGAACCGGGGAGGGGGCGCCCGCGGCAACGCCTGGAATCGAAGTGGAGGGGGCCCCAGTGGCCACGACCGGAACCGGGAAGGGAGCAGGCCCTGTAACACCCGGAACCGGCGAGGGGGGAGCCCCCGCGGCGACGTCCGGAACCGGGGAGCCCATGCGGGGGGAAGTCCGCTGCAGCACGGGGCCTGCTATGTCAACCGCCCCCGGTGCGGTAAACGCGACGCGGGGGGCGGGACTGGCTCCCGGCGCAGGGTAAACCCCCCGCAAGAAGTGGGCTCCCGGCCCCGGGAATAAGTCGGGGACGGGGTACCCCCCTGGTGCCGCGAAGGGCCCCGGCATGAAGTAACCTCCCGGTACCGGGACGGGCACGGGTGTACCACCCCAGTTTTTGACTATCTTTTCTGCTTACGAATCAGCATACCTTCTTTGGAAACCCTGATATTTTAACCCTATCTTGATCTTGGATATGCCACTACCTTAACCTAAAAAGTTGGCTGCTAAACTTCATTGACCTGATCGTTTTCACATTTCAGTCCAAAGGTGTTTCAATTTAGTCCTTTTCAGAAGTTTCAGAAAACCCAAAAAGGCTAAAAGTCCCAGATCACCTCAAAATCCAAATCTGATCAAGTGATAACCTTTCTTTCATTTTTCTGAACATTTTTCCCTTCTGGAAGAATCCCAGAATCTCGACGAAAACCCTAGTTTCAGCCTCGACAAAAGTTCAAACCCTAATTACCCTGTTTTACCCTGTTTTCGATTTTTGTCAAAACCACCAGATGTTATCGGATTTCATAATTTTTCCTGCTAGATGAGTCCAAGACATTTAGTAGCACTCATCTGCAAAATCAGAATTCAAATCAGCTCTTCAGATCTTCAGAATTGCAAATAGGCCCAAATCCCCGAGCCAAAACCTTCACAGATCAGTCCAAATCATTGCAAATAAGTCCAAGGTTCACAACCAGGTCCCTGTGAAGTTTTCAACCAGCAACCGCCAAATTGCCGCGCCGTTAACTCGCCGCCGGCGAAGCCCCTCGCGCTGCCACCTCACGGCCACGTAGCCACCAGCCGTGCGCAGCTGTACCGCCACCGTGGAGCGCTCAAACCCCACCGTGCCATCTTCTTCCTCGCGCGCGCGTGCTGCTGCTGCTGCCAGGAGCTTCATGCCACTTGGCCGCCATCCCGAAGATCATCGCCACCATCCTGACCAAATCCTGTTTCCCCGCGATTCACTGTCGCTGGCAGAGCCCCGTCGCGTCCCGAAGTGCATCGATGACCATCCCGGCGTCAGAAGAAGATCTCCCCAGCGATTGCTGCTGCTCCCGAGAGCCTCACCCGCGGCTATATAAGCCCCTCCCTTGCCTAGCATTGCCTCGCACCACCCCACAGCTTATTTGCCTTAGCCTTAGCACCAGAGAGCAACCGAGCCCTCAGCGCCGCCGCGAAGCCCATCTTCTCCGGCGAGTCGTTTCTGGAGCTCACGGCGCCAGCTTCGCCCGAAGCTTCTTCCTCCAAACCAACGCCACCATTAATTGGTCCCCGGCGCACCTCAACGCCGGCAATCACCAGAAAACCGAAATCCCCTGTTCCCGCAATGCCGAGCGATTCAAGGCAAATTGATCCTCGTGCCTGTAGAGGATATTGATCAGTGAGCTAGGAGGAACAAACCTGCAAGCTTGGATTCGCCAATTTTGCCCCGAGCGCCGGATTTCCACGTTCGAGCCTCGGTAGTTCGCCGGAGCACGCCGCCGTGCTTCTCCAGCCGATCTCTGGCAAAATTGAGTGCACCAATAGCCTTGTGACAGCCCCTACATGCTTCCCGAGCGTTGAATTGAGTTCAAACGCCCTGGAACGAAAACCCCCAAATCGGTGCCTTCGTCTTCGGCCCCGATCGCCGGAGTTCATTTTCCGGCCAAACCAGCCGATGAGACCTTGTCATTTAGATAGATCTCAACCCCCTGAGCAATTTTGTCTACTAGCCCGACCTCTGAATCGACCTGAATCAAAAGTTATAGCCATGCCAAGGTTGCTGTCCGGTGGCTCAGTTCATGTCCTGGCCACCGTGTTTGCTCACCGGATTTGGCCACCCTCCGGCCGCTTTCAGCCCTTGAGCCTGTTGAGAGTTTTGTAGCTGTTATCAATGCCTAAACCCCAGACAAAGTTGTGCATCAATTGGAGTCCTGAGTCAAAAGTTATGCAATGCCCTAGTTTCTGGCCATGTCTAACACTATGTCAGTGCATGTCCACCTGTGGCATTGGATGATTTAGACTTGTTTCTTTTGAGCAATTGAAATGCCACTTTGTCCACTAAGCCTTTTGAACCATGTTCTACAACATTCCCTACTATCACATCTCCAGAAAACAAACCTAGAACCGATTTAGGGCAATGTCAAGCCATGAGTCGAATGTCAGCCCTTCGACATTCAAGCCCTTTGAACCCATCTCTTCGACCAATGTCAAGTGACCTTGTCTAAACCAATTCCCCTGCATGCATGATGTATTTACGTATTATTTTCTAGTGCTTGTATGCTTATATAGTGTGTATGTGTTGTTTGTACCCGTCGTGGAACCAGACGTTGAAGGAGCAGAGGAGATCCCTGAAGATTCATTTGAGCAGCTAGACCCGTCACTGCAAGGCAAGTCTCAAACCCTTGATCATGTCTCACCTACTATTTTGAAATGAAGTATGTTAACTGTTTTCCAGTATATGCATGCCTTAGATTCAAATAAGAATTATGTTTCAATAAAATGACTAGATATGACCTAAATGATTGTAAAGCCCCTTTTGACATTGAATATCCCTGCACCCTTGTTACCCTAGATTATCATGCTTAGGCTATGCTATGCTCGATGATTATATGATAAATGTTGAATGGTAACATATGAGAAAAGCATGTTCAAAACCCCTTTTTGTGAAAGAAAATGTGATTGGAATCGATAGTGAGGATGGTTTGATTGGATGGTGCTGTGTGCGCACTGGTTGTCGGTCCAGTTTCTTGCGAGAACTGGTGGGCCGCAGAAGGCCGCGAGTGATGTGAGTTCAGAAAAATCATGAGAGGAAAAGGTGGAAAGAAGGAAGACGCCCTAAGCCAGATTAAGTCGTGCGCGACTGTAATCAAGAGAGGCTATGTGTCTAGCGAGAACATAGGCCCAGGCTAGGAAGTAAGGCAGTGGGGAGGACCCACAACGGTACTTGAGACTTAACTGTCTATTTACCGGGCAGGGAAATAGTTAATACTAGGACTGTAAATTGTTGTGTCATCTCGGCCTTGTCACATGCGTAAAAGTCGCATGAAGCTGATCCGACTTGAAAGCCGAATGATTGGTGGATTAAGGTGGTACACCTTTGCAAAGTTTAAAAAGTATCAGATACTCTGAGCTCCCAGGTCATGGAGTCTGCGCGCTGTGAATTCTATTCACGTCGATGCAGCACAAGTAGCTTTTGGAAGTTTTTCACAAAATCTGAGTAAAGTGGTGACTCACGAAAGACCGCCACACACAACATTTTCTGAAAATCTAGTTAGGATTTCAAAAGCCTCGCTTTCGAAAATAAGGACCCTTCTTCAAAGCAGTATGTGAAAATCTATTATATATGTGTGTACAAAACCAAAGAGCTATTTCTTGAGAAACTCCCCATCATCTATATATATGCATTGTTACTTGGGACTTGTTGAGCACCATGTGGACAATGTGCTCACCCTTGCTTTTCAAACAAATTTAGAGGAAGGATTCGTCGACCCTGAATCTTATGGTCTTGAACCCAATGTGGAACAAGAAGAAGAAACTGAGGACCCATCTGGTTAAAGGGTTATGCACCAAGGTGGAGTTCGATGTGGAGAAGGCCCATGCAATACCGCCGCTGCAGAGAAAGAAGACTGAAGAAGTCCTTTTGTTTATCGTTGCTGTTTTATTTTGTGCCGACCCTTGTGTCAAAAACTCCTTAATTTGTATTAACAATTAAATGCGTCATTTCGGCGCTAAGTTATTGTAATGTTGGTCCTTGTGATCAGCACTTGTTTTTAATTACTCGCATTTTTATATAATGCATTCTATTGTTGTGAGCTGCAATGTGCCTTTTCTGAGTGCAATCCACCTGGGCGATTGCCACTGGAATCCTCAAATGAGGGTCCCACAGAACTTGGTATCAGAGCAGAAGACTCGACTGTAGGTCGTAACCCTTAGATAGACTTTGGCGTCCCTAGAAGAAAAGTTCGCTAGTTCTTTGTCAAAATTTGTTTACGAAAACCTATTTTCCTTAAGAAAACTGTTATTTTTGATCTTTGAAAAAAGATTTTGGACTTCTCTTATAGATGCCTTTCGTTCTGTCTTCAGATGGCTTCCGACAGGAGATACCTTCATGGAGACGAGCTCGGATCGTGGGCACTGTTGTTGTGGATGATGCTGCAATTCCTTGGAGCACGGGACAGTCAGAGACCGGTATATTGCGTCTGGCAAGATGAGATAAATGGACGACCCATAGGTTGTCGGGCCTCGGTGATTGTCTACGAGATCCCCGAGCATGGGAGAGGCTCAGTTAGACGCCAAGCCCGTAGAGAAGAAGAGGAGGATGCTATCTTGGACGCTGCCCGGTGTGCTGTAGCTTCCGTCTGGCAGATGTACAGCGACTACCTTTCTGATTCCCCTCACCGCTTCGTGCCTTACCAGGTCCCCGGATCGGAGTACCGAGTTGTTCTTCCATCCAGTGACCAAGAGGACGCTATCCTGACGAAGACTCGAGACGTCGTTCGCGCTTCTGAGATTGGATACACCCGCCTATTTCGAGACTACGAGCGTGTTTGCGATGATCGCCACTACCTTGAGGGCATGCTTATTAGGGCTCGTGCAAGTATCCGAGAAAAAGAAAGACAAATTCAAGAAATGGCTGAATCAAGTGGAGAAAAGGACCTTGAAGCTGCAGAGTCGGTAACCAAGAAGAGTCGCCCAAAGTTGAGGATCACCGCTCGCAAGAAGGTAGGAAACTCGAAGGAGTATCTCAGTGGTTTCATGCCTGCGTCGCGTGGCATAGTCATCAACGGTCAAGCGATCGAGCTTCCCTGCACCGCAAAGAAGGAGAAGACCCCTGAGGGAAAAGGGAAGGAGATTGTCAACATCAACGACGACAACGAAGATGACCCGATGGATGCTGATGACGATGAGGAGGAGTATCCCGAGGAGGTTGAGCCTTGTGATTCTTCTGATGATGCTGAGGAGTGACTGCAGACTTTTGACCTTTTGTGCCTAGCCCAGCAGACGCTAGATTTCCTTTTGTTGTAGTTGTTTTAGTATGGTTGATGTATGCTGGTTGCTAGAGGAGCTCTGTAAGCCAATGAGGCTAGAAGCTTTGTATCTTTTGAAAAATTGGTTTATGGAAAAGTCATTTTGCATATCCTTATTCTTACTTCTTGAGTTAATGCCAGCATTCTGCTAGCATCCCTGTGAACGATTCTTTCCGAATCAATGTTTCTATTCTTAACCTCCTGTTTGAGTAGGATGGTTAACACACGTGCGAGACCCCAGGAAGGAGGGCTAGAGGAAAACCCCAACAATACAAGAGCTACACCCGGAGCAAGAGGCCGCACAGACCCCGATAGACCAGGATCTTCGACGATGCCATAGGGAGGTGACATCAACGATGTGCTGCTATGGATGGAGCGCAATCGTCAAGAGTCAGCGGCTGTGCAGAACCAAATCTTGGGATAGCTGATGCAGCATATTGCATCCGGACAAACTGAAGGACCCGTGATGGGCGCAAAGTTAACTGATTTTCAAAAGACGCGACCCCCGACTTTCTCAAGCACAGAAGACCCCATCGTGGCAGACGACTGGCTCCGAGATGTGGAAAGAAAGTTGAATACCGTCAGATGCAGTGATGAAGAAAAGCTCTTGTACGGATCGAACCAACTGGCTGGACCTGCTGCTGCTTGGTGGGAGAATTACCAGACCGTGCACACCAACAGAGATTCGATCACCTGGAATGAGTTCAAGGAGGAATTCCGTAGATACCACGTCCCAAAAGGCGTTGTCCAGGCAAAGCGCCGAGAATTCGTAAATCTGCGACAAGGGAGTAAGACCGTGAAACAGTACCTGCATGAATTTATTCAACTGGCAAGATACGCACCTGAAGATATAGCGACAGAGGAAAGGAAGATTGATAGGTTTTGTGAAGGACTACAGAATTCCCTGCAATACCAACTGTCATCCCACGAGTTCACAGACTTCCACGTCCTAATAAACCGACTACTTAAGATGGAGGAGAAAAGAGGAATAATTGAAGAAGACCGAAAGAGGAAGGCTTTGCCCAACTCTTACCAAGGAAGTGCTAGTCGAGGGAGACCGATGCCAACTTTCCGACCAGCCTTCAGACCACCTCAGAGACCCCAAAGGCCTGCGCCTATTGCAATAGCTCAATGTGCTGGATGTAGAGGAAATCACCTCTTGAAGGACTGCCCCCTTAAGAACGAGGAGTGCTTTCACTGCGGAAGGAAGGGACATCGTAGGAACACTTGTCCACTGCAACACCTTCCATCCAATGTCGCTCGTATGCAAGCTGCAAGACCCTCTGTTCCAGCCCAAGGCTTCACCAAGAATGCTCCACCCTCCAGAGGAGGAAGGTTTCAAAATGGCCGAGGAAGAGGAGTACCTGCTGCAGGTCACGGAAGACTTAACTATGCATCCGCCGTTGAAGCAGGAGAAGCATCAGACGTCGTAATCGGTAGGATCTTTATCCGCTCTGAACTTTCAGTTGCATTATTTGACCCTGGTGCTACTCATTCATTCGTGTCAAGACCTTTCATGCTCAGAAATAAGTTGCCAGTATCTGCATTAGAGTTCCCTATTTTAATTCAATCCCCTGGAGCTCGAATGCCTGTCAACTCTATCTGTAGAAATATCGCCTTTAGTATTGGCAATCTAGGATTCCTAGCAAACCTGCTAGTTTTGGACCTTCAAGGACTAGACGTCATTCTCGGAATGGATTGGCTAGCCAAGCATAAAGGCCAGATGGACTGTGAAAAGAAGGCAATAACCCTGACGAATGCTGAAGGAAAACAAGTCACACTCCACGTAGAGAGATCAATAGTGAACAACCGAGTGTATAGTTTGAACAGCTTGGAAGGAGTTCCATTTGAGGGAGTTCCAATAGTGAATGAATATCCAGAAGTTTTTCTTGAAGAGCTTCCCGGAATGCCACCAGATCGGGACATTGAATTCTCAATCGAATTAAAACCCGGATCTGCCCCTTATGCAAGAAAGCTTGCACGTATGACAAGTGAAGAACAAGAAGAATTAAGAAAGCAAGTGGAAGAATTGGAAAGAAAGGGATTTGTTAGAACAAGTTCCTCACCTTGGGGAGCCCCTGTACTTTTCGCTAAGAAGAAAGATGGCAGTCTACGACTTTGTGTCGACTACAGGAAACTGAACGATATGACGATCAAGAACAAGTACCCTTTGCCAAGGATCGATGATCTCTTTGATCAACTAAGAGGAGCAAAGATATTTTCAAGGATCGACCTATGGTCTGGATACCACCAGCTGAAGATTCGAGAACAAGATTGACGAGGATTGACACCCGGGTCACTTCTAATAAACTTCTGGTTCAAGACAGGTTCGAACCAGACATGTGTCTGGAGATGCGAACTCTAGCTATTCTGAGAGGCATCACCACGAGGTCGCAAGCTTTACGCGATCAAGTCGCAGCTTTACGCGGTCAGACCGTAAGCCTTGCGCAGTCAAAAGTTCGTGGGCTATACGCGAACTACACATTCGGGATATTACGCGGTCAGCCAAATCCCGCGGTCAGAACATCTGCCGATCAGGATACCTGGGATCTATCTATTCGGTTGTCCATACGACAGGATATTCTAGGTATCCCAAAGATTCCTACACGTGGAAAATCAACCGTCAGGAGGTTAACACGTACAGTTATTCATGAATAACTGTGTGTTTAACCTGCGTGGAGGTTAAGAGCAGTTTCAAAAACCGTATCCAACCGTCCGTGCAACCGATTGATGCAGTTTCCTTCAAATGGCACCCTTTCAAGCAGTATAAAAGGATGGCATGAAGTGTCAATCAGGGAGGATCGAAGTTAGCCAAGTCTACGGCACACCTCATATAGCATTTTTAAGTCTTCTTTAGCTTATCTTTGTACACTTTTATAGGAAAAATCCTTGCCTGTGAGGACTTTTCCTTCCATTTGTAAACATTTTACCACACTTAGTGAAATCTCAACAGGACGTAGGGCTTTTACTCCCACCATCGAGGGCCCGAACCTGTCTAAATTCTCTGTGCTCCTGTTCACCATTGTTCAGCATACCTTCCCGAAGGGTCATCTTGAAAGGTCTCACTATTACAAATTCTGCATAAGTTCGACTGAGGACTCCGAGTCTGAATCGTCGACAGCTGGTGCCCACCGTGGGGCCTTTCTCAAGGCGTCTTAATTGAAATTCGGAGGTTTGCCGAAACATGGCTGGAGCATATGATTCCGAGAATGATTTCGATCTCGAGGATTATGCTCATATCCCAATGCCTTCTCCAAGTGATCCCGTTCCGATGGAAGAGGTCGAAGGCCAGAATCTTCCACAGGATGAATCATCTCCCCGAGTCATGATAATCGACCAGGAGGTAACTGGCACAAGGTCAGAACCCGCAGAGGTTCTTAATGTGTTAGGTGATGAATCCGGCCCGTCATGCGATCCCACTGAGGGAAAGTATGATGGCGACCCCGAGGTTAGCCCAGGGAGGTTCGACCCTGATAACCTCCACCGTCTCTTTGATTTCGAGTCTGACTCGGAACAGACCGAGATGTTCTCCCCATCGACAACTTCTCTCCCTAGGCAGTTTGCTGCGTTGTCGGAGGAAACTCCCGATCAACAGGCTGCCAGGGAAGAAGAAGATCGCAAACAGAAGGAGGAGCAAGATCTCGAGCAACAAAACAACGAACTACGCAGAACTGCCCTAGAGGCTCTTCAAGATGCGCAGGTTCGTTACGATGCTGCCCCGAGTTCTTCTCGACGGTCGCGTGGTCATAGACGTGACCAGACTCCTTCCTTACCACCGGAGCACTTCCCAGTGGACGAGGAAACAATAACACCTGGTGCCCCTAGGAGAAGTACCCATGGTCGACAGCGATCTATCGCGGAAGTCATGCGCAATTTTCCTCCTACGGTCACGGATGCGCAGAGACCGGCCTTTTACAGGATCCTGGCGGAAAGATTGGACGAGGTCGCATCCGAGGCGACCCCAACAGCCTCTTCCCGCTCAGTGACACATTCCCGTGATCGAGATGGTCCTCATTTTGGCTCTGGCCGACGGAGTCACCCGCCGCCTATACCGTCCCGACAGGACAAATATCGGCGAATGCAGGACTCTCGCAGTAGGGATCGAGTTCCCGTTCATTCTCGTTTGGGACCCCGAGTAACCCCGCCATTAAGTGAGTTTGCTCGAAACCCGACCGAAAGTCGCAGGACGGTTCACGGTCCTTACGTTGGTTGCAAAGCTTTCTCGCCTGGCCTACGAGCAGTCGTTTGGCCCGATAAGTTTCTACCAGGGGCCATTGAGAGGTTTGATGGAACTCAGAACCCATCCGAGTTTCTTCAGATCTATATTACTGCCATCCAAGCAGCAGGAGGCGATGACAAGGTCATGGCCAACTACCTGCCAACAGTCCTCGTAGGACCGGCTAGAACCTGGTTGTTCAACCAGCCTGAGGGTTCTATCTATAATTGGGAAATGCTATGCGATGCCATCCTCAGCAATTTCCAAAACTGTTACCAAAAGCCGGGTAAGGAGGACGACTTGCATAGATTGCGGCAAACTTCGACCGAAACGCTTCGGCAGTTTGTCAAGAGGTTTGTCGGGGTAAGAAATACCATCCCGAACATATCTGATGGCTCCGTAATCAGGGCATTTAAGCATGTCGTTCGATACCGGAGATTCACTGAAGACTTGCTCATCCACCCTCCTCGATCGGTGGCCGATCTGTTCGATATGGCTGATCGATACTCCGATGCAGCCGAGGCAGTCGAATGGAACCGAATGGTTGACAAGGGGGACCTACCGCCCCAACCAGGCTTCAAGGATGCCAAGAAAGAAGATTCGAGCAAAAAGCCGGAGTCTTCACCCGGTGGGAAGTCAAAAAAGTCGAAGAGGAACCGCTCTGGACAGTACCGTGAGGTCGCGGTCGCGGAGAAACCACCTTCGACCAAAGGTAATAAATCTTCTTTTAAAAGTAAAACTGCTTCTGGTGGCCGGGATTCCGACCAGCCAGAAAAATCAACTAATCCGTAGGAGGGCAAAAGGTGGTGTCCACTCCACAATTCCGCAGGCCACGATCTCAAAAACTGCAGGAGTTGGTTGAAACAGCTGGATGATTTCTACCAAGGAGCTGGGCCAATGCCAACCTTACCGCCCAAAGAGCAGGCGTGCGGGGTTAGAGACGTCGATGGAGACGAAGAAATGGCTTACCAGGTACCTCAAAATCATGTTAATGTCATTTTCGGAGGTTCCTCCTCTTTCGTTTCCAAAAGGCAGTTTAAAACTTTTTGCCGAGAGGTTAACCAAACGGAGACATCCCTTGGTGAACCTCAATATCCCCGTTGGTCGGATATGCCTTTGACGTTCGACCGCGCTGACTGTCCTGCGGGGCTAACCCGACCATTGAGGTTACCTCTGGTTATTACCCCAATCATCAGCAACGCGAGAGTCGAAAGGGTCCTGATCGACGGGGGAAGTTCCCTTGATCTTTTATTGGTCAAGACACTCGACGAGATGCAAATTCCTCGTTCGAAGATCAAGCCCATAATCCATCCGTTTTATGGGATAATCCCAGGCCCCTCCATGATGCCATTGGGACAAGTGGTCCTCCCGGTCACTCTGGGAGAACCAGATAACTTTCGAACAGAATTGGTTACTTTCGATGTAATCGATTGTGATTCAGCTTATAATGCAATCTTTGGCAGGCCTACTCTCGCTAAGTTCATGATGGCAACGCACTATGCTTATCAGTGCGGGAAATTGCCTGGCCCCAAAGGTGTCATTTCGGTCCGAGGTAGTCGCAATGTGGCACTCACGTGCGACCGGCTATCTTTGGAGATGGTCGATCAACTTCCCCTCCGGGACGCTCAGGTCGCCACTGTCGCCATCGATGCGATCAGGGCTGCTCCTCGACCAGATGAGAAACTCAAACAAGTTCCTTTGTACCCAGATGACTCATCCAGGACAATTCGGGTTGGGTCAGCCCTGGATGACAAATAGGAACTCGACCTCGTTGCTTTCCTCCGAGCTAACGCAGACGTGTTTGCGTGGAAACCGTCCGACATGCCCGGTGTCCCAAGGGAAGTAATTGAGCACAGGTTAGCAATTCGACCTGGACAACGACCAATAAAGCAAAAGCTCAGGCGTTTTGCCACCGACCGACAGGAAGCCATCCGAGAAGAGTTAGACAAACTCTTACAAGCCGGGTTTATCCGCGAGGTGAATCACCCGGACTGGCTCGCCAATCCGGTCATGGTCCGCAAGTCAAATGGCAAGTGGCGCATGTGCGTCGACTATACTAGCCTCAATAGTGCCTGTCCGAAGGACGACTTTCCCCTTCCCCGCATCGACCAGCTGGTTGACTCCACTGCGGGTTGCGAACTGATGAGTTTTCTGGATGCCTACTCGGGATATCATCAAATTAGCATGGCAGAAGACGATGAAGAGAAAACTGCCTTCATCACCCCGTTCGGCACATACTGCTACGTCAGAATGCCGTTCGGTCTCAAGAACGCTGGTTCCACGTACCAGCGCTTGATGCAAAAGACCTTTCTTTCCCAGATAGGGCGTAATCTCGAAGCATATGTAGACGACTTGGTTGTAAAGAGCACCAAAAGATTGTCTCATTTGGACGATCTTGCTGAAACCTTCTGTAACTTGAATCGCTTTGGAATAAAATTGAACCCGGAGAAATGTTCTTTCGGGGTTTCTTCAGGAAAGCTTCTTGGTTTCCTTGTGTGTTCCAGGGGCATTGAGGTTAATCCTGAGAAAATCAGAGCTATTGAACAAATGAGGTCGCCCTCGACCATGAAGGATGTTCAACGCCTGGCTGGTCGCATGGCGGCTTTAAGTCGCTTCATATCGCGATTAGGCGAAAGGGGACTACCTTTCTTTAAAGCCTTGCGTAAACATCATAACTTCACGTGGTCCGACGAATCCGAAAAAGCGTTTCAGGAGGTAAAAACATACCTTTCCAGTCCACCGGTATTGGTGTCTCCTGAAAAGGAAGAACCATTAGTTCTGTATTTGGCGGCCACCCCGCACGCGGTCAGCGCAGTTCTGATCGCGGAAAGGGAAGGAGTACACAGACCCGTCTACTATGTGAGCGAAGTACTTCATGGTCCTAAGGAGCGCTACCCTGAGGTCCAGAAGATACTTTACGCACTACTGATGGCTTCCCGTAAGCTACGACATTACTTTCAAGCACACAAGATCACAGTACCCTCCTCTTTTCCTTTAGGGGATATTGTCCGAAATCCAGAAAAATCTGGTCGAATCGCCAAATGGGCTGTCGAATTCGGTGCCTTCGAGATCCATTTCACCCCTCGCACGGCGGTTAAGTCTCAGGTTTTGGCCGACTTTGTGGTCGAATGGACCAACCCTGAGCCACCCGTGCGGTTGGCAAAGGAATTGGAGTGCCCCGATTATTGGACAATGTACTTTGACGGCTCCCGTAGTTTTCAACACTCGGGGGCTGGAGTGGTCTTAGTTACGCCTCAGGGCGAACAGCTTAAGTATGTCATTCAACTACACTTTGTTTCAACCAACAATGCAGCAGAGTATGAAGGTCTTCTTGCAGGGCTCCGGGCAGCAAAATTCCTCGGAGTCCGTCGATTGGTGGTGAGGGGGGACTCACAGCTGGTCGTAAACCAGGTAAACAAGGAGTACAGCACCTCCGATGAGACAATGGCTCATTACCTGGGGGAAGTGAGGAAATTGGAAAAACACTTCAGTCACTTCGAAGTCCAATACATCCCGCGAAAGGACAACATTCTCGCAGATCAATTATCCAAAATTGGATCCTCACGCTCATCCGCTCCGGCAGGAGTGTTCATTGAACACTTGGACCATCCTTCGATCATGACTTCGGTCGAGGATGATCCGGCAATAGCCTTCGTTGCCAACCTCGGTCAGGAACAAGATTGGACTCATCCATTGAGGGTCTATCTTGAACATGGGACCCTACCCGAGGACGAAACCAAAAGCGATCGGTTAATTCGAAAGGCGCGTCTGTACAAACTCATAGATGGGGTTATGTACAGAAAGGGTACTCAAGGAGTATTCATGCGCTGCATATCTCAGGAGGAAGGAAAATCCCTCTTGAAAGAAATACATGACGGTGTATGCGGTGCACACGCGTCATACAGAACACTGGTCGGAAAAGTTTTTCGACAGGGATTCTACTGGCCTTCGGCACTCGATGATGCCAAGCTTATGGTCAAGATGTGTCCACAGTGTCAGTTTCATGCAAGACAGGTTCATCAACCTGCTTATGCATTGCAAACTATTCCTCTCGCATGGCCTTTCGCGATCTGGGGAATGGATATCGTCGGTCCTATGCCACAAGCGGTCAATGGATACAAGTTTTTGTTCGTAGCCATTGACACATTCACAAAGTGGATTGAGGCCGAACCAGTACGAAATATTACTGCATCAGCCGCACAAAAGTTCTTTCACAAGAACATTGTGGCACGATTTGGTGTTCCAAACCGTCTCGTCACAGACAACGGTTCTCAGTTCGCTAGCGGTCTTTTCCTAGACTACTGCGATCAGATTGGGACCAAGGTGTGCTTTGCTTCCGTGGCACATCCACAAAGCAATGGTGCCGTGGAACGGGCCAATGGGCAAGTATTGCAAGGTATCAAAAAACGCGTTTTTGATCGCCTCAAGACCCGCTCGGGGGCTTGGGCAGACGAGCTCTATACTGTTCTATGGGCACTACGGACTACCTCTAGTCGAGCCACCGGCGAGACACCCTTCCATTTGGTCTATGGAGCCGAGGCTGTGTTGCCTATGGAAGTAAGTATTGGATCTGTTCGCACGAATCAATTCGAACAGGTCAACCAATCCGAACAGCGATCGCGAGATCTCATCCTCCTGGAAGAACGGCGTGATCGCGCCCTGATTAAGTCCGCGGTATACTTGCAGGCTCTACGCAGGTATCACAGTAAAAAGGTGCGACCACGTGATCTCAACGTGGGCGACTTGGTTTTACGAAAAATTCAAGACCAGTCTAACCGCAATAAATTCTCCCCAAAGTGGGAGGGACCATACACTGTCGTCTCAGTGCCGCGGCCAGGATCTGCGCGGTTAGCCATGGAGGATGGTCGGATTTTGTCCAATACTTGGAACATCGATCAACTTCGCATGTTTTACGTGTAAGTATTCCAATCACTTTTTTCCTGTTCAATTAGCATCTTTTCATAAAAAGCATGTCTTGTTTTCATACAATGAGTGTTTTTCTTTAAGCCCAAATTATACAAATTCGACCTGGGGGCTGATCGCTGGCGGTTAGGTTATTACAGCATTTTTCAACCGGATTCGCTGGTCAATCTCATGATCACTTCCAGATAAGTCACTCCTAAATAAGCCGTTTCTCAACGCACACGGGGCTATCTGGCTAGTCTTCGGTCATTTGGGTGGCTACCAGTTTGCAATAAGGTTGAAATGTTACTTTAATCTTGACCATCGGCTTGAAGCACATATCCTTGGTCATCATACTTATGTTTTCCCCTCTGCTTAAAATACTAAGGCTTCAGTATTCATAAAACAGAGGCGGGGGCTAGAGGAATATACTTATAGTATGAAACTTATGATGTGAATATGCACTTTCTTTTGAAAAAATTGTTTTACATACATAGCATTGTAATTACAATTGTTTGGTTACAAAATGTAAGGATCATTCGATCCTCAGCTCAGCCAAGAGTTTGTCAACGAAGGGCTTAACTTCTTCAATAACGGCGTCAAGCAGTTCTTCACTCTCGACCTCAACCGGTCCCACCAGCGCGCTCAGATTCGCATCTGGGCCATGGTGAAGTCGAACCCGGCTGAGTACGGCAGAAGCGGCTGATCGGACTCTCGTCCTGATTGTCTCTTCACGTCGCCGTAAATCTCCAGGGAGATATTCGAGCAGTGATTCTGCTTGAGTTGTAAGCAGTGATGCCCAATCGCTGACATTTGGGTCGTCCTTCCTCAACTCTACCACGTTGGTATTCAAAAGGCTGGCTATGGCCTTCAGTTTTTTGAAGACCAGTAGGCTCAACTCTTTGACCACTTGATCAGTATGGTTGAGCGAGGACTCGAGAAGCATCTTGTCCTTGACAAGCTATGTAATGTGACCTGCTTGCGCTGTACAGAGAAAAGAGGTTATTAAACAAGAAACGGCTTTAAGTTTTCTCAAATTGAGAGTCGACTTACCAGCCTTCTCAGACTGAAGTTTATTGATTTCAGTCCGTAGTTTCTGGAACTCTGTAACTGAGTTCAGCTTTATCTTGGTTAACTCTTTCTTCAAGAACGTAACCTCTCTGCAGCAAAATCAGGTTAGTCACAATTAAAGCCTACTTATATTAACAGAAGAATGACGATCCTCACTTGCGCAAGCCGTCACGATCTTTTTGAACAGCCGCCATGCTAGCCATTGCAGCATGCGACTGGCTCGTCACCCATGACAAGCCCTGTGACACAAAGCAAGAGAGTCAAGTATGCTCTAAAGGCGATTCAAGCGCCGAAACAGAGGTGATCATACCTTCATAAACATATTTAAAGCGGCATCATCCATGCTAGCAGGAATCCTTGCTAGCGCGCCTGAAGTGCCTGCGACGGGGACAGTTGATGGGAGTGCCGGCCGGACGCCACCCCCAGAGGCCACTGGTGGTGACCTAGTCCCTGTACTTGTTTCACCTCCCGCGGTCCGGACGACTTCCTGAACCACGGGAGTAGAGCGCTCTTCATTAGAGGCTCCCTCATCAGCCCTAGCTTCAACCTCCCCAGTGGCGGTTGAAGGTGTAGGCGCTGTCTTCTTTTGCCTAACAGGAAGAGTGGGTCAGACAGCTTTTATCTAAGATTATTGTCAAGTAAGAGTTCTTACCTTATTCGAAATCCCATTCGTTCCTGGGACTTCTGGGAAAATTCCCCTTGTGAGGGAGAGCCGTCTCCGGTTCTTGCCTTCCTTATGGTAAATAAGACAGCACCCCCCTGGAAATATCATGTTACAGGCATATTCTTAGGGAACAGGTAGAAACACATAGGTCTTTACCTGGGTTACCGGGCTAATTGGTGGGGCTTCATCCAAAGGTCTTGGCGATTCCTGAGTTGCTGGAACCATCACAGCCGGCCTTTGTTCGTCTACCTCCTCCTCTGTCCGCGGAGGAGGAGGATTTTCCTCCCTGGAATCCCCAGTGGACCCAGGGGGAAGCTCTCCTTCCTGTATGTACATTAACTTGTCAAATGCGCAGAAAGAGCCATGGAGGGAATGATCGAAAAGATCCTTTACCTTAGTCGTCCCTTTGACCAGGGAAGCAGAGATGACTGACCCTGAAACCCCGGGGGCTTCAGGAGTTGGAAGGTCACCCGCGACCACCAGATCTTCGGTGGTCGCAGGGTCAGCCACGGCCACCTCTTCAGCAGCTGTGGTCTCTGCGGGGCAGCCTGGGGCATCACTGGATGGAAGATCCGCGATCTTCCTCCTTCGAAGGATCAGAGGAACGTCATCCTCTTCCTCCTCGCTCCCCTCTCCTTGTACGACGAAGAAGTGATTCCATGTCGCGCCTGAAAAAGTAGCAGGAATGCGATATCTTACCGCAGTCTTTCTTGCGGGACGAGGAACGCTTCGTGAAGACCCCTCTCCAGGGTTCAGCTTGGTCTTCTTAGAGGCAGGACTCTTTGTCCTGGGTCTCTGAGAGACCTTCTTCACGTTCCTCGCCGTCGGCTTCTTCAGAGAGCCGACATTTTCACTTGGGAATGTTGCATCCGCAAACCTCCCTAGGAGCTATTCTCATTCCAATGGGATTGATTAGTGCTGGACATACATAAAACCTGCAAAACAGAGGCCAAGTGGAAAGTTTACCTTTCGGCGCTCCTGTTTAAGGTCGTCGCCAGCATGAATCAAGCTTTGGGGGCGAGGAGATCCCTTGGGGCCCTCTACCTCGGCGTTGTACGCCCTGAGGAGGTAGTTAGTCCGCCTCTCAATCTCAGCTGAGGACAGGACTGTTCCCAGATACGAGTTAAATTGATACATTTCAAAAATGACATAAAAGGATTTCAATGTCCGAAATAAGTACCTTCGTTATAGTCCAGGGTAGTGTCCGCCATGGACGTGATCTCCCAAGCCGGATGAGCCCTTTCACGTAGGGTGCTCACCCGATTCTTCACAAAGTCTCGGATGACGTCACGTGCCGTCAGCCCTTGTTCGACTAAGTGAAGGATCACCTCGGCATGCTTCATGAACTCCGCGTTCATCGCCGGGAGAGTATCCAACTCGCTCGTTTTCTCCGGCCGCGAGTTCTCGAACCACAGCCCGCTCGGTCGGCGGGGTGCAGTAAAACCATTTCTGGTGCCACCCGTGCACTGAGTCTCACAGGGGTGGGGAGGGATACTCCTTTTTATCCCTCAGCCGGAAGTAGATGCATCCGGCGGCGTTGGTGCTCTTCGACCACGCCGAAAAGTAAAATCGTCGGAAAAGATCCACGCTGGGATATACTCCGACGAAGGCTTCACAGAGATGCTGGAATACTGCAAGAATCAGCATCGCGTTGGGGTGGAGGTTGATCAGTTCCGACCCATAATGTTCAAAGATATCCTTAAGGAACCGACTCTCAGGGAATCGGAACCCGCAACGAAAATACTCCTCAAAAACCACCAACTCGCCTTCTTGGACGGTTGGGGTTTCTTGGTCCTTCTCCGCAGGTCGCCAGTTAATGAGCAGCCGCGGAGAAAGGATCTCCTCCTTCTCAAGCGCCATCAGGCTCTCCTCAGAATGATGAATGGATCTGCTCCAGGACGCCATCTATGGTGTAGAATCAAAGGGGAAGCTGGCGATTTGCGGAAGATGAAGGCTGAAGAAAGTGAGGGTTTTGAGCGGCGGGAATTCTAAGGGTTTTTTCGCGGCTGAGTGGCTTCCTCAAGAAGCTACCTACTGCTTTTTATAGACCCAAGGCGACGCATTAATGAGTAAACGGCTCGTTTCAAACGTTCCATTAAATGCTTTATTCATTTCCCATAATGGATACTGTCTCTGATGGACCCGATAAAGTACTCAGGCGTCGGATCTGAAACAAAAAGACTTCTTTGTTTTGGAAACTGAAAGTGTAAAAGGACTGAAAAATTTCCAGTACTTTTTAGAGGAAGTTTTTCCTTTTTATACTTTGAACATTTTGTTCGAAAAAATCACGTAACCCAATTTTTAACGTACTGAAGTGTTTCTAATTGGGTTATGGTTTTATCGAAATCATGTTCTAGGCTAAAACTTCGTCTCTAATAAAAGTAATAGTCTAACCGGATGTTCAACTCTGGTCGCAATTCAGTTCTAACCGCGGCCTTAAGTCTGATCGCGGCATCAGGGCAGGTCATGGTGATCTTTTAAAGCACGATTCTAATCGCAGAACTGAAAATTCCTGTGTATGAATGGTCGCGGACTAAGCTTTTAGCCTTAATTTCGCACAGAAGGTATGAAGAATGTTCATATGGATAAAAGAAACTTTATTTATTACATTCTTTACATACAAAAGGGATACGGTCGATAAAAGCATCGACTTGTTCCGAAAGAAGTTTACAAAGTTCCCCAAGGGACATATTGTTGTCAGTAGGATCTACACTGACAACCCCCAAGGAACTAGCGACTACTCTAAGTCTATCGATATCGTCCCTAACAACGGACGCACTATTGTCCCTAATCAAGTCAGAGAGTTCTCGCTGTTGCTGAGCGAAGTCTCTCTCTCGACGGAAATGGTGCGCCTCCTCTCGGGATCGATCAAGACATTCGGCTAAACGCAGAATCTTCGAGGCCATCTCCTCAGTCTTCTTCTCCAGGGCATTCTTCTCTTCCAGGAGAGTCTGTCCGGAAGGAAGAAATGGAGCAGCAGAAGGCTGATCGCTGGGGCCTTCTACCTCCTGCATTTTGCAAAAGTTAGTCATATTAACTAAAATTATCAGCAAAAAGGGAGAAGAATTGTTACCTGTCCCGGTGACACACCCATCTTGGGAGGAAGATCATCATATGGTGGAAGTGCAACCTTCCCAGAAGAAGATTGCTTTGCCAACCCAATATGGCGATCATCTGATCGAGGGATAGTCACCGCTTGCCGACCAGGATGTTGATCACCCAAAAGGATGGGGGAATTGGATGTGAAGGGATCTTTCTCTAAGGATAAAGGCCTAACTTGCCGAGAGGCATGAACGGGGAGGGTCAAAGGAACTGAAGGAAGAAAGAAACTCGCTACATTCTTCACCTTTGTTCCACTAGAAGATCCTTCGTCAACCTTGGGTTTCTTCCTTAAGGGAGACAGGACTTCATTCGACCCTTGTTCGACAATTTCCCCTTCATCGCTCTCAATCTCGATGATTTTGTGATCTGCCATTGGGAAGAGTAAGTGAAAAGGAAAGAGGCCAGGTAACAAGAAAAAGACTTAGGCGTAAGAGGGAAATTGTAAATCTTTACATGTCCAGGGGTCTGGTATTTATAGCCGCCAGGTCGACGGTTCGCCTCCCAGACACCTCGAGTTTCGTTAAAGACATTTACAATTTTACCTCGAGATAAAAATCTCTACGGCGCCATCACTGCCCGTCACGTAATGTCAGAACCCGTCTTGAAAAACCAACCGTTTTCACTTAGTGCGCCACTAAGTGGAGAAGTTAAAGGGCCGGGTTAAAAATCCAATGCACGGTTTTTAAATTCGAAATAAACACGTCTCTCCGTTTTCTTCGAATTTGGGGGCTAGCTGACGAGGATTGACACCCGGGTCACTTCTAATAAACTTCTGGTTCAAGACAGGTTCGAACCAGACATGTGTCTGGAGATGCGAACTCAAGCTATTCTGAGAGGCATCACCACGAGGTCGCAAGCTTTACGCGATCAAGTCGCAGCTTTACGCGGTCAGACCGTAAGCCTTGCGCGGTCAAAAGTTCGTGGGCTATACGCGAACTACACATTCGGGATATTACGCGGTCAGCCGAATCCCGCGGTCAGAACATCTGCCGATCAGGATACCTGGGATCTATCTATTCGGTTGTCCATACGACAGGATATTCTAGGTATCCCAAAGATTCCTACACGTGGAAAATCAACCGTCAGGAGGTTAACACGTACAGTTATTCATGAATAACTGTGTGTTTAACCTGCGTGGAGGTTAAGAGCAGTTTCAAAAACCGTATCCAACCGTCCGTGCAACCGATTGATGCAGTTTCCTTCACATGGCACCCTTTCAAGCAGTATAAAAGGATGGCATGAAGTATCAATCAGGGAGGATCGAAGTTAGCCAAGTCTACGGCACACCTCATATAGCATTTTAAGTCTTCTTTAGCTTATCTTTGTACACTTTTATAGGAAAAATCCTTGCCTGTGAGGACTTTTCCTTCCATTTGTAAACATTTTACCACACTTAGTGAAATCTCAACAGGACGTAGGGCTTTTACTCCCACCATCGAGGGCCCGAACCTGTCTAAATTCTCTGTGCTCCTGTTCACCATTGTTCAGCATACCTTCCCGAAGGGTCATCTTGAAAGGTCTCACTATTACAAATTCTGCATAAGTTCGACTGAGGACTCCGAGTCCGAATCGTCGACAAAGATATCCCAAAAACTGCATTCATAACAAGATATGGATTGCATGAGTTTACTGTAGTGCCATTTGGTTTAACGAATGCGCCAGCAGTGTTCATGAATTTGATGAACAAGGTTCTCATGGAATTTCTGGACAAGTTTGTCATTGTGTTTGTCGACGACATCCTCATCTTTTCAGAGTCAGAGGAAAAGCACGCACAACATCTTAGGATGGTGTTGGAAAAGTTAGTAGAACATCGACTGTATGCCAAATTCGATAAGTGTGCCTTTTGGTTAAAAGAAATTTCGTTCTTAGGCCACATTATCTCTGGAAAAGGAATCTCAATGGATCCGTCAAAAATTCAGGCTATCATGGAATGGAAACAACCGGAGACAGTGACTGAAGTAAGAAGTTTCCTAGGATTAGCCGGGTATTACCGGAGATTTGTCAAAGGATTCTCCAAGATTACAAAGCCACTCACCAGACTACTAAAGAAAGATGTTTTATTCGACTAGACAGAAGGATGTGAAAAGAGCTTTGAGGAGTTGAAGAAGATATTAATGACCGCACCTGTCCTTACGTTACCGGATAACAAAAAGGATTTTGAAGTCTACTGCGATGCGTCAAAGCAAGGACTAGGTTGTGTCCTTATGCAAGAAGGAAGAGTCGTAGCTTATTCATCGAGACAATTGCGACCACATGAGGAGAATTATCCAACTCACGACTTGGAGTTAGCCGCCGTCGTTCATGCGTTAAAGATTTGGCGACACTATCTACTTGGAAATAGATGTGAAATCTACACGGACCACAAGAGTTTGAAATACATCTTCACCCAACAAGACTTGAACATGAGACAGCGAAGATGGCTAGAGCTGATTAAAGATTATGACCTTAGAATACACTACCACCCTGGAAAAGCGAATGTAGTAGCTGATGCCTTGAGCAGAAAATCCTACTGCAATCAAGCAAAGATCTTAGGAATACCACCCCAATTGCTTGGAGATTTCGAGAAGTTGAGTTTAGAGTTCGTTGAACAAGGAACCGTCGCCGCATTAGCAGTAAAATGTGAGCTGAAGGACCAAATCCGAAAAGCTCAAGAAGTGGATCTGAGTATTCAGAAGATGAAAGAAGACATGAAACACGAGGATGTGATTAACCTTCGTGAGGACGAAGAAGGAATTTTGTGGTATCATGACCGAATCTGTGTTCCAGAAGACAAGGAAATCAAGAACATGATACTGCAAGAGGCCCATTGTACCCTGTACTCTATTCACCCAGGTAGTACAAAGATGTATCAAGATCTAAAGGATCGGTTTTGGTGGAAAGGAATGAAGAAGGAGATTGCCGAGTTTATAGCTTCTTGTGACACCTGTCAAAGAGTGAAAGCAGAACATCAGAAACCTGCAGGACCGCTGCAACCCCTACCAACCCCGGAATGGAAATGGGATGAGATTGGAATGGATTTCATAGTTGGTTTACCAAGAACCCAACAAGGATACGATTCTATATGGGTCATAGTCGATAGATTGACGAAAGTAGCTCATTTTCTACCAGTAAAGACGCAGTACACAACGCAAAAACTGGCAGAGCTGTATCTTACCAAGATTGTTACGCTACATGGAGTACCAAAAACAATCGTCTCAGACAGAGGAGCACAATTTGTATCAAGATTTTGGGAAGAGTTACAGAAATCCCTAGGAACGAAGTTGAAGTTCAGTACAGCTTACCACCCGCAAACTGGAGGTCAAACAGAAAGAGTGAACCAAATTTTAGAAGATATGTTGAGAGCTTGTGCTTTGGACTATGGAAATTCTTGGGAACAATTTCTACCATACGCAGAATTTACCTACAACAATAGCTACCAAGTGAGTCTACAAATGGCCCCTTACGAAGCACTTTATGGAAGGAAGTGCCGTACGCCGCTATATTGGACCGAAGTGGGACAGAAGCAATTCCTTGGACCGCAATTAGTGGAGGATGCCACGGCTCATGTGAGGATCATACAAGAGAGATTGAAAACGGCCCAGTCTCGACAAAAGAGTTACGCCGACAGAAGAAGGAGGGAACTATCCTTCGAGATAGGCGATTACGTGTATCTCAAAGTGATACCCTACAAAGGAGTTCGACGATTCCAGATGAAGGGAAAGTTGAGCCCAAGATATGTAGGACCATACAAGGTTTTGGAAAGACGAGGAGAAGTAGCACACAAACTAGAGCTACCGCCTGAGTTAGCAGGAGTCCATGATGTCTTTCACGTATCCCAACTGAGGAAATGCCTGAGAAAACCAACGGAGCAAGTGTCTCCCACAGAAATAGAGGATCAACCGGATCTGACATGTCAGGAATATCCAGTCAAGGTGTTAGAAGTCAGTGAAAGGAGATTGAAGTCAAGGACCATAAAGTTTTGCAGAGTCCAATGGAATAACGACACCGAAGAAGAATCAACTTGGGAGAGAGAAGAAGAGCTGCGTCAGAATTTTCCTTACCTATTCTCAGACTGTTCGGAATCTCAAGGACGAGATTATTCCTAAGGAGGGTAGGTTGTAACACCCCAGTTTTTGACTATCTTTTCTGCTTACAAATCAGCATACCTTCTTTGGAAACCCTGATATTTTAACCCTATCTTGATCTTGGGTATGCCACTACCTTAACCTAAAAAGTTGGCTGCTGAACTTCATTGACCAGATCGTTTTCACATTTCAGTCCAAAGGTGTTTCAATTTAGTCCTTTTCAGAAGTTTCAGAAAACCCAAAAAGGCTAAAAGTCCCAGATCACCTCAAAATCCAAATCTGATCAAGTGATAACCTTTCTTTCATTTTTCTGAACATTTTTCCCTTCTGGAAGAATCCCAGAATCTCGACGAAAACCCTAGTTTCAGCCTCGACAAAAGTTCAAACCCTAATTACCCTGTTTTACCCTGTTTTCGATTTTTGTCAAAACCACCAGATGTTATCGGATTTCATAATTTTTCCTGCTAGATGAGTCCAAGACATTTAGTAGCACTCATCTGCAAAATCAGAATTCAAATCAGCTCTTCAGATCTTCAGAATTGCAAATAGGCCCAAATCCCCGAGCCAAAACCTTCACAGATCAGTCCAAATCATTGCAAATAAGTCCAAGGTTCACAACCAGGTCCCTGTGAAGTTTTCAACCAGCAACCGCCAAATTGCCGCGCCGTTAACTCGCCGCCGGCGAAGCCCCTCACGCTGCCACCTCACGGCCACGTAGCCACTAGCCGTGCGCAGCTGTACCGCCACCGTGGAGCGCTCAAACCCCACCGTGCCATCTTCTTCCTCGCGCGCGCGTGCTGCTGCTGCTACTGCTGCCAGGAGCTTCATGCCACTTGGCCGCCATCCCGAAGATCATCGCCACCATCCTGACCAAATCCTGTTTCCCCGTGATTCACCGTCTCTGGCAGAGCCCCGCCGCATCCCGAAGTGCATCGATGACCATCTCGGCGTCAGAAGAAGATCTCCCCGGCGATTGCTACTGCTCCCGAGAGCCTCACCCGCGGCTATATAAGCCCCCTCCCTCGCCCAGCATTGCCTCGCACCACCCCACAGCTTATTTGCCTTAGCCTTAGCACCAGAGAGCAACCGAGCCCTCAGCGCCGCCGCGAAGCCCATCTTCTCCGGCGAGTCGTTTCTGGAGCTCACGGCGCCAGCTTCGCCCGAAGCTTCTTCCTCCAAACCAACGCCACCAGTAAGCTCCCTACACCTCTCTCTTCGTACCGTAGCCATTAATTGGTCCCCGGCGCACGTCAACGCCGGCAATCACCAGAAAACCGAAATCCCCTGTTCCCGCAATGCCGAGCGATTCAAGCCAAATTGATCCTCGTGCCTGTAGAGGATATTGATCAGTGAGCTAGGAGGAACAAACCTGCAAGCTTGGATTCGCCAATTTTGCCCCGAGCGCCGGATTTCCACGTTCGAGCCTCGGTAGTTCGCCGGAGCACGCCGCCGTGCTTCTCCAGCCGATCTCTGGCAAAATTGAGTGCACCAATAGCCTTGTGACAGCCCCTAGATGCTTCCCGAGCGTTGAATTGAGTTCAAACGCCCTGGAACGAAAACCCCCAAATCGGTGCCTTCGTCTTCGGCCCCGATCGCCGGAGTTCATTTTCCGGCCAAACCAGCCGATGAGACCTTGTCATTTAGATAGATCTCAACCCCCTGAGCAATTTTGTCTAATAGCTCGACCTCTGAATCGACCTGAATCAAAAGTTATAGCCATGCCAAGGTTGCTGTCCAGTGGCTCAGTTCATGTCCAGGCCACCGTGTTTGCTCACCAGATTTGGCCACCCTCCGGCCACTTTCAGCCCTTGAGCCTGTTGAGAGTTTTGTAGCTGTTATCAATGCCTAAACCCCAGACAAAGTTGTGCATCAATTGGAGTCCTGAGTCAAAAGTTATGCAATGCCCTAGTTTCTGGCCATGTCTAACACTATGTCAGTGCATGTCCACCTGTGGCATTGGATGATTTAGACTTGTTTCTTTTGAGCAATTGAAATGCCACTTTGTCCACTAAGCCTTTTGAACCATGTTCTACAACATTCCCTACTATCACATCTCCAGAAAACAAACCTAGAACCGATTTAGGGCAATGTCAAGCCATGAGTCGAATGTCAGCCCTTCAACATTCACCCCTTTGAACCCATCTCTTCGACCAATGTCAAGTGACCTTGTCTAAACCAATTCCCCTGCATGCATGATGTATTTACGTATTATTTTCTAGTGCTTGTATGCTTATATAGTGTGTATGTGTTGTTTGTACCCGTCGTGGAACCAGACGTTGAAGGAGCAGAGGAGATCCCTGAAGATTCATTTGAGCAGCTAGACCCGTCACTGCAAGGCAAGTCTCAAACCCTTGATCATGTCTCACCTACTATTTTGAAATGAAGTATGTTAACTGTTTTCCAGTATATGCATGCCTTAGATTCAAATAAGAATTATGTTTCAATAAAATGACTAGATATGACCTAAATGATTGTAAAGCCCCTTTTGACATTGAATATCCCTGCACCCTTGTTACCCTAGATTATCATGCTTAGGCTATGCTATGCTCGATGATTATATGATAAATGTTGAATGGTCACATATGAGAAAAGCATGTTCAAAACCCCTTTTTGTGAAAGAAAATGTGATTGGAATCGATAGTGAGGATGGTTTGATTGGATGGTGCTGTGTGCGCACTGGGAATGTGAAAGACTCCTCACTAAAGATTCATAAGGACTAGAACCTTGTGTTGTGCTTCTATGCGGTATGAAAAACGTACCAACCACCTGCCTGTTTATGGGACGGGCGCAACTTAGTAGCTTTCTTTAGTGTTAGCTTTTCCCTGCAATGGTTGTCGGTCCAGTTTCTTGCGAGAACTGGTGGGCCGCAGAAGGCCGCGAGTGATGTGAGTTCAGAAAAATCATGAGAGGAAAAGGTGGAAAGAAGGAAGACGCCCTAAGCCAGATTAAGTCGTGCGCGACTGTAATCAAGAGAGGCTATGTGTCTTGCGAGAAGATAGGCCCAGGCTAGGAAGTAAGGCAGTGGGGAGGACCCACAACGGTACTTGAGACTTAACTGTCTATTTACCGGGCAGGGAAATAGTTAATACTAGGACTGTAAATTGTTGTGTCATCTCGGCCTTGTCACATGCGTAAAAGTCGCATGAAGCTGATCCGACTTGAAAGCCGAATGATTGGTGGATTAAGGTGGTACACCTTTGCAAAGTTTAAAAAGTATCAGATACTCTGAGCTCCCAGGTCATGGAGTCTGCGCGCTGTGAATTCTATTCACGTCGATGCAGCACAGGTAGCTTTTGGAAGTTTTTCACAAAATCTGAGTAAAGTGGTGACTCACGAAAGACCGCCACACACAACATTTTCTGAAAATCTAGTTAGGATTTCAAAAGCCTCGCTTTCGAAAATAAAGACCCTTCTTCAAAGCAGTATGTGAAAATCTATTATATATGTGTGTACAAAACCAAAGAGCTATTTCTTGAGAAACTCCCCATCATCTATATATATGCATTGTTACTTGGGACTTGTTGAGCACCATGTGGACAATGTGCTCACCCTTGCTTTTCAAACAAATTTAGAGGAAGGATTCGTCGACCCTGAATCTTATGGTCTTGAACCCAATGTGGAACAAGAAGAAGAAACTGAGGACCCATCTGGTTAAAGGGTTATGCACCAAGGTGGAGTTCGATGTGGAGAAGGCCCATGCAATACCGCCGCTGCAGAGAAAGAAGACTGAAGAAGTCCTTTTGTTTATCGTTGCTGTTTTATTTTGTGCCGACCCTTGTGTCAAAAACTCCTTAATTTGTATTAACAATTAAATGCGTCATTTCGGCGCTAAGTTATTGTAATGTTGGTCCTTGTGATCAGCACTTGTTTTTAATTACTCGCATTTTTATATAATGCATTCTATTGTTGTGAGCTGCAATGTGCCTTTTCTGTGTGCAATCCACCTGGGCGATTGCCACTGGAATCCTCAAATGAGGGTCCCACACCGGGTGCTGGGAAGGGTCCGGACGTATATCCCGCAGGGGGAGGGAACCTCCCGGCAGGATCATACGCGGCGGACAACCCCCCCGAGGCCGGAGGGGCCGCCGGGTAACCCATAAACGGGGGCATGTTCCCCGGATATGGGTGCGACGCAAATGTGGGGGCCGGAGGCCGCGCTAACACGCTAAGGAGCTCGTCCATAGAGCGCTGGGCGCGGAGCTGGCCTTCCACAAGAGCTTCGAGCAGAGCGTCTCGGGGAGCCGGGGGAGCCGTCGGGGGGACGCTTGTCCCGGTCGAGGTCCCCGCGGTCACCGGGAACGACCTGGAGGTGGAAGCACCTAAGTTAAGAGGAAAGGAGGGAGGCGGTACCTGGGCCAGGTCGCCTCCGGAAGGGACCCCCGGGACAGCAGTGTCCCGGGCGGACGGCGCCGGGTCTCCGAGACCCGGATCGCCGGGAAGGGTGCGAGCCCTTGTTCTTGGGGGAGCCATGGCGTCTTGTCACGAGTCCCCACGGACGGCCCCAACTGTCGTGGTATTGCGAATACCCCGCCAGGTTTTGAGAGTGATCCTAGCGAAGATTACGCGGCGCGGGTTGACCGGATGACCGGTCCTCCCCCGCCGGACAAGCACAAAGAATGACACACGGGTTTATACAGGTTCCGGTCCCGGTGGGGGCCCTAGTCCTGTCGACGCACTCCCGACCGGAGTCGGCTGGGGAGGCTCTCTCCGGGGGAGAGGCTTCCGGAGCACGCCTGTGAGTTTAAGTATTCCAATAAAAGAACCGTTCCCTTACAACAGAGGGGTACAAGGGCTATTTATAGCCCCAAAAAGCAGCAAAAAACCTAAACTACCCCGGAAGCCACCGTCGGATTGAAGGGCAGGACCGTCCTTCTCCCGGTCAAATGCCTTGGATGCTTGACAGGTGGTCGCTAGTTCCCGAGGCGCCCCTCGCGTGACCTGCACGTGATAAACAGTTCAAGACTTTACCTTTAGGAGGGCGATGAGGCCCGGGACAGCGCCGGAGGCTACGTCCCCGGGCAAATGGCAGCGCCCGGAACGGCACCGGAGGCCACGTCCCGGGAGCCGAAAGGCGGCGCCCGGGGAGGCCTCAGAGGCCACGTCCCCGGGCAAATGGCGGCGCCCGGGGGGTCACCGGAGGCCACGTCCCGGGAGCCAAAAGGCGGCGCCCGGGGAGGCCCCGGAGGCCACGTCAGTCTTCACCATCCAAAGGATAGGAAAGTTGCTCTGATACCAACTTGATCCGTTTGAGACCTAGCCTTGCTCACCCAGAATATAATATGCGGAATAACGGGATCTTACTCGGAAATACCGAAACCCAAAGTAATTGCACAACTCTTTATTTCAAAGAGGCCTTTACACATCGAATGTTAGACATACTTGCCTACGTCGAAGGAATTATAAGTGTCTAAAATTCAAATAAGTTCTATGACTTTCCGATTTTGTATTCGATGATCTAAACTAGACCTATTACAAGGTATTTATAGTCCAATCGTATAAGTACATATCAGACTCAGTAACCTAAACATATTAGACTCATATAACTACCTAATCCTAAACGGATAGGCTTAGTTATATATATTCGGATTGGATTACAATTACAAATAGGGAACGAATTCCGGCGCTGGTCCCTGGTGCCGCCATTTGCCCGGGGACAAGGTCTCCGGTGCCTCCCCGGGCGCCCCCTTTTGGCCCCCGGGACCTGGCTTCCGGTGCCGGTCCCAGGCGCCGCCATTTGCCCGGGGACATGGCCTCCGGTGCCTCCCCGAGCGCCGCCTTTTGTCCCCCGGGACCTGGCCTCCGGCGCCGGTCCCGGGCGCTGCCATTTGCCCGGGGACATGGCCTCCGGTGCCTCCTCAGGCGCCGCCTTTTGGCCCCCGGGACCTGTCCTCCGGCGCCGGTCCTGGGCGCCGCCATTTTCCCGGGGACATGGTCTCCGGTGCCTCCCCGGGAGCCTCCTTTTGGCCCCCGGACCTGGCCTCCGGCGCCGGTCCCGGGCGCCACCATTTGCCCGGGGACATGGCCTCCAGTGCCTCCCCGGGCGCCGCCCTTGGGCCCCCGGAACCTGGCCTCCAGCGCCGGTCCCGGGCCTCTTCGCCCTTCTAAAGGTAAAGTCTCGAATTGTATATCACGTGCAGGTCACGTGAGGAGCGCCTCAGAAATCAGCGACCACCTGTCAAGCATCCAAGGCGTTTGACCGGGAGAAGGACGTTCCTGCCCCTCAATCCGACGGTGGCTTCCGGGGTAGTTTAGGTTTTTTGCTTCTTTTTGGGGCTATAAATAGCCCTTGTACCCCTCAGTTGTAAGCAGGTGATTTATAGTTATTGGAATAGCTAAACTCACAGGTGTGCTCCGGAAGCCTCTCCCCCGGAGAGAGCCTCCCCATCTGACTCCGGTCGGGAGTGCACCGACAGGACTAGGGCCCCACCGGGACCCGAACCTGTATAAATCATTGTGTCATTTCTTGTGTCTGTCCGACGGGGGAGGACCGGTCGTCCGGTCAACCCGCACCGCGTGATCTTCGCTAGGATCGTTCACAAAACTTGCTGGGTTATTCGCAATACCACGACAGTTGGCGCCGTCCGTGGGGACTCGTGACAAGACGCTATGGCTCCCCCAAGAACAAGGGCTCGCACCCTTCCCGGTGACGCCGGTCTCGGAGACCCGGCGCCGCCTGCCCGGGACACTGCTGTCCTGGTGCTTCCACCCGGAGGCGGCCAAGCCCAGGTACCGCCTCCCGCCTTTCCTCTTAACTTAGGTGCTTCTACCTCCAGGTCACTCCCGGTGACCGCGGGGACCTCAGCCGGGACCAGTCTCCCCCCGATGGCTCCCCCGGCTCCTCAGGATGCCCTGCTTGAGGCTCTAGTGGAGGGCCAGCTCCGCGCCCAGCGCTCAATGGATGAGCTGCTCAGCGTGTTGGCGCGGCCTCCTGCCCCCACATTTACGTCGCACCCATACCTGCGGGGGGTCAGCAGACGCAGACGCAGGAGGGGGAGCCTTCAGAAGCTCTCCCCTTTCAAACTTCTCAGCGCCGCATCAACGTCATCGTCGAAGGGTCCGCGTCAGGGCGGGACTCTAAGCGCCAGCGCAAGGAGTACGCGCGCGAGGTCAAGGTTGTGGGCGTGCTACACGCGTCCCCGCCACCTAAGTGGTCGGACGTCGCCCTCACCTTCACGGCGGAAGACGCGCGAGGGGTTCGCTTCCCCCACGATGACGCGCTCATCGTCTCCGCGACAATCTACAACTGCCACCTGGCCCGTATCCTTGTGGACGGCGGGAGCTCCACCGACGTCCTATTCCTGAAGGCCTTCAAAGAGATACAGGTGGATGAGAAGCTCCTGCAGCCCGCGGCAGGGCCCTTGCAAGGGTTCGTCCCGTGGAAGGCAATCCACCCCGTGGGCAAGGTAGACCTCCCTATGACATTCGGCACCCCGGAGAACTACCGGACCGAGCTGGTTCGCTTCGACGTAGTGGACCTCCCTTCCTCCTACAACGCGATAATGGAGAGGACCACAATCAACCGGCTGGGGGCTACCACCCATCAAAACTACCTCTGCATGAAGATCCCCGGGCCGCATGGTGTGATCAACGTCCGGGGAGACCAAGACATGGCCCGTGCTCTATACGAGCGCGCTGCGGCCACAATCGGAAGCGTCAACCTCAGAAAGACGCCCGGGGGGGAGGCTTCCCCCCCGGAACTAGACGTCGCTGCGCCACCACCCGGGAGGCCCCTCCTCAAGCCGCGTCCGGAAGGGGGCCTCCGGAAGATCCTGCTGTCCTCGGGCAACGAAGACAAAACCGTCCGGATCGGAGCGGAGCTCCCCGAGGAGCATGTAGCGCAACTTGCGGCTTTTCTGTGTGAAAACTCCGATGTTTTTGCGAGGAAGCCTTCGGACATGCGGGGTGTCGCCCGGGAGGTCATTGAGCACAAGCTCGCAGTGGCCCCCGGTCACCCCCCGATCAAACAGAAGCTGCGGAAACTCTCCCTCGAGCGCCAAGAACCAATCAAGGTGGAGATCACCCGGCTCCGAGAGGCGGGGTTCATTCGGGAGGTCCTGCACCCCGAGTGGCTCGCGAACCCCATCCTCGTCAAGAAGTCAACCGGCAGGTGGCGGATGTGCGTGGACTTCACCGACCTTAACCGCGCCTGCCCCAAAGACAACTTCCCGCTCCCACGGATTGACCAGCTCGTCAACCCCACTGCGGGGTGCGAGCTCATGAGCTTCCTAGACGCCTACTCGGGTTACCATCAAGTCCGGATGGCGGAAGGGGATGAGGAAAAGACGAGTTTCATAACTCCCCTCGGAACTTTCTGCTACGTCCATATGCCCTTCGGGCTCAAGAACGCTGGGGTGACCTTCCAGCGCCTCATGACGCTGGTCTTCAAAGATCAAGTCGGCCGCAACGTCGAAGTGTACGTAGATGACGCGGTCGTCAACAGTCCCCGCACAGCCACCCACATCGAGGACCTGGCCGAAACCTTCCGCAACCTCCGCTTGTTTGGGCTCAAACTCAACCCGGAGAAGTGCGCCTTTGGGGTGCGCGGGGGGAAGCTCCCAGGTTTCCTCGTGTCCCAGCGGGGCATTGAGGCAAACCCCGAGAAGATCCGGGCATTCCTAGACATGCCCCCGCCGCGCTCCGTCAAGGATGTCCAACGGCTCTCCGACCGCCTAGCCGCGCTAAGCCGCTTCGTCTCCCGGTCGGGGGAGCGAGGCCTCCAGTTCTTCAAGATCCTCCGAGCGCTCAAGGGGTTCCGCTGGAGCCCCAAGGCCCAGGAGGCATTCGACGACCTCAAGAAGTACCTCACGAGCCCTCTAATACTCGTGAGTCTGTCTCCAGAAGAGCCCTTGCTCCTCTACCTCGCCGCGACCCCTGTTGCCGTCAGCGCGGTCTTGGTGAAGGAGCAAGGGGGGCAGCAGCGTCCCGTGTACTACGTGAGTGAGGCCCTCCAAGGGGCCAAAACTCGGTACACGAAAATGGAGAAGATCTGCTATGCCCTCCTGATGGCGTCTAGGAAGCTTGGCCATTACTTCCTGGGGAACCCCATCACCGTCCCGTCATCCCTCCCCCTGGGGGAGGTACTGCGGAACAAAGAAGCCACCTGTCGGATTGGGAAGTGGGGGGCCGAGCTCGCCCCTTCTCCCTGTCCCTTACCGGCCGCTCCACCATCAAGTCGCAGGTCCTCGCCGACTTCGTTGCAGAGTGGACTCCCGCCTCTGGGTCTGGGGATGAAGACCTCCCTGTGCCGCCCCGACGCAGTGATCATTAGACTCTCATGTTCGATGGGTCGCTGTGTCTCGCCGGGTCTGGTGCGGGAGTAGTCCTCTGGAGCCCCGATGGGAAGTAACTCGAGTACGCCGCGCGGCTCGAGTTCCCCGCAACTAACAACGTCGCCGAATACGAGGCTTTGCTCCTCAGGATGCGCCTTGCGTGCTCCCTGGGGATCCGGCACCTCCTAGTCAAGGGAGATTCTCAGCTAGTAGTTTGCCAAATGGACAAGTCTTACCTGTGCCATGACGCAAACTTAAGTCTTTATTTGCAGGAGGTGCGAAAGATGGAGAGGCATTTCGACGGCCTCGAGGCCCGGCATATCCCGCGAAGGGACAATGACCGGGCCGACGCCTTGGCCCGGGCCGCAAGTGCCCGGGAATCACTCCCCAGGGGGGCTTTCTTGGAAATCATCACGAAGCCCTCGGTGGCCTCCCCGGACACGGGCGACGAGCCTCATGTCCCGGAGGTCGCCGAGATCACCCGGACTCCGTCTTGGATGGACCCCCTAGTGAGACCGAGGCTAAACGCCTCTGGGCTAAAGCCCGGGCATATCTCCTGCTGGAGGGGAGGCTCTACAAGCGGGGGGCTTCCGCCCTCCTGCGCTGCCTCCCCCGGTCGGAAGGACTTCAACTTCTCGAAGACATCCACGCGGGGAGCTGTGGTTCTGACCTAGCCCCGCGTGCCATCGCGGCCAAGGCCCTCTGGCAGGGTTTCTACTGGCCCACGGTCATGCGCGACGCGCGAGACCTTGTCTCCGCGTGCGAAGCATGCCAGAAGATGGCCAAGGGCTCGAACCTCCCCCCTATAGCGCTGCAGACAATCCCCATCACTTGGCCCTTCGTGCGCTGGGGCATGGACCTCTTAGGGCCCTTCCCCCCAGCGCCCGGAGGATACAAGTATGCGGTAGTCGCGGTCGACTATTTTACAAAGTGGGTTGAGGCGGAGCCTTTGGCCAGCATCACGTCCCGGGCTGTCCAGCGGTTTTTCTGGAAAAACGTCGTATGTCATTTTGGTGTCCCCGGGAAATCACCGTGGACAACGGGACCCAATTCGACTCGGCTTATTTCCGGGAGTTCTGCGAAGGCCTGAGACTCGTCATCCACTTCGCCTCAGTGGCCCATCCCCGGAGCAATGGGGCTGTTGAGAGGGTGAACGGCGTGATCCTACAGGGGTTGCGACAGAGACTCGAGCAAACCACTTCTAAGCGGGGTGCATGGGTAGAGGAGCTCCCTAGCATCCTCTGCTCGATGCGCACGACCCCGTCTTGGGCGACGGGACATACTCCCTTCTCCCTGGTCTACGGGGCGGAGGCAGTCCTCCCCCCGGAGATCGGCTTCCGGTCACTGCGGGTCGAGCTCCTTGAGGGAGCCACGCCCGCAGTGTACCAGGCTAACGAGGCCAACCAGCACCTGGAGATCGACCTTGTGGAGGAGGAACGCGATCGACCGCTCCTCCGCCACGCCATCTAGAAGCAAGAGATGGCGCGCGCGTACAACGAGCGCATGCGCGAGAGAGCTTTCCGCCTTGGGGACCTTGTCCTCAAGCGCGTCATAGGCCCCCAAACCCAGGGGAAGCTCTCCCCCAAGTGGGAGGGCCCCTTCAGGATATCCGCGGTCCTGGGCTCGGGGGCTTACAAGCTCTCCAACCTTCAAGAGCAGGAGCTGAAGCACACGTGGAACTTGCATTTACTTCGCAAGTTCTATGTTTAGCCTTACGAGCCTGTCCCCTCCCTCGGAGAGATCACGCCGGAGGGGCACGAGGGACACTGTACTTACCTTTTCCTCCCCTTTCGCGACTTCGCAGGGGGAGGCACTGTACTTCATTTTGTTAGCAATACATAGGTCTTGCTCTTCAACTGTCTCATTGCAGGTTCTTCTCATTACCGCCCCTAGCGGCGATGCCCTCCCTGCGAGGATGCCCTCCCCGCGAGGACGCCCTCCCCGTGAGGATGCCCTGCCCGCGAGGAAGCCCTCCCCGTGAGGATGCTCTCCCCGTGAGGAAGTGGGCCCAGACCCAGCAAGTCCCTCCTGTAGGGCGGCTTACGATCAGCCCTCGTGGACTGAGGGTGTAAGCGGCAACCCGGTCCCCAGTGGCCGCGGACTTTGGGAGACTAGTCCCCTACCCAAACACTCAAGACCCGTCGTCGGGCACTTCCTCCTCCGGGAGTAGACGCTCTCCCCAGTAGGACGTCTAATGGATTTCTTGCATATCTTTTCCTCCTCCGGGAGTAGACGCTCTATCCAGTGGGACGTCTAACGGCTTTCTTGGGTATCTAGTCTCCGGAGACTTTATTCCCGGCTCCCCGTTCTCACGGCGACCGGATGATTGCCTCCCAGAGACCCTATTCCCGACTCCCCGTTCTCACGGCGACCGGACGATTGTCTCCCAGAGAAGCTACGGATTTCTCAGACATTTCTTCCCCGGAGACTTTATTCCCAGCTCCCCGTTCTCACGGCGACCGGACGATCATCTCCCAGGAAGCTCGCCTCCGGAAATCTCGTCGGGTTTTCTCGGATGTTTCTTCCACACGAGGCCTCATTCCCGGCTCCCCGTTCTGATGGCGACCGGACGATTGTCTCCCGGAAGGTCTTTCCCTTGGAAACCTCGTTTTAAAATTTTCTAACTTAGAAAAATTCCTATGCTACAGGTCACTTCGACCGCGGGGGCCTTGCTACCCCCACAGCGCGCGGAGCTACCGTCCGGTCCGCTGTGGGCGGGGGGGATAAGGAACCCCCGGGTGTCGACCGCACCGCCCACGAGCAAACTTAGCTCATTCTTGAGAAAAGGAGTCGTCCAGACCATCCAACAAGAAAAAATAAAAAGACAATGAAAGAAGAAGCAAGCAAACAGCTTTATTGATTGTCAAACCCAGAGGACATCTTCCCCCTCCGGTGGGTTTCGGAAACGGTACAACCCGGGTCCTAACCCGGGGGATTCTCTACATACTAAGGCTCCTACGCCTAATACTCCCGGAGGCTCTCCGCTAGCTCCCGGGCTAAGTCCCGGTACAATGCGCGCACGTGGCGCCGAGCGTCCCGGAGCACATCTTTGGGTCAGAACTCGTATCCCACCGGTGGAAGTATCCGGAGAGGAGGTATCATCCGGAGCCCCGGACGCGGGGGGGACAATTCGGCGCGATGATTGTCAAAATTGCCCAAGTGCCACTCCGGACGCCACCTTAACCGGACGGGCTCCCGGACGGCGTCCCCGCTGCACTCCCCGGAGATGAGGCTTAGCAATATTAAAGCCACTTGGGCATCCCCCGGGGAGCCCCTCCCGGACCATCGCCCGGGAGTAACCTCTCGAGAACCCTGGTAACATTGCATTCAATTCAAAGACTTAGAAAAATTTCTAACTCTATTGCATTCCAAAATATCTTTTTACAAGTGTCCGGGGCTTTTTCTAAGAAGCTACCGGGATCAAAATCCTAAGACCCGGGGGGAGGCTCAAACTTTGTCAAGGGCGTGCTCCCCCCGGGGGGCTTCCTCCGAGGCCGGGGCCGGGGCGTGCACTGCCGGAGGCGCCGGTGCCGGGAATCTCACCCAGATGATCCGGTCGTAGAAGCCCCCGGCGAGCTGCTCCACCTCCGAGCGCGAGGGCTCGAAGAACTCGGGGAAGCTCCACAGGATGCGGCCCCCGATCGCCCGGGCGCCCACTCCCCGGTGCTCGACGAGCCCGGCCGCAGCCGCGACGACGGGGATCGCCCGGCCCCGCTCCCGGGCGTCCGCTGCCTCTAGGCTCACGGAGACTTGTGCGTTAAGAAAACGCACAGCCTTCGCAAGCGTGGCCGGCGGCGCCTCCGAGCCACCTCTGGAGCCTAGGCTTACGCCAAGGCTCTCGAGGGCCGAGCGGACAGAACGGCCTGCGTCCACCACCGCCCGGACGCTCGATGCCTCAAGCTCCCGGAAGGCCTCCTCCTTCGCCTTCGCCTCCTCCCGGAGGCGGCCGTTGATGGCCTCCGAGACGTGGACCTGGGCTCGAACACGGGCCAACCCCCGGAGAGCTTCGTCCCGTTGGCCCAGGTAGGCGGCGGCCTTGTCCTCCTCGTCCTTGAGCAGCCGGACAACGAGCTGCTCAACGCCCCAGGTAATCGCCGCCCCCTATAAATTCCAGAGTTGGAAAAATTTTGGATGCAGGGAACCAAAAGAAAGCGACAATCGCTTCGGGTGAATACCTGGGCTTAAAGGGACCGAAGCTCCGTGAAGCGATCGTGGAGCATCCTCCCCGCGACGAACGCCTGGACCTTCGGGGTCTGCAGGCCTTCCGCGTAGCGCTCGACCTCCCCTGCGGAAAGAAGGGGGGTCTCCCACCTGGCGCTGGTCCCGCCGCGGCCGGTATTGGGCTCCCGGAACTGGGCGTCCGGCACGACGTCGGTTGGGGTGGCGGTCGTCGTCGTCTTCGTTGCGGAGGTTCGCCCCGAGGAAGTGGCCGGGGAAGCCCCGGAAGGGGTCCCTCGCCGAGGGGGGATCATCAACCCTTTTCCCTTCCTGAGCGGGAGGGCCCCCGGTGCCCGCACTTTCGGCGGGACCTCGTAGACTGAGGGGCTCCCCCCTTCGTCCACGGGCCACTCCATCCGCGGAGGCGAGGCCTCCGCGAACCTCACCTCCAGCTTCTCCGGCTCCAAGGGGGCCGGGGGTGCTGGCGGGGCCGCTATGGAAGGCGGCGATGGGGCGTAGTTCGCCGAGTCGGAGGCGGCCCCGTCCGCTGCCGGTTCCTTCCCCCGAGCCTCAACAGGGCTCTTCGAGGGAGGGGGTCTTGCTTCCTTCCGGGGCGGCGCCCGGGCTCGCTCGGTCCCGGGGGTCTCGTCCCGGGGCTTCGCCGGTGTCGCCACCGGCGTCGTCGACGGGCCGGGGGCTTTTTGGACTCTGGCCTTCTTAGGCTCAGAGCCCTCGGCCGCGTCCTTCCCCCGCTTCTGTGACCCGGGGGTGGGGAGGGCCTTCCTCTCCGGGAGCTTCAGCCCATAGGCCTCAGCCACCAGGTTCCGGGGAGGGCCCTCCCCCACGAGGCGCACGATGCGCTCGTGCTCGTCGGCGAAGTACCTCCCCAGGAGGTTCTCCGTCTTCTCCCGCGCCGCCGGGTACGGCTGGACTACAAGAGGTAAAGAGTTAGTCAAATTTTGAAAAATTTGTAAGTGTAATGAAGCACGTTACCGGTACTTACGTCGGGTTACCGGTACTTACGTCGGGTCACCGGCTTGATCGGGGGCCGCTGCTCCGGGCCCATGCCAATCCCCCTCCTCCCACGTGCGAAGGGGGAGATCCTCAGGAGCATCATCTCCTCGGCGGCGTGCCGCATAGAGCGGGTCTTCAGGGAGATGATCACCTTGACGAGGAGCTCGAGCTCCTCGTCCGTCCACACCGGAGGCTTCGCCGCGGGCTCTGGGGCGTACGTCACCTCGTCGTCCCGGACCCGGAGGTAGAACCACCTCCGGATCCAGTCGCCCCAATGGTCCCGGGAGGCTGCCGCCGGGTAGTCGACCACCCGGGACGGCAGCATCTGCACCATCACCGAGCCAAAGGGGGACTTGGGTGCCCCCTTCACCAGGTGGGAGCTCCGCACGACCGGTTCGTAGAAGTACCGGAAGACGCGTAGGGTGGGCTCCCTCTCAGTCGCCGTCCCGAAGAGCCAGATGAAGAGGCCCATCCGGACGATGGCGTTCGGGGTGAGGTGGTTGAGCGCCACCCCGTACTCCTTCAAAAACTCCTGGAACATGGGATGCACCGGGAGCCGGAGCCCCGCCTCCAGGAAGGCCTCGAAGGCCACGACCTCTCCGGGCCTGTGGCGGGGGGCTCCGTCTTTCTTCGCGGGGACCCAGATGTCCCCGTCTTCCACGACTCCGCGCTCGACCAAGGACTCCCCGTCCTCGGCCATGAACTCGGACGCCCAGAGGAAGTCCGGAGCGACCTCCTCGGGGGGCACCTCGGTCGTCTTCGCTCGACCCTTCGGCACCATCAGGTTGGTTTTTTCCGGAGGCTAACTTTTCAGGAGGCTACGTCTACGAAGTTCCGGACGCTTGCTACCGGGAGCTAGTTACCGGAAGGTGGCTACCGGGAGAGAGCTACCGGGAGAGCAAAACGCGCTAAGGATGAGAAGTTTGGAACGAAGTTCCCGGGCCCCCCAAGGCCCTATTTATATGAGCGAGCCGTGGTCCAGATGGGCGCCACGTGGCACCCCGCGGAGCAATTTGGACCGTTGAAGTTCAAACCGTGCGCGGGAAACAAAGGGACTGGCGCACGAATCGAGGCGCCAGTTCGAACCGCGAGCGCATTTATGGCGAAGTGGCGCGGCCTTAAGCACAGGGCACGCTAACCGAAGCGTCACGGCTCCAGTGACTTGGTCCGGAGATTTTCCTGGTAACATGTACCATACCCACCGGGGAGTCGAGCATCATCCCCGGGGGGCATGGGGGGCTCCTGTTGGGGGAAATTTCCATGAGGCTAAGTGCAGGTAAGTTGCGTCACGTTCGCCCGGGGACCTGGCCTCCGGTGCCTCCCCGGGCACCGCCTTTTGGCCCCCTATAACATCCCTATTTTTGGCTATCTTTTCTGCTTACGAGTCAGCATATCTTCTTTGGAATCCCTGATATCTCAACCCTGTCTTGATCTTAAGTATGCCACTACCTTAACCTAAAAAGTTGGCAGCTAAACTTCATCTCCTAGATCATTTTCACATTTCAGTCCAAAAGTGCTTTAGTTTAGTCCTTTTCAGAAAACCCAAAAAGGCTAAAAGTCCCAGATCATCTCCAAATCCAAATCTGATTGAGTGATTACCTTTCTTTCATTTTTCTGAACATTTTTCCCTTCTGGAAGGATTCCAGAATCTCAACCGAAACCCTAGTTTCAGCCTCGACAAAAGTTTCAAACCCTAATTACCCTGTTTACCCTAATTACCCCGTTTTCGATTTTTGTCAAAACCGTCAGATCTTATCATATTTTACCATTTTTCCTGCTGGATGAGTCTAAGACATTTAGTAACACTCATCTGCAAAGTCAAAATCCAAATCAACCCTTCAGATCTTCAGAATTGCAAATAGGCCCAAATTGCCGAGCCAAAACCCTCGCAGTATAGTCCAAGCCTTCGCAAGTGAGCCCAAAACCTTGCAAACAAGCCCCTGGCCTTTTCTTCGACCACGACCAGGAGACCGCGTGCACGACCGCGACCAGAGCATTTCGACCAGCACCCCGCCGCTTTGCCTCGCCGCCGAACCAGTCACCGGCGAAGTTCCCCGCGCTGCCACCTTCACGGCCACGTAGCCACCAACCGCGCACATCTGTACCGCCACCGTGGAGCAGTTCACCGCGCTGTGCCGTGTTCTTCCCCGCGCGTGCGCGTACCTGCTATTGTCAGGAGCTCCACGCCACATGGCTGCCATCCCGGAGATCATCATCTCGCCTTCCTGACGAAATCCCGATTTCGCGCGATGCTCCACCTCTGGCAGAGCCCCGCCATGTCCCGACGTGCCTCGTTGACCGCTCCAGCGCCAGAAGAAAATCTCACCGGCGATTGCTGCAACTCCCGAGAGCTCAATCCCGCGGCTATATAAAGCCCCCCTTGCCCAGCGTTTCTTCACACACCACCGCAGTTGAACACCTTAGCCTCCACCACCAGAGAGCAACTGAGTTCTCCAGCGCCGCCGCGAAGACCTTCTTCCCCGGCGAGCAGTTCCTGAAGCTCACGGCGCCAGCTTCGCCCGAAGCTTCCCCCTCCAAACCAACACCACCGGTAAGGTCACCTTATCCCCCTGTATGTTTCATAGCCATTAATTGATCCCCGGCGAACCTCAACGCCGGCAATCACCGGAAAAGCCGTGATCCCCTGTTCCCCTAATGCCGAGTGATTCAAGCCAAATTGATCCTCGTGCCAGTAGGGAATAATGACCAGTGAGTTAGGAGGAACGAGCCTGTAAGCTTAGAATCGCCAATTTTGCCCCGAGCTTTGAAATCCCATGTTCGAGCCTCGGCAGTTCGCCAGAGAACGCCGCCGTGCTTCTCCAGCCATTCTCTGGCAAAATTGAGTGCGCCAATAGCTTCGTGACAGCCCCTAGATGCTTCCCGAGCGTGGAATTAAGTTCAAATGCCCTGGAACGAAAACGCCCAAATCGGTGCCTTCGTCTTCGGCCCCGATCGCCGGAGTTCGTTTTCCGGCCAAACCAGCCAATGAAACTTTGTCATCTAGCTAGGCCTCAACCCCCTGAGCAATTTACTCCACTGGCTCAAACCCTGAATCAGCGTAGATCAAAAGTTATGATCATGCCAAGATTGCTGTCCAGTGGTTCAGTTCATGTCCAGACCACCGTGGTTGCTCACCGGATTTGGCCACCCTCCGGCCACTTTCTACCCTTGAGCCTGTTGACGGTTTTGTAGCTGTTATCAATGCCTAAACCCCAGACAAAGTTGTGCACCAATTGGAGTCCTGAGTCAAAAGTTATTCAATACCCTAGTTTCTGGCCATGTCTAGCACTATGTCAGTGCATGTCCACCAGTGGCATTAGATGATTTAGACTTGTTACATTTGAGCAATTGAAATGCCACTTTGTCCACTAAGCCTTTTGAACCATGTTCTACAACATTCCCTACTATCGTATCTCCAGAAAACAGACCTAGAACCAATTTAGGGCTATGTCAAGCCGTAAGCCGAATGTCAGCCTTTCGACATTCAAGTCCTTTTGAGCCCATCTCTTCGATCAATGTCAAGTGACCTTGTCCAAACCCTTACCCCAGCATGCGTGATGTATTTACGTATTATTTTCTAGTACTTGTATGCTTATATAGTGTGTATGTGTTGTTTGTATCCGCCGTGGAACCAGACGTTGATGGAACCGAGGAGATCTTCGAGGATTCATCTGAGCAGCTAGACCCAACACTGCAAGGCAAGTCTCAGACCCTTGATCATGTCTAGCCTACTATTTTGAAATGAAGTATGTTAACTGTTTTCAAGTATATGCATGCCTTAAATTCAAATAAGAACTATGTTTCAATAAAGTGATTAGATATGACCTAAAAGATTGTAAAGCACCTTTTGACATTGAATATCCCTGCACCCTTGTCACCCTAGAATATCATGCTTAGGCTATACTATGCTCAAGATTATATGTTACATGTTGAATGGTCACATGTGAGAAAAGTATATTCAAAACCCTTTTTGTGAAGGAAAATGTGATTAGAATCGATAGTGAGGATGGTTTGATAGGATGGTGCTGTGTGCAAACTGGGAATGTGAAAGACTCCTCACTAGAGATTCATAAGGACTAGAACCTTGTGTTGTGCTTCTATGCGGCATGGAAAACGTACCAACCACTTGCCTGTTTATGGGACGGGCGCAACTTAGTAGCTTTCTTTAGTATTAGCTCTTCCCTGCAATGGTTGTCGATCCAGTGTCTTGCGAGAACTGGTGGGCCGCAGAAGGCCATGAGTGATGTGAGTTCAGAAAAATCATGAGAGGAAAAGGTGGAAAGAAGGAAGACGCCCTATGCCATATTAAGTCGTGCGCGACTGTAATCAAGAGAGGCTATGTGTCTTCCGAGAACATAGACCCAGGCTAGGAAGTAAGGCAGTGGGGAGGACCCACAACGGTACTTGATACTTGACTGTCTATTTACCGGGCAGGGAATAGTTAATGCTAGGACTGTAAACTGTTGTGTCATCTCGGCCTTGTCACATACGTAAGAGTCGCATGGAGAGGTACCGACTTTAAAGCCGAATGATCGGTGGATTAAGGTTGTACACCTTTGCAAAGTTTAAAAAGTATCGGATACTCTGAGCTCCCAGGTTATGGAGTCTGCGCGCTGTGGATTCTATTCACGTCGTTGCAGCACAAGTAGCTTTTGGAAAGTTTTCACAAAATCAGGATAAAGTGGTGACTCATGAAAGACCGCCACACACAACATTTTCTAAGAATTTAGCTTAGGGTTTTAAAAGCACCGCTTTTGAAAATAAAGGTCTTTTCTCCAAAGACTAAGTGTGAAAATCTATTCTATATACATATATGAAGCCAAGGTGCTATTCTTTGAGAAATTTCCCCCCCCGCCCATCTATATATACACTTGCATTCTTATTTGGGGCTTGTTGAGCACCATGTGGACAATGTGCTCACCCTTACTTTTACAAACAAATTTAGAAGAAGGATTCGTCGACCTTGAATCTTACGGTCTTGAACCCAATGTGGAACAAGAAGAAGAAACTGAAGACCATGCTTGATAGAGGGTTATGTACCAAGGTGGAGTCAGATGTGGAGAAGGCCCGTACACCGCTGTTGCAGAAGAAGAAGACTGATGAAGTCTTTTCATTTGTTATTGTTGTTTTATTTTGTGCCGACCTTTGTGTCGAAAACTCCTTAATTTGTATCAACTTTTAAATGCGTCATTTTGGCGCTAAGTTATTGTAATGTTGGTCCTTGTGATCAGCACTTGTTTTTAATTACTCGCATTTTTACATAATGCATCTTGTTGTTGTGAGCTGCAATGTACCTTTTCTGAGTGCAACCCACCTGGGCGGTTGCCACCGGATTCGTCAAATGAGGGTCCCACACCCCCGGGACCTGGCCTCCGGTGCCGGTCCCGGGCGCCGCCATTTGCTCGGGGACATGGCCTCCGGTGCCTCCCCGGGTGCCGCCTTTTGGGCCCCGGGACCCGGCCTCCGGCGCCGGTCCCGGGCGCCGCCATTTGCCCGGGGACATGGCCTCCGGTGCCTCCCCGGGCGCCACCTTTTGGCCCTCGGGACCTGGCCTCCGGCGCCGGTCCCAGGAGCCTCCATTTGCCCGGGGACATGGACTCCAGTGCCTCTCCGGGCGCCGCCTTTTGGCCCCCGGGACCTAGCCTCCGGCGCCGGTCCCGGGCGTCGCCATTTGCCCGGGGACATGGCCTCTGGTGCCTCCCCGGGCGCCGCCTTTTGGACCCCGGGACCTGGCCTCCGGCGCCGGTTGCGGGCGCCGCCATTTGCCCAGGGACGTGGCCTCCGGTGCTGTAACACCCTGGTTTTGGGAGTGAAAATTCCTTTTCATGAAAATCATGCATGCATGTATCTCTTTAGAAGTAGCAAGATCAGTTCAATTCTAATCTATCGTAAGCCCCAAAAATCGTAAAATCTATCCTGAAGATCCAATTCAAGATCAGATTATCCGGAAATAATCTACTATCTATCCTGAGTATAAAAGCCAGATCAAATTCAATCTCTATCTCCCAGATTTATCAATCTGTTTCTGTTTTCGAAAACAAGAATTAATTGAATATTCTAATTACCCTAAATACCCTGAGTTTCAGAATTCAGATCTTAACCTAATCTAGACCAAATTATTCTTGGATTGTAATCATGGGCATGCCAATATCTTAATCCAAAAAGTTGGCAGCTAGATTCCATCATTTAAACCCTTTTTGCAAATCAGTCCAAATTATATCGCAACTTAGTCCTTTTCTAATTTCCAAGAGCCCGAAAAGGCTAAAAGCCACAAATCAACTCCAGATCTCAATTTGATTCAAGGAATACCTCTTAAATGCTATTCAATACAAAATCGCCTTTTGTCAGAACATCAAAATCCCACCCTAAGCCCCAGATTCCCAGATCTCGACAAAACCCAGATTCAAGGTTCCCAGATTTTATCAGGTATTCTCTCAAATCATCCGTTGAATAAAATTCGTCAAATCTGTGAAGTCGAAATCAACCATAATCCTCAATATCTCAGATTTTACAGATTAGTCCAAATTAGAAAACTGAAATTGCAATCGAGTCCAGCCTCTTGTTTCGACCAGCAGCACCACCTTCGACCAGAGAAGCCGTGACCAGTAGCCGTGCCGTTTTCGACCTCGGGCCCAGCTGCAACCAGGAGCACCAGTGCACCGTGAACCTCACCGCCGGTGGAGCTTCACCGTTGCCAGCTTCGCCACAACCCCGTCGCCACATGCGCGCACCAGATTGGCCGTAGCAGCACTGCAGCAGCAGCAGCATCGCCCGAACCCTTCCATCGCACGCGCGCGCGCTCGCCTGCAGCAATGTCAGAAGCTTTGTGCCACATTGCTTCCATGCCGGAGCTGCCGGACACTTTACCACTGCACCTGCCAGAGCACGCGATGACCGTGTTGAAAAGCCGTTGAGACCGCTGAACACCGCCACCGTAGCCAATCAGTTGGATATCCTCCCGATTGCTCCAAGTCTCAAGAGCCCCATCCTCTACTATTTAAGCCCCCCCGTAGCTCGCAGCAGTTCACTCCTCACCAGAACCAGCAACTCTAGCTTCCTCCTGCTTCTTCTCGTCTTCTTCTTCGTCTTCGGCAAGCCGCCAAAGGGGAGAACGACGACAGGGAGCTTCGCTGCATCAACCTCTGATCCAACTTCGCCAGTGAGTGTCTCTGCCTCACCTCTCTATGCTGTACCAAGTAATTGAACTCCGATGATTCCTGTCGCTGGTGATCGCCGTTATTTGCTTTTGCCCTGTTCCAGCTTTGTGCCACGTCTGCCACGACAGTGACATCACCTGTGAGGAGCCCAGCTCGGTGCAGCTGGTCCCCTAACCACTTGACTTCCCAGGATGAGTCAATCACAGGATTACATTGCAGCAGCAAAATAGTACAATAGTCATAATTGTATGGCCATCAGGCCTTAGTACAAAACGAGATACAGCGCCGTACAAGGCACAAGGGTCTAACAAAGTAACACCTCTAGACGGCGGAAGCTAGGCCCAAAAGCAATCCACAGGAAACAGAGGTTGACAGCAAGACAGCACCACATCAGGGCTCCGGAGGAAACTGCTCGTCATCTCCTGGGTCCGCAGCATCTTCAGGGTATCTTCCAAGTTCGTAGAACGCTCCATCTATTGATGAGTTGTTGCAAGGGTGAGTACTTACATACTCAGCAAGTCATAGGGAAGGTAGAGATACATATATATATATGACATGAACCTATGCTATTGGGGAAAGAGTGAAAGGTTTTTTTCCCAAAATACATTTCTTTCTCAATTCTTACTCAACTTCTGATCATACCCATGGCAGTAAATAAATCACATTGATGGTGATACATATATCCCATATCCAAGGCGATATATCCTCATATCACACTACTCTTATTCAAGTCTTTCAATCATATATTCTTAGCAATATTTCATAACTTAGGGCATAAACCACATGCCTCTTAATTATCATATGGTTGCTAGATTATGGTATTACCGCGACACGTCAACACATGACAGCCCACGGCAACGCCCCTTATCGTGACAACACATGCCACTTGGGTAATCTTGAGCTAATAAATTTTAGTTTATAAAACAATACTTGTGTCACACCCCATGGATTTAATCCACCGCAGCATACTCCTAAAACTCGGGAGTACGAAGTATTCGAATACATTTTTAAACTCTGCATAGATGTACCTCTTTTTAAATCCACTTTTTCACTCGACGTCCAAGTCGGGCCAACTCCATGCGACCTAAACGCATGTGACAAGGCCGAGATCACACAACATTTTTGCAGTCTAGTATTAACAGTATCCCTGCCCGGTAAATGGACAATACCGTCCCAAGTACCGTTGTGGGTCCTCCCCACTGCCTTACTTCCTAGCCTGGGTCTATGTTCCCGCAGGACACATAACCTCTTTTGATTACAGTCGCGCACGACTTAATCTGGCGTAGGGCGTCTTCCTTCTTTACACCTTATCCTCTCATAATTTTTCCGATCTCACATCACTCATGGACGAACTGCGTCCCACCAGTTTCCACACGAGAAACCAGATCGACAAGCCATGCAGGGAACTGATGATACTAAGAAAGCTACTAGGTTGCGCCTGTCCCATACCAGGTAAGTGGTTGGTACGTTTTTCATGCCACTAGACGCATAACACAAGGTTCTAGTCCTTACATGCCAGTGACCAGATCATACCACAAACCATGCACCTTCAGTGCCTACACATTCAGTGCAGCCAAGCACCTCCAGTGCTACCACCATTCCATACCAAAATACTGGTCATGGCTAGGGGTTCTATTTCATGAATATAATTGTACATGTTTATACTTTTATCAGTTCGTGGCTTGCTATCTTATCAAGTTCACATTTCTCAAGTATTCAATCTATCACTGCCATAATATCATTGATCTCAACATGTGCAATATTAATGAAATATCTATTCATGGAATAGCATAGCAATTCATAAAATATGGGTTTCAATATGATCAAAGTATGACTTGCCTTCCGCGTCGTAAGTATCAGCAGTCGATGACGGTTCAGCGACAAGATCTTCAACCCCGGACTCTTGCTCTGAACAAGATCAAACAAGCAAACAGGCATTACAATCAATTCTATTCTTACTAATTCACTACATGCAAAGGTGCAAGGAGAAAATACTCTGGTGATACAAGGTTTTAAAGCGATTTGGGTTTAATTATGGAAACCAGGGTTAAAATTAGTTGTTAAGGTTTACAAGGTTCCAAAATATCAGGGTAATATCAAGGTGGTGACTGGTTCGCCCAAAACAGCGAACGTCTTTAGGTTGGCATTCGGTTCGAGGCATCGACATAAGGTCGATGGGTGATAGAGGGCTCAACTCAAGTTGTGACAGTAGAGAGAAGTGTAGATCACAACATCAGGAGTCTAAGGGACAAAGTTATTTTCAAAATGCATGGTTGGAAGTGGGTGAAAAGGCTCAATGCCACTGGCTGACATAGTCTGGCATAGGGTTGACACGGCCAGAAACTAGGGTTAGCCATATCTTTTGACTCAGGGCTCCAAATGATGCACCACTTTGTCTGGTGGTTAGGCATTTGTAACAGGAACAAATGTCTCAACAGGACCTAGGGCAGGAGATGGCCGGAAAGTGATGAAAACCAGCGAAGAAGTTGGCTGGCCTGGAGCACATGCAATGTGAACAGTACAGCAAACTAGGGCATAGTGATATCTCACAATCTAGGCCGAATTAGAAGTCGTGATAGAAGACAAAGTTGCTCAGAATGGTCCAAAACATCTAGATGGCAAGGTTTCTATGGCTGGATTGGCTGGATTTAGGAGATATTGGCCGGAGAAAAGATTAACTCAAACCTGATTTGGGCATTTCTGATTTAGGGCAAATAAACTTAATTCCTTGCTTGAGGATGGTCTCTGGGGCATAAGAGTGCTACTGGTGAAGTTGGATTGGCTGGGGAAACACCAGAGAAGCTTAACAGCGAGCTCCAGTTCACAAGCAAAGTTCCAATTTGGGGTTTTTCATATTTTAGCAAATTCTTCGATTCTGGTTGCTTAGAGATGCTTAGATAAGTTCACTAATCAATATTGATCACAGGCTCGAGAGCTAAATCGCTCTGGATAGGGTTTAATTGCTCGCCGGAGTTGCTGGAGAGAAACGGGAATTGCCGGCGACTGGAGAGGTTTGAAGTCAATTACATGCTCGAGTATGATGAGGGAGGTAAGAGGAGCTTACTGGAGTAGCTGGAATCGAGGAGGAAGCAGTGTAGAGGCTTGGCACCGTGAGCCTCTTTTCGAGCTCGCCGAAGAAGACGAAGACGACGGCGTGGTTAGAGATTTTGGGTGGTTCTGGTGTGAGTGTCTTCGTGCTGGGCTGGGGCGGCTTTTATAGGCACAGCAAGGGCTTGTAACGGCTGGAGTTGCACGGGGAAGTGAAGCTCGAATCGATGGCGAATTGACTGGCCGTGCGGGACAGCAGCGAAGCGACGTGCTCCAGCGGCCGTGCCGGCTTTGCAGGCTGGCGTGCGCTGTCCCGGGTGATGCAACGGCGAACTGACAGGCTCCTCCGGCATGCTTGCAACGTGGCACCGAGCTTCTGCAGTGGCTGCAGCGATGGCGTGCGCGCGCGGGCAAAATTGGAGATGCTGGTGTGGCCGCGGTGGCTCCACGGTGGCGAACGGCGTGCGCACACGTGGCAGGAACACGGTGGCAGGGGTGGCGACTACGGGGCTTCACCGGCGACGAAGTTCCTGGCGTGGCAGCGCGGTGGTCGTGGTCGTGCACAGCTGCTGGTCGCGCACAGTGTCTCTGGTCGAACCAGGGACCCAATTGCAAGGATTCTTATTTGAAATCTGGACTGATTTGCAATTTCTGCCTTAGAGATGGTTAATTTGGGGATTGAATTCATGGCTGAGTATAACATTTCTATTAGTACTCATCCAACTCAAATTTAGAGAAAATTTGATAAGATTTGAGGGATTTCACCTATTTTCGAAAATAGGGTAAAATTAGGGTAAAATAAATCTAGATTTTGTCGATCTCGAATTCTGGTGATTGGAGAGAGATTTTGAAGTCTGATCAAAAGGGAGATCTGTATCAAATAGTATTTGGAAGGTGTTTCCTGAAGAAATTCTGGAGTTGGGATTGATTCGTGGATTTTAGCTTTTTCAGGCTTCCAGGTAAACAGAAAAGGACTTATTCGCAGTAAAATTTGGACTAAACTGCGAAAAGTGTTTAGATGAATTAATTTGGCTCCCAACTTTTTGAAGTGAGTTGAGGGTGAACCTAGGAACATATTCCAGGGGTTACTTGAGTCTGGATAAGGTTAAATCAAGATAACTCAATCATCTGGAAACTGAGGTACTTAGGGTAAATCTGAAATTTCCTGTTTTCGAAAACAGAGAAAGGCTTAGGTACTGGGAGTTAGGGTCAGAATTTGATCTGGCTCCTGAAGACTTTTATCCTCAGGGTAACTGGTAGGCTAAATCTGGATGGTCAGATCTTGATCTGGATCTAGAGAATAGATTTGGAGATTTTTAGGGTTTGGGAGAGATTAGAGTTCAGCTGATCTGGCTACTACTACAGGGATACATGCATGCAGGATTTTTATGCAAAACTTTTCACCCCCAAAACTAGGGTGTTACACTTTGTAACCCGATTTAGCCAAAATTAGTACTCCTATTAGTAGAAGCAATTGATCAGTAGATCCTTCCTTGCAAGCCCTTGCTGTTGGATTTCAAATTGAAGCTTGGATGGAGCCTTTCCCCTGTTTTCGCGTGCCACCGTGAGCTGTTCACGTCGCCGGCCCGTATAGCTTCACCTCCGACCAAATTGACTGTAGCATTGTGATCCCTAAATTCCGTAGATGGTGTAGCCAAACCAAATTGACCGGAGCTACCTTGTATCAGCGGCGCCCCAGTGGCCATCTTCTTCGAGTCTGGCATCAACGCCGGCGAGCTCCAGTATTTGATTGCAACCCAGTTTCTCGCTGGAGAATGATCAGCAACACCCCAGAAGCGTTAATCCTCAACCAATTTCGAGTTTCATCGTCTGTAGCTCGTGGCCACCGTAGCTCACCTTAGTTCCTGAAAACCGACGAGTTCAACCTCACCGTTCGTCGTCATTTCATCGCCATTGTTCAATCTACTTTGTCCTGTAGATCTGTCTCAACCTACTGAGCATATCATTCCACTGCATCGCCCTTCGATGCTGTGCCAAATCGCAAGATATAGCCGTGCCAAGATCCGTCCAGTACCTGTGTCTTGCCGTGTCGGCATCGTGATTTCTCATCGCCGTTCATCACCGTCCGACCACCTTAGTTCCTGAAACCTCCACCACTGGATTCCTGTTGTCTTCGCCTACCTCCTAGACATAGTTGGCGAAGCAAAGCTCAAGAGGATCGATCAAACACTCAAGCCCTAGAATCTGGCTGTGCACTGACATTCAATTCTCTGTGTCCAGGGGCCTCTTTGCAAATTGCCTAAATTCTGGACTTTCCTGTGAAAACCACCTTGTCAAATAGCTACCTTATTACATTTTGCATCTAATGCTTTGATCAAATCACATTCTTCCCACTGGAAATTATCCAAACCACATCAATGCCATTCCTTGATAATGCCAGCCCTTGTCAGTTCATGTCAGCCAATGGCATTGGGCAAGTTTAACCACTTCTGGTTGTGCAACCTGAAAACCACCTTGTCCATTGAACTTGTAGAGCTATGTTCTATATTTTATTCAACTACCACACCTTGAGATAAACTCTCTAGCATTCTCTGAAGCTATGTCAGAGCCCTGAACCGAATGTCGACCTTTTGACGTTCGTCGTTTTTGAGCAAAATAGCCGCGGACTTGATGTCCATATTGCAGCCTTGAAACCCTGAGAGTCTCTAGCATTCGTCCTCAACCCTAATTCCATAAATCTCCAGGATTAACTCAAATCCAGCTTTCAAGCTTACCTGTTCCAGTATCGCCGAGAGTATTTCTCCTTTGCATGTTGCATATAGATTATTAATGGATTGTGATTCCTATTTGCTTGTTTGATCTTTGATTAGAACAAGAGCTGGAGTACAGAGATTTTGTCAGACCCGACATCGACTGCTGTACCTTACGACGCGGAAGGCAAGTCATATTCTTGGACATCTTAAACCTATATTTTATGAATTGTTAAGACATTGCCTTGACTATAAGCAGTATTGCATTTGATGAAATGACAAAAGTATGATATGGCAGTACTAGGCTGTATGCCGACAAAAGATGAGGAGATTCCTTATAAAATGATCAAACCGTGAGCCATAACTAATATATTTGTATATATGTATATTCATGAAATAAAACCCTTGCCGTGGCCAGAGTTTGGTATGGAATGGTGGTGGCACTGACGAGTGCAGGGTTTGTGGAATGAACTGGTCATGGGCATGTAAGGACTAGAACCTTGTGTTGTACTTCCATGCGGCATGAAAAACGTACCAACCACTTGCCCGGTTATGGGACGGGCGCAACTTAGTAGCTTTCTTTAGTATTAGCTTTTCCCTGCAATGGTTGTCAGTCCAGTTTTTTGCGAGAGCTGGTGGGCCGCAGAAGGCCATGAGTGATGTGAGTTCAAAAAAATTATGAGAGGAAAAGGCGGAAAGAAGGAAGACGCCCTATGCCAGATTAAGTCGTGCGCGGCTGTAATCAAGAGAGGCTATGTGTCTTGCGAGAACATAGACCCAGGCTAGGAAGTAAGGCAGTGGGGAGGACCCACAACGGTACTTGAGACTTAACTGTCTATTTACTGGGCAGGGAATAGTTAATGCTAGGACTGTAAACTGTTGTGTCATCTCGGCCTTGTAACATGCGTAAAAGTCGCATGGAGAGGTGCCGACTTGAAAGCTGAATGATTGGTGGATTAAAGTGGTACACCTTTGCAAAGTTAAAAATGTATTCGAATACTCCGAGCTCCCGGGTCTATAGGAGCCTACGCGTGGTGGATCCTATCCACGTCGATGTGACACAAGTATGTTTTCTAATTAAAATATGGCTAGACTTAGCTCATGTGTGCTTGACATGTGTTGTCATGAAATGAGGTGCTAACATGGGCAGACATGTGTTGTCGTGCTATGGTAGTACTTCTAAGAGTTTATAAAAGATATTAATGATATGTCATGAAGTCGCGCCCTGAAACTGGGACTACGACTACTCCTGTAGAGACCTAGCTCGCTGCAGCTAGTCCCATATATGCATAGCATACACATACCCTTGACTTCCCAGGATAAGTCAAGCACAGGAGTATATTCACATTGCAACAGAGTAATTTACAAAATATTTAAGCAGTGTGGCCTGCTGACCTTCATATTACATAAGAAGATTACAATGCCTTCACGGCATACATGGTTTTGCAAAATAACAACTACACAGCAGAAGATAGGTGACCCACCCACAAAGAGAAGTGGGCTGCAGAACAACACATCAGGGCAATGACGGGACTGACGCTCCTCCTTCTGGATCCAAGAAGTTCTCCATGCCTTCATCTTGATCATTGAACGCTCCATCTACTGATTTGTAGGTTGCAAGGGTAGATAAGAGTAGTGATGATATGAACCTAGACTAGTCAAGAATTATGGATGTTTGTAAAATAACCTTTTTCTTCCATACCTCATCTCATGGCAGCACCTTTCATAACATAACATCAATATTCGTGTTCACTAAATTATAGTACTACCGCGCACGACAGCCCACGGCAGCACTCCTAATCATGACAACACATGTCATTTGGGTAATCTTGATTTAACACATTTTATTTAGAAAATAATACTTGTGTCACACCCCGTGGATTTAATCCACCGCAGCAGACTCCTATAAAACCCGGGAACTCGGAGTATTCGAATACGTTTTTGACTCTGCAGAGAGGTACCAATTTACCCGCAAGATATTCCACTTTCAAGCCTTTCCTATCATAACAAAATGATTGGACCCCTGACTCACTTCATATTGTGAGCGGCAAGGTGGAAATAACAAGAATTTTTGTTATGCATCACTTACAATTCACCCCTGACCCTGTGGATCTCTCGCGAAACACAGTTGTGGCGGGCTATACCCCCACCCTTTTCTCATTTCCCCATTGCTGGGTCAAATATCAGATCACCTTCAGTGATAGTGGGAGTCAGCCTCCATATCAATCATCACAACACATCTCATGCAGGGGTTTCATGTGCGATCCACATAAGTACTTATTCAGGCCTGTCCCATACCAGCCTTGCGGTTAGCACGTTGTTCATGCCACTAGACGCACAACACAAGGTTCTAGTTCTTATATGCCAATGACCAGACCATCCACAACCCTGTACCTTCAGTGCCTGCATATCCTTTGCAGCCTAGCACCTCCAGTGCTACCGCCATCCATACCATTTTTCTGGTCATGGCTAGTGGTTTTATTTCATGAATATAAGTATATACATATATAATAGTTCATGGCTCAAAACTTGTTTATTTCACATTTCACATATAACCAGTCTAGTACTGCCAATTCATAAATCAACCATTCTCAATCTTTCACATGCAATGTTATCTATATTCAAGGTTATGTTTTAGCAACATTTAAAATATAGGTTCAAGAGGACCAAGGATATGACTTGCCTTCCGCGTCGTAAGAAACAGCAGTTGATGACAGATAAACAGTGAAGTCCTCGAACTTAGCTTTTGGATCTGCTCGGCGACAAACAAAAAATACACACAAATATTACTTAATATATTAAAATGATTTAGGATCTATATGCAGATATGCTCAACAAGAATGATTGAACGATACTGGAGATAGTTGAGATTGCAAGCTGAACTGAGTTGAGATCTAGGGTTTCAAGGAATTGGCTAAGGATGGGTGTTAGATGATCTTAGGATTTCAAGGTTGCAATAAGAATATCAGTTTTGTGGTTGGTTTGATCAAAAACAGCGAATGTCAGCAAATTAACATTCGGATCAAGGCTTTGACATAACTTCAAGGAAAACTAGAGAGCTTATCTCAAGTTATGACAGTAGAAGAAAGTGTAGATCATAACTCTACAAATTGAGTGGACAAAGTGGCTTTCAAATTGCACAATCAGAAATGGGTAAACAAGGCCAATGCCATTGGCTGGCATGCACTGGGACAGTGTCAAAAATTAGGGTTTAGCAGCAAATATAATTCAAGGGCTCAAATCAAGTTGTGATAGAAGAAGAAATTGCTGATCACAACCTCAGGAATCTAAGGGACAAAGTTATGCTCAAAATGCACATCTGGAAGGGAGTGAAAAGGGCTAATGCCACTGACTGACATAGTCTGGCATTGAATCTGACATGGCCAGAAACTAGGGCTTGGCATAACTTTTGATCTAGGGCTCCAAATGATGCACCACTTTGTCTGGGAGCTAGGCAATGATAACAGGAACAAATCATTCAACAAGATCCAAAGCTGAAAATGGCTGGAAAATAATGAAATTCAAAGGAGAAGTGTGGTGGCGACACGGCACAGTGAAGCCACTGGACAAAATCTTGGCATGGCAATAACTTGTAATCTGGGTAGTTTCAGAGATCGGGCTAGAAGACAAATATTCTGAGGAGGTTGAAGCACACCTGAATGACAAAGTTTAAGAAGCTGAAACGGCCGGGAATAGGTTTCCGGTGAACTGTGCCGGAGAAGATGACATGGGATTTGGGGGTTTTCGATTTAGGCCGAATGAACTCGATTCCAAGATTGGGAAGTGATAGATGGGTAAGAGGAAGCTACCTGCACGATCAATTTGGTTGGAGGATGGCCGGAGAAGCCTGGCGACGATCGCCGGTTTCTGCAGAAACTCAAAATTGGGGAAACCTTCGATTTGAGCACAATCTGGAGATCTTGATACACAGGCTTGCTTCAAAAGGTTCACTGATCATTTTTCTTCACAGGTTCGAGAGTTGATTCGAAGTAAATTGGCCTGTATTGCCGGAACAGGGCAATCGGGAATTTCCGGTGATCGCCGGCGTTAGAGGTCACCGGTGAGGAATTCAATGCAACAGCACAATCAGGAGGATGGGAGGTACTCACTGCTGGCTTCAATTTGGCAGGAGGTGCAGTGTAGCGTGCTGTCACCGTGAGGCCTCGAGCTGGTCTCGCCGGAGAAGACGACGACAGTGAAGAGATTTGGAAATTTGGCTAAGTTCTGGTGAAGTGGAAATGATACAAAGTATGGCTGCTTAAATAGAGCAGTGGGCGAAGCTTGCAAGGAAGTAATAGCAATAAATTGGCGCCAGTGATTTGATTTGCCAGGAGCAGATGCAACAACGGCCAGCGGTGACGCGACGACGCACAGGCGGTGCAAAGCTGTTCAATAATGTCGGGCGGTGCAAGGTGGTGGCGACAAGGGCTGGCAAAGCAAGCAACGTGGCAAGAAGATGCTGACAATGGCTGCTGCTGGTCGCGCACGGGGGCAAGTATTGTTCAATGACGCTGCCACGGCGAAGGCTAGCACACGAACACGTGCGCACAAACATGCACGGTCACAATTTCAGGCGAGGCTTGGCCGGCGACGAGCGAGCACGGCGCAAGGAATCACGGCGAGGCTCTGGTCGTGCACAGTACTTGGCCTGGTCGAATTTGGGCTGATTTGCAATATTGGATTTCTTGATTTGGACTGAAATGTAAATCTGATGATTTGGAAGGTTAAATCTGAGATTGAGTGCATTAATCTGGTAGACTTGATTCAACAGATGATTTGGCACAAATAGAAGATAAAATTTGAGATGTTCGGATGATTTTTGATATGAACTGAAAACAGAGTAAGTTAGGGTAAAATAAGTCTGAATCTTATTGATCTCGAATTCAGGGATTTAGGGTTTGATTTTGAGATACTCATAAAAGAAGAATTTGTGTTGAAAAGCATTTGGGAGGTGTTCCCTAAATCAGATTTCAATTTGGTGATGATTTGCAACATTTTGCCTTTTTAGGCTTCTGGAAAATCTGGAAAAGGACTGATCTGCGATACTCTTGGACTGATTTGCGAAAAAGGTCTAGATGGTGAAATCTGGCTGCCAAATTTTTGGATTAAGGTATTGGCATACCCTTGATCATAATCCAAGAATAATCTGGTCTGAACTTGGCTAAGATTTTGATTAAATCTGAATTTCTGAAACTTAGGGTATTTAGGTAATATAAGATATTTCTGTTTTCGAAAACAGATATGAGTTGATAAATATGGAAGTTAGAGATAGAATTGAATCTCGGTTCTGAAGGCTTTTATGTTTAGGATAACTGGTAGATCACATCTGGAAAGTCAGATCTTGACTTGGGGTCACAGGATAGATTTTGGAGATTTAAGGGCTAAAACTGGAGCTTATTTGGTTGATCTAGAAGAGACATATGCATGCATGATTTTTAAGAAAGAACTTTTCACCCCAAAACTCAGGATGTTACACATGATGAGCACTGCCATAGATTTGGAAAGAGAAAAAGTATTTTGCAACCTTCCCTCCTTCCCTAATAGCATAGGTTCATATCATTCTACTATATGTATCTACTCTTATCTATGACTTGCTGAGTACGTAAGTGCTCACCCTTGCAATTCACTATCCAATAGATGGAATGTCCCTGATCAAGATGAAGGCCTGGAGAACTTCTTGGATCCCTGAAGCATGAGAGTCAGTTCCACCCAAGTCCTGAAAAGTGTTGCTCTGCTTTCAACTTCTTGCTGTGGGGGTTCACTTAGCTTCTGCCGAGTAGTTGTTCTTCTGCAACCAAACTTATTTACGCCGTGATGGCTTGTAATTTATTATGTTGTAATGAGGCCAGTTGGCCATACTGCTCAATGTAATGCAAATTAAACTGATGCAATATACTCCTATGTTTGGCTCATTCTGGGAAGTCAAAAGGTAAGGGATCAGCTGCAGTGAGCTGGGTCCCCATGGGAGTAGTCGTGTCCCCCTGTGAGGGCGGGATGCGGCAGGTGCCTCCCCGGGTGCCGCCCTTTGGCCCCCGTAACCTGGCCTCCAGCGCCGGTCCCGGGCCTCATCACCCTTCTAAAGGTAAAGTCTCGAATTGTTTATCTCGTGCAGGTGACGCGAGGAGCGCCTCCGGAATCAGCGATCACCTATCAAGCATCCAAGGCGTTTGACCGGGAGAAGGACGTTCCTGCCCCTCAATCCGACGGTGGCTTCCGGGGTAGTTTAGGTTTTTTGCTTCTTTTTGGGGCTATAAATAGCCCTTGTACCCCTCGGTTGTAAGCAGGTGATTTATTGTTATTGGAATAGCTAAACTCACAGGTGTGCTCCGGAAGCCTCTCCCCCAGAGAGAGCCTCCCCAGCCGACTCCAGTCGGGAGCGCACCGACAGGATTAGGGCCCCCACCGGGACCCAAACCTGTATAAATAATTGTCTCATTTCTCGTGTCTGTCCGGCAGGGGAGGACCGGTCGTCCGGTCAACCTGCGCAGCGTAATCTTCGCTAGGATCGTTCACAAAACCTGCCGGGGTATTCGCAATACCACGACAGAGTCAATTTGATTGATTAGTCCCCCCTCAAACACTCAGACCCGTCATCAGGCTTATCCTCCTCTGGGAGAACCGCAGTGAGACACGGAATTCTCGATTTCTCAAAAATTATTTACCCGGCTCCCCGTGTTCACGGCGACCGGGGGATTTCTCACCAGGACCAAAAATTTTCGTCCCAGAGGGTCGTTACCTGGCTCCCTGTTCTCACGTAGTCTAGGGGATTTCTCACCGGGATTTCTGAAAAGCCTCCTCCTGGAGGCCATTTACCTGGCTCCCCATTCTCATGGCAACCGGCGGATTTTCCACCAAGATTTTCAGAAATTTTCCTCCCGGACATTCTTTGTCGGGGGAATTTTTTCACTGGTCACTGGAATTTTTTTGATCGGGGGCTTTGTAACCCCGGTGTTCTTTAATGTTCGGGCCTCTTCGTACCTACCCACAGCGCCCGGAGCCAAGCTGCACGCGGGGGGGGGGGGGGGTAACTCATGCCCGGACAGGTGAATATTTCTGGAAAATTTCGAAGACAAATTCAAGGAACAAGCAAACTGAGCTTTATTGATACATTTAACTGGGGGACATCCTCCCCCGGTGGGCACTCATACAACATCTAACTGAGGGACATCCCCCCCCCCCCCCCCCCCCCCCCGTGGGTATTCATACAACGTGTAACCGGGGGACAACCCCCCCGGGTGGGCCAAGATGTCCCAGGGACAACAGGCCCTGGGCAAATACAAGATACAATCCAGGGAGTTAAGCTCCCGCGGAAAACTACAACGGAGGACAGCCCCCTCCCGGAGGTGGCTACACCTAGTACTCTCGGAGACCTTGTGACAGTTCTCGGGAAAGGTCCCGGTACAAGCTCCTTATGCACCTCTGGGCTTCTCGAAGCAAGTCCGCGGGCCAATACTCGTAGCTGGCCGGAGGGTGTATCCTAAGTGGGGGGACCTTCTGGGACCCTGGTCGCGGAGGGGACAGCTCGGCGCGAGTATTGTCAAAGTGATCCAGGTGCCACTTCGGGAGCCATCGCAACCAGATTGGCTCTCGGGAAGCATTTTCACCACGCCCCCCGGCGGCATGGCTTAGCAAAGCCAAGGCAACTTGGGCATATCCCGGAATACACTCTCCGGGACCTGGAACCCCTTCTCGGGAGTGTGCCCACGGACCACCGGGGAGCCCCCCATGTTAAGACGTTCAAGCCTCGAAAACTCTCCCCCAGGAGCAGGCTCCCCTAGGACCGATTCACGACGAGCTGAGACTTAGCAAAATATTTGTTTCATTGATTGAGAAAAAAAAATTTTACAAGTCTCCGGGGCTTCCTCTAAGAAGCTACTGGGAGCAAAAATCCTACCGAAACAAAAAAAAGGACCTATCTAAAGGCCTGGGGGGGAGGAGGAGATTCATACTTGCCCATTTCCAACCCCCCCCCCCCCAGGCAGTCTCCTCCATCACCGGGGCATCCGCCCTCCGTGGCGCTGAAGCTAGGAACCCAGCCTAGACGATTGGATCATAGAAGCCCCCCGCCAACTCCTCCAACTCCTGCCGTTGCAGCTCAAAGAAGTTGGGGAAGCTTTGGGGGAGCCGACCTCCGATCGCCTAGGCTCCGGTCCCCCGGTGCTCAACGAGGGCCGCAGCTGCGGCCACTACCGGAACCGCCCGACCCTGGGCCTGTGCATCAGCTGCCTCCAGCATCATGGAGACTTCCGTAGTGAGAAAGCGCATAGCCACCGTGAACGTGGCCAGGGCAACGCCGGAGCCACCTCCCGGCTCGAGGCTAAGCCCAAGTCCCTTGAGGGCCGAGTGGACCGAGTGGCCCGCCTCTGCAACCGCCCGGAAGCTAGAGTCCTCGATCTCCCAGTGGGCTCTGTCCTGCACATTCGCCTCCCTCCGGAGATGGGCGTTGGTGTCCTCCGAGGCGAGGAGCTGGTCTCGGACCCTGGACAGCTCCCCAAGGGCTTCATCCCTGTTCGCACAAAAGGCAGTGGCCTTGTCCTCCGCCTCCTTCAGCGCCGCCTCGAAGCGGTCCTCGATGCCCTGAGCGAGGGCCGCCCCCTGTAGACCCAAGGGTTAGATGAACCCCGGGAAAGATAAATGGACGACTTGATGGTGAACTTACCTGGAGGTGGAGGGAGACCAAATTGGAGCTCCGCTCCCGGATAGTCCCTTGCTGGACGTAGGCCTGGACCATCCGGGTTTGGAGGCTCGTGGCGAACCTTCGAGTCTCGCTTGGGGACAGCATGGGGGTCTCCCTCCCGACGGCACCGGATCCGTCCCCGCCGGCGGGCCGCCTCCAGTCGTCGCCAGGGGTGATGTGGACCTGTTCGGTCTCGGCCACACCACTGGCCACCAGGGACTTGGTCTCCGAGGAGTCGGAGGATGAACTCCTGGAGGAAACATGGCCTATGGGGGGGACAAGGAGCTCCTTGCTCCTCCCAGGTTGCGGGGCCCCCAAGTCCCTGTGGACCTCCGAAGGGCTCGCCCCCTCGTCCACCAGCTGGTCAAAGCGCGGAGTAGACGTCTCCGCAAATCGCACCTCCGGGCGATCTACGTCCACCAGCTCCGGAATTGCCAGAGGCATGGCCACCAGACAATGCGAGGGGTTGTAGTTCGCCGAGTCGGAGTCGGCTCCGTCACCAGTCGCCTTCCCCCTCTAGCTAGATCCGGTGGGCGCGTTGAGGAGGCGTATGAACTCCCCTGTCATTCCTGGGCCGAGGGAGGGCTCCCCCTCCAGAAGGGGCGGCGTCGCCCTAGGTCTCAGGGTAGCTTGCGCGCGCCCTGACCCAGGGACCACTTCACAGGCCTTGCCAGTCGTAGCGCCCGGAGTCGCAATTGCACTGGGGGCCTTCTGTGCCTTGGCGCACTTCGGCTCGGGGCCCTCGGCGGCCTTGTTCCCCCTCTTGTGGGAGCCGAGGGTGGGGAGAGGTTCCCTTGCTTGTAGCTTCAGCCCGAAGGCTTCTGCCACCAAGTTACGGGGGAGCGCTCCCCGATGACGTGCACGACGCGCTCGTGCTCATCGGCTTAGGACCTCCCGAGGAAGTTCTCCGCCTTCTCTCGGGCGGCGGGATACGGCCGGACTACAAAGAACAAGAATTAGCCAAAATATCAAAGACTAAGGGTAGGGATCACCGGATACTTACATCGGGGCACCGCCCTCTGCGGGGGCCGGTGCGCCGGGCACATCCCGATCCCCCTCTTCCCGTGGGAGAAGGGGGAGAGCTTGAGGAGCGCTAGATCCTTAGTGAGGTCCCTCATGGACCTCTGGGCCCGGACGCCCACCGTCTTGCTGAGGAGCTTCAACTCCTCGGTGGTCCAGACCGGGGGCTTGGGGGCGAATGAGAGGCAGTAGGAGGGGGGCTCCGGGGTGTACGTTACACCGGAGTCCCGGACCCAGAGATAGAACCATCACCAGAGCCAGTCCCCCCAGTGATCCTGGGAGGCCACCACCGAGTACTCCTCCACCCGGGCCTGTAAGAGCTGCATCATGATGGAGCCGAAGGCGGACTTCGGCCCACCCTTGACCATGCACGAGCCCCTCGCCAAGGGCTCGTAGAAGTACCGGAGGAGCCGGAGCGTCAGCTCCCGTCCGGTGGCTGTCTCGTACAGCCAAATAAAAAGGCCCATCTGGACAAGGGTGTTGGGCGTCAGTTGGTTGAGTGCCACCCCATATTCCCGAAGGAACTCCCAGAGCAACGGATACACCGGGAACCGGAGGCCGGCCTCTACGAAGGCCTCAAAAACAACCACCTCCCGGCCCGGGGGCGAGGCGTGTTCTCCTTCTACGGGGCGATCCAGACGTCCCCGTCTGCGTGGGGCTACAACGCTTATCCATTGCCAGTCCCAATGAGAAAGCCTAAAAGTTTACCAGATGAAACCCCGAAAGAACACATTTCTGGGTTTAATTTTATTCCAAATCGGATAAAATTACAGAAAGTTTCAGCAAGATCATCTAAATGAGTCAATCTTTTCAAGCTTTTGACAACCAAGTCATCTACGTAAGCTTCAACATTACGCCCCATCTGGGAAAGAAAGGTCCTTTGCATAAAGCGCTGGTACGTAAAACCGGCGTTCTTGAGACGAAATGGCATTCTGACATAGCAGTAGGTGCCAAATGCTGTGATGAAGGCAGTTTTCTCTTCATCTTCTTCTACAATGCTAATTGGATGATATCCTGAGTAAGCATCCAGAAAACTCATCAGTTCGCAACATGCAGTAGAATTGACCAACTGATCAATGCGGGGAAGGGGAAGTCACCCTTCGGGCAGGCACTGTTTAGGCTGGTGTAATCGACGCACATGCACCACTTACCATTTGACTTGCAGACCATGACCGGATTTGCAAGCCATTCCGGATGATCGACTTCATGAATAAATCCAGCCTTTTGGAGCTTATCTAACTCCACTCGGATGGCTTCCTGCCGATCAACAGCAAAACGCCTGAGCTTCTGCTTTATTGGTCGTTGTCCAGGTTGAATTGCTAACCTGTGCTCAATTACTTCCTTGGGGACGCCGGGCATGTTGGATGGTTTCCACGCAAACACATCTGCATTAGTTCGGAGGAAGGTAATGAGTTCGAGTTCCTATTTGTCGTCCAGGCCTGATCCAATCTGAATTGTTATGGATGGATCATCTGGGCATAATGGAACCAGTTTTAGTTTTTCCCTTGGTCGAGGGGCAACTTTGATCGTATCCACAGCCGTGGTGGTAATCTTGCGAGTCAATGCCACATTGCAACTGCATAATCCGTAACCGATCGCAAGTCAATGCCACATTGCAACTGCCTGAGACCGAGATAACACCTTTGGGGCCAGATAACTTGTTGCATTGATAGGCATAGTGCGTCGGCATCACAAATTTAGCGAGAGTTGGCCTGCCAAAAATCGTTTTATAAGCCGAATCACAATCAATTACATCGAAAGTAACTAACTCTGTTTGGAAATTATCCGGTTCAACCAGCGTGATTGGGAGCACCACCTGTCCCATCGGCATCATCGAGGGGCCTGGAATTTTCCCCTAAAATGGATGGATTATGGGTTTGATTTTTGAACGAGGGATTTGCATCTCGTCCAATGCCTTGACCAGTAAAAGGTCCAAGGAACTGCCTCCATCGATCAGGACCCTTTCAACTCTCGTGTCACTGATTATTGGGGTAATGACCAGAGGTAATCTCAATGGTCGAGTAAGCCCAATGGGACAATCAGAGCGATCAAACGTCAAAGGAGTGTCCGGGCAACGGGGGTATTGTGGTTCGCCAAGGGGAGCTTCCGCTTGGTTAACTTCTCAATGAAATGCTTTAAACTGTCGCTTATAAACAAAAGAGGAGGAACCTCCAAAAATGACATTAACACAATTACGAGGTACCTGGTAGGACATTTCTTCGTCCCTGTTGGCGTCTCTAAGCCCGCAAGTCTTCTCTTTCGATGGCAAAGTTGGCATCGGCCCAATTCCCTGGTAGAAGTCATCTAGTAGCTTCAACCAACTCCGGCAATTTTTGAGGTCGTGTCCCAGAGAGTTGTGGATCAGATACCAATTCTTGCCTTCCTGCGAGTTAGTTGGTTTGTCTGGCTGGTCGGAATTGCGACCACCAGAGGCAGTTTTGTTGGGGGAAATCTCCACGCGGTCAAGTCCAGGTAAGTTCATGATTGCCTGGGGACAGTGGCCTCCGGTGCCTGCCCCGGGCGCCGCCTTTTAGGCTCCCGGGACCGTGCCTCCGGGGCATGTCCCGGGCGCCGCCATTTGGCCCCCGGGACCGTGCCCCCCGGTCGGGTCCCGGGCGCCGCCATTTGCCAGGGGACAGTGGCCTCCGGTGCCTGCCCCGGGCGCCGCCATTTGGCCCCCGGGACCGTGCCCCCCGGGCATGGCCCGGGCGCCGCCATTGGCCCGGGGACAGTGGCCTCCGGTGCCTGCCCCGGGCGCCGCCATTTGGCCCCCGGGACCGTGCTCCCCGGGCCGGTCCCGGGCGCCGCCATTTGCCCGGGGACAGTGGCCTCCGGTGCCTGCCCCGGGCGCCGCCATTTGGCCCCCGGGACCGTGCCCCCCGGGCATGTCCCGGGAGCCGCCATTGACCCGGGGACAGTGGACTCCGGTGCCTGCCCCGGGCGCCGCCATTTGGCCCCCGGGACCGTGCCCCCCGGGCATGTCCCGGGCGCCGCCATTGACCCGGGGACAGTGGCCTCCGGTGCTTGCCCCGGGCGCCGCCTTTTGGCCCCCGGGAGCGTGCCCCCCGGGCGGGTCCCGGGCGCCGCCTCTCGGGCTCCCGGGACCCTGCCCTCCGGAAAGGGTCCTGGACGTCATCACCCTTCTAAAAGGTAAAGTCCCTGTTTGTTTATCACGTGCAGGTCACACGAGGGACGCCTCGGGAATCAGCGACCACCTGTCAAGCATCCAAGACGTTTGACCGGAAGAAGGACGGTCCTACCCTTCAATCCGACGGTGGCTTCCGGGGTAGTTTAGGCTTTTTGCTTCTTTTTGAGGCTATAAATAGCCCTTGTACCCCTCTGTTGTAAAGGCTCAGCTCATTATTATTTGGAATAGCTAATCTCACAGACGTGCTCCGGAAGCCTCTCCCCCGGAGAGAGCCTCCCCAGCCGACTCCGGTCGGGAGCGCGTCGACAGGACTAGGGCCCCCACCGGGACCCGAACCTGTGTAAATCCTCGTGTCTTTTCTTGTGTTTGTCCGGCGGGGGGGGGGGGGGGGGGACCGGTCGCTCGGTCAACCCGCGTCGCGTAAATCCCGCTAGGATCGTCTTCAAAACCTGCCGGGGTATTCTCAATACCACGACAGTTGGCGCCGACCGTGGGGACCCGTGACAAATCGCCATGGCTCCTCCGAGAAGAAGGGCCCGCGCCCTTCCCGGTGACGCCGGTCCCGGTGACCTGGCGCCGCCCGTCCGGGACACTGCTGTCCCGGCGGTCCCTTCTGGAGGCGACCTGGCCCAGGTACCGCCTCCCTCCTTTCCCCTTAACTTAGGTGCTTCCACCTCCAGGTCGTTCCCGGTGACCACGGGGACCTCGGCCGGGACAAGCGTCCCCCCAACGGCTCCCCCGGCTCCCCGGGACTGCAGGACCCTCATTTGAGGATTCCAGTGGCAATCGCCCAGGTGGATTGCACTCAGAAAAGGCACATTGCAGCTCACAACAACAAGATGCATTATATAAAAGTGCGAGTAATTAAAAACAAGTGCTGATCGCAAGGATCAACATTACAATAACTTAGCGCCGAAATGACGCACTTAATTGTTAATACAAATTAGGGAGTTTTCGACACAAGGGTCGGCACAAAATAAAACAGCAACGATAAACAAAAGGACTTCTTCAGTCTTCGTTCTCTGCAGCGGCGGTATTGCATGGGCCTTCTCCACATCGAACTCCACCTTGGTGCATAACCCTTTAACCAGATGGGTCCTCAGTTTCTTCTTCTTGTTCCACATTGGGTTCAAGACCATAAGATTCAGGGTCGGCGAATCCTTCCTCTAGATTTGTTTGTAAAAGCAAGGGTGAGCACATTGTCCACATGGTGCTCAACAAGTTCCAAGTAACAATGCATATACATATAGATGATGGGAAATTTCTCAGAGAATAGCTCTTTGGCTCTGTGTATAATCATATAATAGATTTTCACATGCAGCTTTAAAGAAAGGTCTTTATTTTCGAAAGCGGGGCTTTTGAAATCCTAAGCTAGATTTTCAGGAATGTTGTGTGTGGCGGTCTTTCATGAGTCACCACTTTACTCAGATTTTGTGAAAAACTTCCAAAAGCTACTTGTGCTGCATCGACGTGAATGGAATTCACAGCGCGCAGACTCCATGACCTGGGAGCTCAGAGTATTCGATACTTTTTAAACTTTGCAAAGGTGTACCACCTTAATCCACCAATCATTCGGCTTTCAAGTCGGATCAGCTTCATGCGACTTTTACGCATGTGACAAGGCCGAGATGACACAACAATTTGCAGTCCTAGTATTAACTATTTCCCTGCCCGGTAAATTGACAGTTAAGTCTCAAGTACCATTGTGGGTCCTCCCCACTGCATTACTTCCTAGCCTGGGCCTATGCTCTCGCAAGACACATAGCCTCTCTTGATTACAGTCGCGCACGACTTAATCTGGCTTAGGGCGTCTTCCTTCTTTCCACCTTTTCCTCTCATGATTTTTCTGAACTCACATCACTCATGGCCTTCTACGGCCCACCAGTTCTCGCAAGAATCTGGACCGACAACCATTGCAGGGAAAAGCTAACACTAAAGAAAGCTACTAAGTTGCGCCCGTCCCATAAACAGGCAGGTGGTTGGTACGTTTTTCATGCCGCATAGAAGCACAACACAAGGTTCTAATCCTTATGAATCTTTAGTGAGGAGTCTTTCACATTCCCAGTGCGCACACAGCACCATCCAATCAAACCATCCTCACTATCGATTCCAATCACATTTTCTTTCACAAAAAGGGGTTTTGAACATGCTTTTCTCATATGTGACCATTCAACATTTATCATATAATCATCGAGCATAGCATAGTCTAAGCATGATAATCTAGGGTAACAAGGGTGCAGGGATATTCAATGTCAAAAGGGGCTTTACAATCATTTAGGTCATATCTAGTCATTTTATTGAAACATAATTCTTTATTTGAATCTAAGGCATGCATATACTGGAAAACAGTTAACATACTTCATTTCAAAATAGCAGGTGAGACATGATCAAGGGTTTGAGACTTGCCTTGCAGTGACGGGTCTAGCTGCTCAAATGAATCTTCAGGGATCTCCTCTGCTCCTTCAACGTCTGGTTCCACGACGGGTACAAACACATACATACACACTATATAAGCACACAAGCACTAGAAAATATTACGTAAATACATCATGCATGCAGGGGAATTGGTTTAGACAAGGTCACTTGACATTGGTCGAAGAGATGGGTTCAAAGGGCTTGAATGTCGAAGGGCTGACATTCGACTCATGGCTTGACATTGCCCTAAATCGGTCCTAGGTTTGTTTTATGGAGATGTGGTAGTAGGGAATGTTGTAGAACATGGCTCAAAAGACTTAGTGGACAAAGTGGCATTTCAATTGCTCAAAAGAAACAAGTCTAAATCATCCAATGCCACAGGTGGACATGCACTGACATAGTGTTAGACATGGCCAGAAACTAGGGCATTGCATAACTTTTGACTCAGGACTCCAATTGATGCACAACTTTGTCTGGGGTTTAGGCATTGATATCAGCTACAAAACTCTCAACAGGCTCAAGGGCTGAAAGTGGCCGGAGGGTGGCCAAATCCGGTGAGCAAACACGGTGGCCTGGACATGAACTGAGCCACTGGACAGCAACCTTGGCATAGCTATAACTTTTGATTCAGGTCGATTCAGAGGTCGGGCTAGTAGACAAAATTGCTCAGGGGGTTGAGATCTATCTAAATGACAAGGTGAGCGAGGCTAGATCGGCCGGGGATAAATTCCGGCGACCGGCGCTGGAGAAGACAACCTCCAGATTGGGCGTTTCTGATTTAAGAGGTTTGAGCTCGATTCCTTGCTCAGGGAGTGAGAGGGTGAGGTGAGGGATCTATTTGCGGGGTTGAATCGGCCGGAAAGTGGCCGGAGAAGCTTGGCGACGAGGACCAGCTCACTGGTGGCGCGCAAACTTCGGGAAGGCCATGATCTCTGCTCAAATTCAAAATCTAAGCTTACAGGCTTGCTCAATTGGGTGCACTGGTCAATTCCTATCACTGGCACGAAGGCTAATTCGGGCTAAATCGCTAGGCATTGCGGGAACAGGGGTTTTTAAGTTTTCCGGTGATTGCCGGCGTTGAGGTGCACCGGGGACCAATTAATGGCTACGGTACAAAGAGAGAGGTGTAGGGAGCTTACTGGTGGCGTTGGTTTGGAGGAAGAAGCTTCGGGCGAAGCTGGCGCCGTGAGCTTCAGGGACTGCTCGCCGGAGAAGATGAACTTCGCGGTGGCGCTGAGGGCTCGGTTGCTCTCTGGTGCTAAGACTAAGGCAAGGAAGTTGTGGGGTGGTGTGAGGCAATGCTGGGCAAGGGAGGGGGTTTATATAGCCGCGGGTGAGGCTCTCGGGAGCAGCAGCAATCGCCGGAGGGATTTTCTTCTGACGCCGGGACGGTCATCGATGCACTTTGGGACACGGCGGGGCTCTGCCAGAGACGGTGAATCGCGGGATATCAGGATTCGGTCAGGGTGGTGGCGATGATCTACGGGATGGCGGCCATGTGGCGTGAAGCTTCTGGCAGCAGCAGCAGGCACGCGCGCGCGCGGGGAAGAACACGGCACGGTGGGGTTGAAGCGTTCCACGGTGGCGGTACAGCAGTGCACGGTTGGTGGCTACGTGGCCGTGAGGTGGCAGCTCGAGGGGCTTCGCCGGCGGCGAGTTCAACGGCGCGGCAAATGGCGGTTGCTGGTTGAAAACTTCACAGGGACCTGGTTGTGAACTTTGGACCTAATTGCAACGATTTGGACTGATCTGTGAAGGTTTTGGCTCGGGAGTTTGGGCCTATTTGCAATTCTGAAGATCTGAAGGGCTGATTTGGATTCTGATTTTGCAGATGAGTGCTACTAAATGTCTTGGACTCATCTAGCAGGAAAAATGATGAAATCCGATAACATCTGGTGGTTTTGACAAAATTCGAAAACAGGGTAATTAGGGTAATTAGGGTTTGAACTTTTGTCGAGGCTGGAACTAGGGTTTTGGTCGAGATTCTGGGATTCTTCCAGAAGGGAAAAATGTTCAGAAAAATGAAAAAAAGGTTATCACTTGATCAGATTTGGATTTTGAGGTGATCTGGAACTTTTAGCCTTTTTGGGTTTCCTGAAACTTCTGAAAAGGACTAAATTGAAACGCTTTTGGATCGAAATGTGAAAATGGTCTGGAGAAAGAAGTTTAGCAGCCAACTTTTTAGGTTAAGGTAGTGGCATACCTAAGATCAAGATAGGGTTAAAATATCAGGGTTTCCAAAGAAGCTATGCTGATTCGCAAGCAGAAAAGATAATCAAAAACTGGGGTGTTACAGGGACGCCCTGGTTGAAGCTCTCGTGGAGGGCCAGCTCCGCGCCCAGCGCTCTATGGACGAGCTCCTCACTGTGTTGGCGCGGCCCCCGGCCCCCATATTTTCGTCGCACACATATCCGGGGATCATGGCCCCGTTTATGGGATACCCGGCGGCCCCTCCGGTCTCCGGGGGGCTGTCTACCCCGTATGATCCCGCCGGGGGGTTCCCTCCCCCCGCGGGATATACTTCCGGACACTTCTCGGCACCCGGGCCTGTCCCGGTGCCGGGAGGCTATTTCATGCCCGGGCCCTTCGTGGCACCAGGAGGGTACCCCGTCCCCGGCCCGCTTCCGGGGCTGGGGGGTCATTTCATGCCGGGGGTTATTCCTACGCCGGGAGCCAGTCCCGCCCCTCGCGTTGCGTTTACCGCACCGGGGCCGGTCGACAGAGCAGCTCCCGTGCCTCAGCGAATTTCCCCCCGCATTGGCTCCCCAACCCCGGACGTCGCCGAGGGGGCTCACCCCCCACTGGTTCCGGATGTCGCAAGGGCTTCCCCCTTTCCGGTCCCGGTCGTCGCCGCAGGGGCCCCCTCTTCGGATCCACACGCCACTCCGGGCGCCCCCTCCCCGGTTCCGGATGGTACAGGGGCTCCCCCCTTTCCGGTCCCGGGGACCGTCGCAGGGGGCTCCCCCCAGCAGGCCCCGGTAGCTTCCGGGCCGGCTGCTACAGTGCAGGAGCTCCCTCCCCCGGCGAAGCAGCTCTGCTTCTCCCGGGGGGAGGTCGAGCGAATGCATTCTCCCAGCCGCGGGGAAGGGCTTTCCCCCGGTCGTTGTCACAGGGAGCCTCGCTCTCGCACCGGTCGGGGGAAGAGACCAGCCGAAGAACCATTCTCCCCGGAGGGGAGCCCGGACGTCCGGGAAATCAGTCCCGGCCCGGAAGAGAAGCATCGTCACCACCACTCTGGTGGCCCTCTTGGGCCGCTACCTGACTCGGATAACGAGGGGGCGTCCCCCGTTAAAGAAGACAGTGACTGGGGCTCCCCCCGGGAAGTGCAGGGGGCGAACCAGCCTCTGTGTCGAAGACTCCGCAGCATCCGATGGCCACGGCCCTACCGTCCCCCGCACATCGAACATTATAATGGCGAGGCGGACCCTTACGAGTTCGTGCAGATCTACTCCACAGCCATCTCCGCGGCGGGGGGGGACGAGAGCGTCCAATGCAACGTCTTCCCCCTCTACCTCACCGGCATTGCCCGCTCCTGGTTTTACAATCTGAAGGCGGCCTCCATCAAGTCTTTCTCGCAGCTGAAGCGGGAGTTCTGCGCCAACTTTCAGGGAAATTACATACGTCCCCTGGATTCTTCACAGCTATACACAGTGCGCCAGAGAACCGGGGAGACCATCAGAAGCTTCTTCAAGCGCTTTGCCCAAGTAAAAAGCAAAGTGGCCCACGTCCCGGACTCCACAGTGATCGAAGCCTGCAAAAGCGGGATCCTCCCGGGAGAACTCCACCGAAGACTCTCTCGAAGCTGCCCCTCCTCCACCGACGAGCTCTTCAACGTACTCGAAAAGTACGCTCGCGCGGAGGAAGACGACATCTGGAAGAAGACCCAGAGGGCTCCTGCTCCCGCCGAGCGGGGGGCCCGGGATCCCCCCAGGCGCCCCAGGCAGGGGGGCCGTAGCGAACCACGGCCTCGGGACACTTTTGTCCTCGAGGGCAGAGGCGGCTCGCGCGACCCCCCGAAGGGCGACCGCCCCTTTCCCAAGACGAGAGGCCATGGGGGAGGACAGTCTTCTCGCGGCCGCGAAGGCCCCGCGGGGAGAAGCCGGGAAGGACCGTGGTGCAGCTTCCACGGGTCCAGTACCCACGCCACCCGAGATTGCCACCAGTTGCTGCAGCACTTCGCGGCGTTCCTTGACCAGCGCGGGCAGTGGGGGGGGGACTCCGGCCTCCTTGCCCCCTCGGCCAGCTGTTCCGGCCCTTCCCGCTCCTGCGGGGGGGCAGCAGGTGCAGGAGGGGGAGCCTTCAGACGCTCTCCCCTTTCAAACTTCTCAGCGCCGCATCAACGTCATCGTAGGGGGGTCCGCCTCCGGACGGGACTCCAAGCGCCAGCGCAAGGGGTACGCGCGAGAAGTTAAGGGAGTGGGGGTGCTACACGCGTCCGTGCCGCCCAAGTGGTCGGACGTCCCCCTCACCTTTACGGCGGAAGACGCGCGAGGGGTTCGCTTCCCCCACGACGACGTGCTCATTGTCTCCGCGACAATCTACAACTGCCACTTGGCCCGCATCCTCGTGGACGGCGGAAGCTCCGCCGACGTCCTATTCCTCAAAACCTTCAAGGAAATGCAGGTGGATGAGAAGCTCCTGCAACCAGCGGCAGGGCCTCTGCAAGGGTTTGTCCCGGGGTAGGCGATCCACCCCGTGGGCAAGGTAGATCTCCCGATCACCTTCGGCACCCCGGAGAACTACCGGACCGAGCTAGTCCGCTTCGACGTAGTGGACCTCCCCTCCTCCTACAATGTGATTATGGGGAGGACTACGATCAATCGGCTGGGGGCTGCCACCCACCAAAACTACCTGTGCATGAAGATCCCCGGGCCGCATGGCGTGATCAACGTCCGGGGGGACCAAGACATGGCCCGTGCTCTATACGAGCGAGCTGCTGCCACAATAGGAAGCGTCAACCTGATCAAGGCGCCCGGGGGGGCGGCTCCCCCCCCGGACATAGGCGTCGCTGCGCCGTCCCCCGGGAGGCTCCTTCTCAAGCCGCGTCCGGAAGGGGGCCTCCGGAAGGTCCCGCTGTCCCCAGGCAGCGAGGACAAAACTGTCCAAATCGGGGCAGAGCTCCCCCAAGACCATGCAGCGCAACTCGCAGCCTTTCTGCGCGAAAACTCCGATGTTTTTGCGTGGAAGCCTTCGGACATGCGGGGTGTCGCCCGGGGGGTTATTGAACACAAGCTCGCGGTAACCCCCGGTCACCCCCCTGTCAAGCAGAAGTTGAGAAAGCTCTCCCTCGAACGTCTAGAAGCCATCAAGACGGAGATAGCTCGGCTCCAAGAGGCGGGGTTCATCCGGGAAGTCTTGCACCCTGAGTGGCTCGCAAACCCCGTCCTCGTCAAGAAATCAAGTGGCAAGTGGCGCATGTGCGTGGACTTCACCGACCTTAACCGCGCCTGCCCCAAAGGCAACTTCCCGCTCCCACGGATCGACCAGCTCGTTGACTCCACCGCGGGGTGCGAGCTGATGAGCTTCCTAGACGCCTACTTGGGATACCATCAAGTCCGGATGGCGGAAGGGGACGAGGAAAAGACGAGTTTTATAACTCCCCTCGGAACCTTCTGCTACCGCCACATGCCCTTCGGGCTCAAGAATGCGGGAGCCACCTTCCAGCGCCTGATGACGCTGGTCTTCAAAGATCAAGTCGGCCGCAACGTCGAAGTCTACGTAGACGACGCAGTCGTCAAGAGTCCCCGTGCAGCCTCCCACATCGACGACCTCGCAGAGACCTTCCGCAACCTCCGCGCGTTCGGGCTTAAGCTCAACCCAGAGAAGTGCGCCTTCGGGGTGCGCGGGGAGAAGCTCCTGGGTTTCCTCGTGTCCCAGCGGGGCATTCAGGCAAACCCCGAGAAGATCCGGGCCTTCCTAGACATGCCCCCGCCGCGCTCCGTCAAAGATGTCAAGTGGCTCTCCGGCCGCCTGGCCGCGCTCAGCCGCTTCGTCTCCCGTTCGGGGGAGCGGGGCCTCCAGTTCTTCAAGATCCTCCGAGGGCTCGAGGGGTTCCGCTGGACCCCCGAGGCCCAGGAAGCCTTCAATGACCTCAAGAAGTACCTCTCGAGCCCTCCAATGCTCGTGAGTCCGTCTCTGGAAGAGCCCTTGCTCCTCTACCTCGCCGCGACCCCCGTCGCCGTCAGCGCGGTTTTGGTGAAGGAGCAAGGGGGCCAGCAACGTCCCGTGTACTACGTCAGTGAAGCCCTCCAAGGGGCCAAGACTCGGTACACGGAGATGGAGAAGATTTGCTACGCTCTCCTCATGGTGTCCCGGAAGCTCCGGCACTACTTCCTGGGGCACCCCATCACCGTCCCGTCGTCCCTCCCCCTGGGGGAGGTACTGCGGAATAAAGAAGCCACCGGCCGGATTGGGAAGTGGGGGGCCGAGCTTGCCCCCTTCTCCCTGTCCCTTACAGGACGCTCCGCAATCAAGTCGCAGGTCCTCGCCGACTTCGTCGCAGAATGGACTCCCGCCTCTGGGTCCGGGGACGAAGATCTCCCTGTGCCGCCCCGACGCAGTGACCATTGGACCCTGCTGTTTGATGGGTCGCTGTGTCTCGCTGGGGCTGGCGCGGGGGTAGTCCTCCGGAGCCCCGAGGGGAAGGAGCTCGAGTACGCCGCGCGGCTCGAGTTCCCCGCAACCAACAACGTCGCCGAATACGAGGCTCTGCTCCTCGGGATGCGCCTCGCGCGCTCCCTGGGGATCCGGTGCCTACTAGTGAAGGGAGACTCTCAGCTCGTTGTCTGCCAAATGGACAAGTCTTACCTGTGCCATGACGCAAATTTAAGTCTTTACTTGCAGGAAGTACGGAAGATGGAGAAACACTTCGACGGACTTGAGGGTCAATGGCGTAATCCTACAGGGGTTACGCCGGAGACTCGAGCAAACCGCTTCCAAGCGGGGCGCGTGGGCAGAGGAGCTCCCTAGCATCCTCTGCTCGATGCGCACGACCCCGTCCCGGGCCACAGGGCGTGCTCCCTTCTCCCTGGTCTACGGGGCGGAGGCAGTCCTCCCCCCGGAGATCGGCTTCCGGTCGCTGCGGGTCGAGCTCCCGAACGGAGCCACGACCGCAGCCTACCGGGCTAACGAAGACAACCGGCGGCTGGAAATCGACCTCGTGGAGGAGGAACGCGACCGAGCGCTCCTCCGTCACGCCATCTACGAGCGCGAGATGTCGCGCGCATACAACCAGCGCGTGCGCGAGAGAGCTTTCCGCCTTGGGGACCTTGTCCTCAAGCGCATCACAGACCCCCAAGCCCAGGGTAAGCTCTCCCCCAAATGGGAGGGCCCCTACAGGATCTCCACTGTCCTAGGCTCGGGGGCCTACAAGCTCTCCAACCTTCAAGAGCAGGAGCTGAAGCACACCTGGAACTTGCGTTTACTTCGCAAGTTTTACGTCTAGCCTTACGGGCCTGTCCCCTCCCCCGGAGCGATCACGCTGGAGGGGGAGGAGGGACACTGTAGCTTCCTTTCCCCCCCCCCCCCTTCGCGGTTTCGCAGGGGGGGGCTTTGTATATTTTGTTAATAAATGCATAGCCTTTGTTCTCCAACTGTCTCACTGCAGGTTCTTATTTGCCGCCCCTAGCGGCGATGCCCTTCCCGCGAGGATGCCCTCCCCGCGAGGATGCCCTCCCCGCGAGGATGCCCTCCTTGTGAGGATGCCCTCCCCGCGAGGAAGTGGGCCAGCCCCAACAAGTCCCTACAACGGAGCCTGCACTCCCGTAGGGCGGCTTACGATCAGCCCTCGTGGACTGAGGGTGTAAGCGGCAACCCGGTCACAGTGGCCGTGGTAACGAGTCACTTTGGGAGACTAATCCCCTGCCCAAACACTCAAGTCCCATCTTCGGGCATTTCCTCCTCCGGGAGTTGACGTTATTCCCGGCTCCCCGTTCCCACGGCGACCGGAAGATCAGCCCCTTGCGGCTTGATTGGATCTATCTTCCTCCTCCGGGAGTCGACGTTATTCCCGGCTCCCCGTTTTCACGGCGACCGGAAGATCAGCCCCTTGCGGCTTATTTGGATCCATCTTCCTCCTCCGGGAGTCGACGTTATTCCCGGCTCCCCGTTTTCACGGCGACCGGATGAATGCCTCCCGGAGACCCTATTCCCGGCTCCACGTTTTCACGGCGACCGGACGATTGTCTCTCGGAGAAGTCGGATTTCTCGGGCATTTCCTTCCGCTTAATACCCTATTCCCGGCTCCCCGTTCTTACGGCGACCGGACGAGTGTCTCCCAGGAAGCTTGCCTTTGGAAATCCCATCGGGTTCTCTTGGACATTCCTTCCACTTAAGGCCTTATTCCCGGCTCCCCGTTCTCACGGCGACTGGATGATTATCTCCCGGAAGGTCTTCTCCTTGAAAACCTCGCTTTAAAATTTTCTAACTTAGAAAATATTTCTCCTACAGGTTGTGCTCCCTCTGGGGACCCTGTTACCCCCACAGCGCGTGGAGGCCTCCTCCGGCCCGCTGTGGGCGGGGGGGGGGGACAGGGGGCCCCCGGGTCACCCACGAACAAACATAGCTCATTCTTTTGAAGATGAGTCGTCCAGACCATCCAAGAAGAAGAAAATAAAGAGGCGCAATAAAAGAAAACAACGCGCTTTATTGATCAGCAAACCCGGAGGACATCTTCCCCCTCCGGTGGGTTTCGGAAATGATACAACCCGGGTCCTAACCCGGGGGATTTTCTACGAGCCTAAGGCCCCTACGCCTAAAGCTCCCGGAGGCGCTCCCTCAGCTCCCGGGCCAAGTCCCGGTACAGCGCCCGGACGCGACGCTGCGAGTCCCGAAGCACGTCTTCGGGCCAAAACTCGTACCCAGCCGGCGGAAGTATCCGGAGAGGAGGTATCATCCGGGCCTCCGGGCGCGGGGGAGTTAATTCAGCACGGCTGTTGTCAAAATTATTCAAGTGCCACTCCGGGCGCCACCTCAACCGGACAGGCTCCCGGGCAGTACCCCCGTCGCGCTCCCCAGAGACAAGGCTCAGCAAAATCAAAGCCGCTTGGGCGTCCCCCGGAGAGCCTCTCCCGGACCGTTGCCCGGGAATGACCCCCCGGGTACCCTGGTAACATTTCATTGCAGACTTAGAAAAATTTCAAATATATTTCATTGCAAAATGATTTTTGTACAAGTGCCCGGGGCTTCTCCTAAGAAGCTACCGGAATCAAAATGTCTAACAAAATAAAAAGGGGGTCCTAGCTAAAGACCCGGGGGAGGCTCATACTTTAGCATTGGGGTCCTCCCCCCGGGGAGCTTCCTCCGTGGCCGGGGCAGGGACATCCGCGGCCGGAGGCGCCGGTGTCGGGAACCTCGTCCGGATGATCCGGTCGTAGAACCCCTCCGCCAGCAGCTCCACCTCCCGGCGCGTTGGCTCGAAGGCCTCCGGGAAGCTCCGGGGGATGCGGCCCCCGATCGCCCGGGCGCCGACCCCACGGTAGTCAACGAGCCCCGCGGCGGCCGCGATGACGGGGATCGCTCGGCCCCGTGCCAGGACGTCCGCAGCCTCCGGGATGGCGGAGACTTGTGCATTAAGAAAACGCACAGCCTCCGCGAGGGTCGCCGGGGGCACCTCCGGGCCGCTCCCGGAGCCCAGGCTAACGCCAAGGCTTTCCAAGGCCGAGCGGACGGAGCGGCCCGCGTCCGACAGCTGTAACACCCCGATTTTTCCAAATCCTGGCCTGTCTTGTCCATTTCTATTTCAGAATGAGATCCCTGTTGTGCCAGCAGCTTACCCCAAAAAGTCGGCAATCAAACCCTTTTGTTCAGATCTTTTTCACAAATCGGCCCTTTTCAGATTTGTCAGAAGCCCAAAAAGACTAAAAGTCCCAGACCATCTCCAAACTTTGATCTGATTCAGTGAACACCTTCCTTTCACTATTCTGAACATTTTTCCCTTCTGGAAGAATTTCCAAATCCTGCCCTAAACCTGAGTTTCGACCCTCGCCGTTTTTGAAACCCTAATTACCCTGTTTTACCCTAAAGTCGTTTTCCCCAACTTTTGTCGAAACCCTTCAGATCTTGCCCGATCTTGTCAAACTTTGGCTAGATGAGTTCCATTAATCTTATGCAACTCATTCCTGAAATCAGATTTCAGATCAGCCCCCTAGATCTCCAGATTTACAATCAAGCCCATTTCCAATTCAACTTTTCCTCACAGATCAGTCCCTGGAGCAAGTTTCGAAATTACATTTCATCCCGAGCTATTCTTTTTCGGTCCCTGTTCGACCAGGCCCCGTTCGACCAGTGCCCCGCCACTTTGCCTCGCCGTGTTTCCTCGCCGCCGGCCATCTTCTCCGGTCGCCTGTGCTCGTGACCAGTTGAGCCATCCCGCGCGCACGTGCCAGTGACCAACGACCCTGCTAAACCCAGCGGTTAAACGCTCGCGCTCCAGCAATGTTTTCGCGCGCGCACGCCCGTGGCCGTGGCACTTGCATGCGTGTACGTGTCATCGCCGGAGCTGCGTTGCTGCCTCCGCATCCACGCCGTTTCAAACCTAGTTCCAATGCGCTCCCGACAACGCTGGCAAAGCAACTGCGCAGCCCGTGCACATCACGTCGTCGTCGCCGTTGTCGCACCTGCGCCCGGCCATCCTTGCCCCTGGCTTGATTTTCCCCGCTGTTTTCCCCTCGCTAGCTCCGCCTCTTAGCCTATTTAAACCCCCCTGTGTTGTGCAAATTCCTTGTCTCAAGACTTAGCCATTTTTCCAGCAACCTCGCCGCTGTCTTCTTCTTCTCCGGCGAGCTGTTTTTGAGGCCACCGTCGCCAGAGCAAACCGTGGCTTCTCCTTCCAATTCAACTGCACCAGTGAGTTCCCCATACCTATCTCGTTGTGTAGTAGCTCCCAATTGGCCGCCGGTGAACCCCATCGCCGGTGATCGCCGTAAACGGCCGTTTGCCCTGTTTCCCCAATACTGTTCGATTCATCCCAAATTGGTTTCCCCTCCAATAGAGTTTCTTGATCAGTAGGCCCCATCTAGCAAGCCTGTGCGCTCAGATTGCATAATTGAGCTGAAATTGAAGTTTTCCCGTTCTGGCTCGCCGCCGATGATCTGGCTCTCGTCGCCAGGCCGTACCAGCTATTTCGCAGCCAAATTGACTAAACCATTAGCTTCCTCACTTCTCTCTCTCACTCCCTGAGCAAGCAATCGAGTTCAAGTGCTTTGTATCGAAAACCCCCAATCTCCAATGTCGTCTTCTCCAGCACCGGTCGCCGGAATTCTTCCCCGACCGACCTAGCTCCTGAAACTTTGTCCCTTAGCTTTGCCTCACCTCCCTGAGCATTTCCTTCCACTAGCTCAACATCTGAATCTGCCTAGATTGGAAGATATGCCCTTGCCAAGATCACTGTCCAGAAGCCCAGTTCATGTCCAAGTCACCACAGTTCATCACTGAATTCCATCACCTTCCAGCCACTTTCAGCCCTTGATCCTGTTAAGTATTTTGTTCCTGTTATCAATGCCTACCTCCCAGACAAAGTGGTGCATCAATTGGAACCCTGTATCAAAAGTTATGTCAAGCCCTAGATTTTGGCAATGTCTGCACTATGTCAGTGCATGTCAGCCACTGGCATTGGCCTTGTTTGACCCCTTCTGGTTGAGCAATGGAAATGTCACTTTGTCCCCTAGATTCCTGGAGTTGTGTTCTACATCTTTCCCTTCTGTCACTTCTCCAGAAAACCATCCTAAGATCAGTTTGAGGCTATGCCAAAGCCGTGAACTGAATGTCGACCCTTCGACGTTCAATCCTTTTTAGCCGTTTCTTCGACCAGAGCCCTTGTGACCTTGCCCTAACCTTTTCCCCTGCATGCATGACTTATTTACTTATTATTTTCTATTGCAACTATTTTATGTATGCTTATGTAGCGTATGTGTTGTATTGCTTGTGTCCGCCGCAGAGCCCGAAGCTGAAGGAACGGAAGAAGTCTTTGAAGATTCGTCCGAGTAATTAGACCTAGCAGTGCAAGGCAAGCCTCATTCCTTTGATCATGTCTCACCCAATATTTTCATATGAAGTATATTCACTGTTTCTTACCATGCATGCTTAGTTGAGATACAAGTTATGTTTGAATGACATGAGTAGATATTACCTAATGAATCATGAAACCCCTTTTGTTATTGAACCTTCATATATATGCTTTTGTCACCCTAGGACTCATATACTGAATATCCACATTAAACTTGAAATGGTCAAATACATGTGAAGTTATAGTGAAAACCGTTTTGTCAAGAAAACTAATAAAAGGGATCAGTAGTGAGGATTGGTTGGTATGGAGAGGGTGCGGTGCGCACCAGGGAATGTGAATGTTCCTCACTATTGGTTCATAAGGACAAGAACCTTGTGCTGTGTCTCTATGCGAATTGTAAACGTACCAACCACTTGCCTGGTATGGGACAGGCACAACTTAGTAGCTTTTTGGTATTAGCAGTTCCCTGCATGGTTTGTCGATCTGGTTTCTCGCGTGGAAACTGGAAGGCCAAAGTTCGGCCACGAGTGATGTGAGTTCAGAAAAATGATGAGAGGAAAAGGCGTAAAAGAAGGAAGGCGCCCTAGACCTGATTAAGCCGTGAGCGGTTGTAATCTTAAATGGTCGCATGTCTCGCGTGGACATAGACCAAGGCTATGTGTCCTGCGGGAATATAGACCAGAGAGGCTAGGAAGTAAGGCAGTGGGGAAGACCCACAACGGTACTTGGGACTTAACTGTCTATTTACCGGGCGGGGATACTGTTAATACTGAACTGCAAAAGCGTTGTGTGATCTCGGCCTTGTCACATGTGTATAAGTCACATGGAGTTGGCCCGACTTGAAAGCCGAGTGAACCAGTGGATTTAAAAAGAGGTACACCTTTGCAAAGTGTAAAAGAAGTATCAGATAATCTGTACTCCCAGGTTCAGGAGTCTTTTCGTAGTGGATGTTATCCATGGGTTATAGCACAAGTAATGATTTGGAATGTTTTCATAATATGGGTTAATAAAAATGATGACTCATGGGAGACCATCACATAACGATTTCTAAAGTATAAATTAAGATTTTAAAGTATTACTCTTGGAAACTAAAAGCCTTTCTTTATGATTTTAGAGTGAAAATCTACTCTATTCATATATATATATATATATATATATATATATATATATATATATATATATATAAAACCAAAACCCCTTTTCTTGATCACTCCTCATCTATATACCTACATTTTTGTAACGAGACTTGCTGAGCATTGTGTAAAAACATGCTCACCCTTGCCTTTGCAAACAAATTCAGAAGAAGGCTTTGAGAATCCCGATTCCCCTGGCCTTGAGCACCAAGAAGAGGAAAGAGCCTTTCCAGACGATTCGAGCTTCTTGGAGGGTCATGAGCCAAGTTGAGTCCGATGTGGAGAAAGCCCTTCCAGAGCCGCTGCAGAAGAAAATGAAGACCCTTGTGGTTGCTTTTTGTGTTGTTTTTCTGTGTTCGGTACTTCAATACCGATTCTTGATTTTGAAAAACTCTCTACTTTTGTATCAACTTTAATTAGTGCCACCCCTGGAATTATGATATTGTAATAGTGGTCCTCGTGACCTTGTACTTGCTTTATCTACCAGCTTTATTATTTAAAGTGAATCCTGTTGTTGTGAGCTTGTGATGTACCTTTCTGTGCGCAATCTACCTGGGCGGTTGCCAAGGTGACCCTCAAATGGGGGTCTCACAACAGCGCCCGGACGCTGGAGCTCTCGAGCTCCCAGAGCGCCTTCTCCCGCACCTTGGCCTCCTCTCGGAGGCGGATGTAGGCGCCCTCCGACAGGTGCACCTGCGCCCGGGCCCGGGACAGCTCATCAAGAGCTTCGTCCCACTCCCGGAGAGCCGCCTCCCGCTGCTCCACGCAAGCCGCGGCCCGGCTCTCCGCCTTCTTGAGCAGCCGGGTGACCCGCTGCTCAAGGCCCCAGGTAACAGTCGCTACCTACAAAATACATAAAGAGTTAGAAAAATCTCAAGTGCAGGAAAAAAGCGGAAGTATTAAGAGCTCGGGTTACCTGGGCTCCGAGGGACTCGAGCCCCTCAAAACGCTCGTGGAGCGTTCCCCCCGCTACGAAGGCCTGCACCTTCCGGCTGTGCAGGCCCTCCGCGCAGCGGGCCACCTCCCCCGCGGGGAGCAGAGAGGTATCTTGCCCGGCGCCCCCGTTGCGGCCGGGAGAGGGCCACCGGACCTCGGAGTCCGGGAGAACAGCCGGCGTCGCCGGCGTCTTCATCGAGGAAGTCTCCTCCGAGGACGACGAAGACGAGGATTGGGCGGGGACCTCCGCCCGGGGGGGGATCATCGGGCCTTTCCCCGCCCAAGGCCGGAGGGCCCTCGGAGCCTCCTACTCCGGGGGGACCTCGAAGACTGAGGGGCTCCCCCCCTCCTCATCAACCGGCCAGAGGCACGGAGGCGCCGCCTCCGAAAACCTCACCTCTAGCCTCTCCGGCGCCAGTGTCGCCGGGAGAGGCGAGAGGAGCGCCACTCGAACTGGCGACGGGGCGTAGTCCGCGGAATCGGACCCCGCCCCGTCGATAACAACCTCCTTCCCCCGGGCCTCGACGGGCGCCTCCGGGGGCGGGGGCGTCGCCTCTGCCCGGGGCGCCGCCCGGGCATGTTCGGCTCCAGGAGCCGCGTCCCGGGTCCTCACCGGCGTCGTCGTCGGGGCAGGGGTTTTTTGGACCCGGGGCCTTTTGGGCTCCGAGCCCCCGGCCGCATCCTTCCCCCGCTTATGAGACCCGGGGGTGGGAAGGGGCTTCCTCTCCGGAAGCCTAAGCCCGTAGGCCTTGGCCACCAGGTTCCGGGGAGGCCCCTCCCCCACGAGGCGCACGATGCGCTCGTGTTCGTCGGCGAAGTACCTCCCCAGGAGGTGCTCCGCCTTGTCCCTCGCCGCCGGGTACGGGCGCACTGCAAGAGGTAAAAAGTTAGTTAATTTCTCATAAAAAACTGCAAGTACAAAAATGCAGGGGACTTACGCCGCGTCACCGGCTTGACCGGAGGCCGCTGCTCCGGGCCCATGCCAATTCCCCTTCCCCCGCGTGAGAAGGGGGAAAGCCGCAGGAGCGCCAGCTCCTCCGCGGCGTCCCGCATCGAGCGAGCCTTCTTCGTCAGCACCACCTTCCCGAGGAGCTCGAACTCCTCGTCCGTCCACACCGGCGGCTTCGGTGCGGATGACCGGCTGTAGGTGGGAGGCTCCGGGGCGTAGACCACCGCCTCGTCCCGGACCCGGAGGTAGAACCACCTCCGGAGCCAGTCCCCCCAATGGTCCCGGGAGGCCGCCGCCGGGTAGTCCGCCACCCGGGAGGGCAGCATTTGGACCATCACCGAGCCGAAGGGGGACTTCGGTCCTCCCTTCACCAGGTGGGAGCTCCGCGCCGCCGGTTCATAGAAGTACCGGAAGGCGCGGAGGGTGGGCTCCCGCCCGGTCGCTGTCTCGTAGAGCCATATAAAAAGGCCCATACGGACGAGCGCGTTCGGGGTGAGGTGGTTGAGAGCCACCCCGTACTCTTTGAGAAACTCCCGGAGCATCGGATGCACCGGGAGCCGGAGCCCCGCCTCGAGGAAGGCCTCGAAGGCCACGACCTCTCCGGGCCTGGGCCGGGGGGCTCCGTCCTTCTTTAGGGGGACCCGGATGTCCCCCTCTTCAACGACGCCCTTCTTGACCAGGGACTCCGCGTCCGAGGCCGAGAACTCGGAGGCCCAGAGGAAATCCACGGGGATTTCCTCCGGGGGCACCTCCGTGGTCTTCGCTCGACCTTTGGGCGCCATTAGGTCAGTTCTTTGTTTTTCGGTGGCTAAGTTTTCAGGTGGCTACGTCTACAACTCCCGGACGCTCGCTACCGGAAAAGGCTACCGGAGAAGTTACCGGAAGAGCGCTACCGGGAGAGCTGAAGTTAGAGTTGAAGATTTGGAATGAGCTTCCGGGGCCCCCTAAGGCCCTATTTATAGAGGCTGGCCGAGATCTAGATGCGCACCACGTGGCCCCCTCGGAGCAATCTGGACCACTGAAATTCAAACCGTGCGCGGGAAACGAAGGGACAGGCGCGTAAATCAAGACGCCGGTTCGAACCGCGCGTGCATTTATTGCGAAAACGGCGCGGCCATAAAGCGCCCGGCACAGAAACCGATGCGTCGCCGGGGGTCCGGTGATTTTCGTCCTGAGATTTTCCCGGTACCGTAACCATTCCCTCCGGGGGCTCAAGTGTCGTCCCCGGAGGGCATGGGGGGCTGCTGTTGGGGGAAATCTCCACGCGGTCAAGTCCAGGTAAGTTCATGATTGCCCGGGGACAGTGGCCTCCGGTGCCTGCCCCGGGCGCCGCCTTTTAGGCTCCTGGGACCGTGCCTCTGGGGCATGTCCCGGGCGCCGCCATTTGGCCCCCGGGAACGTGCCCCCTGGTCGGGTCCCGGGCGCCGCCATTTGCCAGGGGACAATGGCCTCCGGTGCCTGCCCCGGGCGCCGCCATTTGGCCCCCGGGACCGTGCCCCCCGGGCATGGCGCGGGCGCCGCCATTTGCCCGGCCCCCGGGACCGTGCCCCCCGGGCATGTCCCGGGCGCCGCCATTGACCCGGGGACAGTGGCCTCCGGTGCCTGCCCCGGGCGCCGCCATTTGGCCCCCGGGACCGTGCCCCCCGGGCATGTCCTGGGCGCCGCCATTGACCCGGAGACAGTGCCCTCCGGTGCCTGCCCCGGGCGCCGCCTTTTAGGCTCCCGGGACCGTGCCTCCGGGGCATGTCCCGGGCGCCGCCATTTGGCCCCCGGGACCGTGTCCCCCGGTCGGGTCCCGGGCGCCGCCATTTGCCAGGTGACAGTGGCCTCCGGTGCCTGCCCCGGGCGCCGCCATTTGGCCCCCGGGACCGTGCCCCCCGGGCATGGCCCGGGCGCCGCCATTGGCCCGGGGACAGTGGCCTCCAGTGCCTGCCCCGGGCGCCGCCATTTGGCCCCCGGGACCGTGCTCCCCGGGCCGGTCCCGGGTGCCGCCATTTGCCCGGGGACAGTGGCCTCCGGTGCCTGCCCCGGGCGCCGCCATTTGGCCCCCGGGACCGTGCCCCCCAGGCATGTCCCGGGCGCCGCCATGGACCCGGGGACAGTGGCCTCCGGTGCCTACCCCGGGCGCCGCCATTTGGCCCCCGGGACCGTGCCCCCCGGGCATGTCCCGGGCGCCGCCATTGACCCGGGGACAGTGGCCTCCGGTGCCTGCCCCGGGCGCCGCCATTTGGCCCCCGGGACCGTGCCCCCCGGGCATGTCCCGGGCGCCGCCATTGACCCGGGGACTGTGCCCTCCGGTGCCTGCCCCGGGCGCCGCCTTTTAGGCTCCCGGGACCGTGCCTCCGGGGCATGTCCCGGGCGCCGCCATTTGGCCCCCGGGACCGTGCCCCCCGGTCGGGTCCCGGGCGCCGCCATTTGCCAGGGGACAGTGGCCTCCGGTGCCTGCCCCGGGCGCCGCCATTTGGCCCCCGGGACCGTGCTTCCCGGGCCTGTCCCGGGCACCGCCATTTGCCCGGGGACAGTGGCCTCCGGTGCCTGCCCCGGGCGCCGCCATTTGGCCCCCGGGACCGTGCCCCCCGGGCATGTCCCGGGCGCCGCCATGGACCCGGGGACAGTGGCCTCCGGTGCCTGCCCCGGGCGCCGCCATTTGGCCCCCGGGATCGTGCCCCCCGGGCATGTCCCGGGCGCCGCCATTGACCCGGGGATAGTGGCCTCCGGTGCCTGCCCCGGGTGCCGCCTTTTGGCCCCCGGGACCGTGCCCCCCGGGCGGGTCCCGGGCGCCGCCTCTCGGGCTCCCGGGACCCTGCCCTCCGGAAAGGGTCCCGGACGTCATCGCCCTTCTAAAAGGTAAAGTCCCTGTTTGTTTATCACGTGCAGGTAGGAGAGGTAACAATGGTAATAATAACTATCGCAATGATGATCCATTTGCTAAAGTTAAGTTTACCGTACCTTCTTTTTCTGGTACATATGATGCTGAGGTGTATTTAGATTGGGAAATGGAGATTGAACAAAAATTTAACTCCCATCTTGTTCCTGAAATTCATAGAGTTAGACAAGCCACTAGTGAGTTCAAGGACTTTGCTATAATTTGGTGGAATGAACTAGTAAAGTCTAACGTACATCCTGGTACTGGGCATGATCTGAAGAGACAAATGCGCGCTAGATTTGTGCCTCCGTCCTTTAAAAAATTGCAATGCTTAGATCAAGGTAACAAATCGGTAGAGGATTACTACCAAGAGCTTCAAATAGGCATGTTGCGTTGTGAGGTAGAGGAAACCGAGGAGGATAAAATGGCTCGTTTCTATGGGGGGTTAAGGCATGATATACAAAATATTATTGATTACAAGGACTATCATGATGTCAATACATTGTTCCAACTTGCTGTTTTGGCAGAAAAAGAATTGCAGGGACGACAACAGCGGCCACGGAGCTACTTTGGTAGTACCTTCACCCCAAGACAGGCGTCAACCAAATCAGAGCCACCTCCTGCTGTTCGGTCTACTGCCCCCTCGACCAGTAGGACGCGTTCAGTAGCACCGTTACCACCGCCACGTACACCCGAGGTAAGCAAAACTTCTAATGTGCAGGCACCAGCGAAGTCGTCTTCATCTGTTGCCTCCACGGGACGCACAACAGGTATCATATGCCACCGTTGCAAGGGGATGGGCCATGTCATGAAGGACTGCCCAAGTCAGCAAGCTTACATTGCGACAGACGATGGTGGGTACGTTAGTGCTTCTGATGTTGAAGATGAATATGCTCTTGCAGCTAACCTTGCAGGTAATGTTGATGACGAATCCGAACATGATGATGATGGGGGAGCTTTGGGTACGGTAGCCACACAAAAATACCGGACCATCATTGTCCAACGGGTCCTTAGTACTCAAATGAAGCAAGCCGAGTGAGCCCAACGCCACAACTTGTTTCAAATGTTCCTCGTTGTCAACGACCGGCGCGTCCGAACAATCATTGATGGTGGGAGCTACAACAACTTGGTGAGTTCTGATCTGGTCAAGAAGCTTGGCTTGACCACAAAACCACATCCCCAACCATATCATGTTCAATGGTTCAACAATAGCGGTAAGGTTAAGGTAACGCAAACCGCAAGAGTACCATTTTTCATTGGTTCATACCATGATGTTGCTGATTTTGATGTAGTGCCTATGCAAGCATGTTCACTTTTATTAGGCCGACCTTGGGAATATGACACTAATGCAACTCATCATGGTAGAAATAATTGGTACACTTTCATGCACAAAGGAAAGAAAATAACCTTTCTTCCCATGACTCCTTCTGAAATTGTGCATTTTGATAGGGAAAGACTTGAAAATGAGAAGAAAGAGAACACCACAGAATCTGAAAATCAGCAAGTAGCTAAAACTGTTTTTCCGCATAAGAAAGATAAGAATGTACCTACTTCTAAGACTGAGGTAATTAAATTGAAGGGTGGTGTTTTTCTTGCTACAAAATATGATCTTGCTGAACCGTCATGCTTTGCTTTGATATGTAAAGAGACCTTGTTTTCATTTGATGATATGCCTGTCTCTTTTCCACCTGCTGTTACTAACTTTTGCAGGAGTATGACGATGTGTTCCCCGCTGAGGTGCCCCCGGGACTACCACCAATTCGAGGTATTGAGCATCAAATTGACTTGATCCCGGGAGCGACGTTGCCAAACCGTAATGCATATAGGACCAATCCAGAGGAGACTAAGGAAATTCAACGACAAGTCCAAGAGCTTTTGGACCGTGGGTACGTGCGGCAAAGCCTTAGTCCTTGTGCTATTCTTGTTCTTTTGGTTCCTAAAAAAGACGGTAGTTGGCGCATGTGTGTGGATTGTAGAGCCATTAACAATATCACAATAAGGTATCGTCATCCTATTTCTAGGTTAGACGACATGCTTGATGAGTTAAGTGGTTCTATTATCTTCTCAAAAGTTGACTTGCGTAGTGGGTACCACCAAATTCGAATGAAATTGGGAGACGAATGGAAAACTGCTTTTAAGACCAAGTTCGGTTTATATGAGTGGTTAGTTATGCCTGTTGGATTGACTAATGCACCTAGTACTTTCATGGGCTTGATGAACGAGGTCTTACGTTCTTTCATTGGTAAATTTGTGGTGGTCTATTTTGATGATATCTTGATCTATAGCAAGTCACTTTCTGAACTTCTCGAACATTTACGTGCTGTTTTTAATGCTTTGAGAGAGGCACGTTCGTTTGGTAACCTCGAGAAGTGCACTTTTTGCACCGATCGAGTCTCATTTCTTGGCTATGTTGTGACTCCGCAGGGAATTGAGCTTGATGAAGCCAAGATCGAAGCTATCAAGAGTTGGCCGACTCCTAAAACGGTCACACAGGTGAGAAGCTTTCATGGACTTGCTGGTTTCTACCGCCGTTTCATGAAGGACTTCAGCACCATTGCCGCACCATTGAATGAATTGACAAAGAAGGCATTGCATTCCATTGGGGACAACCACAAGAGGACGCCTTCAATCTTTTGAAAGAAAAGCTAACAAATGCACCATTACTCCAACTTCCAGATTTTGGTAAAACTTTCGAACTTGAATGTGATGCTAGTGGAGTTGGCATTGGTGGTGTGCTCATGCAAGAAGGTAAGCCTGTTGCATATTTCAGTGAGAAATTAAGTGGGCCTGCTTTAAATTACTCCACGTATGATAAAGAGTTGTACGCTCTTGTGCGAACTTTAGAGACGTGGCAACATTATTTATGGCCTAAGGAATTTGTTATTCACTCTGATCATGAGTCGCTGAAACATATTCGCAGTCAAAACAAATTGAACCGTAGACATGCCAAGTGGGTAAAATTTATTGAATCTTTTCCTTACATCATTAAACACAAGAAATGGAAAGATAATGTAATTGCTGATGCTTTGTCTCGGAGATATGCTATGTTGTCTCAACTTGACTGTCGAATTTTTGGACTTGAAACTATTAAAGAATAATATCCTCAAGATGCTGATTTCAAAGATGCTTTGATTAATTGCAAGGATGGGAGGGCTTGGAATAAATTTGTACTGAATGATGGGTTCTTGTTTAGAGCTAACCACCTATGCATTCCAGTTGGATCCGTTCGTCTTTTGTTGTTGCAGGAAGCTCATGGAGGAGGCCTGATGGGACATTTTGGTGTCAAAAAGACGGAGGATATCTTGGCCACGCACTTCTATTGGCCAAAGATGAGGCGTGATGTTGAGCGCTTCGTGGCACGCTGCACCACGTGTCAAAGGGAAAAGTCACGGTTAAATCCACACAGTTTGTATATGCCTCTTCCTACTCCTAGTGTCCCGTGGGAGGATATCTCGATGGATTTTGTTCTAGGTTTTCCTAGGACAAAGAGGGGGAGGGATAGTATATTTGTTGTTGTGGATCAATTCTCCATGATGGCACATTTTATTCCTTGCCACAAAAGTGATGATGCCACTCACATTGCCGACTTATTTTTCAAAGAAATTGTTCGTTTCCATGGTATGCCTTCCACTATTGTTTCAAATCGCGACACAAAATTTTTGGGTCATTTCTGGAGGACATTATGGAATAAATTCGGGACAAAGTTACTGTTTTCTACTACTTGTCATCCCCAAACTGATGGCCAAACGGAGGTGGTAAATCGCACCTTGTCCACAATGTTGGGAGCTGTTTTGAAGAAGAACTTAAAGATGTGGGAGGAGTGCCTTCCTCATGTGGAGTTTGCCTACAACCGTGCGCTACACTCGACTACCAAGGTAAGTCCTTTCCAGGTAGTGTATGGTTTCAACCCTCGTGCTCCTATTGACCTATTGCCTCTTCCATCATCTAAAAAGGTCAATCTTGATGCTAAGAAACGTGCTGAGTTTATTTTAAAACTACATGAAACAACAAAAGAAAATATTGAGCGAATGAATGAAAATATCGCATTGCTGGTAGTCATGGTAGAAAGGAATTGATATTTACTCCTAGAGATCTTGTATGGCTACACATACGTAAAGAGCATTTTCTTGAGTTAAGAAAGTCAAAATTAATGCCTCGTGCGGATGGTCCATGTAAGGTGTTAGAGTGAATAAATGATAATGCCTACAAACTTGAGTTGCCTCTAGATTTTGGCGTTAGCCCCACTTTTAACATTTCAGATTTGCGGCCATATTTGGGAGAAGAAGATGAGCTTGAGTCGACGACGACTCCAATTCAAGAGGGGAAGGATGATGAGGACATCACCCCTAACGATGTGTCCATTCTTCCAACAGCCGTTGTGCAAGGACCAATAACAAGGGCACGTGCACGTCAACTAAATCACCAGGTGAGCTCGTTTCTTAGTACACGAGAGAATATTGACAAGAGCGAGTTACTACATAATAATATTGTGCTTGTGCTCAGGAATCATGGTGTTGATCAGCGAGGGTGTCACTTTGCGCCAAGACGGGTCGGGAATCAAGTCTACCGCGAGCTGGAGTCCGGGTCGGCCACGGCGGAGCAGCCTGTCTTCAAATGGGCGTAGCAGATGCATACGAACTCCGTTTGGGGCGTTCAAGTACATTACGGAGAAGCCCTTGATGAGACCTTTCCAACGGATCTAGTCCCCCGTCCAAAATCCTTCTGAGTCAATCACAATCGTCGAAATAACTGGAGACCAGATTCTGTTGGGCCGTGCGGTGCTGCGTCACCTGTCTATTGGGCCTCGGCCCGTCTATCCCGCGTGGGGGGGTGTGCCCCAAACCCTAGACGCCACCCCTCTCACATATTAAAATCTCGTAGCCGTCATTGTTAGACTGGGGTTTTGCTTAGAATTTTTCTGCCGTCGCAGTTCGCCGTCTTTCGGTTTGTGGAACCCAACACTTCGTGATCTTAATACATACTTGCAATTCGAGATTGCTTCTTCTGTGTTCTTGCACGTGTTCTTCGATTCGCTTGCAGGAACAGGCCTTCGTGGCTAGGTCAACCGCTCCTTGGTACGGTTGATAACGAACGGAGCAGTGGTGTAACGATTGCAAGCCTAGATCGGTTCTGGTCGAAAGTCGGATCGTCAACGTCGAGTCTCCACCAATCGAACTATCCCCTACCTGTCGGAAGATCGGGAACCCATTTCTCATCAACTGATAAGGTCGGTAGTATATTTTCAAGCTTTGAGAAAATATCATAGAAAGAGGGTGCGGCCGCGTAGTCTTCCGTGGGTGACCTGGTTTTATGAAAAATACAAAACCAGTCTAACCACAATAAGTTCTCTCCTCAGTGGGAAGGCCCTTACATTGTTGTTTCGATACTGCGACCAGGATTGGCTCGGTTAGTAATGGAGGACGGTAGAATCTTGTCCAATACTTGGAACATCGATCAACTACGCAAGTTCTACGTGTGAGTTCTCCAATCTTTTTTCCTGTTCAATTAGCATGGTTTAGCAAAAATCTTGAGTACTTTCATTTCACTCGTGTTATGTTTGTTTCTTTGCCATACCTATAACGAGCCCTGCTCAGGGGCTGATCGCCGATGACCATCTTGCTACAGTGTCCTAATCGGATTCACTGGCCGATCTCATGGTCGCATCCAGATAAGACATCCCTCAATAAGCCGTTTCTCAACGTACACGGGACTTACTTGCATGTTCCTGATCATTCGAGTGGCTGCCAATTCATAATAGGTCCTGGTGTTGTACTAAGGTCAATATCGGCATGATCAAATGATTATGTCCAAGTTAAAGCATTTCTTACATATTCATAACGCCCATATTTTTTCCTGAGATTACAATACTATGTCTTCAGTACTTATGATCTCAGGAGAGGGCTAAGGGAATATGATCATAGCACGAAATGAAAGGGAAGTACTTTCTTTTTTCAAAATTTATGGCATGCATTTGCATTGTATAAATACATGTTTGCAGGTACAAAAATTGTTACATTAACAATTAAGATAAGCCGAGTTCTTTCAAGAGGTTTTTGATCAAGGGCCGGACCTTCTCCATTATGGCCTCAAGCTGATCTTCACTCTCGATCTCTGCATCTCCAACCACTAGTTTCAAATCAAGATCAGGGCCGTGGTGAAAACAGAGTTTGTGAAGAATGGCGGAGGCTATATATTGCACATTTGTCCTCATCGCCTCTTCTTGTCGCCTCGTATCTCAGGAAGATATTCGGGAAGTGATTCAGCCTGAATCACGACCAAAGTGGCTAACTCGCCAAAGCTAAGATTGATCTTTTGAGATTGGACCACATTAGCTTTGAGCAGAGTTGCCACAATCTTCAACTTTTTCGAAGACAAAAGATTGAACATTGCTGTCGGATGCAATTGTTGCTCTCAAACTTTCGTTCTCCGTGCAGACAATATCAATCTTCGAGCTTTGGAGCTCGATGGTCGCCTGAAGGTCATTCTTTTCTCTTGAAAGAAGGTTTATTTGATCCTCTTGTGCTGCATGAACACGGTAGATGATTCTTACAGCAGCCCATGTAACGAAATAATGCTTTCTGGTCAAAAGTAGACTTACAAGAGAGCTTTAGCTGCGCTTTGCGAAGTTCCCTCTCTAGAGAAGAACATCTTGCGGCTATACACTACTACAGAAATGCTTTTCACTATCGATTAAAAATCCACTCTACTATCGGTTCTCTTACCGATAGTGGTCGGCACGATAGTAGAGGAGTAGAACACTTCTATCGATTCAAAAACCGTTAGTAAAACATCTACATTCCCAACGTTCACTAATCGCTATCGACTATTTCTTCTATCGACTCAAATTTAAACCGATAGTATTATATACATTTTTTCTATCGGCTCGTTTATAAACCGATAGTATTGTTTAGGCTTTTTCTATCGGCTAGGATCTAAACCGATAGTAATGTTAATGTTTTTTTTCTATCGGGTATTATCTAAACCGATAGTATTGTCTGAACACAGTTAGTACGGGAAACTTTATTCTATCGGTTATATTATATAACCGATAGTATTCTATAGACACGTTTAGTACTGAAAACTTTATTCTATCGGTTTCTGCATATGAACCGATAGTAATGTAATATTTATTCTCTCGGTTGTAGTATATAACCGATAGTAATTTGTAGACACATTTAGTACTGAAAACTTTATTCTATCGGTTGTTGCATATGAACCGATAGTAATGTAATATTTATTCTATCGGTTTTAGTATATAACCGATAGTAATATTAGTTTTTCCTATCGGTTATGTACTGGCACGGTTAGTACTGGAATCATGCACATATACAAACAGCTATACATAGATACATTGGATCATTCACAAATACACCAATATTTACAGATATTCAGCAATATTCACATATTGATCAATTTGTTCACAAATACACTAATTCAGCAATATTCACATATTCACATGTTGTTCACAAATTGGACAGATTGAATTTATGCACATATTGATCGAGCTTATTCACAAATACATTAATGAATCTATTCACATATTGAGTTTATTCACAAATACAGCAATCAACACATTCAATATATATTCACAAATACAGCAATCAACACAAGTCAGTTACTATCGATCGTTGATAGCCACTTCTTCCATGACATATTGAGCCCAAATTGTTCGCACCTCCTTCAATTGGGGCAACTCATATTGCTCTTTCAACATGGCGCTCTGCATATATGCGTGTATGAAGTTAGGATCGTACGTCACATCCAATTAAAGTTCGACTTTGAGTCACGAAAAATGGTTACCTTAGGGAATTGGGCAAAGTTTCTCTTGATCAAGTCATACATGAATCTCATGACATAGAAGCCACATTCCCACGATTGTGGCTACTGATGGCACTGGAAAAATTGCATATGCAAAGACATAAACCCACATTAACTCGAAAGAACTAATTAAGCTTAAATTAAAATACTCATCATGAGTACTTCCATCCGTATTAATTACCTCATATTCTTTCCAAGAAATTGTTGTGCCCTTCGACGCGTCATGCCTCCCTCCAGCACTAGCATAATTTTTGAAAGCCCTGTATTTAATTTAGCATTGCCGATTAATATGTTATCATTAATTAGCTAGTCAGAGCAAAATTTAAGACAACTATGTTACTTACACGTCTATGTGCCATGTGAGGGTGAAAACATGCGCCACCTTGTCGCTTATTGAATCGAGGTAATAGACCTCATTCATCCATGGGCAAATGACGGCGAGGACCCAGTGGCCCCTACATTGCATATATAAGCGAACCGTTTCATAGATATGTTAGGCGTAACATACAAGAATGAGTTAAATTTGTAGGAAATGCACTAACCTTTGGTGGTACGGCGCAAGGATGAACTCTCAGTCCTGCTGCGCTAGTAGTGCCCTTGATATGTATTCCTCCGCATGTGCTTGGTCGTGCTCTAGCATCGTGAGGCTTATTTTCTCTGGGTCGAGGAAACCCACCTTGTCACATGCCCTCATCGACGCCAGCGTATATGATACCACATAAAACGGGCCTCGCAAGCGGACGAGGTCGCAGTAGAAGGCGGGTATGTCGTTCTCTCCCAAAGGACTAGATGAGAGAAAAATATGTCTAACTAAATCCAAATCAGAAAATCAAACAGAACAGCAAAGAGGGAAGCGGGTTGGCTCGCCTCGACTTGTTCACCAACTGAAACACAATTAACAAAAAAATCGTTCTTGTAACACCCTAGTTTTGGGGGTGAAAAGTTTTGCATAAAAACCCTGCATGCATGTATCTCTGTAGTAGTAGCCAGATCAGCTGAACTCTAATCTCTCCCAAACCCTAAAAATCTCCAAATCTATTCTCTAGTTCCAGATCAAGATCTGACAATCCAGATTTAACCTACCAGTTACCCTGAAGATAAAAGTCTTCAGGAGCCAGATCAAATTCTGACCCTAACTCTCAGTACCTAAGCCTCTCTCTGTTTTCGAAAACAGGAAAATTCAGATTTACCCTAAGTACCCCAGTTTCCAGATAATTGAATTATCTTGATTTAACCTTACCCAGACTCAAGTAACCCCTGGAATATGTTCCTAGGTTCATCCTCAATTCACTTCAAAAAGTTGGGAGCCAGATTAATTCATCTAAACACTTTTCGCAGTTTAGTCCAAATTTTACTGCGAATAAGTCCTTTTCTGTTTACCTGGAAGCCTGAAAAGGCTAAAATCTGCAAATCAATTCCAACTCCAGAATTTCTTCAAGGAACACCTCCCAAATGCTATTTGATACAAATTTCCCTTCTGTCCAGACTTCAAAATCTCTCTCCAATCACTAGAATTCGAGATCGACAAAATCCAGATTTAGTTTACCCTAATTTTACCCTATTTTCGAAAATAGGTGAAATCCCTCAAATCTTATCAAACTTTCTCCAAATTTGAGCTAAATGAGTATTAATGGAAATATTAATCTCAACCATGAAATCAAATCTCAAATTAAACCTCTCAAAGACCAGATTTGCAATCTAGTCCAAAGCCGAACCAAAAATCATCGCAAATCAGTCCCTGGTTCGACCAGGCTACTGTGCACGACCAGGGCATTCGATCGACCACGAGCACAGGAATTTTGGTCGTCGCCGTTGCCGCTGCTGCAGCTCCATCGCCAGCGATGACCAGCGCTGCCACCTCCGCCATTGCTTCCTTGCCGCGGTGTGCATTGTGTTCGCCACCGTGGAACAGCTTCACCTCGCCAGCATCGCCTTCGTTCTCCCGCGCGCGCGCCCGACAACGGCAGCGCAGTTGCGCCACGTTGCAAGCATGCCCGAGGGATGCATCAATTCGCCGTTGCATCAGCCAGGACTGCGCGCCAGACTGTAAAAGCCGGCACGGCCGCTGGAGCGCGTCACCTCGCTGCTGTCCCGCCCGGCCAGTCAATTCGCCGTCGATTCACAGCTCCAAGTCTCCAGGCACTTTCAACCGTTGCTGCTCACTTCGCCTATTTAAGCTTGCTCTGGCCATCTCCTTCAACCACACACACGCCAGAACCACACAAGTCTCTAACCTTGTCATCCTCTTCGTCTTCTTCGGCGAGCTCGAGAAGAGGCACACGGTGCCAGGCCACTCCACTGCACGGAACTCCAAATTGAAGCTACCAGTGAGTTACTCTCAACCACTTACCTGTGTAGTAGTAGCCAATTGAGTTCTATTGCACCTCATCGCCGGGAATTGCTGTTTTTCCCCGACAACTCCGGCGAGCAATTAATCCTTAACTAAGTCAAATTAGCTCTCGAGCCTGTAATCAAACATGATCAGTGGACTGTTTAGAACACATCTAAGCAACCAGAATCACCAATTTCGCTAAAATATGAAAAACCCCAAGTTTACACCTTGCATGCACACTGGAACTCGCCGTTAAGCTTCTGTGGTGATTTTCCAGTTAAATTGACTTCACACCTAGCTCTGTTATGCCCCAGAGACCATCCTCAAGCAAGGATTCGAGTTCGTTTGCCCTAGAACAGAAATGCCCAATTTTGGTGTCTTCTTACCTAGCTCCGGTCGCTGGATTTTGTTCCCGGCCGTTTCAACCCCAACCACCTTGTCTAGTAGATGTGCCTCGACCCCATGAGTATTTTTGCCTTCTAGCTCGACACCTGGATCGGCCCAGATGAAGAGGTATTGCCATGCCAAAGTTTGGTCCAGAAACTGTTGAGAACAGCTCGGCCACCGTGTTCTTCGCCGGTTTTCATCACTTTCCGGCCATCCCCTGCCCTAGATCCTGTTGAGACATTTGTTCCTGTTACAAATGCCTAACCACCGGACAAAGTGGTGCATCATTTGGAGCCCTGAGTCAAAAGATATGGCTAACCCTAGTTTCTGGCCGTGTCAACCCTATGCCAGGCTATGTCAGCCAGTGGCATTAGCCCTGTTCACCCACCTCTGGTCATGTAAAACAGAAATTACTTTGTCAAATAGCTGCCTCACCACCTTGTGCACCATATGCTTGAATCAAAACCTACTTTGGCCACTGGAAACTGTTCAAACCATGTCAATGCCATTCTAGAGCACTGTCAGCCTATGTCAGCCAGTGGCATTGAGCCTTTTCACCCACTTCCAGCCATGAACTTTGGAAATAACTTTGTCCCTTAGACTCCTGATGTTGTGATCTACACCTTTCTCTACTGTCACAACTTGAGTTGAGCCCTCTATCACCCATCGACCTTATGTCGATGCCTTGAACCGAATGCCAACCTAAAGACATTCGCTGTTTTTGGGCGAACCAGTCACCACCTTGATATTACCCTGATATTTTGGAACCTTGTAAACCTTAACAACTAATCTTAACCCTAGTTTCCGTAGTTTAACTCTAATCGCTTCCAAACCTTGTTCCCCCAGAGTACTTTCTCCTTGCATCTTTGCATGTAGTGAATTAGTAAGAATAGGATTGATTGTAATGCCTGTTTGCTTGTTTGATCTTGTTCAGAGCAAGAGTCCGGGGTTGAAGATCTTGTTGCTGAACCATCATCAACTGCTGATACTTACGACGCGGAAGGCAAGTCATACTTTGATCATATTGAACCTATATTTTATGAATTGCTATGCTATTCCATGAGTAGATATCTCATTAATATTGCATGTGTTGAGATCAATGATATTATGGCAGTGATAGATTGAATACTTGAAGAATGTGAACTTGTTAAGATAGCAAGCCATGAACTAATAAAAGTATGTACATATACATTTATATTCATGAAATAGAATCCTCAGCCGTGACCAGTATTTTGGTGTGGAATGGTGGTAGCACTGGAGGTGCTTGGCTGCACTGGATGTACAGGCACTGAAGGTGCATGGTTTGTGGTATGATCTGGTCACTGGCATGTAAGGACTAGAACCTTGTGTTATGCGTCTAGTGGCATGAAAAACGTACCAACCACTTACCTGGTATGGGACAGGCGCAACCTAGTAACTTTCTTAGTATTATCAGTTCCCTGCATGGCTTGTCGATCCGGTTTCTCGCGTGGAAACTGGTGGGACGCAGTTCGTCCATGAGTGATGTGAGATTAGAAAAATTATGAGAGGATAAGGTGTAAAGAAGGAAGACGCCCTACGCCAGATTAAGTCGTGCGCGACTGTAATCAAAAGAGGTTATGTGTCCTGCGGGAACATAGACCCAGGCTAGGAAGTAAGGCAGTGGGGAGGACCCACAACGGTACTTGGGACGGTATTGTCCATTTACCGGGCAGGGATACTGTTAATACTAGACTGCAAAAACGTTGTGTGATCTCGGCCTTGTCACATGCGTATAAGTCGCATGGAGTTGGCCCGACTTGGAAGTCGAGTGAAAAAGTGGATTTAAAAAGAGGTACATCTCTGCAGAGTTTAAAAATGTATTCGAATACTTCGTGCTCCCGAGTTTTAGGAGTATGCCGCGGTGGATTAAATCCACGGGGTGTGACACAAGTATTGTTTTATAAACTAAAATTTGTTAGCTCAAGATTACCCAAGTGGCATGTGTTGTCATGATAAGGGGCGTTGCCGTGGGCTGTCATGTGTTGACGTGTCGCGGTAATACCATAATCTAGCAAACATATGATAATTAAGAGGCATGTGGTTTATGCCCTAAGTTATGAAATACTGCTATGAGTATATGATTGAAAGACTTGAATAAGAGTAGTGTGATATGAGATTATATCGCCTTGGATATGGGATATATGTATCACCATCAATATGATTTATTTACTGCCATGGGTACGATCAGAAGTTGAGTAAAAATTGAGAAAGAATTGTATTTTGAGAAAAACCTTTCGCTCTTTCCCCAATAGCATCGGTTCATGTTATATATATATATATGTATCTCTACCTTCCCTATGACTTGCTGAGTACGTAAGTACTCACCCTTGCAACAACTCCTCAATAGATGGAGCGTTCTACGACCTTGGAGGATACCCTGAAGATGCTGCGGACCCAGGAGATGACGAGCAGTTTCCTCCGGAGCCCTGATGTGGTGCTGTCTTGCCGTCAACCTCTGTTTCCTGTGGTTTGCTTTTGGGCCTAGCTTCCGCCGACTAGATGTGTTATTTTGTTAGACCCTTGTGCCTTGTAAGGCACTGTACCCCGTTTTGTACTAAGGCCTGATGGCCATACAACTATGACTATTGTACTATTTTGCTGCTGCAATGTAATCCTGTGATTGACTCATCCTGGGAAGTCAAGTGGTTTATGGGACCAGCTGCACCGAGCTGGGCCCCTCACAGGTGATGTCACAGTCGTGGCAGACACGACATAAAATAGTGGTATCAGAGCAGCACAGACCTTGACTGTAGGACGGTACCCTTAGGGCTTGGTAGCGCCAGGACCTCGTAAATTATTTAAAAATTATTTCTGAAAAATTTTATTTTGCAAAAGTTGTTCTTGCTCCTATAAAAATGTTGATTTCAAAATCTTATTTTGCTTCCAAAATTTCTCGGCAGGATGGCCAAGGAGCGTTTCAGCTACATCGAGCGTCTCGGTGGATGGGCCACATTGCTGTGGCATATTGCTCAATTCCTAGGGATTGATGAGCGCCCGATCTGCGAGACTATTTGGGACTATTATGAGGGGCGTCGCTACGGTTTCAAGGCCAAAGTGCTGGCGCACGCTCTCGATAGTCGTGAGGGACAGGTGATCAGGGTGGAGGCCAGCAGGGCAAGCCGACTGGATGCTATCCAGGACGCAGCTCGAGAGGCGGTGCATCGGGTACGCCAGGTGTACTCATGTCAGCTCCAGGAGTCACCTTTCCGTCACGTGCCTTCATCTCCCTCTGGGTTGTCACCCATCGTGGAGTACCCAGACCCGTGTCTGGCAGGCACCGTAGGCCTGTTGAGGACCCTCGACTCGCGCAACTCCACCTTGCTTGCTGAGCATCAGGAGCTCCGCAAGGAGTTGGAGGAGCAGAAGAAACGTGGCCGAACCGCTTCCCCGTCGTTGACTTCTCAGCCTGCAGCTCAGAGACGCCGCACAGTTGAGGAGGTTGCTCCGACAGTTGTCTCCCCAGCTCGTACCTTTGGACCCAGTGCAGGACCTAGCTTAATTCCTCGGAGGGTTGCTAATGCAGCTGGGTACCGACGCTCATTCTCTACCCCTAGCACCCGCTAGGCAGAGGGCAGTGTGTCAGCGCTACTGTTCAATGAGTCTGGACCACCCGGGTTTGTCACTCTGGAGGAGTCCGATGACGAGATGGAGCCAGAGGAGGTTGAGCCCTGTGGGAGCAGTTAGTTGCCTGTTCTTTTAGATCCTCAGGCCAGGGTAGATCTTCTAGGATTGGTGATGCTTTTGGTTGTTATCATCACCATTACTTGTATTTTGCTTGTATCAGACTAAGGCGTTTAGCCGCTTTTGTATCAACTACTTGTGCATTAATGAATCAGCTTCGCATTAATTTCTGCATTAGTACCCTAATTCTCTCTAGTTAGTTAGACCTGTCTGCTTCTCTCTTCAGAAGATCAGAATGGTTCACACAAGGAGAAGGACCCAAGATGACCAAGAGGGCCAAGACCCAGTTACACCACGAAGAGGAACCACACCTCATCCAGGATCGCAGAGCTCACTACCACCACGAGAAGACTCACCAAGTCTCCAGGAAATTCTTCTTTCAATGGAGAGGAGCCGCCAAGAAGCCCAGGCTGCACATACCCAGTTGCTAGCTCAAGTCATTCAGAAAATGCCAGGGACTGCTGAAGGTACTGCCGTCGGATCTCGACTCTCAGACTTCCAGAAGACGCGACCGCCAACCTTCGCAAGCGCGACCGACCCAATCGTCGCAGACGACTGGCTGCGGGACATCGAAAGGAAACTGGACACTGTTCGTTGCAATGATCGAGAGAAGGTGTTATTCGGATCACACCAACTCACTGGAGCAGCAGCTGCTTGGTGGATGAATTATCAAGAAGCACACTTGGACAAAGACAACATCACCTGGACGGAATTTAAGGACCAATTCCGAAAATTCCATATCCCTACAGGCGTCATGGCAGCCAAACGCCGAGAATTCCGGAACTTGACTCAAGGGAACCAGACTGTCACTGAGTACCTGCACCAATTCCACCATCTAGCTCGGTATGCGTCCAACGACATCGACACGGAAGATAAGAAGATTGAACACTTCACCGAGGGACTTCAGCACTATTTGCAGTATCAGATTGCCTCCCATGAGTTCACAGAATTCCAGACCCTGGTGAATCGAGTATTAAAGATAGAAGAAAAGCGAGGCCTCGGAGAAGAAAACCGGAAGAGGAAGATGATACAACAGTCGCGACTGCCAGCCAGCTCATCTAGGGGAAGGGCTCCAGCATCTCCAATTTTTCGTCCGCCCTACCCGGCGTCAAGACCACCATTCACGCCGACATGCCCCAACTGCAGAGGAGCACACTATCAACGGGATTGCCCTCAGACAAGGACTCAATGCTATCATTGTGGACAGATGGGACACCGCAAAGACAGTTGCCCGTGGATCCAACTCCCAATGGCGATAGCAAGATCGCAAGCTGGAACACAAGCGATGGCACCTAGAACCACAGCTTCACCACCATTGCAGAGCCCCAGAGGAGGTTTGCCCAACAGAGGGGGAAATGTAGCAGGCCGAGGACGAGGGCGAGGAGGAAGACAAATGGCAGGCCGAGGAGGCCGACTGAACTTCACCTCCCTTCAAGAAGCAGACAATGCCTCTGACATTCTCCTAGGTAGATTCTTGATCCAGTCTGCATCTGCTTTAATACTGTTTGATCCTGGGGCTACAAACTCATTCATATCCGAAGATTTTGCATTTAAAGTGGGAATACCTATGGTACCTCTAGAGTACCCTATGGCTATACAGACCCCAGGAGCTAAGCTGCCTGTATATTCAGCTTGTCGTCATATAACCTTCGGATTAGAAGGGGTAGAGTTCTTGGCTAACCTATTAGTCCTAGAACTGCAAGGCCTAGACATTATAATAGGAATGGATTGGTTATCTCAGCATAAAGGTCTAGTGGATTGTGAGAAGAAAACTCTAAGCCTTGTTAGTAACCAAGGGAAGGAAGTCCTATTCCATGCGGAATAATCATCGGTCGAAAAACTGCAAGGATCAGTCCATGCACTTCAGGAAGTATGCTTGTATCAAGTGCCCACAATACAGGAATACCCGGATGTATTCCCAGAAGAACTTCCAGGGATGCCACCTGACAGGGAGATAGAGTTTACCATTGAGCTTAAACCAGGAGCGGCACCTATAGCTAAGAGACCATATAGGATGCCGGTAACGAACTTAGAAGAGTTGAAAAAGCAGTTAGAGGAACTGGAGGGTAAAGGATTTATCCGACCCAGTGCTTCACCATGGGGAGCCCCAGTTTTGTTTGTAAGGAAGAAAGACGGAACTTTACGGATGTGTGTAGATTACCGAGCTTTGAATGAAGTCACTATTAAGAACAAGTATCCATTACCAAGAATTGATGACTTGTTCGACCAACTTCGAGGAGCCAAAGTATTTTCCAAGTTAGATTTAAAATCTGGATATCATCAGCTGAAGATCAAGAAGGAAGATATACCGAAGACTGCTTTCACTACAAGATACGGGCTATATGAATTCACAGTAGTGCCCTTTGGATTGACCAATGCTCCAGCAGCTTTCATGAATATCATGAACAGTACGTTTATGGATTATCTTGACAAGTTTGTCATAGTATTCATAGATGACATTCTGATATATTCCAAGAGTACGGAAGAACATGAGCAACATTTACACCTAGTCTTGGGAAGGCTACGAGAGAGGCAATTTTATGCCAAGTTTGACAAATGTGAATTTTGGATGTCAAGAATTTCATTTCTTGGACATGTGTTGACAACAGAAGGAATTTCAGTGGATTCAGCTAAAATCTCCGCAATCAAGGAGTGGAAGCAACCTACCTCAGTTTCAGAGATTAGAAGTTTCTTGGGATTAGCAGGATATTATAGGAGATTCATTGAAGGATTTTCCCAAATAGCCAAACCTCTCACGAACCTGCTAAAGAAGGATGTTACTTTTAAATGGACCATCAAGTGTGAAGAAAGCTTTCAGAAGCTGAAGCAGAAATTGACAACAACACCGGTCCTCACATTACCGGACAGCAAAGAAGATTTTGTAGTTTACTGTGATGCTTCAAAGCAAGGAATAGGCTGTGTGTTAATGCAGCAAGGTCGAGTAGTAGCTTATGCTTCACGTCAATGGAGACCACATGAGGAAAATTATCCGACTCATGATTTGGAGTTAGCAGCAGTGGTGCATGCTTTAAAGATATGGCGGCATTATCTCATTGGACATAAGTGTGAGATCTTTACAGATCATAAAAGCCTCAAGTATATCTTCACACAGACGGAGCTCAATATGCGTCAGCGCCGATGGCTCGAGATGATCAAGGACTACGACCTCAGCATACTCTACCATCCAGGGAAAGCCAACGTAGTGGCAGATGCCTTGAGCAGGAAGGCTTATACCCTACAAGGAGCTACACCCAAAAACCCGTGCTTACGGCAGGAATTTCAGAATCTTGAAGTAACCATAGTGCCATCTGGGATGTTAGCTACATTGACTGTGGAGTCTCGACTCCAAAAGCAGATTAAGGATGCTCAGAAAGAAGATGAGGAGATACATAAGATCAAGAGCCGCATCAGATCAGGAAAAACCCAGGATTTCATTGAAGATCATCAAGGAATTGTGTGGTATCGGGGAAGGATTTGTGTGCCCCGAAATACAGACCTTAAGGAATTAATTCTTTTCGAAGCCCATAAAACCCCATATTCACTACACCCTGGAAACACCAAGATGTACAAGGATCTGAAGACGCAATTCTGGTGGAATGGGATGAAGAGGGAAATCGCGGAATATGTCGCAAGATGTGACACTTGCCAAAGGATTAAGGCCGATCATCAGAAGATAGCCGGAAAGCTGCAACCCTTACCAGTGCCAACTTGGAAATGGGAAGAGATTGGTATGGATTTTATCACAGGACTTCCCAGAACACAAGGGGGATATGATTCCATATGGGTCGTTGTGGACAGACTCACGAAAGTTGCTCATTTTATACCAGTCAAGAAAACGTATAATGGCAACAAATTAGCGGAGCTATACCTGCAGCGAATAGTGACACTGCATGGTATCCCGAAAAAGATCGTTTCAGATCGAGGAACACAATTCACATCCAAATTCTGGAACCGACTCCACGAAGCTTTGGGAACCCAATTGCAGTTTAGCACTGCATATCATCCACAGACAGGAGGACAGACTGAGCGTGTAAATCAAATCTTGGAAGACCTTCTCAGAGCTTGCATCTTAGATTATGGAACCTCTTGGGAAAAGTGCTTACCATTTGCGGAGTTTACTTATAATAACAGTTACCAAGCTAGTCTGCAAATGGCACCCTTTGAAGCTTTGTATGGGCGCAAGTGCAGAACTCCACTACATTGGGACGAGCCAGGAGAAAGGCAAGTCATTGGACCCGAACTCATCGAAGAAGCTGAAGCACACGTCAAGCTCATCAGAGAACGATTAAAGGCAGCACAGTCACGCCAGAAGAGCTATGCCGACAACCGAAGAAGGGAATTGTCGTTTGCACCAGGCGAATCAGTTTATCTCAAGGTTACACCATTAAAAGGAATGAGAAGATTCCATCAGAGAGGAAAACTGTCCCCAAGGTACATTGGGCCATTCAAAGTCCTTAAGAGGAAAGGAGAGGTATCTTACAGACTGGATTTACCATCAGATCTTGGAGAAATTCATGACGTGGTTCATGTCTGGCAACTCCGTAAGTGCCTCAAGGAACCAACGGATCAGATAGAACACCAGGGAATTCCGCTTCAGAAGAATCTCACCTATCTCACTCAACCACTGCAAATACTGGCTAGTGATGAGCGTCAACTCAGAAGAAAGAAAATCAAGCTTTGCAAGGTTCAATGGGAAGATCACTCAAAGGAAGAAGCGACTTGGGAGAAAAGAGGATGATCTGCGGCAGGCTTATCCCTACCTTTTCCCTTCTCTAGGTAAATCTCGGGGCGAGATTTCTTTAAGGAGGGTAGGCTTGTAACACCTTAGTTTTGGGGGTGAAAAGTTTTGCATAAAAACCCTGCATGCATGTATCTCTGTAGTAGTAGCCAGATCAGCTGAACTCTAATCTCTCCCAAACCCTAAAAATCTCCAAATCTATTCTCTAGATCCAGATCAAGATCTGACCATCCAGATTTAACCTAGCAGTTACCCTGAAGATAAAAGTCTTCAGGAGCCAGATCAAATTCTGACCCTAACTCTCAGTACCTAAGCCTCTCTCTGTTTTCGAAAACAGGAAAATTCAGATTTACCCTAAGTACCCCAGTTTCCAGATAATTGAATTATCTTGATTTAACCTTACCCATACTCAAGTAACCCCTGGAATATGTTCCTAGGTTCATCCTCAACTCACTTCAAAAAGTTGGGAGCCAGATTAATTCATCTAAACACTTTTCGCAGTTTAGTCCAAATTTTACTGCGAATAAGTCCTTTTCTGTTTACCTGGAAGCCTGAAAAGGCTAAAATCTGCAAATCAATTCCAACTCCAGAATTTCTTCAGGGAACGCCTCCCAAATGCTATTTGATACAAATTTCCCTTCTGTCCAGACTTCAAAATCTCTCTCCAATCACTAGAATTCGAGATCGACAAAATCCAGATTTAGTTTACCCTAATTTTACCCTATTTTCGAAAATAGGTGAAATCCCTCAAATCTTATCAAACTTTCTCCAAATTTGAGCTAAATGAGTATTAATGGAAATATTAATCTCAACCATGAAATCAAATCTCAAATTAAACCTCTCAAAGACCAGATTTGCAATCTAGTCCAAAGCCGAACCAAAAATCATCGCAAATCAGTCCCTGGTTCGACCAGGCTACTGTGCACGACCAGGGCGTTCGATCGACCACGAGCACAGGAATTTTGGTCGTCGCCGTTGCCGCTGCTGCAGCTCCATCGCCAGCGATCACCAGCGCTGCCACCTCCGCCATTGCTTGCTTGCCGCGTGTGTGCATTGTGTTCGCCACCGTGGAACAGCTTCACCTCGCCAGCATCGCCTTCGTTCTCCCGCGCGCGCGCCCGACAACGGCAGCGCAGTTGCGCCACGTTGCAAGCATGCCCGAGGGATGCATCAATTCGCCGTTGCATCAGCCAGGACTGCGCGCCAGACTGTAAAAGCCGGCACGGCCGCTGGAGCGCGTCACCTCGCTGCTGTCCCGCCCGGCCAGTCAATTCGCCGTCGATTCACAGCTCCAAGTCTCCAGGCACTTTCAACCGTTGCTGCTCACTTCGCCTATTTAAGCTTGCTCTGGCCATCTCCTTCAACCACACACACGCCAGAACCACACAAGTATCTAACCTTGTCATCCTCTTCGTCTTCTTCGGCGAGCTCGAGAAGAGGCTCACGGTGCCAGGCCACTCCACTGCACCGAACTCCAAATTGAAGCTACCAGTGAGTTACTCTCAACCACTTACCTGTGTAGTAGCAGCCAATTGAGTTCTATTGCACCTCATCGCCGGGAATTGCTGTTTTTCCCCGACAACTCCGGCGAGCAATTAATCCTTAACTAAGTCAAATTAGCTCTCGAGCCTGTAATCAAACATGATCAGTGGACTGTTTAGAACACATCTAAGCAACCAGAATCAATAATTTCGCTAAAATATGAAAAACCCCAAGTTTACACCTTGCATGCACACTGGAACTCGCCGTTAAGCTTCTATGGTGATTTTCCAGTTAAATTGACTTCACACCTAGCTCTGTTATGCCCCAGAGACCATCCTCAAGCAAGGATTCGAGTTCGTTTGCCCTAGAACAGAAATGCCCAATTTTGGTGTCTTCTTCCCTAGCTCCGGTCGCCGGATTTTGTTCCCGGCCGTTTCAACCCCAACCACCTTGTCTAGTAGATGTGCCTCGACCCCATGAGTATTTTTGCCTTCTAGCTCGACACCTGGATCGGCCCAGATGAAGAGGTATTGCCATGCCAAAGTTTGGTCCAGAAACTGTTGAGAACAGCTCGGCCACCGTGTTCTTCGCCGGTTTTAATCACTTTCCGGCCATCCCCTGCCCTAGATCCTGTTGAGACATTTGTTCCTGTTACAAATGCCTAACCACCAGACAAAGTGGTGCATCATTTGGAGCCCTGAGTCAAAAGATATGGCTAACCCTAGTTTCTGGCCGTGTCAACCCTATGCCAGGCTATGTCAGCCAGTGGCATTAGCCCTGTTCACCCACCTCTGGTCATGTAAAACAGAAATTACTTTGTCAAATAGCTGCCTCACCACCTTGTGCACCATATGCTTGAATCAAAACCTACTTTGGCCACTGGAAACTGTTCAAACCATGGCAATGCCATTCTAGAGCACTGTCAGCCTATGTCAGCCAGTGGCATTGAGCCTTTTCACCCACTTCCAGCCATGAACTTTGGAAATAACTTTGTCCCTTAGACTCCTGATGTTGTGATCTACACCTTTCTCTACTGTCACAACTTGAGTTGAGCCCTCTATCACCCATCGACCTTATGTCGATGCCTTGAACCGAATGCCAACCTAAAGACATTCGCTGTTTTTGGGCGAACCAGTCACCACCTTGATATTACCCTGATATTTTGGAACCTTGTAAACCTTAACAACTAATCTTAACCCTAGTTTCCGTAGTTTAACTCTAATCGCTTCCAAACCTTGTTCCCCCAGAGTACTTTCTCCTTGCATCTTTGCATGTAGTGAATTAGTAAGAATAGGATTGATTGTAATGCCTGTTTGCTTGTTTGATCTTGTTCAGAGCAAGAGTCCGGGGTTGAAGATCTTGTTGCTGAACCATCATCAACTGCTGATACTTACGACGCGGAAGGCAAGTCATACTTTGATCATATTGAACCTATATTTTATGAATTGCTATGCTATTCCATGAGTAGATATCTCATTAATATTGCATGTGTTGAGATCAATGATATTATGGCAGTGATAGATTGAATACTTGAAGAATGTGAACTTGTTAAGATAGCAAGCCATGAACTAATAAAAGTATGTACATATACATTTATATTCATGAAATAGAATCCTCAGCCGTGACCAGTATTTTGGTGTGGAATGGTGGTAGCACTGGAGGTGCTTGGCTGCACTGGATGTACAGGCACTGAAGGTGCATGGTTTGTGGTATGATCTGGTCACTGGCATGTAAGGACTAGAACCTTGTGTTATGTGTCTAGTGGCATGAAAAACGTACCAACCACTTACCTGGTATGGGACAGGCGCAACCTAGTAACTTTCTTAGTATTATCAGTTCCCTGCATGGCTTGTCGATCCAGTTTCTCGCGTGGAAACTGGTGGGACACAGTTCGTCCATGAGTGATGTGAGATCAGAAAAATTATGAGAGCATAAGGTGTCGCGCCCCGAAACTGGGACAACGACTACTCCTATAGAGACCTAGCTCGCTGCAGCTAGTCTCAAACCACAAACCTTTGACTTCCCAGGATGAGTCAAACACAGGAGTATATTACATTGCAACAGAGTACTCTCAAAATTTTAAGCAGTGTGGCCTGCTGGCCTTAATATTACATAAAGAGGATTACAATGCCTACAGGGCATTCAGGGTTTAGCAAAATATTTAACTACACAGCAGAAGATAGGTGACCCTCCCACAAAAGAAGTTGACGGCAGAACAACACACTTCAGGGTTCTGGCGGAACTGATTCTCCTCCTTCTGGATACATGTAGTACTCCGTGCCATCATCTTGATCAAAGTAGGCTCCATCTATTGAGTTGAATGTTGCAAGGGTGAGCACTTACGTACTCAGCAAGTCATAGGTAAGAGTAGATACATATAGTAGTGATGATATGAACCTAGACTAGTGAAGAATTATGGATATTTGTAAAATAATCTTTTCCTTTCTCATCTCATCTTATGGCAGCACTTTTTATAATATAACGTCATCAATCATGTTCACTAGATTATAGCACTACCGCGACACGTCGACACACGACAGCCCACGGCAGCACTCCTTATCATGACAACACATGTCATTTGGGTAATATTTATTTAAACATATTTTATTTAGAAAATAGTACTTGTGTCACACCCCGTGGATTTAATCCACCGCAGCAGACTCCTATAAACCCGGGAGCTCAGAGTATTCGAATACGTTTTAACTCTGCAGAGAGGTACCAATTTACCCACAAGATATTCCACTTTCAAACCTTTCCTATCATAACAAAATGATTGGACCCCTGACTCACTTCATACTGTGAGCGGCAAGGTGGAAATAACAAGAACTTTTGTTATGTTTTACTCACAATTCACCCCCGACCCTGTGGCTCTCAGCGAGGCACAGTTGTGGCAGGTTGTATCCAAACCTCCACCCCTTTTCTTATTCCCATTACTGGGTCAGCGTGCTTGATCACCTTCAGTGATATGTGTGGGAGCCGCGCTCCGTGTTTATCGTGCATCACTACACATCTCATGCAGGGGTTTCATGTGCGATCCACATAATTACTTGTTCAGGCCTGTCCCATACCAGGCTTGCGGTTAGCACGTTGTTCATGCCACTAGACGCACAACACAAGGTTCTAGTCCTTATATGCCAGTGACCAGACCATCCACAACCCTGCACCTTCAGTGCCTGCATTCCTTTGCAGTCTAGCACCTCCAGTGCTACAGCCATCCATACCATTTTTCTGCTCACGGCTAGGGGTTTTATTTCATGAATATAAGTATATAAATACATATAATAGTTCATGGCTCAAAACTTGTTTTTTTCACATTTCACAGATAACCAGTCTAGTACTGCCAATTCATAAATCAACCATTCTCAATCTTTCACATGCAATATTTCCTATATTCAAGGTTATATTATAGCAACATTTAAAATGTAGGTTCAAGATGACCAAGGATATGACTTGCCTTCCGCGTCGTAAAATACAGCAGTCGATGACGGGTCAACAGCAAAATCTTCAAAGTCAGCTTCTGAATCTGCTCGACGACAAACAAACACACAATAATTACTTATAATATTTAAAATGTTTTATGACTTATATGCAGAAATGCTCAACAAGAATGATTGAACTAAACAGGAGATAACTGCAAACTGAACTAAGTCGAGATTCTAGGGTTTCAAGGAATTTGGGCTAAGGATGGTGATTAGATAATCTTAGGGTTTCAGGATTGCAATAGGGATAACAATTTTGTGGCTGGTTTAATCAAAACAGCGAATGTCAACAGATCGACATTCGGATCAAGGCTTGGACATAGCTTTAAGAAAAGCTAGAGTGCTTATCTCAAGTTGTGGTAGTAGAAGAAAATGTAGATCACAACTCTACAAATTCAGTGGACAAAGTGGATTTCAAATTGCACAAACAGAAGTGGGTAAACAAGGCCAATGCCACTGGCTGACAAGCTCTGGCATAGAGCTGACAATGCCAAAAACTAGGGCTTAGCATAACTTTTGATCTGGAGCTCCAAATGATGCACCACTTTGTCTGGGAGGTAGGCTTGAGTAACAGAAACAATTAAGTCAACAGGATCTAGGGCAGGAAATGGCTGGAAAGCAAGAAATTTGATGATGAACAGAGATGAACTGGCTACACTGGAGCAGTTCTGGACACAAACTTGGCAAAGCTATATCTTCCAATCTAGGCCGATCTAGGTGTCGGGCTAGAAGACAAAAGTGTTCAGGAGATCAAAGCACGCATACTAGACAAAGTTTCGAGGGCTGAAACAGCTGGGAAAATTTTTCCGGTGATCGGCGCCGGAGAAGAACACTGCCAATTGGGGGTTTCTGCTACAAGCCGAGAGAACTTAATTCCTTGCTTGGAGAGTATCTAGGAGGTATAAGAAAGCTTCTGGTAACATCAAATTGACCGGAGGATCACCGGAGAAGCCTGGCGATGATCGCCCGTTTCTGGTGAAGCTCGGGTTAGGGAAAAACTTCGATTCTTGCTCAATTTCGAAATCTAACTTCACAGGCTTGCTTGATTTGCTTCACTCATCAATTTTGTTTACAGAATCGAAAGCTAATTTGTACTGGATTGAGCCACATTACAGAAACAGGGCAAACTGCAATTTCCGGTGATCGCCGGCGTTAGAGGTCACCGGGGAGCAATTAAACGATACTACGCAGAGAGAATGAGTAGGGGAACTCACTGATGGCTTTAATTTGAAGGCTGATGCAGCGGATGAAGCTGGCACCATGAGCCTCCTCGACGGCTCGCCGGAGAAGAAAACGAAAACAGCAAATTCTGGAACTTGGCTGGTTTCTGGTGAAGTGTGGAGGAGCTGCTGCACACAGGAGCGCTTAAATAGGCCAGGCGAAGATTGCAAGGAGGAGAAAATGAAGTAATTGGCAACTGGGGATGAGATGGATTGCGTGCTGAGCATCAGCGGCGAAGACACAGCGAAGAACGGTGATGCGACGGCGACAGGACTGCAACTGTCCACATTGTCGTTCATCGGGACTTTGCAAAGCTGGAGCAAGCGGTGGCGACAACACTGGCGAGGCAAAGCGACGTGGCGATGGATTGCTGACAAAGTCGCTGCTGGTCGCGCGCGGGAGCAAGCGCTGGTCGTCGACGTAGCAGCGGCCTTGCCACGGCACCAGCTGGAGCGATGAGACGTGCGCACCGGCATGCACGGTTACAAGCGCGGCGAAGCCTCACCGGCGACGAGCAACCACGGCGCACAAGCATGGTGGTTTCTGGTCGTGCGCACAGTAATTGGCCTGGTCGAAATTTGGACTGAATTGCAGTTTCAATTCTTTGAGTTTTGGACTGAATTGTAAATCTGGAATTCTGGAATGGTTTAAACTGACTTTTCTTTCACTAATCTGGCAGATATATTCAACAGGATATTTGGCAAAGATAGTTTATAAGATTTGACACATTTGAATAATTTTTGATACAAACTGAAAATAGGGTAATTTAGGGTAAAATAAGATTTAAGTTTTGTCGATTTCGAATTCTGGCATTTAGGGTTTGATTTTGATATCTGCACAGAAGAGAGATTTGTGGTAAATAGCATTTTGAGAAGATTTGCCGAAGAAATTCTGAATTTGGAGTTAATCTGGAGATTTTAGCCTTTTTGGGTTTTCAGATATCAAATAAGGACTATTTTGCGATAACTCTTGGACTGATTTGTGAAAAGAATCTAGATGGTAGAATCTGGCTGTCAACTTTTTATATTAAGGTATTGACATACCCATGATCATATTCCAGGAATAATCTGGTCTGAACTTGGTCAAGATTTTGATTGAATCTGTATTTCTGAAACTTAGGGTATTTGGGTAATATAAGGTATTTCTGTTTTCGAAAACAGAAGAAGTTGATAAATCTGGAATTTAGAGATAGAATTGGATCTGGGTTCTGAAGGCTTTTAGATTCAGGATAACTAATAGATCGCATCTGAACAATCTGATCTTGATTTGAGGTCACAGGATAGATTTTGGAGATTTTAGGGCTTGAGAAAGATACTGATCTGGCTATTACTACAGATACATGCATGCATGCTATTTATGAAAAAGGAAATTTTCACCCCTAACTCAGGGCGTTACAGATCTACCCTCCTTAAAGAAATCTCGCCCCGAGATTTACCTAAGACTGGAAAAGATAAGGATAGGTTTGCTTAAGATCTTCTTCCTTCTCCCAAGTAGCCTCTTGCTCTGAATGATTTTTCCATTGAACTTTACACAATTTGATTTTCTTCCTTCTGAGCTGACGTTCATCAGTGGCTAGGATTCTGATTGGGTGCTCAAGATAAGTGAGATTCTTCTGTAAAGGCACATCTTGTACATCTATCTGGTCAGTAGGTTCCTTCAAACATTTCCGGAGCTGAGAGACATGAAACACATCATGCACTCCTGCTAATCCCACAGGTAATTCCAATTTATATGATACTTCTCCCTTTCTCTTGATTATCTTAAATGGTCCAATGTATCTTGGAGATAACTTTCCTTTCACTTGGAATCTTTGTAATCCTTTGAATGGTGTGACCTTGAGATACACAAAATCTCCTGGTTCAAATGATAATTCTCCCCGTCGTTTATCTGCATAACTCTTTTGTCGTGATTGTGCTGTTTTCAACCTTTCTCTGATGAGTCTGACATGAGCTTCTGCTTCTTCTACTATCTCTGGTCCTATGACCTTTCGTTCTCCTGGCTCATTCCAATGTAATGGTGTTCTGCACTTACGTCCATATAAAGCTTCAAATGGTGCCATCTGTATACTAGCTTGATAACTGTTATTATATGTAAATTCTGCAAACGGTAAACATTTGTCCCATGATGTCCCATAATCTAGTATACAAGCTCTTAGAAGATCCTCTAGGATTTGGTTGACTCTTTCTGTCTGTCCTCCCGTCTGTGGATGATATGCAGTACTGAAATCCAACTGGGTTCCTAGGGTTTCATGCAGTCTATTCCAAAATTTGGAGGTAAACTGTGTTCCACGATCTGAGACTATGTTCTTAGGAATACCATGTAATGCCACTATTCTTTGCATGTATAACTCTGCTAATTTACTGCCATCATAAATCTTTTTGACTGGTATGAAATGAGCTACTTTAGTAAGTCTGTCCACAATAACCCATATGGAATCATATCCTCCATGAGTTTTAGGTAATCCTGTAATGAAATCCATACCAATTTCTTCCCATTTCCATAATGGTATTGGTAGAGGTTGTAGCTTTCCTGCTATTTTCTGGTGTTCTGCTTTAACTCGTCGACATGTATCACAGTTTGCAATATACTCTGCAATATCTCTCTTCATATTATCCCACCAGAATCTGGTCTTCAAATCTTGATATATCTTTGTGTTACCAGGGTGTATTGAGTATGGAGTTTTATGTGCTTCATGGAGAATTATTTCCTTAAGATCTGCGTTTTGAGGTACACAGATTCTTTCTCGATACCATACAATCCCTTGGTTATCTTCAGTAAAGCCTTGAGCCTTTCCTAACTTGATTCGACTCTTGATTTTACAAATTTCTTCATCTTTCTTCTGGGCATTTCCTATTTGTTCTTCAAGTTGAGATTTTATTGTTAAAGTAGCTACCGTTCCCTGCGGTATTATTTCCAGTTGATGATTCTGCAACTCTTGTTGTAGGTAAGGGTTCTTCAACATAACCATTCCTTGTAGGTTGTAAACTTTTCTGCTTAGGGCATCAGCCACTACATTAGCTTTCCCTGGATGGTACTGAATACTAAGATCATAATCTTTGATCAATTCCAGCCATCGGCGTTGACGCATGTTGAGCTCTGTCTGTGTGAAAATATACTTGAGGCTTTTATGATCTGTAAAGATCTCACACTTATGTCCAATGAGATAATGCCGCCATATCTTTAAAGCATGTACTACTGCTGCTAACTCCAAATCATGGGTTGGATAATTTTCCTCATGTGGTCTCCATTGACGTGAAGCATAAGCCACTACTCGACCTTGCTGCATTAACACACAGCCTATTCCTTGCTTTGAAGCATCACAGTAAACTACAAAATCTTCTTTGCTATCTGGTAAGGTGAGGACTGGTGTTGTTGTCAATTTCTGCTTCAGCTTCTGAAAACTCTCCTCGCACTTGGTGGTCCATTCAAATGCAACATCCTTCTTTAGCAGATTTGTAAGTGCTTTGGCAATTTGGGAAAATCCTTCAATGAATCTCCTATAATACCCTGCTAATCCCAAGAAACTTCTAATCTCTGAAACTGAGGTAGGTTGCTTCCACTCCTTGATTGCAGAGATTTTAGCTGAATCTACTGAAATTCCTTCTGCTGTCAACACATGTCCAAGAAATGAAATTCTTGACATCCAAAATTCACATTTGTCAAACTTGGCATAAAATTGCCTCTCTCGTAGCCTTTCCAAGACTAGGTGTAAATGTTGCTCATGTTCTTCCGTGCTCTTGGAATATATCAGAATGTCAACTATGAATACTATGACAAACTTGTCAAGAAAATCCATAAATGCACTGTTCATGACATTCATGAATGCTGCCGGAGCATTGGTCAAGCCAAAAGGTACTACTATAAACTCATATAAACCATATCTGGTAGTGAAAGCAGTCTTCGGTATATCTTCCTTCTTGATCTTCAGCTGATGATATCCAGATTTCAAATCTATCTTGGAAAATACTTTGGCTCCTCGAAGCTGATCGAACAAGTCATCAATTCTTAGTAATGGATACTTGTTTTTAATAGTGACTTCATTCAAAGCTCGGTAGTCTACACACATTCGTAAAGTTCCGTCTTTCTTCTTCACAAACAAAACTGGGGCTCCCCATGGTGAAGCACTGGATTTGATAAATCATTTGTTTTCCAAGTCTTCGAGTTGATTCTTGAGCTCCTCCAAATCTGTAACTGGCATCCTATAGGGACATTTTGCTATAGGTGCTGCTCCTGGTTTAAGTTCAATACTGAATTCTATTTCTCTGTCAGGTGGCATTCCCGGAAGTTCTTCTGGAAATACATCAGAATATTGTTGTACTACAGGCACTTGTTCCAGGCATAACTTTTGCAATGCTTGAACAGATCTTAGCGGTTTCTTGACTGATGATCTTTCTGCATAGAATAGAACTCTCTCCCCTTGGCTACTGACAAGACTAAGGGTTTTCTCTTCACAATCTACTAGACCTTTATGTTGGGACAACCAATCCATTCCCAAAATAATGTCGAGTCCTTGCAGTTCTAGAACTAGTAGATTTGCCTCAAATTCTACCCCTTCTATAATGAAAGTTACATTTGGGCAGATTGAGTAGACAGATAATCTAGCCCCTGGAGTTTGTATAACCATAGAGTACTCTAGTGGTACTTGGTCTATATGCATTTCAACTTCAGATGCAAATGCTTTTGACATGAATGAATTTGTAGTACCAGGATCAAACAATATTAAGGCAGATGCAGATTGAATCAGAAATCTACCTAGAAGAATGTCGGTGGCGTTGCCTGCTTCTTGAATTGAAGTATAGTTTAACCTTCCTCCTTGGGTTGCAGTTGGTGCTCTACCCCTTCCTCTTCCTCGATTAGCCATGTTTCCTCCTCTTCCTGCTGAATTTCCTCTAAAATTCTGCGATGGTGATGCCCTGGTAATTACTGGCTGTGTTCCTGCCTGAGATCTGGCAATGGACATCGGAAGTTGTATCCAAGGACAGAATTCTTTACGGTGCCCACGCTGTCCACAATGATAACACTCAACACGAGGATGAGGGCAATCCTTCTGAGAATGATTTCCTCGGCAGTTGGGGCACAATGTCGTTGCTGGTCTGGGATTCTGATAAGATGGTCGGAAATTGGGAGTGATTGGAACTCTTCCTCTGATTGGATTTGGCTGTGGTCGTGTTTGCTGGAACATTCTCCTCTTTCGGCTTTCTTCCCCCATATTCTTCTTCTCTTCCACCTTTAAAGCTCTGTTCACTAGTGTTTGAAATTCTGTCAGTTCATGAGAAGCAATTTGATACTGTAAATAGTGTTGAAGTCCTTCTGTGAAGCGCTCTATCTTCTTCTCTTCAGTATCCACATCTCCAGGTGCGTATCGAGCCAAATGAGTAAATTGGTGTAGATACTCAGTAACTGACTTACTTCCTTGAGTTAAATTCCGAAATTCCCGACGCTTAGCTGCCATAACACCAGTAGGTATATGAAATTTCCGAAATTGATCCTTAAATTCCCTCCAAGAAATATTATCTTTATCAAGATGAGCTTCCTGGTAATTCATCCACCATGCGGCTGCAGCTCCTGATAACTGATGAGATCCAAACAAAACTTTCTCTCGTTCGCTGCATCGGACCATGTCTAGTTTCCTCTCGATATCCCGTAACCAATCATCGGCAACCATGGGATCGGTCGCACTAGAGAATGTTGGTGGACGGGTCTTTTGGAAATCTGTAAATCTTTCTCCTACAGCAGAAGTAGTTCCTTCTGTTGTTCCAGTAGGCAATTTCTGAACTATCTGGGCTAACAACTGGGTATGAGCTATCTGAGCTTCCTGTCGGCTTTTCTCCATTGACAACAAAATTTCCTGAAGACTGGGTTGTTCATTCTGAGGTGGATTGGAACTCTGAGATCCTTGCTGAAACAAAGGGTCTCTTGTCATAGTTTCTTCTTCCTGCGGAGTCTGACCTATATCTTCTCTTCCACTTTGAGATCTCCTTCTGGTGTCAACCATGGTGGCTCTGAAAAAGTTTAGACGGATCTAACTAACTAAGGCCAACTAAGACAGCAATGCAGAAATTAATGCAACTACTTTAATGCATAAAATTACTTAGGCTATCAGCCATAATACACAAATTAACCATTGCAAAAGCAACAGCGAATCACAAAGCTATCAAGAGCATCCACTAGCTCTGTCTACACCAACCTCTAAGACACTCTGAAACAACAGAACGCACTCTCACAATCTTACCGAATTTTAGAAAATCCAATTAAAATTTTTAAAATGAAGGTTTTCAAGAGCTACAAAGCTCATTATTTTTACCAAAATAAAGTTTTCAACAAATAGTTTCTAAATAAATTACGTCTTCCTGGCACGGCCAATTTCCTAAAGGTGTCGTCCTACAGTTAAGTTCTCATGTTGCTCTGATACCAACTTTTCTTTGTCGCGCCCCGAAACTGGGACAACGACTACTCCTGTAGAGACCTAGCTCGCTGCAGCTAGTCTCAAACCACAAACCTTTGACTTCCCAGGATGAGTCAAACACAGGAGTATATTACATTGCAACAGAGTACTCACAAAATATTAAGCAGTGTGGCCTGCTGGCCTTAATATTACATAAAAAGGATTACAATGCCTACAGGGCATTCAGGGTTTAGCAAAATATTTAACTACACAGCAGAAGATAGGTGACCCTCCCACAAAAGAAGTTGACGGCAGAACAACACACTTCAGGGTTCTGGCGGAACTGATTCTCCTCCTTCTGGATACATGTAGTACTCCGTGCCATCATCTTGATCAAAGTAGGCTCCATCTATTGAGTTGAATGTTGCAAGGGTGAGCACTTACGTACTCAGCAAGTCATAGGTAAGAGTAGATACATATAGTAGTGATGATATGAACCTAGACTAGTGAAGAATTATGGATATTTGTAAAATAATCTTTTCCTTTCTCATCTCATCTTATGGCAGCACTTTTTATAATATAACATCATCAATCATGTTCACTAGATTATAGCACTACCGCGACACGTCGACACACGGCAGCACTCCTTATCATGACAACACATGTCATTTGGGTAATCTTTATTTAAACATATTTTATTTAGAAAATAGTACTTGTGTCACACCCCGTGGATTTAATCCACCGCAGCAGACTCCTATAAACCCGGGAGCTCGGAGTATTCGAATACGTTTTAACTCTGCAGAGAGGTACCAATTTACCCGCAAGATATTCCACTTTCAAACCTTTCCTATCATAACAAAATGATTGGACCCCTGACTCACTTCATACTGTGAGCGGCAAGGTGGAAATAACAAGAACTTTTGTTATGTTTTACTCACAATTCACCCCCGACCCTGTGGCTCTCAGCGAGGCACAGTTGTGGCAGGTTGTATCCAAACCTCCACCCCTTTTCTTATTCCCATTACTGGGTCAGCGTGCTTGATCACCTTCAGTGATATGTGTGGGAGCCGCGCTCCGTGTTTATCGTGCATCACTACACATCTCATGCAGGGGTTTCATGTGCGATCCACATAATTACTTGTTCAGGCCTGTCCCATACCAGGCTTGCGGTTAGCACGTTGTTCATGCCACTAGACGCACAACACAAGGTTCTAGTCCTTATATGCCAGTGACCAGACCATCCACAACCCTGCACCTTCAGTGCCTGCATTCCTTTGCAGTCTAGCACCTCCAGTGCTACAGCCATCCATACCATTTTTCTGCTCACGGCTAGGGGTTTTATTTCATGAATATAAGTATATAAATACATATAATAGTTCATGGCTCAAAACTTGTTTTTTTCACATTTCACAGATAACCAGTCTAGTACTGCCAATTCATAAATCAACCATTCTCAATCTTTCACATGCAATATTTCCTATATTCAAGGTTATATTATAGCAACATTTAAAATATAGATTCAAGATGACCAAGAATATGACTTGCCTTCCGCGTCGTAAAATACAGCAGTCGATGACGGGTCAACAGCAAAATCTTCAAAGTCAGCTTCTGAATCTGCTCGACGACAAACAAACACACAATAATTACTTATAATATTTAAAATGTTTTATGACTTATATGCAGAAATGCTCAACAAGAATGATTGAACTAAACAGGAGATAACTGCAAACTGAACTAAGTCGAGATTCTAGGGTTTCAAGGAATTTGGGCTAAGGATGGTGATTAGATAATCTTAGGGTTTCAGGATTGCAATAGGGATAACAATTTTGTGGCTGGTTTAATCAAAACAGCGAATGTCAACAGATCGACATTCGGATCAAGGCTTGGACATAGCTTTAAGAAAAGCTAGAGTGCTTATCTCAAGTTGTGGTAGTAGAAGAAAATGTAGATCACAACTCTACAAATTCAGTGGACAAAGTGGATTTCAAATTGCACAAACAGAAGTGGGTAAACAAGGCCAATGCCACTGGCTGACAAGCTCTGGCATAGAGCTGACAATGCCAAAAACTAGGGCTTAGCATAACTTTTGATCTGGAGCTCCAAATGATGCACCACTTTGTCTGGGAGGTAGGCTTGAGTAACAGAAACAATTAAGTCAACAGGATCTAGGGCAGGAAATGGCTGGAAAGCAAGAAATTTGATGATGAACAGAGATGAACTGGCTACACTGGAGCAGTTCTGGACACAAACTTGGCAAAGCTATATCTTCCAATCTAGGCCGATCTAGGTGTCGGGCTAGAAGACAAAAGTGTTCAGGAGATCAAAGCACGCATACTAGACAAAGTTTCGAGGGCTGAAACAGCTGGGAAAATTTTTCCGGTGATCGGCGCCGGAGAAGAACACTGCCAATTGGGGGTTTCTGCTACAAGCCGAGAGAACTTAATTCCTTGCTTGGAGAGTATCTAGGAGGTATAAGAAAGCTTCTGGTAACATCAAATTGACCGGAGGATCACCGGAGAAGCCTGGCGACGATCGCCGGTTTCTGGTGAACCTCGGGTTAGGGAAAAACTTCGATTCTTGCTCAATTTCGAAATCTAACTTCACAGGCTTGCTTGATTTGGTTCACTCATCAATTTTGTTTACAGAATCGAAAGCTAATTTGTACTGGATTGAGCCACATTACAGAAACAGGGCAAACTGCAATTTCCGGTGATCGCCGGCGTTAGAGGTCACCGGGGAGCAATTAAACGATACTACGCAGAGAGAATGAGTAGGGGAACTCACTGATGGCTTTAATTTGAAGGCTGATGCAGCGGATGAAGCTGGCACCGTGAGCCTCCTCGACGGCTCGCCGGAGAAGAAAACGAAAACAGCAAATTCTGGAACTTGGCTGGTTTCTGGTGAAGTGTGGAGGAGCTGCTGCACACAGGAGCGCTTAAATAGGCCAGGCGAAGATTGCAAGGAGGAGAAAATGAAGTAATTGGCAACTGGGGATGAGATGGATTGCGTGCTGAGCATCAGCGGCGAAGACACAGCGAAGAACGGTGATGCGACGGCGACAGGACTGCAACTGTCCACATTGTCGTTCATCGGGACTTTGCAAAGCTGGAGCAAGCGGTGGCGACAACACTGGCGAGGCAAAGCGACGTGACGATGGATTGCTGACAAAGTCGCTGCTGGTCGCGCGCGGGAGCAAGCGCTGGTCGTCGACGTAGCAGCGGCCTTGCCACGGCACCAGCTGGAGCGATGACACGTGCGCACCGGCATGCACGGTCACAAGCGCGGCGAAGCCTCACCGGCGACGAGCAACCACGGCGCACAAGCACGGTGGTTTCTGGTCGTGCGCACAGTAATTGGCCTGGTCGAAATTTGGACTGAATTGCAGTTTCAATTCTTTGAGTTTTGGACTGAATTGTAAATCTGGAATTCTGGAATGGTTTAAACTGACTTTTCTTTCACTAATCTGGCAGATATATTCAACAGGATATTTGGCAAAGATAGTTGATAAGATTTGACACATTTGAATAATTTTTGATACAAACTGAAAATAGGGTAATTTAGGGTAAAATAAGATTTAAGTTTTGTCGATTTAGAATTCTGGCATTTAGGGTTTGATTTTGATATCTGCACAGAAGAGAGATTTGTGGTAAATAGCATTTTGAGAAGATTTGCCGAAGAAATTCTGAATTTGGAGTTAATCTGGAGATTTTAGCCTTTTTGGGTTTTCAGATATCAGATAAGGACTATTTTTGCGATAACTCTTGGACTGATTTGTGAAAAGAATCTAGATGGTAGAATCTGGCTGTCAACTTTTTATATTAAGGTATTGACATACCCATGATCATATTCCAGGAATAATCTGGTCTGAACTTGGTCAAGATTTTGATTGAATCTGTATTTCTGAAACTTAGGGTATTTGGGTAATATAAGGTATTTCTGTTTTCGAAAACAGAAGAAGTTGATAAATCTGGAATTTAGAGATAGAATTGGATCTGGGTTCTGAAGGCTTTTAGATTCAGGATAACTAATAGATCACATCTGAACAATCTGATCTTGATTTGAGGTCACAGGATAGATTTTGGAGATTTTAGGGCTTGAGAAAGATACTGATCTGGCTATTACTACAGATACATGCATGCATGCTATTTATGAAAAAGGAAATTTTCACCCCTAACTCAGGGCGTTACATAAGGTGTAAAGAAGGAAGACGCCCTACGCCAGATTAAGTCGTGCGCGACTGTAATCAAAAGAGGTTATGTGTCCTGCGGGAACATAGACCCAGGCTAGGAAGTAAGGCAGTGGGGAGGACCCACAACGGTACTTGGGACGGTATTGTCCATTTACCGGGCAGGGATACTGTTAATACTAGACTGCAAAAACGTTGTGTGATCTCGGCCTTGTCACATGCGTATAAGTCGCATGGAGTTGGCCCGACTTGAAAGTCGAGTGAAAAAGTGGATTTAAAAAGAGGTACATCTCTGCAGAGTTTAAAAATGTATTTGAATACTTCGTGCTCCCGAGTTTTAGGAGTATGCCGCGGTGGATTAAATCCACGGGGTGTGACACAAGTATTGTTTTATAAACTAAAATTTGTTAGCTCAAGATTACCCAAGTGGCATGTGTTGTCATGATAAGGGGCGTTGCCGTGGGCTGTCATGTGTTGACGTGTCGCGGTAATACCATAATCTAGCAAACATATGATAATTAAGAGGCATGTGGTTTATGCCCTAAGTTATGAAATACTGCTATGAGTATATGATTGAAAGACTTGAATAAGAGTAGTGTGATATGAGATTATATCACCTTGGATATGGGATATATGTATCACCATCAATATGATTTATTTACTGCCATGGGTACGATCAGAAGTTGAGTAAAAATTGAGAAAGAATTGTATTTTGAGAAAAACCTTTCACTCTTTCCCCAATAGCATCGGTTCATGTTATATATATATATATATATATGTATCTCTACCTTCCCTATGACTTGCTGAGTACGTAAGTACTCACCCTTGCAACAACTCCTCAATAGATGGAGCGTTCTACGACCTTGGAGGATACCCTGAAGATGCTGCGGACCCAGGAGATGACGAGCAGTTTCCTCCGGAGCCCTGATGTGGTGCTGTCTTGCCGTCAACCTCTGTTTCCTGTGGTTTGCTTTTGGGCCTAGCTTCCGCCGACTAGATGTGTTATTTTGTTAGACCCTTGTGCCTTGTAAGGCACTGTACCCCGTTTTGTACTAAGGCCTGATGGCCATACAACTATGACTATTGTACTATTTTGCTGCTGCAATGTAATCCTGTGATTGACTCATCCTGGGAAGTCAAGTGGTTTATGGGACCAGCTGCACCGAGCTGGGCCCCTCACAGGTGATGTCACAGTCATGGCAGACGCGACAGTTCTGCAATTGTGTCCCAGGCGAGCGGTGTACAATTGCATAAAGTAAGGAAACTGCTGCCTTATAAATCTATTTCTCTCAATAGCCGGACAGAAGATTGATTCAAAATTTCTCTGCTACAGAGACTAAGAAACAGGATTGCAATTCCATTCATATGACCCAATCAATGCCCAAATCAAACATGTATCATGAATTTTCAGGATGGCAACAACTTTGAAAAATTCTGGATGGTGGAACTCAGTTCACAACAATTAACAACACTAAGCTGCACTGGAATCAAGCATGAGATGACAAAACAGAAACATCATCTGAACAGCAGCAGGAATCAAACACCAGAGAAATTAACACACAACTAGCTAAGGTTTACTCAAGTATCAAATTCATCATCCACAACTGAGCTCTGTTCATATACAAGCATCACAGGAAACAAATCAGAAGGAGAAGGGAAGGGGATCTGAGAGAAGAATTTGGTCACTGGAGGTGTTGATGAAGAATTCATGGTTGTTGACTACAGAGAAGTCGAGGAAGTCGCCGATCGCTGAGGTCGCCGGAGCAATGGAAGAAGATGGTCGGAGTCGATGAAGACGTGGTCGTCGTCGAAGCTGCAGCAGCTCGAGGTTGAAGAAGGGGATGAAGAAGTCGGTGAAGCTGGAGGTCGAAGCGGTTGTTGAGGTCGCGGTCCTTGGCCGTGGAGGAAGAGGAGGTTGCTGGAGTTGAGGAAGGAGATGCAGCTCGGGCGCGGCAGTTCGTCGCAGTGGCACAGTGTGCAACCGAGGACAGCTCCGGCGGCGGGAGTGGTGGAAGGCGCAGGATCGCGACGGCTCCGATGAGAAGTTGGGTGGAGAGGCCGCGCCCCACAGGACGGCGATGAGGTGAGATCGGCGGCGGGATCTTGTGTGCGCGGCACTGGATGAGGGCGGCGCGGCGTCGAGTGGTGGCGGGATGGCGCGCCAATGCGAGATCCGGCGGGAGCTGTGTGGCGCGGTGGCGATCCAGCAGCGGCGTCGAGTGTTGGCGGGAAGGCGCTGTGGGGTGGAGGCGCCGGATCGTGAAGATCCGGTGGCGGCGGGATCTCGGGCGGCGGCAGCGTCGGATCGGTGGAGGAGAATGGCAAGGGGATGGAGCACCGCCGGCGTATGGCCCGGCCGTCGGCGGCGAGGTGGAGGGAGGTGTGGAGGAGGTTTGAGCGAGGAAGAAGAAGAAGCAAAAAGAAAACAAAACCGGGCTCAAGTTTCCTCTGATGGCCGGCGGCTGGGTAAATGGGAATTTGGCACTTTTACACTTAGGTCGCTGGATTTATCAGAAATTGCAGAATAGACCTGGTGGCTAGGGTTTGGGATTCTGGGCCCCCGGAGACTCCGATTTCGGTGCGGTCAGTTTCTATGCGACCGCGGGAACGCGCACTTCCATCCAGAATCGACCGATGGTCAGAAAAAGTCGATGAGGCGCGACCGCTAGCCAAAAATCCATCCGATTTGCGCCGACCTGCGATAAAAATTGGAAAAACAAGTAATCCGGTCGATTTGGCGACAAATCTGGAATAATCTAGACATATGCCGAGGTTAATGACTGATATGTGCAAAAATCATGGGGAAAATATACATAAATATAAGACGAATCAAGTAAATATCAGTATACATGCACCTGGATGCAAAGTAGACATTAATAAGTAGTGCATACAAAAAGTGATTAGATTTATGAAACGAACTGTGATAACTTCAGACAACAGCAAACACACAGGACTCCAGGCCGTATGATGGACATATCAAGCTCCCGCCAATTGAGGAGGTCGAACAAATCCTCGTGGGCCACCGATATGCTCCCGGGCTCACGGTGAAAATGGGCTGGCCTGAAGTGAACCAAGAAGTTGATGTGGCGCCTAGACCGGGTCAGGTACCACTCGTGGAGACTTCTGGTTATTTGATCCATATTGCGCAGAAGGTACTCCGACACGAGTGGGGACCCGTTCTTGAACGTACCAGGCTGGCTTTGTTTGGCCTTGCCTTTGGCCTTGCCCTTGCCTTTGGGCGGGGAGCGAGTGTATACCTTCGAAGGTTGGGGTGTGGTGCCGTCGGCCTCATTTGATGGCGAAGGGTTTGAGGCCTTCGGAGGAGGCATGGGGGCCGAAGGAGTTCGCTCATGCGTTGTGGTGGGGGTGGTGTCCTCAGGAAGTGAGCTGGTATCCATCGTCCACTTTAAGTACAAACGCTCAAATTAGATTTTGCAAATTGAGTATATTAACTGAGTTGTAAGCTAGAATGGCTAGGGTTTACCTCCTATAGTCTAACACCCTTTTTGGGCCACTGCATGTACGAGCCCAATGCCTCGCCAATTGTCCGCATTTCGTCCGTTGGGACGGGCAACGGAAAAGAGCTGTATCCCGGGAGGGCCATGTCCACCTGTACCTTTGCGAATCCAGGCTCCAGAGGTACGCAGTGGATCCGGACATCCTCCCAAGACTGGTATACGACCCCGTTTGCAACCGCAACAGGTTAGTCGCCTATGTTGATCAATAGGCTACAGCTCTCCGGCTTCTGCAATTTGCAACAATTATAACAGGTTAGCGAAACAATTCTAACGTAACGGGAGTGGCATCAGCCGAACTGCATATATAGCTCAAGAGTTGCAATACCTCGATCAGGTCCACCGGATCCACGTGAACCTTCGAGCCAACACTACTCGGCCTGGCAGCGTCGACCTTGGCAGCTGGATCTAAACCCTTGGACTGCACAACTCGGCTGAGGCGTTCATACTTCTCGTTCATTTGAGTGAACATGTCAGCGAATTGTGCAGTCACATCTGCCCATATCTTCTGAGATAGCTCCACTTCCCTTTCCTTCCAGCTGCCAGCCTTCTTCGCCTTTTGCCCAGGCTCTGAGAAGCCTTCCTTCCATGGCACCACAGCCCCCACGGTTCGCGTCCGCCCTGGATGCTCCTTGTTCCCTAGAGCCCGGGTAAGGATGTCGTTCTCCCTATGGGGACTGAACAATCCCTCGGTCGCCTCCTTCGAGCAAGAGATCTGTTACATTGAAAGCTCTCCATTGTGAGGAAGAAATATATACAAACTTGTGCGCACACTAGTGATCATAGTTAGCCAACTTACGAGTCGCTGCACGACCTCGACGTCCCTGGGGTTTGGGAACGCCACAGTCCCCGTGGCCGACACGGTCCCTCTGGCCAGCCACCAGCACTTGCATCGCTGATCGCGGATCTCGGAGAGTGGTAGGTCAGGGGAGTCGATGAAATGCAACGCCTCGTCTTCAGCCTTCTTCCACTGCTCCTCCTTCCCCGTATAGCCGCGAGAGCCGAGCCGGTGTGGGTGGTCGTTCCTCCTCTAGATTGCCCTGTTCTTCTCGCTGAGGGCCTTCGTACCAGAAACAAGAAAATTAATGCACCACTGCTTACTGCATACAATGGTGTAACCAAGCAAATGAACCATTCATACCTTGAACTCAGGAGTCCCCTTCTGTTGGGCTAATTGCTCCCATACCTCCTCCGTTATGAAGGGGTACTTCTCGTATGGAGATTCGCCTTTAGTGAGGAAGGTACTGACGAGGACGCTCTTGAAGGTTTTCCATGTGTTGTTCATGTTCTTCAAGCAAGCTATCTTGGGACCATCGTCCGGGATGTTCCACTTGGCCTGTTTCAAATGGTACATATAAGTAGGACTTACCTAATCTCTAGGATAAACCAAGGGAATGTGATTACTCAAGAGTTCAGTGATTTTGATTAATTTTACCTTCACTTCCGCCCACAGCCTATCCCTCTCGTCGGCCTTGACGTCCTTCCAGCTCTGGACGGTGATCTTCACCCTTTCCTTCGCCAACAAGCCAACATAGGCAGCATAGTGCCCGACGTTCTTCCCGATCGGTCTCCCGAACTGGTTGAACTCACAGGAAAGATCTGCGCGTTTGGCCAAACGACCCAACATCGTTGCGCCTTGCGCCTTCCTCTTGCGCTGGGACGAGGTAGCGCCATCTACGTTCGCCCTCGCCGAATCACTACTATCAGCCGAGGAAGATGCCGACATGGCTTTACCTAAAATTCCATGAACAAACCATCAATTGATATGAAGAAAGATACATGACAAAGTTCATAACTAAAATTGTTGTGCGCTACGCTAGTCTCTCTGCATGAACATAAATTCTGTTGAAATTTAAATGAACCAAAATTTCATACGAACATTAGAAAATGGGAAGTAATTAACAGAAAATTCAGATGAGCAGTGCAAACTAAGACATACTCTATTTCCTATCGGTTTTGAAAGGAAAACCGATAGCACTAAGGTTTGTATTCAGGAAAATTTAAAAGATTAGCAGTGCAAACTATGCTAATCTCTCTGCTGGAAAATAAAGTCTGTTAAAATTTAAATGAACCTAAATTTGAGATGAACATTAGAAAATGGGAAGTAATTCACAGAAAATTCAGATGAGCAGTGCAAACTAAGACATACTCTATTTCCTATCGGTTTTGAAAGGAAAACCGATACTACTAAGGTTTGTATTCAGGAAAATTTAAAAGATTAGCAGTGCAAACTATGCTAATCTCTCTGCTGGAAAATAAAGTATGTTAAAATTTAAATGAACCTAAATTTGAGATGAACATTAGAAAATGGGAAGTAATTCATAGAAAATTGAGATGAGTAGTGCAAACTAAGACATACTCTATTTCCTATCGGTTTTGAAAGGAAAACCGATAGTACTAAGGTTTGTATTCAGGAAAATTTAAAAAATTAGCAGTGCAAACTATGCTAATCTCTCTGCTGGAAAATAAAGTCTGTTAAAATTTAAATGAACCTAAATTTGAGATGAACATTAGAAAATGGGAAGTAATTCACAGAAAATTCAGATGAGCAGTGCAAACTAAGACATACTCTATTTCCTATCGGTTTTGAAAGGAAAACCGATAGTACTAAGGTTTGTATTCAGGAAAATTTAAAAGATTAGCAGTGCAAACTATGCTAATCTCTCTGGTGGAAAATAAAGTCTGTTAAAATTTAAATGAACCTAAATTTGGGATGAACATTAGAAAATGGGAAGTAATTCACAGAAAATTGAGATGAGCAGTGCAAACTAAGACATACTCTATTTCCTATCGGTTTTGAAAGGAAAACGGATAGTACTAAGGTTTGTATTCAGGAAAATTTAAAAGATTAACAGTGCAAACTATGCTAATCTCTCTGCTGGAAAATAAAGTCTGTTAAAAGTTAAATGAACCTAAATTTGAGATGAACATTAGAAAATGGGAAATAATTCACAGAAAATTCAGATGAGCAGTGCAAACTAAGACATACTCTATTTCCTATCGGTTTTGAAAGGAAAACCGATAGTACTAAGGTTTGTATTCAGGAAAATTTAAAAGATTAGCAGTGCAAACTATGCTAATCTCTCTGCTGGAAAATAAAGTCTGTTAAAATTTAAATGAACCTAAATTTGAGATGAACATTAGAAAATGGGAAGTAATTCACAGAAAACTCAGATGAGGAGTGCAAACTAAGACATACTCTATTTCCTATCGGTTTTGAAAGGAAAACCGATTCTACTAAGGTTTGTATTCAGGAAAATTTAAAAGATTAGCAGTGCAAACTATGCTAATCTCTCTGCTGGAAAATAAAGTCTGTTAAAATTTAAATGAACCTAAATTTGAGATGAACATTAGAAAATGGGAAGTAATTCACAGAAAATTGAGATGAGTAGTGCAAACTAAGACATACTCTATTTCCTATCAGTTTTGAAAGGAAAACCGATAGTACTAAGGTTTGTATTCAGGAAAATTTAAAAGATTAGCAGTGCAAACTATGCTAATCTCTCTGCGGGAAAATAAAGTCTGTTAAAATTTAAATGAACCTAAATTTGAGATGAACATTAGAAAATGGGAAGTAATTCACAGAAAACTCAGATGAGCAGTGCAAACTAAGACATACTCTATTTCCTATCGGTTTTGAAAGGAAAACCGATTCTACTAAGGTTTGTATTCAGGAAAATTTAAAAGATTAGCAGTGAAAACTATGCTAATCTCTCTGCTGGAAAATAAAGTCTGTTAAAATTTAAATGAACCTAAATTTGAGATGAACATTAGAAAATGGGAAGTAATTCACAGAAAATTGAGATGAGGTGTGCAAACTAAGACATACTCTATTTCCTATCAGTTTTGAAAGGAAAACCGATAGTACTAAGGTTTGTATTCAGGAAAATTTAAAAGATTAGCAGTGCAAACTATGCTAATCTCTCTGCTGGAAAATAAAGTCTGTTAAAATTTAAATGAACCTAAATTTGAGATGAACATTAGAAAATGGGAAGTAATTCACAGAAAATTCAGATGAGCAGTGCAAGCTAAGACATACTCTATTTCCTATCGGTTTTGAAAGGAAAACCGATAGTACTAAGGTTTGTATTCAGGAAAATTTAAAAAATTAACAGTGCAAACTATGCTAATCTCTCTGCTGGAAAATAAAGTCTGTTAAAAGTTAAATGAACCTAAATTTGAGATGAACATTAGAAAATGGGAAATAATTCACAGAAAATTCAGATGAGCAGTGCAAACTAAGACATACTCTATTTCCTATCGGTTTTGAAAGGAAAACCGATAGTACTAAGGTTTGTATTCAGGAAAATTTAAAAGATTAGCAGTGCAAACTATGCTAATCTCTCTGCTGGAAAATAAAGTCTGTTAAAATTTAAATGAACCTAAATTTGAGATGAACATTAGAAAATGGGAAGTAATTCACAGAAAACTCAGATGAGCAGTGCAAACTAAGACATACTCTATTTCCTATCGGTTTTGAAAGGAAAACCGATACTACTAAGGTTTGTATTCAGGAAAATTTAAAAGATTAGCAGTGCAAACTATGCTAATCTCTCTGCTGGAAAATAAAGTCTGTTAAAATTTAAATGAACCTAAATTTGAGATGAACATTAGAAAATGGGAAGTAATTCACAGAAAATTGAGATGAGTAGTGCAAACTAAGACATACTCTATTTCCTATCAGTTTTGAAAGGAAAACCGATAGTACTAAGGTTTGTATTCAGGAAAATTTAAAAGATTAGCAGTGCAAACTATGCTAATCTCTCTGCTGGAAAATAAAGTCTGTTAAAAGTTAAATGAACCTAAATTTGAGATGAACATTAGAAAATGGGAAGTAATTCACAGGAAATTGAGATGAGCAGTGCAAACTAAGACATACTCTATTTCCTATCGGTTTTGAAAGGAAAACCGATAGTACTAAGGTTTGTATTCAGGAAAATTTAAAAGATTAGCAGGGCAAACTATGCTAATCTCTCTGGTGGAAAATAAAGTCTGTTAAAATTTAAATGAACCTAAATTTGGGATGAACATTAGAAAATGGGAAGTAATTCACAGAAAATTGAGATGAGCAGTGCAAACTAAGACGTACTCTATTTCCTATCGGTTTTGAAAGGAAAACCGATAGTACTAAGGTTTGTATTCAGGAAAATTTAAAAGATTAACAGTGCAAACTATGCTAATCTCTCTGCTGGAAAATAAAGTCTGTTAAAAGTTAAATGAACCTAAATTTGAGATGAACATTAGAAAATGGGAAATAATTCACAGAAAATTCAGATGAGCAGTGCAAACTAAGACATACTCTATTTCCTATCGGTTTTGAAAGGAAAACCGATAGTACTAAGGTTTGTATTCAGGAAAATTTAAAAGATTAGCAGTGCAAACTATGCTAATCTCTCTGCTGGAAAATAAAGTCTGTTAAAATTTAAATGAACCTAAATTTGAGATGAACATTAGAAAATGGGAAGTAATTCACAGAAAATTGAGATGAGCAGTGCAAACTAAGACATACTCTATTTCCTATCCGTTTTGAAAGGAAAACCGATAGTACTAAGGTTTGTATTCAGGAAAATTTAAAAGATTAACAGTGCAAACTATGCTAATCTCTCTGCTGGAAAATAAAGTCTGTTAAAAGTTAAATGAACCTAAATTTGAGATGAACATTAGAAAATGGGAAATAATTCACAGAAAATTCAGATGAGCAGTGCAAACTAAGACATACTCTATTTCCTATCGGTTTTGAAAGGAAAACCGATAGTACTAAGGTTTGTATTCAGGAAAATTTAAAAGATTAGCAGTGCAAAGTATGCTAATCTCTCTGCTGGAAAATAAAGTCCGTTAAAATTTAAATGAACCTAAATTTGAGATGAACATTAGAAAATGGGAAGTAATTCACAGAAAACTCAGATGAGCAGTGCAAACTAAGACATACTCTATTTCCTATCGGTTTTGAAAGGAAAACCGATTCTACTAAGGTTTGTATTCAGGAAAATTTAAAAGATTAGCAGTGCAAACTATGCTAATCTCTCTGCTGGAAAATAAAGTCTGTTAAAATTTAAATGAACCTAAATTTGAGATGAACATTAGAAAATGGGAAGTAATTCACAGAAAATTGAGATGAGTAGTGCAAACTAAGACATACTCTATTTCCTATCAGTTTTGAAAGGAAAACCGATAGTACTAAGGTTTGTATTCAGGAAAATTTAAAAGATTAGCAGTGCAAACTATGCTAATCTCTCTGCTGGAAAATAAAGTCTGTTAAAATTTAAATGAACCTAAATTTGAGATGAACATTAGAAAATGGGAAGTAATTCACAGAAAATTCAGATGAGCAGTGCAAACTAAGACATACTCTATTTCCTATCGGTTTTGAAAGGAAAACCGATAGTACTAAGGTTTGTATTCAGGAAAATTTAAAAGATTAACAGTGCAAACTATGCTAATCTCTCTGCTGGAAAATAAAGTCTGTTAAAAGTTAAATGAACCTAAATTTGAGATGAACATTAGAAAATGGGAAATAATTCACAGAAAATTCAGATGAGCAGTGCAAACTAAGACATACTCTATTTCCTATCGGTTTTGAAAGAAAAACCGATAGTACTAAGGTTTGTATTCAGGAAAATTTAAAAGATTAGCAGTGCAAACTATGCTAATCTCTCTGCTGGAAAATAAAGTCTGTTAAAATTTAAATGAACCTAAATTTGAGATGAACATTAGAAAATGGGAAGTAATTCACTGAAAACTCAGTTGAGCAGTGCAAACTAAGACATACTCTATTTCCTATCGGTTATGAAAGGAAAACCGATACTACTAAGGTTTGTATTCAGGAAAATTTAAAAGATTAGCAGTGCAAACTATGCTAATCTCTCTGCTGGAAAATAAAGTCTGTTAAAATTTAAATGAACCTAAATTTGAGATGAACATTAGAAAATGGGAAGTAATTCACAGAAAATTGAGATGAGTAGTGCAAACTAAGACATACTCTATTTCCTATCAGTTTTGAAAGGAAAACCGATAGTACTAAGGTTTGTATTCAGGAAAATTTAAAAGATTAGCAGTGCAAACTATGCTAATCTCTCTGCTGGAAAATAAAGTCTGTTAAAATTTAAATGAACCTAAATTTGAGATGAACATTAGAAAATGGGAAGTAATTCACAGAAAATTCAGATGAGCAGTGCAAACTAAGACATACTCTATTTCCTATCGGTTTTGAAAGGAAAACCGATAGTACTAAGGTTTGTATTCAAGAAATTTTAAAAGATTAGCAGTGCAAACTATGCTAATCTCTCTGGTGGAAAATAAAGTCTGTTAAAATTTAAATGAACCTAAATTTGGGATGAACATTAGAAAATCGGAAGTAATTCACAGAAAATTGAGATGAGCAGTGCAAACGAAGACATACTCTATTTCCTATCGGTTTTGAAAGGAAAACCGATAGTACTAAGGTTTGTATTCAGGAAAATTTAAAAGATTAACAGTGCAAACTATGCTAATCTCTCTACTGGAAAATAAAGTCTGTTAAAAGTTAAATGAACCTAAATTTGAGATGAACATTAGAAAATGGGAAATAATTCACAGAAAATTCAGATGAGCAGTGCAAACTAAGACATACTCTATTTCCTATCGGTTTTGAAAGGAAAACCGATAGTACTAAGGTTTGTATTCAAGAAATTTTAAAAGATTAGCAGTGCAAACTATGCTAATCTCTCTGGTGGAAAATAAAGTCTGTTAAAATTTAAATGAACCTAAATTTGGTATGAACATTAGAAAATGGGAAGTAATTCACAGAAAATTGAGATGAGCAGTGCAAACTAAGACATACTCTATTTCCTATCGGTTTTGAAAGGAAAACCGATAGTACTAAGGTTTGTATTCAGGAAAATTTAAAAGATTAACAGTGCAAACTATGCTAATCTCTCTGCTGGAAAATAATGTCTGTTAAAAGTTAAATGAACCTAAATTTGAGATGAACATTAGAAAATGGGAAATAATTCACAGAAAATTCAGATGAGCAGTGCAAACTAAGACATACTCTATTTCCTATCGGTTTTGAAAGGAAAACCGATAGTACTAAGGTTTGTATTCAGGAAAATTTAAAAGATTAGCAGTGCAAACTATGCTAATCTCTCTGCTGGAAAATAAAGTCTGTTAAAATTTAAATGAACCTAAATTTGAGATGAACATTAGAAAATGGGAAGTAATTCACAGAAAATTGAGATGAGCAGTGCAAGCTAAGACATACTCTATTTCCTATCGGTTTTGAAAGGAAAACCGATAGTACTAAGGTTTGTATTCAGGAAAATTTAAAAGATTAGCAGTGCAAACTATGCTAATCTCTCTGCTGGAAAATAAAGTCTGTTAAAATTTAAATGAACCTAAATTTGAGATGAACATTAGAAAATGGGAAGTAATTCACAGAAAATTGAGATGAGTAGTGCAAACTAAGACATACTCTATTTCCTATCGGTTTTGAAAGGAAAACCGATAGTACTAAGGTTTTTATTCAGGAAAATTTAAAAGATTAGCAGTGCAAACTATGCTAATCTCTCTGCTGGAAAATAAAGTCTGTTAAAATTTAAATGAACCTAAATTTGAGATGAACATTAGAAAATGGGAAGTAATTCACAGAAAATTCAGATGAGCAGTGCAAACTAAGACATACTCTATTTCCTATCAGTTTTGAAAGGAAAACCGATAGTACTAAGGTTTGTATTCAGGAAAATTTAAAAGATTAGCAGTGCAAACTATGCTAATCTCTCTGCTGGAAAATAAAGTCTGTTAAAATTTAAATGAACCTAAATTTGGGATGAACATTAGAAAATGGGAAGTAATTCACAGAAAATTGAGATGAGCAGTGCAAACTAAGACATACTCTATTTCCTATCGGTTTTGAAAGGAAAACCGATAGTACTAAGGTTTGTATTCAGGAAAATTTAAAAGGTTAACAGTGCAAACTATGCTAATCTCTCTGCTGGAAAATAAAGTCTGTTAAAAGTTAAATTAACCTAAATTTGAGATGAACATTAGAAAATGGGAAATAATTCACAGAAAATTCTGATGAGCAGTGCAAACTAAGACATACTCTATTTCCTATCGGTTTTGAAAGGAAAACCGATAGTACTAAGGTTTGTATTCAGGAAAATTTAAAAGATTAGCAGTGCAAACTATGCTAATCTCTCTGCTGGAAAATAAAGTCTGTTAAAATTTAAATGAACCTAAATTTGAGATGAACATTAGAAAATGGGAAGTAATTCACAGAAAATTCAAATTAGCAGTGCAAACTATGCTAATCTCTCTGCTGGAAAATAAAGTCTGTTAAAATTTAAATGAACCTAAATTTGAGATGAACATTCGAAAATGGGAAGTAATTCATAGAAAATTCAAATTAGCAGTGCAGACTATGATGGCACTACTATTTCCTATCGGTTTTCCAAGTCAAACCGATAGTAATCAAGTTTGAATTTAGTAAAATCTATAAGATTAGCAGTGCAAACTATGCTAGTCTCTCAGCAAGAACATAAAGTATGTTAAAATGTAAATGAACCAAAATTTCAGATGAAAATTAGAAAATGAGAAATAATTAACAGAAAATTCAGTTTAAGGTATTTATTATCGGTTCTGAATAAGAAACCGATAGTGAACTACACTGTATGACAAATTGCTTGTGATTTTCATCAATTCTGTCATTCTCATAGCTATCAAGTTTGTAGTTCATGAATTTTACTCTAGGTTTATATTTGTAATCCATTGAACGGGATATGAACCATTGCATACAAAATTAAGCAATACACGCGAGCGATTTGGTCAAGAACACTTACAGTCGATCGTGGAGTGGCCGGAGGCGGTGGCGCAATGCAGTGCCGGAGGCGGTGGAGAACCAGTGGCGCAGAGAAGCGAAGAAGCGAACGTCGGCCAATCTAGGGTTTTCCGCGCGAGTATTTGGAAATTGGAATGTGATCAGTTGCACTGGAGGGAAAATAATGCAAGGTTATAACCTAATAAATGAATATTTACTATCGGTTTATAACCACAAAACCGATTGTAAAAACATGTAAGTCAGGGTTTTCAGTATGGGAACTTTTCACTATCGGTTTTATTATAGCAAACCGATAGTAAACTAAGAAACAGGGCTCATAACACAGTGTAAATCACTATCGGTTGTAAACACTAAACCGATAGTAAACTAAGAACAGGGGCTCATAACACAGTGTAAATCACTATCGGTTATGAACGATTAACCGATAGTATAGTTTAATTTCATATCGGTTTCACAGTTATAACCGATAGTAAAATATAATGTTATTGACCTTAAAGGATTTCCCTTAGAAGAATTACAGAGGATCTCAGTACATCATTTTGCATTGTATTTTACTATCGGTTTTATGACAAGAAACCGATAGTATATGTTAATTTCATATCGGTTTGGAGGTTGAAACAGATAGTATAATACTGTTAAATTGATCTAAAGGTATTTTTTTAGAACAATTACAGATGGGTCTCAGTACATCATTTTGCACTTGTAAAGACACCTGAAACCCCATGCAAATGACTTCCAATAATTTTGAAATAAATTAACAGTAAAGACCAATCATGGAATGAAAATTTGCAGTTTTCATATATATTTGTGAAAAGAATCAATTATTGCTCAAATCAAGTATATACTCCAATTGAAATGAAAATTTGCAGAAATGATTCTCAATGCATCACGTATGTTTTCCCAAAGAATTTTTGAAAAATCATTTGAAGAATTCTTTGATTAAAGATCCAAGTAATATACGTCACTTACATATTGCAAATTAGTCAAGAATGGTTGTCCACCCATAATCCTTCTTCGTGGTCGTCTCGCAGGTAACTTGTTTCGTCAATATCTTCGGTAGGGACAGATTGAAGGATTCCATCTAAAAATGGAGGTAGTTCGTCAAACTGATCGTACTCTTCTTCATCCACAACGTCTTCGACTCCAACAATACGTCTCTTACTGTGAAGGACAACGTGCAACTTTGGGTTGGCCGGGTCAACGATGTAGAACACCTGTGTGGCTTGCTCAGCAAGTATAAATGGATCATCTTTGTGTGCGACTCTACTGAGATCGACGAGAGTAAACCCATAATTGTCGACTTTAACACCTCGAGGGATTTCGATCCATTGGCATCGAAACAGAGGAATCTTAAGTAATACATAATCGAGCTCTCATATTTCCTCAATAACACCATAATATGAGTCGAGTGCCCTTACTGCCCTGGCATCCTCCAAAATAGCAAGTAGTGTCACTCCACTACATTGCATAGTACTCTTCTCGTCCTAAGTTCTTGTGTAAAATGAATAGCCGTTGATGTCATACCCCTGCCAAGTCCCTACAGTTAATCTAGGCCCTCTGGCCAACCATGTAACATCTTCATCTACATCGCCCTCAGAAGCTTGCAGGACTCTATTTTCGATCCACCCAGCAAACTTCCTATTATGTTCTCTGCTGACCCAAATCTCTGGCTTCGAGGGATTCTGTTTCCGTAACATTTCCTTGTGCTCGTGTATGTATGGCTCCACCCCCTCATGTGCTGTAAGACCCAAAAATGGGCTTTTGCATACAGATCACTAGAGGGGACGACTGCTTTAAATCCAATTGCTCCAATGCCCTGAAGACTGCTCTCATGCCGGGACGTAGGAACGCCAATTGGGTCAACCCCGGCCATATAGTTGGTGCAAAATTCGATCACCTCCTCGGCGGCATAACCTTCAATGATACTGCCCTCAGGCCGATGTCGACTCCTTACATATCCCTTCAAGATACCCATAAATCTCTCAAATGGATACATGTAGCGCAGGAACACGGGTCCACAAAACTTAATTTCTCTGACAAGGTGAACAATTAGATGGACCATAACATCAAAAAAGGATGGAGGGAAATACATCTCCAGCTGACAAAGAGTGGTAGTCACATCGCGTTGCAAATCGTCCAGTCCATCCATATCAATTACCTGCAAGGACACAGTTGCAGCAAATATTCAGATCCAAAAAATCTGACAAGTTCCACGAATGGAGCTAATTAACTTGCTAGGAGTACACGCTTACGTACCTTGCCAGATATTGTGTTGAAGAAATAACATAGCTTTGTAATTGTCTCTCTGACTTTGATTGGGAGAATGCCTCTGGTAGCAATGGGAAGCATTTGTGACATCAGTACATGACAATCATGGGACTTCATACCAACCAGTTTCAAGTCTTTCTTGGACACAAGTTTTTTCAAGTTCGCAGAATACCCGCATGGAACTTTGACACCATGTAGGCACTGACAGAGTTCTGTTTTTTCTCTTTTTGACAAATTATAGCAGGCCGGGGGGAGGTATGTCCGCTTTCCCTTCTCCAACGGTGCAAGCTCAGTCCTTATGCCCATGTCGAGCATGTCACGGCGAACGTTGATGCCATCTTTTGTCTTTCCTGGAATGTTCAACAACAAACCAATCAAACTGTCACAAACATTTTTCTCTACGTGCATGACATCAATGCAATGTTGAACTTGTAAGTGCTCCCAATATGGCAGATCCCAAAGAATCGATCTCTTCTTCCAAACATTTTTTCCTGGAGGTTTAGAACATTTACTGAACTCAACTTTGATGTCCTTCACGCGCAAGTAAAGCCCCTTACCAGTCACAAACACTGGGGCTGATCCTTTCTCAGGCTTCCCATTGAATGACTTCCTCTTCTGACGGTAGGCGTGATGCATCGGAAGGAATCTGCGGTGACCCATGTACACTGTTTTTCTGCAGTTCGATAACCACATGCTTTCAGTTTCATACAGGCAAATAGGACAAGCCTTGCCTCCTTTCGTACTATACCCCGACAAATTTCCATAGGCCGGGAAATCATTTATGGTGCAAAATATCATGGCCCGCAACATGAAATTCTCTCGCTTATGTGCATCCCACACCCGCACCCCTTCGCTCCACAATTTATGTAAGTCCTCGGCTAACGGTGATAGAAACACGTCAATATCATTCCCGGGTTGTCTGGGTCCTGAAATTAGTAACGACATCATGATGTACTTGCGCTTCATACATAACCAAGGAGGAAGATTGTAGATGCATAAAAGAACCGGCCAAGTGCTATGTCGACTGCTCATATTTCCGTGTGAATTCATACCATCCGTACTCAGCCCAAACCTTATATTCCTCACTTCGCCGCCAAACTCACCGAATGTTCTGTTAATGTTGCTCCATTGAATGGAATCAGCTGGATGTCTTAGTTTTTCGTCTTGTTTCCGACCTTCAACATGCCAACGCAAGTACTTCGCATCTTTCAGATTTGCAAACAGCCATTTCAATCTGGGAATCACAGGCAAATACCACACAGTTTTGGCCGGAGGCCCTTTCTTTACCTCATCACATCCATTGTGATAAATTCTGTCCCCATGCTTATACCGCGATGCACCGCATCTTGGACAAACATGCAAATCCTCGTACTCGTTACGGTACAGAACACAATCATTTGGGCATGCATGTATTCTTTCGATTTCCGTTCCCAACGGACACAATAGTTTTTTGGCCTGGTAAATCGATCTCGGCAACTCATTTCCCTCTGGAAGCATGTCCGCTAACAGTTCCAATAGTGCCGTGAAACTCTTATCGCTCCAACCGTTGCTTGCCTTCAAGTTATATAATCTCAACACAGAAGACAACTTTGTAAATGTTTCACATCCGGGGAACAAAGACTTCTCAGAATCAACAATTAATTTCTCAAATTTAGGTAAATCATTTTTGCTATAATCTTCTTCTACATCACGTAACATTTCATCTAAATTGTCGTCATCTACATGGACTTCCGAATGAACATTACCAATATTCTGATCATGATCATCATTACTGCAATCCACTTCCGGGTGCTGCTGAGTGGTAGCGGTGCTCGTTTCCTCAAGATCTTCACCATGCCATATCCAGCAGGTATAGCGTGCGTTAAAACCATGATGAATCAAATGACTCCTAATCTGATCAGAGTTGCCCAAACTTTTTAAGTTCATACAATCTATACAAGGACAATGCATATCTTTCTCTCCCTTCTTCGCCTTTTCTTGCTCAGCAAATTTAATAAACCCATTCACACCCTCCAAATACTCAACAGTAGTACGTTTTATTCCATACATCCAATATTCTCGGTCCATCTACAATTATTTCACAAAATTGACAAATTCAAATAAATAATTAATGACTCAGGGCATGCATATATGCATGAAACATAATTAGCTAGGCCATATATGTGTACATGAGCTGCTTAATTACATTAAATGGATTTGTATAAATGAAACCCTAATTAACTTGATGCATGCATTAATTGGAAGAGCCAGCTATCTAGCTGCTTAAATTCAGCAAGCTATAGCTAGCTAGCCAACCTAGCCTTCTAGCTAGTTTGGAGATACATATATCTAGTTTATTGAATTGCAAGTAGAGAGAGAGAGGGAGAGTGCATGTGAAAGAGTGATCGAGAGAGAGAGAGAGGTGATGAGAAGATGACAATACCGAGGGGGATGGAAATATGATCAACCTCTCAGCTAGCTTCTCTAGATCACTCTAGCTTGGAGTTGTGCGCGGCTGAAATGATTCCAACATGTAGAGCGCAGAGCAGGGGTCGACCTAATTAAGTTGTCCAATTTTACTATCGGTTCAAAAACACAAACCGATAATAAAATAAGGTCCCCACTGTCATAACCATTAGTGTATATGAAGTCATTTTACTATCGGTTTGTGTTATATAACCGATAGTACTATTTCATATATTGTATCGGTTAGTACAGTAATAACCGATAGTAAAAAGTCAGTAATTTCACTATCAGTTACGCGAGAAAAACCGATAGTACTATGTAATATATTATATCGGTTGGTACAGTATGAACCGATAGTATAAAGTGAGTAATTTTACTATCAGTTAAAAATGGAGAACCGATAGTACTGTTTTAATATATTATATCGGTTGGTACAGTAATAACCGATAGTATAAAGTGCGCAATTTTACTATCAGTTAAAAGTTGAAAACAAACAGTACTATTTAATATATTATATCGGTTTGTACAGTAATGACCGATAGTAAAAAGTATTTGCATTTCACTAACATTGAACTAGTGTGTAACCAATAGTAAATTGCCACTTTTCCGCCGCTGTCGTCCTATTCTATCGGACTTTTTCCAGATTGCTTATAACCGTTAGAAAATATGGCTTAGTAGAATGCACTTCTGTAGTAGTGATATCTTCTTCTTGATTCTCTCGATCAGCCATGATCTTATTCAAAAAGGCATTTTCTCTGTAACAAGAAGGACGATCAACTACTCTTTAATACAGATTCAAGTTAATACAAATGAAGAGCACCACACTTACTGTTGCAGCCGACTGATCTCCCGTTGCGCGACCTCGACATGCTATGCTATAGCCATCGACTTGGTCGCCACCCGGGTCAAGTCCTGAAACACGATAAGGAATTGCTCTTAAAACTTAGGTATTCGTAATAAAAAGAGTTTTTTGTGTACCTATATGTAATCGCTGAATGAGCTGTTCTCAACATCAGCATGAGGTCGAGCCTCAAGACTTGCCGTGTCCACGGTAGGGGCAGTAGATGATCTTTCCTGTTGATCCCCCTCTGTGGTCGAGACTGCGGTTTCCATCCCTTGGGATTGGATCTCTGCTGCCATTCCCTCCACGATGGCCTGAAGAACTTCGTCGACCATGGGAGTAGGGATTGACTCTCCTGCGACTTCTGCTGTAGGTGTTGTGTAGGATCAAGGATGCCGACTAGAGGGGGGGTGATTAGGAGGCTTTTAAAATTTCTTTTCAATTAAGCAATTTTAAAGAATAATTGAGAGACCTAAATTATACAATGAGGCTTAAAACAATTCAGTCAACTAGTTGCATTCAACCATATGAGATATTTAACAATACATGCAACAATAGTGATATAAGCAATTGTGTCAAGATGAATATAAAGCAAATAAGAATTATGCAATTGACACAATATTTTTACCGAGGTCTCGGAGACTCGCCCGGTCTCCCCTACTCCTCGTTGAAGCGCTCTCTCGGAGCATCGCTTCTATATCCACGAAGGATATCTCACTAGGGTTGCTCTTCTCCACACCGGATAGGCGAGCACCACACCTTTCACAATCTTTTGCCGGCCTCTCCGACAAACTTCAATTGGAGAGATCTCGGCTCTCCTCCGGCACAGTCTAGGCGAAGGCGATCGCCAAGAGTAACAAGCCGGATGCGCTTTCACTTGAATCAACCAAGTGCTAGAAGCTCAATGATGCAAATGAGATGCTCAACACTCTAGCACTAGCAATCTAATGGAGATGAAGTGCACTAAACACTCACACAATCTCCCTCAAGCTCTCTCTCAAATCTATTCAAGATTTGGGCTCAATTCTAGCCTCTAAATGCTATAACACATATGCAACTCAATTGGCTAGGTTTTCAGCTGAAGAATGAAGTCTTTGAGCACCCAAAAATGAAGCCAAACACGAAGTATTTATAGCCTCAACGAAAAACTAGCCGTTTGCAAGAAATCGGGCCAAAAGTTGTACAGGCCGGACATTGTCCGGTCACTTCAGACACTGTCCGGCCAGTACAAAAATTTCAGCCGTTGCAAACGTGTCAGTGACCGTTGGGCGAAATTTGTGAAGGCCGGACGGATACCATTTGTCCGGACAAAACGTCCGGACAGATGGATATGTCTCTGTTAACTCTCGGCTCAAAAAACTTGTACAGGCCGGACAATGTCCGGCCATTTCGGACAAAGTCCGCCCATAACGGACAAATAGCTCCGGACGAATGCATTTGTCCGTTCCATTTTTCGGCTCAAAAAATTTGTACTGGCCGGACAATGTCCGGCCATTTCGGACAATGTCCGGCCAGTTCAGACAAATAGCCCCGGACAGATGCATTTGTCCGATCACTGCACACTGACAGTAAAACAACCATAACTTTTGATCCAGAGATCCGATTGAGATGATTTTTGGCTTGTTGGAAAGATAACTCAGAGCTTTACAATTTTGTCAACAGGAGCAAGACCTAGAAAGGTCTAGAAACTTTCCTGCTGTCAAAATGTCCAAGCCAAAATCATCTCAAATGCAATTTTAAAGTATTTGCACATACGGATTTGCCGTTTTCTCACGGATGTGATTTGTGTCACTTAGCAACGACCACGACCACACAGGTCTTGACATCCGATCGAAAACAGGTGGTCGATAGGGTTTGGTCGAGCGTACGCAAGCGAGTCGAAGACTGGTACGACCAGTCCGAACTCCTACGACCACGCCCAAACCCTAAACAGAAAGCCGCCAACCAAGCGATACGACTACGACCACGTATCAACACTGATACGATCAGAACATGCAAATACGACCACGACCAGCTCTAGATAAATAAACCAATTTAAACAGCTGACGATCACGACTAAGTGCAGTTTTCAAAACATTTAATCTAATACACATGAACTACACTTAGACTCACTAACAATGCAAGACACTAGTGCAAGATGATATGAATGCATCTGAGCTTCCGCACTAGATAGATTCAAGCTACTAGTTTCCGACCCCTCTTAATAGTACGGTCAAACTAGTAAAAAGAAACCTATCAACCCGGTCTGTCTCCAAACACCGAGACCGGTAAAATCCTAAGAAAACAATTCTTAATCTTGGATTTTACCTTAGGTGAAGTTCGACCTCGTGAAGTTCGACCGCTCGACGCTTGTCCCCGCAAGGCTCGACCTCGTTATGCTTGACCTCGCGAAGCTCGAGATGTCTCATATCGACTTCATCCTCTTCACACCCTTGCTCGCTTTTATCCTGCAATCAAACTGAGACTAGAACATATACACTCAATGCGCAAACGTTAGTCTCATTTGCAGTTCGTCATTAATCACCACCAGATAAATCACTCCACACAGGAGTTCACTCAACAATTTCTTTCTTCGGTGAAATGACAAAACCAATTTCAATTGAACAACAAATGAGTAATGGATGAATCTCACAATCATATAGATCCATATATGATACAAGAAATGCGCACACGATCCATACTACTCAAGTTATGATATCAATCAATATGGATGACTAACATCATGAGCTCTCTCTCAATCATACATAGAGATATCAAATCCAGAACACGGAGTCATCAACCTTTTGCACAAACATGGATAACTAATCATCCTGAGCTCTCCCTCAACATGTGCATCGATATCAAATCCACAACTGAAGTCATCAACCTCAAGATTTAACATATAACATCTTGATCAATCAATTAGCACAAGCTTGATGCAACCACCGAGCTTATCCTCTACATATGCATCAATATCAAACCCGCAATCGAGGAAAACATCCAATTCAGGGTTTACCGATAATCAATTCAATTTACTTGTGCTAAATCAGGATTTATATAAAATGTCATTTAATCATCAAATCTGATATCTTCAGATTAACTTTAATCATCATGGATTTATCCAAAATATCATTAATCATCAAAACCTAGATACTAAGATCTACCTAGATCCAACAATCTCCCCCTTTTTGATGATTGATGACAACACCTTTTATAATCTTAATAAATCCAAAACAGATTATTCAGCTCCCCCTCAATATATGCAATAGTATATCGAAACTGAATACAATATATAATTATATGAGTTTAGAGATATAAATGACAATTGAGCACAAGTTCAATCAAGTCATTTTCCAAAATATCAACTATCTCAATTTTCTCTAACTCAAATATCTCTTCCAAAGATTGATGTTAATGATATCAAATAATATCTCTCCCCAAATATCATTTATCATCCTCCAATATCAATATCAATTCTATCAAATACCAATCTGTACCAATTTGATATCTATCTCTCCCCCTTTGTCAATTAACTCAACTGACTCTAATGTCTCCCAAATTCTCTCTAAATCTCTTCCCCTAAGGCTTTCTCTAAAGCTTATCTCTAAAACATTCTCTCTCAAATACTATCATTCTCTCTCAAATACTATCTCTCCCCCTTTGTCATCAAGCACAAAAAGGAAGTATTGAGAACTTAAATTTGGAGAAACGATATTTTCTAGGGCATGAGATTTTATATGAAATGGTTTTTATGCAAAAGCATGATTTCAAGAAGGTTTGTTTCAAGGGATTTTGAAACCGCATTCAAAATATGGAGAAGATATCAAAACAATCAACATACAATGAATATATCGATGTCATTTATCTCTATGGCATTTGATCCATTTTCAATCATTCAAAGTCTTGATGCATTTAATAGTTTGATGTGAACATATCCGCTAGATGCATATTTTCCATATCATGATTGATCTCTAAATCTCTTTAAGCCACAAAGTCTCTTAGACAGTGATGTCGTATATCAATATACTCTAATCAAGAGTTTTGAATCAAATTGTTCACCATTTTTACGGCACTTTCAATATTTCATAAGTGGCATCAATTCGAAGGCAATTCTATAATCCAATGTTTTGTTTCATCCATAAGAATTTAAGCATAACAACCATCGGATGTACTCTTTTGATTTTTCTTGCAAATCATAGGATCCGAATTCAAATAATCAAGTAAATCCAAATAATCAAATAATCCTGATCCACTAAATGCACTATTCATACTCTTTGGATATCAAGGATCTACCTAGGATTGCATTTCAATTTCCTAAGAATGCATTTCATGGTAATCATATGACATACCTTCGGAAGATCAATTTCTAGTACATTTGCAATCACTAAATATGATGACGGGTTAAAATGCGGTAAAAGAAAGCAAAACTATCAATCAAGGATCGATAGAGTTTAGAATTGACCGCTTTTTAGTGTTTGTCCATGTCGAGATGTTCATTAGTAGGCTTGAGAGTTGTAATAGCTTCATCATCTTGCATCTCGACGCTTTTGAGCGATTGCTTCACATGCTTGAATTTACTCTTGAACATCGTGTTCTTGAGTTGCTTGATTTGTCGTGCATGGAAGTGACTTTGCTCTTGGATCATCTTGCTTTCCCTAAGTATCATCTTTGAAACAAGTTCTTGACAGAGGGATTCATTAGTGGTAATGATAATAATGTCATCAATATATTTGATTCACAAGAGAATATAATGTTTTGATTGAATGTTTGATGATGATTGCTTCAAACTTCTCATTTTGAAAATCATTTGATATAAGAGAGGATTTTGAGCTTTTAAAACCACTCAATTGGAAACAATAGATTCAATCCTCAAAATTCACTTCTTTTGGCATTTAACTCAAAAAGAACATACAAATGAAAGATATGCCAAACTAAGGTTTGTCGAAACATTTTTAGGTCACAAGGTGAGAGAAATGCATATGACCTAGTGAAAGTTCAAATTTTCACAAAAACACTCAAATCTCAAATTCATGCGAATCATGCTTCAAATTCATAAGAACCATATTTGTTTTGGATATGCAAAAACACAATCACAAGGCCTTTCCAAAATCCCATCATAGGAACAATGCCGAGTTGCAAATATAGGAAAAATGGGAGCAAAGATGTAACCAAAACATGAAAGGAGAAGAACCAGCTGAAACTTCTGAAATTTGTGATTTTTGCAATTTTGCTTCAACCATTGATTCAAGTTCCATAAGAGGTTTGAATATCATGACATGAACTTAGTTGAATACCAATTGAATGAATTTTATTTGAAGGAGATCATGAAATCAATTTTCGAAAAGTGAGTTTTGGGTAAAAGAGTAAAACAAAAATGATTTTCATGAAAAGCTTCAATTCTTGAAGAATCTCGGATTTTTCTGAAGTTTTGGACTTAGATGAGTTTGAAGTACCATTTCAAACCAAGACATGGAAGAAAGTTTAGTCCAAATAGTCAAAATCACAAAAATGCACTTTTGGGTATTTTCGGGTCGATAGCCATTTTCGGGGGACCTACGATATGTGATAATTTGAAAACCATAGGCCTTTTGAGAATAAGTTCAATATGAACTATCTTCGGCTGAGTGAGTTCTAAATGTTTCATGTAGAAAGCTTTTATCAAATCTCAACACATCTTGTTTTATGAAAATAAATCTTTTTAGGCCAAAACAAGATCCCGAAGACTTCAATTTTGTCCAAATTTTGCATTTTAGCTCGAAACTCTTTTGTTTCACTTTCAAAACCTTTGAAATCATATTTGAAACATATTTATGAAGGTTTTGAAGTAATTTTGAATATTTTGAAAGTTTTGAGCTCTTTTTACATTTTTGCTCGTAAAAGACTCTTCTTACCAAAAGCATGCACTCTTTGATACATATGCACAATTAGGGTATGCAAGGATTCAATAACTTTGAATTTGCTCCTCCTAAATGTGTCAACCAAGTTTTGTCATGAAAAATATGCAAGAGATGAAAATGATCCATTTGAAAATCAAGAGCTCAACAATAATCCAAAAGGACTCAAATCGAGAAGACATTCAAATAAGCACTAAAACACATGAAAAGTTTCATAGAGATAGAACACATCAACACAAGAACTTTCCATGTAGATACAAGATTCAAATATTTTAGTCATTTGAAAGAATTGAGAGATTAACATCCAAATAGACTAAAATTTTCTTAAACATGTTGGCTTTTTTATAATCATCAAAACATATGCAAACAAGTTCCAAAAATACCAAAATAAATTTTGGAGATAGATAATGCAATGAGGAACAATATTGTCTTTTATAGTGAAGCCAAATTCTGATCCAACAAAGAGATATGAAAAAGACAAAATTTGATCAGATTAAAGATTCAGATTTCAGGTTTCAGGTTTCAGAAATTTATTTTACACTTTTAAACACACCTGAAAATCTATGAAAATGACTTCCAATAATTTTGAAATAAATTTTCAAGAAATACCAATCATAGAGGATAAAATGTCATATATAAACATTCTTCAAATAGTCAACCAATAAAGAGATATGAAAAAGACAAATGCTGGTCAGGTTTAAAGTTTCAGATTTCAGGTTTTCAGAGATTCATTTTACACTTTTAAACGCACCAGGAAATCTATGAAAATGACTTCCAATAATTTTGAAATAAATAATCAAGAAAGAACAATAATGGAGGATAAAATTTCATATAGAAACTTTCTTCAAATAGTCAACCAATAAAGAGATATGAAAATGACAATTCAGCCCAAAACCACGAGAAAACTGAATTTTGCAGATTTCTTTTTCAATTTGTGAAAAGTGTCAATTTTGCTCAAATCAAGTCCAATTGGGATGAAAATTTTCTGGAATGAATTTCAATGCATCAAAAACATTTTCCAAAAAGAATTTTCCAAAAAAGATTTTTTAATTGAGAGTTATGGTCAAATGAACCTTGTGTTAAGCAAAAAGGTTGAAAATCAATAAACTTTTGCAAATTGAGTTCAAATTTGATTTTCATTGGATTTTTGACATGAAAGGGCTTACATGAGTTAAAAACATCATTTTGAACCAACACTCGCAAATATGGACCATCAAAATAGCTAAACTCATGTTTTGCATATTTAGGGTATTTCGTGTCAATTCAAGTTTTTCGGTGAGATTCAAATACCCATAACTTTCAAATGAGAAGTCTTTTGAGAAAGTTTTCAATTTCAAACTTCTTCGGATTAAGAGTATCTAGGAGTTTTGTAAAGCAAGTTTTTGCATATTCCAAATAGATTGTCATTTGCGTTTGAAAACGATTTTGTTGGAAAACAAGATACTCGAAGATCCATTTGAGGCTAATTTTCAATAGAAATACTTTTTAACATCATTTCTTCATCCAAAGCCTCTAAAAACCTTTTAAATACGTTTTGAAGACCATTTAGATAGAAAATGACGATTTTGGGCCTTTTGAATGGAAATTTGCCATTTTGACCAAATGAGCTCATTTTAAAACTTATAATTGTAATTTTGAAATATTTCACATATAGAGTTGTGATGAGCAACGGAAGCATTTTAAATTGCAACCCTTAGAGATGCAACAATGTAAGATTTAAATTTTCATTCTTTTGCAAGATTTGCCATATGGATTAAAATAACAAAGAATAAAGGGAGAAAATGCAATGCAAATGTTTTTATTAAACACATCAAAAAGATTTAAGCTCTTTTTGGTACCCAAACCATACAAGGCCCTCTAGCCTTGTCACATAGGTCTTTTGGTACCCAAATTGCCTTATCTTTAGGTTTTTGAAAATGACAATGAATAGGTTTTGCAATTAAACCCTTTTTAGAGCAAGAAATCAAATAAGAGCCAAAAGAACCAATTTCAAAAACATTTGATGCACACTTATACGAATGTTGCCCTTTTAAGTGATATGATAAACATGAAGTATGAGAGGGCTTTTTGAATGAATTTGTATGAGTGTGATAAAGTATATAATGCCTCTTACTAGTTGAGTATGCATGATTTAATTTTCCCTTTCTAAATGATTTTTTATGATCTAAAGGGGGTTTAGTAAGCATGGCACTCCTCATATGACATCTAGTAAGGTTATTGCCCAATCTATTTACTATAGTCTTTAGTTCATCATTTTCAATTTTACGTTCTTGAGATGATTCCGTGTTAATACATGACTTATGATAGGAACATGGCGGCATCTCATCACTAGTTGATGAACTAGAAGGCATAGCACAAAAATCACTAGATGAGCTAGGCATATCAAAAGTAGAACCACTAGTACTATCACCATGGCATAAAGATGTATCACTAGATGAATCATGGTATGAGTTACTAGTATCATCCTTACAAGCATGTGAATCTATAAATGAATCATTTGACAACTTATCACATGAAGTACTAGTGTTCACAAAGCTAGCATTTGAATTTAACCATGAATTAACCAATGAATTATTGCTAGCATGTGAACTAGAAGTGTGTGACTCTAGAAATGGATCAATAGGGGAGTCACAAGAAACTCTAACATCTAATACACATGTTGAGCTAATAGAATTCTTGGCAAGCAAGGAGTCATAAGAATTTTTCAATTCTTGATGCTTCACTTTCAAAGATGAGTAATCATTCCTTAAAGTGCTAAGATTTTTAGTCATATTGCCAAGCAAGCCTTTTAACTCTATAATTATATCCACGAGCTCATTATTAGAGAGGTTAGAATTTGATACCGTCGAGTCGGATGCCGAAGGGCATATAGAATTGTCTTGAGATGAAGATTCCGACTTTGACCCTTTCTTTCTACCTTTTCTTGAGCTCTTCTTGCTTGGTTTCGCCTTAGTAGTGCTAGGGCAAACCTCATCGTTTACGTCCTTGAGCTCGCTCGAAGATTCTTGATCCTCCGCATTTAAATCATTGTCTTCAATATGCTCGGAGGTGGAACACATGTCCTTTTCTTGGGACATTGCCTCATTTGACATAAGCATGTCAATGAGCTCTCTCTCGGTGAAGTGTTGGAAAGATCACCGTTCGCAAGAGTAGTAGTGAAGTCATTATAGTGATCCTCCGGAAACACCTGGAGTAATTTCCTGCAAATGTCTAGATCGGAAATATTAGCGCCAAGGGCTTTGAACTCATTTGTGATGTTGATCAAGCGATCATATGTGGTGGAGAGTGTATCATGCTCCAACATCACAAATGCCTCATAGTCCCGCAATAATAAGTGCATCTTAGCATGTGCAAAGCTAGATGTGCCCACAAATAAGGACTCAAGAGTGATCCAAACATCGTGAGCGGTCGAACACTCACTCACTAGTTCGAGCACATCATGACTAAGTTAATCAAGAAGCACATTTTTAGCTTTTGTATATAATAGAAGAGTATGTTTATCCGAAGATAATGAGTTATCCATACCCTTTTTCACTAATCTCCATAATTTCAAGTTTATTGCCTCAAGATGAGTACTCATCATAATTTTCCAACGTGTATAATTTGAGCCATCAAATTTAGGAGCAATCAATCCAAATTTCTCTAGCGAATTCATCCTTTCTCTCTAGCGGTTAAGCCGATAAATGAGAGACCTTGCTCTGATACCAATTGTAGGATCAAGGATGCCGACTAGAGGGGGGGTGATTAGGAGGCTTTTAAAATTTCTTTTCAATTAAGCAATTTTAAAGAATAATTGAGAGACCTAAATTATACAATGAGGCTTAAAACAATTCAATCAACTAGTTGCATTCAACCATATGAGATATTTAACAATACATGCAACAATAGTGATATAAGCAATTGTGTCAAGATGAATATAAAGCAAATAAGAATTATGCAATTGACACAATATTTTTACCGAGGTCTCGGAGACTCGCCCGGTCTCCCCTACTCCTCGTTGAAGCGCTCTCTCGGAGCCTCGCTTCTATATCCACGAAGGATATCTCACTAGGGTTGCTCTTCTCCACACCAGATAGGCGAGCACCACACCTTTCACAATCTTTTGCCGGCCTCTCCGACAAACTTCAATTGGAGAGATCTCGGCTCTCCTCCGGCACCGTCTAGGCGAAGGCGATCGCCAAGAGTAACAAGCCGGATGCGCTTTCACTTGAATCAACCAAGTGCTAGAAGCTCAATGATGCAAATGAGATGCTCAACACTCTAGCACTAGCAATCTAATGGAGATGAAGTGCACTAAACACTCACACAATCTCCCTCAAGCTCTCTCTCAAATCTATTCAAGATTTGGGCTCAATTCTAGCCTCTAAATGCTATAACACATATGCAACTCAATTGGCTAGGTTTTCAGCTGAAGAATGAAGTCTTTGAGCACCCAAAAATTAAGCCAAACACGAAGTATTTATAGCCTCAACGAAAAGCTAGCCGTTTGCAAGAAATCGGGCCAAAAGTTGTACAGGCCGGACATTGTCCGGTCACTTCAGACACTGTCCGGCCAGTACAAAAATTTCAGCCGTTGCAAACGTGTCAGTGACCGTTGGGCGAAATTTGTGAAGGCCGGACGGATACCATTTGTCCGGACAAAACGTCCGGACAGATGGATATGTCTCTGTTAACTCTCGGCTCAAAAAACTTGTACAGGCCGGACAATGTCCGGCCATTTCGGACAAAGTCCGCCCATAACGGACAAATAGCTCCGGACGGATGCATTTGTCCGTTCCATTTTTCGGCTCAAAAAATTTGTACTGGCCGGACAATGTCCGGCCATTTCGGACAATGTCCGGCCAGTTCAGACAAATAGCCCCGGACAGATGCATTTGTCCGGCCACTGCACACTGACAGTAAAGCAACCATAACTTTTGATCCAGAGATCCGATTGAGATGATTTTTAGCTTGTTGGAAAGATAACTCAGAGTTCTACAATTTTGTCAACAGGAGCAAGACCTAGAAAGGTCTAGAAACTTTCCTGCTGTCAAAATGTCCAAGCCAAAATCATCTCAAATGCAATTTTAAAGTATTTGCACATACGGATTTGCCGTTTTCTCACGGATGTGATTTGTGTCACTTAGCAACGACCACGACCACACAGGTCTTGACATCCGATCGAAAACAGGTGGTCGATGGGGTTTGGTCGAGCGTACGCAAGCGAGTCGAAGACTGGTACGACCAGTCCGAACTCCTACGACCACGCCCAAACCCTAAACAGAAAGCCGCCAAACAAGCGATACGACCACGACCACGTATCAACACTGATAAGATCAGAACATGCAAATATGACCACGACCAGCTCTAGATTATTCCTGGAATATGATCATGGGTTTGTCAATACCTTAATATAAAAAGTTGACAGCCAGATTCTGCTATCTAGACTCTTTTCACAAATCAGTCCAAGAGTTATCGCAAATTAGTCCTTATCTGATATCTGAAAACCCAAAAAGGCTAAAATCTCCAGATTAACTCCAAATTCAGAATTTCTTCGGCAAATCTTCTCAAAATGCTATTTGCCACAAGTTTCTCTTATGTACAGATATCAAAATCAAACCCTAAATGCTAGAATTCGAAATCGATAAAACTCAAATCTTACTTTACCCTAATTTACCCTATTTTTAGTTGTATCAAAAACTATTCAAATGTGTCAAATCTTATCAACTATCTTTGCCAAATGTTTTGTTGAATATATCTGCCAGATTAGTGAAAGAAAATTCAGTTTAAACCTTCTAGAATTCCAGATTTACAGATCAGTCCAAAATTCAAGATTTGAAACTGCAGTTTAGTCCAAATTCGACCAGGCCGTTTACTGTGCGCACGACCAGGGCTCGCCGTGGTTTCTTGCGCCGTGCACGCTCGCCGCCGGCCAAGTTCCGCTTGCATTTGTGCTCGTGCATGCTTGCTCTTCTTGTTGCGCACGTGTCTTCGCTCCAGCTGGTGCCGTGGCAAGGCCGCTGCTATGTCGACGACCAGTGCTGCTCCCGCGCGCGATCAATGGCTTTTTGTCAGCAACTCCTCGCCACGTCGCTTTGCTGTGCCAGTACTTGTCGCCACCGCTTGCTCCATCTTTGCAAAGTCCCGATGAACGACAATGTGGACAGTTGCAGTCCTGTTGCCGTCGCAATCATCGTTCTTCGCTGAGTCTTCGCCGCTGATGTTCTTCACGCAATCCATCTAATCACAGCTGCCAATTACTTCGTTGTCTCCTCCTTGCAAGCTTCACCTGGCCTATTTAAGCACTCCTGTGCTCAGTAGCTCCCTCCACACTTCACCAGAAATCAGCCAAGTCCTGGAATTCCTGTTTTCGTTTTCTTCTCCGGTGAGCCGTTGAGGAGGCTCACGGTGCCAGCTTCATCCGCTGCATCAGCCTTCAAATTAAAGCCATCAGTGAGTTCCCCTACTCATTCTCTCTGTGTAGTACTATTTAATTGCTCACCGGTGACCCCTAACGCCGGCGATCACCGGAATTGTCGATTGCCCTGTTTCTGTAATGTGGCTCAATCCAGTACAAATTAGCTTTCGATTTTGTAAACAAAATTGATCAATAAGCCAAATCAAGCAAGCCTGTAAGCTTAGAATCTCCAATTAAACACCATTCGAAGCTTTTCCCTAACCCGAGCTTCACCAGAAACCGGCGATCGTCGCCAGGCTTCTCCGGTGATCCTCCGGTCAATTTGATGTTACCAGAAGCTTTCTTTTACCTCCTAGATGCTCTCCAAGCAAGGAATTAAGTTCTTGTTGCCTGTAGCAGAAACCCCCAATCAGCAGCGTTTCTTCTCCGGCGCCGATCACCGGAAAAGCTTGTTCCAGCCATTTCAGCCCTCGAAACCTTGTCATTTAGATGTGCCTTAGCCTCCTGAGTATTTTTGTCTTCTAGCCTGACACCTAGATCGGCCTAGATTGGAAGTTATAGCCATGCCAAGTTTGTGTCCAGAACTGCTCCAGTGCAGCCAGTTCATCTCTGTTCATCATCAAATTTCTTGCTTTCCAGCCATTTCTTGCCCTAGATCCTGTTGACTTAATTGTTCCTGTTACTTAAGCCTACCTCCCAGACAAAGTGGTGCATCATTTGGAGCTCCAGATCAAAAGTTATGCTAAGCCCTAGTTTTTGGCATTGTCAGCTCTATGCCAGAGCTTGTCAGCCAGTGGCATTGACCTTATTTACCCACTTCTAGTTGTGCAATTTGAAATCCATTTTGTCCACTGAATTTGTAGAGTTGTGATCTACATTTTCTTCTACTACCACAACTTGAGATAAACATCCTAGCTTTTCTTAAAGCTATGTCCAAGCTTTGATCCGAATGTCGATCTGTTGACATTCGCTGTTTTGATTAAACCAGCCACAAAATTGTTATCCCTATTGAAATCCTGAAACCCTAAGATTATCTAATCACCATCCTTAGCCCAAATTCCTTGAAACCCTAGAATCTCGACTCAGTTCAGTTGCAGTTCAACTTATCACCAGTTTAGTTCAATCATGCTTGTTATGCATTTCTGCATATAAGTCATAAAACATTTTAAATATTATAAGTAATTATTGTGTGTTTGTTTGTCGTCAAGCAGATTCAGAAGCTGACTTTGAAGATTTTGCTGTTGATCCGTCATCGACTGCTGTATTTTACGACGCGGAAGGCAAGTCATATCCTTGGTCATCTTGAACCTATATTTTAAATGTTGCTATAATATAACCTTGAATATAGGCAATATTGCATGTGAATGATTGAGAATGATTGATTTATCAATTGGCAGTACTAGACTGGTTATCTGTGAAATGTGAAATAAACAAGTTTTGAGCCATGAACTATTATATGTATTTATATACTTATATTCATGAAATAAAACCCTAGCCGTGACCAGAAAATGGTATGGATGGCTGTAGCACTGGAGGTGCTAGACTGCAAAGGAATGCAGACACTGAAGGTGCAGGGTTGTGGATGGTCTGGTCACTGGCATATAAGGACTAGAACCTTGTGTTGTGCGTCTAGTGGCATGAACAACGTGCTAACCGCAAGCCTGGTATGGGACAGGCCTGAACAAGTAATTATGTGGATCGCACATGAAACCCCTGCATGAGATGTGTAGTGATGCACGATAAACACGGAGTGCGGCTCCCACACATATCACTGAAGGTGATCAAGCACGCTGACCCAGTAATGGGAATAAGCAAAGGGGTGGAGGTTTGGATACAACCTGCCACAACTGTGCCTCGCTGAGAGCCACAGGGTCGGGGGTGAATTGTGAGTAAAACATAACAAAAGTTCTTGTTATTTCCACCTTGCCGCTCACAATATGAAGTGAGTCAGGGGTCCAATCATTTTGTTATGATAGAAAAGGTTTGAAAGTGGAATATCTTGCGGGTAAATTGGTACTTCTCTGCAGAGTTAAAAATGTATTCGAATACTCCGAGCTCCCGGGTTTACAGGAGTCTGCTGCGGTGGATTAAATCCACGGGGTGTGACACAAGTACTATTTTCTAAATAAAATATGTTTAAATAAAGATTACCCAAATGACATGTGTTTTCATGATAAGGACTGCTGCCATGGGCTGTCGTGTGTCGACGTGTCGCGGTAGTACTATAATCTAGTGAACATGATTGATGATGTTATATTATAAAAAGTGCGGCCATAAGATGAGATGAGAAAGGAAAATACTATTTTACAAATATCCATAATTCTTGACTAGTCTAGGTTCATATCATCACTACTATATGTACCTACTCTTACCTATGACTTGCTGAGTACGTAAGTGCTCACCCTTGCAACATTCAACTCAATAGATGGAGCCTACTTTGATCAAGATGATGGCACGGAGTACTACGTGGATCCAGAAGGAGGAGAATCAGTTCCGCCAGAACCCTGAAGTGTGTTGTTCTGCCGTCAACTTCTTTTGTGGGAGGGTCACCTATCTTCTGCTGTGTAGTTAAATATTTTGCTAAACCCTGAATGCCTTGTAGGCATTGTAATCCTCTTTATGTAATATTAAGGCCAGCAGGCCACACTGCTTAATATTTTGTGAGTACTCTGTTGCAATGTAATATACTCCTGTGTTTGACTCATCCTGGGAAGTCAAAGGTTTGTGGTTTGGGACTAGCTGCAGCGAGCTAGGTCTCTACAGGAGTAGTCGTTGTCCCAGTTTCGGGGCGCGACACTGGTTCTGTGCCCGCGACCTTCTGGTATGCAGGAAGCTATTTCTGCGACCATAATGGCTGTTAGGGCACAAGTCTACATATCATATCCGAATTATCTTGAACATGATATATATTAAATAAACAACTAGCTCAAGTGATAATACTTGTAAAATCTAACCTATATAACCCTAGATAAACCCGTGCATATGCAATCACCTGGAGGCCCAATGGTGGTAAAACACGAAAGGCAAGGGTAGGTGATTGAGATTTTAGGGAGTGAATTTAAAGCTAACCTACTAGTTGTATCCTTAGAGGACATAGATGTTAAACTGGGAATGAATTGGCTAGACCTAAACGAAGCAACAATGGATTGTGAAAAGAAGACAATATCTTTGAGGAAAGATGATGCACTTGAATTATCTTCGTTGGAGAAAAGACCCCTTTCATAGACACAAGTGCTCATATGGCCAACAAGGATATAGAAGTGGATCAAATACACGTGGTCAGCGAATACCCAGATGTTTTTCCAGAAGAGTTACCTGGGATGCCACCAGATAGAGAAGTGGAGTTTGCCATTAATCTGATTCCAGGGACAAGTCCAATTTCTCAATGACCGTATAGCATGGGATCCAAAGAATTGGGAGAGCTTAAGAAGTAGTTCGATGACTTGACCAACAAAGGTTATATCAAACCAAGCTTGTCTCCGTGGGGAGCACCAGCACTATTTGTACGCAAAAAGGACGGTAGTTTGAGGCTTTGCATTGACTACCGAGCCCTAAATGCTGTGACTATCAAGAACAAGTACCCACTACCCCGAATAGATGATTTATTTGATCAGCTGAAGAGTGCAACTGTATTCTCAAAAATTGATCTTAGATCCGGATATCATCAGTTAAAGATCCGGGCACAAGACACCCTCAAAACTGCATTTGTAACGCAGTATGGACATCATGAATTTTTAGTTGTGCCTTTTGGATTGACAAATACACCAGCTATTTTATGGACTTAATGAACAAAGTGTTCATGTCATTCTTGGACAAGTTCATAGTAGTTTTCATAGATGACATTCTTGTATATTCTCAGAATCAAGAAGAACATGCAGAACACTTGCGGGAAGTTCTAGAAGTACTCAGGCAGAACCAACTTTATTCTAAATTAAGCAAATGTGAGTTTTGGCTTGATCAAATCTCATTTCTAGGTCATGTTATATCTGGAAAAGTTGTTTCAATGGATCCAGCAAAAGTAGAATTAGTATTAGCTTGGCAGAGACCTAAGAACACTACTGAAGTTAGAAGTTTCCTAGGCTTAGCAGGATATTATCGGATGTTCATTAAGTGATTCTCGACAATAGCAATACCCATGACTAACCTATTCAAGAAGGATGTTGAATTTAGATGGACCAAAGAATGTGAAAGAAGTTTTGAGGATCTTAAAGAGCGGTTGACTACTGCGCCTATACTGACTCTGCTCGAAAGTGGAGAAAATTTTACCGTTTATGGTGATGCATCCAAAACAGGATTGGGATGTGTTCTGATGCAGGCTAGAAAAGAAATCGCATATGCTTCCTGACAGTTGAAAGCTCGTGACTTGGAGCTAGCTGCTATCATTTTTGCCTTAAAGATTTGGTGACATTACCTTTATGGAGTCAAGTGCAAATTATACACTGACCATAAGATCTTGAAGTATATCTTCACCCAAAAAGAACTGAATATGCGGCAGCGAAGATGGTTAGAATTGATTAAAGACTATGACCTAACGATCAACTATCATCTAGGAAAAGCTAACGTTGTCGATGATGCCTTAAGTCAAAAATTGAGGTGCAATCAAACCTCTACGAGCAAGATTTCAGAAGAAATTATAAAGGATCTGATTCATCTAGAGATAGAACTAATTGATCAACTACTCGAAGGAATAGTAACCACGTTGTCGATGCGACCTAGTTTACAAGATCACATCAAAGAGAAACAAGTTGTGGATGAGTTCATTCAAGAAGAGATACTTAGAATTAAAAATGGAAGACCGTCAGAATTTAACATCATGGAGGATGGACCTTATGGTGCCATGACAGAATCTGCGTACCAGAGGACTCTGAGATAAAAGATACCATCTTGAAAGAAGCTCACCAAACACCCTATAGCATTCATCTAGGCAGTACAAAAATGTAACAGGATATCAAAGGTACATTTTGGTGGAGGAATATGAAGAGGGAAATTGCACAATTTGTGGCAGAGTGCGACACGTGTCAACGAGTCAATGCTGAACACCAACGACCGGTAGGACTACTACAACCTTTACCCATACCAGAATGGAAATGGGAAGAAATCAGAATGGATTTCATTGTTGGGTTACCCCAAACTAAACAAAAGAAGGATTCTATATGGGTGATTGTGGATCGCCTAAGTAAGTCTGCACACTTTATTGCCATTCACCAGACTTACACATGTGAAAGACTAGCAAAGTTGTACTTAAAAAGAATTGTGGCCTTACATGGAATTCCAAAAAGAATCATCACCGATAGAGGATCTATCTTTACCTCGGCATTTTCAAAAAATCTAGAACAAGCCATAGGAATACACTTAGATTTCAGTACAGCATACCATCCAGAGACCGGAGGTCAGAAAAAAGAGTTAACCAAATTTTAGGGGACATGCTAAGGGCATGCGCCAGTGATTTTGGAGAATCATGGGATAAAAGTTTGCCATTGGCCAAGTTCGCATATAACAATAGCTATCAGGCCAGTATACAGATGGCACCATTTGAAGCCTTGTATGGATAGAAATGCAAATCTCTAATCTGCTGGGCAAAAACTGGAGAACGGAAATTTTTCAGACCTGACTTAATCAGGGAAACCGAGGAAAAGATTCAGGTTATCCGAGATAGACTTTGTATCACCCAAAACTGACAAAAGAGCTATGCCGACACTCGAAGGCGAGAATTGTAGTTTGAAATAGGAGATCTAGTGTACCTAAAGGTGTCACCAACGAAAGGCGTCAAGAGATTGGAGTAAAAGGCAAACTAAGTCCCGGGTACATCAGGCTGTATCTCATCCTGGCTCAAAAAGGAGTTGTGGCCTATCAGTTAGAGCTACCAATTGAATTATCACAAGTTCACGATGTTTTTGATGTTTCTCAGTTAAAGAAGTGTTTGTGAGAACCCTCAGAACATTTGACTCACCTAAAAGAAATTTTACAACCCACTAGTACAGAAATGCAGTCTACTAACCCTATCTTCTATTGGTTATTAGCGATTTAGTAGAAAACCGTTAGAAAAGGTGCCTCGCGGTCATGAAAGGCATAAGGGAGGTATTTTTACTATTAGTTTGTAAGAAATTTACCATTAGAAGAAGTAGAATGATTTACTCTAGCGGTGATGAACATATTTACCGTTAGAAGAGATGCATAAGTACTGACGGGAGGATGTTGTGTACCGTTAGAACTAATGGACTTCTAGAAATAGTTTTATTCTATCGGTACAGTATTTATATAACGTTAGAATATATCACAAATTCCTATCGGTAGCCTGTTGTGAACCGATAGAATCGTTCGTCTGCTACAAATAGTTTTATTCTATCGGTACAGTATTTATATACCATTAGAATATATCACAAATTCCTTAGAATTGTTCGTCTTCAAATATTTTTATTCTATTGGTAATGTATGTTTATACCGTTAGAAGATAGCAGAAATATCTTAGAACTGTTTGCCTTCGACAAATAATCTTATTCTATCGGTAATGTATGTCTATACCGACATAATATGTACAAAAATTCCTATCGGCAGGATGTAGTGTGCCGATAGAACTATTTGCCTTCTACAAATAGTCTTATTCTATCGGTAATGTATGTCTATACCGACAGAATATGTACAAAAATTCCTATCGGTAGGATGTAGTGTGCCGATAGAACCGTTCGCCTTCTACAAATAGTTTTATGCTATCAATAATGTATGTTTATACCATTAGAAGAGATCTCAAATTACTAACGGTAGGCGGTTGTGTACCGATAGAACTGATCTAGTTCTATAAATACCCGGGTATGTGTCTTTCATTCAACAGTTCATCGGGCGCTCGTAGCCCTAACCCGTAAGCTCCATGGACAACCGGCGCACCTCCACTAGCGACCGCTGCACCTCCACACCTCCATCGACACCCACTAGATTTCGACATGGCAAGCAAGGCATGTAAAATTTCGGCAATATTGTTAGATTATTCTAATCCGATTATGGCAATTATCCTGCAATTTTTGTATCCTTCATTTTGATGTGTCTTCTTTTCAATATGATTATGTACAGTGTCTTGTTCCTGTTTTTTTATTAAAACAACTAAATAATATCACTGTGGGACAGATAATGTTCAATTGCTTGCTGATCCTATCAAATGAAGAAAATTATCAGGATATATTTGCAAGACAAACGCTAGCTAACATAGTGAAATGCTAATAAGAGTACAAATGTAATATCTTCATCTCTCAGTAGGTTGCTCAATGCCAACTTGGACTTAGTAACAATTGAAATTGAAAGATCATGAAATTGAAAGATATTTTTAATTGAAATTGAAATTGAAAGATATTTGTAATTGAAATTGAAATTGAAGTTGAAATTGAAATTGAAAGATCATTAATATGAAGATATTTACAAATATCATGAGATACACAAATATCTTGATCTCTTTGTAGGTTGTTCAATGCCAATAACATAGTCAAATGCCAACTAGCTTGCTCAATGATCAAGTGCATGTAAAAAGTTCATTAAATAATTAATATATGTATATTGGCAAGGTAATTTCTTCTGATGAAATAGAGTAGAAATGTAATATCTTGATCTCCAGTTGCAAGTTGATGTTACTATGACGAAGCACAACCTAACCTTCAGTTGGTAGTCTTTCTTAGATAGGGAGTCATTTAGGAAACAGTAAACAATCTTAATTTGCTCTAGAATGCCTATTTATGATATGTGCAGGTCCTTGGATGATGCTCATGAGGGGCAACGTATTTCACGGTTCTTCATCGCAGTACGCTGCCTACGTTGGTTTGTTGGCGAAAGAAACGGTGAAGATCACCGTCAAGAGCTGGAAGCACGTGAAGGGCGAGATCTTGGTTGGCTCGGTCGAGAAGATCCTCAAGCCCGGCGTGTTTCTCAAATCAGGACCTATAGAAAGCATCTTACATTTGTATCATGTTTCAGCCATTGTTTTGCATGCACCAGCTTGTGGCCAGATGCTAACCTGCTTGGAGAAGAAGAATTATTGTCATTTGCACAGCCATTCTTTTTGTTAATGGAGTTGAGTTGAGTTGATTGAGTCTGAGTCGGAGGAAATCACCAATACAAATGTAACTCGACTACAGTTCCAGCTCCTCGGGCGTCTTTGAACTGAACTCCTATGGTTAAGTCCAATGTGGTTCAAACATTTGATGTTTTGGATGAATGGATTTGTGATGTATTAGGTCTAACTTGTAGTCGGTAGTTGCATTGTCGCAATATGCAAAGGTTCTCTTTTATGTAAAATGTATGGGCCACTGGGTCCTCGTGACGATATGTTGTTAATTTCAGACGTGACTTTTCTAATATACATCGAATGTGTGAATTATTGTATTTGTATATTGTTGTATATTTGTTTACAATGTATTGCTATTTGGGCATGAACTTGAATGTGTACATGGGAGTATTTGTGTATTTAATTGTACTGGTTGGTAGGTGTGTATTTGTACTACTGTTTCAGACATGCACTTGAATTTGTGAACTGGTATGTGTATGTTTGTATCTAAATTGCTGTGTCATACATGAATCAGCTTGCTTTTGTTTCAACCATTAACTAGAATGAGTTTAAATAGTACTCATTTTTTATGTTTCCTCTTGCATTTTCTTAAAGGAATGGAGGCAAACCAAGATCTCATGTAAGTAGAGATTTTTAATTTCTTTGGCAAGATGAAGTACCAAGTACCTAAGAAAAGTTTTTTTGTGTCTCCTAGTTAATCTACAAATTAGCATCGCTTGAAAAATTTCTTTATCTTCTAGTTAAGATCTGTTTGATGTAACATTGTGTTTAGATATGATTCTTTGAATGTGAGAACTGGTGTCATGTGTGTCATGCATTACCCAGTTTGGTTTTGTTTCAGCCATGTATCTGTACCTCTTCTAATGGTAAATACACATATTTTCCGATAGAACAGCACATGTATACTCAACTTGAATGTGAGAACTGGTGCCTCAGGCATGCACTTGAATGTGAGAACTGGTGTGCATGTGTGCACTTAGATTGCTGTGTCATGCATTACCCAGCTTGCTTTTTGTTTTAGCACTACTACAGAAATGCAATCCACTAACCCATATCTTCTAAAGGTTATAAGCAATCTGGGAAAAATCCGATAGAATAAGACGACAGCGGTGGAGAAGAGGCTTTTTACTATCGGTTATATACTGGTACACCGTTAGTGAAATGCAAATATTTTTTACTATCGGTCATTACTGTACCAACAGATATAATAGATGAAATAGTACTATCTTTTTTTCTTTCGTAACTGATAGTGAAATTACAGACTTTATATTATCGGTTCGTACTGTACCAACCGATATAATAGATGAAATAGTACTATCAGTTTTTCTTTCGTAACTGATAGTGAAATTATGGAATTTATACTATCGGTTCCTACTGTACCAACCAATATAATATATGAAATAGTACTATCGATTTTTCTTTGGTAACTGATAGTGAAATTACGGACTTTATACTATCAGTTAGTACTGTACCAACCGATATAATAGATGAAATAGTACTATCGGTTTTTCTTTCGTAACTGATTGTGAAATTACGGACTTTATACTATCGGTTACTACTGTACAAACCGATATAATAGAGTAAATTTTACTATCGGTTATATAAAACAAACCGATAGTAAAATGACGTCATATAAACTAATGGTTATGATAGTGAGGACCTTAGTTTACGATCGGTTGTGTTTTTTGAACCGATAGTAAAATTGTACAACTTATCTCGACCCCTGCTCTGCGCTCTGCATCCTCGATTCATTTCTACCGTACGTGCATCCACGCTCCAAGCTAGAGTGATCTGGAGAAGCTAGCTGAGAGGTTGATAATTCGATCCCCCTCGGTATTGTCATCTTCTCATCACCTCTCTCTCTCTCTCGATCACTCTTTCACACTCTCCCTCTCTCTCTTCTTGCAATTCATTAAACTAGATACATGTAGCTCCATACTAGCTAGAAGGCTAGGTTGGCTAGCTAGCTATAGCTTGATGAAGTTAAGCAGCTAGCTAGCTGGCTCTTCCAATTAATGCATCAAGTTAATTAGGGTTTCATACCTATCCATTTAATGTAATTAAGCAGCTGTACACATGTATGGCCAAGCTAATTGATGATGTTTCATGCATGCATTCCCTGAGTCATTAATTATTTATTTCAATTTATCAATTTTGTGAAATAATTGTAGATGGACAGAGAATATTGGATATATAGAATAAAACGTACTACTGTTGAGTATTTGGAGGGTGTGAATGGGTTTATTAAATCTGCTGAGCAAGAAAAGGCGAAGAAGGGAGAGAAAGATATGCATTGTCCTTGTATAGATTGTATGAACTTAAAAAGGTTCGGCAACTCTGATCAGATTAGAAGTCATTTGATTCATCGTGGTTTTAACGCACGCTATACCCATTGGATATGGCATGGTGAAGATCTTGAGGAAACGAGCACCGCTACCACTCAGCAGCACCCGGAAGTGGATTGCAGTAATGATGATCATGATCAGAACATTGGTAATGTTCATTCGGAAGTCCATGTAGATGACAACAATTTAGATGAAAGTTACGTGATGTAGAAGAAGATTACAGCGAAAACTATTTAGCTAAATTTGAGAAATTAATTGTTGATTCTGAGAAGCCTTTGTTCCCCGGATGTGCAAAATTTACAAAGTTGTCTTCTATGTTGTGATTATATAACTTGAAGGCAAGCAACGGTTGGAGCGATAAGAGTTTCACGGCGCTATTACATCTGTTAGCGGACATGCTTCCAGAGGGAAATGAGTTGCCAAGATGGGTTTACCAGGCCAAAAAACTATTGTGTCCGTTGGGAATGGAAATCGAAAGAATACATGCATGCCCAAATGATTGTGTTATGTACCATAATGAGTACGAGGATTTGCATGTTTGTCCAAGATGCGGTTCATCGCGGTATAAGTATGGGGACAGAATTTATCACAATGGATGTGATGAGGTAAAGAAAGGGCCTCCGACCAAAACTGTGTGGTATTTGCCTGTGATTCCTAGATTGAAACTGCTGTTTGCAAATCCGAAAGATGCGAAGTATTTGCGTTGGCATGTTGAAGGTCGGAAACAAGACAAAAAACTAAGACATCCAGTTGATTCTATTCAATGGAGAAATATTAACAGAACATTCGGTAAGTTTGGCGGCGAAGTGAGGAATATAAGGTTTGGGTTGAGTACGGATGGTATGAATCCACACGGAAATATGAGCAATCGACATAGCACTTGGCCAGTTCTTTTATGCATCTACAATCTTCCTCCTTGGTTATGTATGATGCGCAAGTACATCATGATATCGTTACTAATTTCAGGACCCAAACAACCCGGGAATGATATTGACTTGTTTCTATCACTGTTAGTCGAGGACTTACATAAATTGTGGAGCAAAGGGGTGCGGGTGTCAGATGCACATAAGCGAGAGAATTTCATGTTGCGGGCCATGATATTTTGTACCATAAATGATTTCCCGGCCTATGAAAATTTGTTGGGGTATAGTACTGTCGCGGTATTGCGAATACCCCGGCAGGTTTTGAGTGATCCTAGCGAAGATTACGCTGTGCGGGTTGACCGGATGACCGGTCCTCCCCCGCCGGACAAGCACAAAGAATGACACACGGGTTTATACAGGTTCGGGTCCCGGTGGGGACCCTAGTCCTGTCGGCGCGCTCCCGACCGGAGTCGGCTGGGGAGGCTCTCTCCGGGGGAGAGGCTTCCGGAGCACGCCTGTGAGTTTAGCTATTCCAATAAATGAACCGATCCTCTACAACAGAGGGGTACAAGGGCTATTTATAGCCCCAAAAAGCAGCAAAAAACCTAAACTACCCCGGAAGCCACCGTCGGATTGAAGGGCAGGACCGTCCTTCTCCCGGTCAAATGTCTTGGATGCTTGACAGGTGGACGCTAGTTCCCGAGGCGCTCCTCGCGTGATCTGCACGTGACAAATAGTTCGAGACTTTACCTTCAGGAGGGCGATGAGGCCCGGGACGGCACCGGAGGCCAGGTCCCGGGAGCCAAAAAGGCGGCGCCCGGGGAGGCCCCGGAGGCCACGTCCCCGGGTAAATGGCGGCGCCCGGGAGGGCACCGGAGGCCGCGTCCCGAGAGCCAAAAGGCGGCGCCCGGGGAGGTCCCGGAGGCCGCGTCCCCGGGCAAACGGCGGCGCCCGTGGGGGCACCGGAGGCCGCGTCCCAGGAGCCAAAAGGCGGCGCCCGGGGAGGCCCCGGAGGCCGCGTCCCCGGGCAAACGGCGGCGCCCGGAGGGCACCGGAGGCCGCGTCCCGAGAGCCAAAAGGCGGCGCCCGGGGAGGCCTCGGAGGCCGCGTCCCCGGGGAAACGGCGGCACCCGGGGGGGCACCGGAGGTCGTGTCCCGGGAGCCAAAGTGCGGCGCCCGGGGAGGCCCCGGAGGTCGCGTCCCGGGAGCCAAAAGGCGGCGCCCGGGGAGGCCCTGGAGGCCACGTCCCCGGGCAAATGGCGGCGCCCGGGAGGGCACCGGAGGCCGCATCCCCGGGCAAATGGCGGCGCCCGGGAGGGCACCGGAGGCCGCGTCCCCGGAGCCAAAAGGCGGCGCCCGGGGGGGCCCCGGAGGCCACGTCCCCGGGCAAATGGCGGCCGCCGGGAGGGCACCGGAGGCCGCATCTCGGGAGCCAAAAGGCGGCACCCGGGGAGGCCCCGGAGGCCACGTCCCCGGGCAAATGGCGGCGCCCGGGAGGGCACCGGAGGCCGCGTCCCGGGAGCCAAAAGGCGGCGCCCGGGGAGGCCCCGGAGGCCACGTCCCCGGGCAAATGGCGGCGCCCGGGAGGGCACCGGAGGCCGCGTTCCGGGAGCCAAATGGCGGCGCCCGGGGAGGCCCCGGGGGCCGGATCCTTGGGCAACCGTGACACAACTTACCTGGACTAAGTCCCGCGGAGATTTCCGTGCCCCATACACGCCGGGGACGATGCTCGAGTCCCCGGTGGGTATGGTTCAGGTCACCGGGAAGATCTCCGGGCCAAGCCACCGGAGCCGCGGCGCTTAGGTTTCCGTGCCCCACACTTCGAACCGGCGCCTCGATTCACGCGCCTGTCCCTTCGTTTCCCGCGCACGGTTTGAACTTCTACGGTCCAGATTGATTCGCGGGTGCCACGTGGCGTGCATGTAGACCACGGCCCGCCCCTATAAATAGGGCCTTGGGGGGGCCCAGAAGCTCATTCCAAATTTTCAGCCTCGACGATTTTTGCTCTCCCGGTAGCCCTCTCCCGGTAACCCCTTCCGGTAGCCCTTTCCGGTAGCAGGCGTCCGGGAGTTTCTAGTAGTAGCCTCCTGCAAAGTTAGCCACCAAAAAAGAACACTAACCTCATGGCACCCAAGGGTCGAGCAAAGACCACGGAAGTGCCCCCGGAGGAAATCCCCTTGGATTTCCTCTGGGCGTCGGAGTTCACGGCCGAGGACGCCGAGTCCTTGGCCGAAAGAGGCATCGTCACGGACGGGGACATCCGAGTCCCCGTGAAGAAGGACGGAGCCCCCCGCCCCAGGCCCGGAGAGGTCGTGGCCTTCGAGGCCTTCCTGGAGGCGGGGCTCCGGCTCCCGGTGCATCCCATGCTCCGGGAGTTTCTCAAGGAGTACGAGGTGGCTCTCAACCACCTCACCCAGAACGCGCTCGTCCGGATGGGCCTCTTCATTTGGCTCTACGAGACAGCGACCGGGCGGGAGCCCGACCTTCGCGCCTTCCGGTACTTCTACGAACCGGCGGCGCGGACCTCCCACCTGGTGAAGGGGGGCCCAAGTCCCCCTTCGGTTCGGTGATGGTCCAGATGTTGCCGGCCCGGGTAATCGACTACCCGGCGGCGGCCTCCCGGGACCACTGGGGGGATTGGGTCCGTAGGTGGTTTTACCTCCGGGTCCAGGACGACTCGGTAGTGTACGCCCCGGAGGTCCCCACCTACAGCCGGTCGTCCGCACCAAAGCCGCCGGTGTGGACGGACGAGGAGTACGAGCTCCTCGGGAAGGTGATCCTCTCCAAGAAAGCCCGCTCGATGCGGGACGCGACTGAGGAGATGGCTCTCCTCCGGATCTCCCCCTTCACCGGCGGGAAGAGGGGGATCGGCATGGGCCCCGAGCAGCGGCCCTCGGTGAAGCCGGTGACGCGACGTAAGCTCTGGGAGTTCGCTGCATTGTACTTACGAATTTTTAATAAATTTACTAACTCTTTACCTCTTTCAGTCCGGCCGTACCCGGCGGCGCGGGAGAAGGCGGAGAACCTCCTAGGGAGGTATTTCGCCGACGAGCACGAGTGCGTCGTGCGCGCCGTGGGGGAGGGCCCTCCCAAGAACTTGGTGGCGGCGGCCTACGGGCTGAAGCTGCCAGAGAGGAAGCCTCTCCCCACCCCCGGGTCGCACAAACGGGGGAAGGAGGCGGCCGGGGGCTCGGAGCCCAAAAAGGCCCGGGTTCAAAAGACCCCCGGCCCATCGACGACGCTGGCGGCGACCCCGCCGAAGCGCCGGGACGAGACCCCCGAGAGCGAACGTGCCCGGGCACCGTCCCGGAAGGAGGCAACACCTCCTCCCCCGAAGGGCCCCGTCGAGGCGCGGGAGAAGGAGGCAACCGTGGGCGGGGTGGCGTCCGACTCGGCGAACTACGCCCTGTCGCCGCTTATGGTGGAGCCCCTCCCGCCCCTTCCGGCTTCTTTGGAGCCGGAGAGGCTGGAGGTGATATTCGCAGGGGCCTCGCCCCCGCGTGTTTGGCCGGTGGACGAGGGGGGGAGCCCCTCGGTCTACGAGGTTCCTCCCGAGGAGGAGGCCCCGAGGACCTTCCGGCCCGGGGCAGGGAAAGGCCTGATGGTTCCCCCCCGGGCGGAGGCTCCCGCCGAGAGCTCCTCGGCCACATCTTCGGGGGGCACTACCTCATCGACGAAGACACCGGCCGCGTTATCGGACCTTGAGGTCCGGGGACCCCCCGCCGGCCGCGCTGGCGGCGCCAGGCGGGAGACCCCTTTGCTTCCCGCGAGGGAGGTCGCCCGCTACTCGGAGGGCCTGCACACCCGGAAGGTGCAGGCCTTCGTCGCAGGAGGGACGCTCCATGAACGTTTCGAGGGGCTTCAGTCCCTCGGGGCCCAGGTAACCCGAGTCGATAACGCCTTCGTTCATCCCCTGCACTTTGAAATTTTTCAAACCCTTATGTATTTTGCAGGTGGCAGCTGTTACCTGGGGCCTTGAGCAGCGGGTCGCCCAGCTTCTTAAGGAGGCGGAGGGCCGGGCAGCGGCCTCCGTAGGTGTGGGACCCTCATTTGAGGATTCCAGTGGCAATCGCCCTGGTGGATTGCACTCAGAAATGGTACATTGCAGCTCACAATAACAAGATGCATTATATAAAAATGCGAGTAATTAAAAACAAGTGCTGATCACAGGGACCAACATTACAATAACTTAGCGCCAAAATGACGCATTTAAATGTTGATAAAAACTAAGGAGTTTTCGACACAAAGGTCGGCACAAAATAAAACAGTAATAATAAACAAAAGGACTTCATTGGTCTTCTTGTTCAGCAGCAGCGGTGTTGCACGGGCCTTCTCCACATCGAACTCCACCTTGGTGCATAACCCTTTAACCAGAGGGGTCTTCAGTTTCTTCTTCTTGTTCCACATTGGGTTCAAGACCATAAGATTCGGGATCGACGAAACCTTCTTCTAAATTCATTTGTAAAAGCAAGGGTGAGCACATTGTCCACATGGTGCTCAACAAGTCCCAAATAAGAATGCAAGTGTACATATAGATGAGGGGGAAAATCTCTCACAGAATGGCTCTTTGGCTTTGTATATGTATATAGGATAGATTTTCACACTTAGTTTTTGGAGAAAAGACTTTTATTTTCACAAGCAGTGCTTTTAAAATCCTAAGCTAAATTCTTAGAAAATGTTGTGTGTGGCGGTCTTTCATGAGTCACCACTTTATCCTGATTTTGTGAAAACTTTCCAAAAGCTACTTGTGCTGCATCGACGTGAATAGAATCCACAGCGCGCAGACTCCATAACCAGGGAGCTCAGAGTATCCGATACTTTTTAAACTTTGCAAAGGTGTACCACCTTAATCCACCGATCATTCGGCTTTCAAGTCGGTACCTCTCCATGCGACTCTTACGCATGTGACAAGGCCGAGATGACACAACAATTTACAGTCCTAGCATTAACTATTTCCCTACCCAGTAAATAGACAGTTAAGTCTCAAGTACCGTTGTGGGTCCTCCCCACTGCCTTACTTCCTAGCCTGGGTCTATGTTCTCGCAAGACACATAGCCTCTCTTGATTACAGTCGCGCACGACTTAATCTGGCATAGGGCGTCTTCCTTCTTTCCACCTTTTCCTCTCATGATTTTTCTGAACTCACATCACTCATGGCCTTCTGCAGCCAACCAGTTCTCGCAAGACACTGAATCGACAACCATTGCAGGGAAAAGCTAATACTAAAGAAAGCTACTAAGTTGCGCCCGACCCATAACAGGCAAGTGGTTGGTACGTTTTTCATGCCGCATAGAAGCACAGCACAAGGTTCTAGTCCTTATGAAATCTCTAATGAGGAGTCTTTCCCATTCCCAGTGCGCACACAGCACCATCCTATCAAACTATCCTCAGTATCGATTCTAATCATATTTTCTTTCACAAAAGGGTTTTGAACATGCTTTTCTCATATGTGACCATTCAACATTTATCATGTAATCTTTAAGCATAGCATAACCTAAGCATGATATTCTAGGGTAACAAGGGTGCAGGGGTATTCAATGTCGAAAGGGGCTTTACAATCATTTAGGTCATATCTAATCATTTTATTGAAACATAGTTCTTATTTGAATCTAAGGCATGCATATACTTGAAAACAGATAACATACTTCATTTCAAAATAATAGGCTAGACATGATCAAGGGTTTGAGACTTGCCTTGCAGTGACGGGTCTAGCTGCTCAAATGAATCTTCAGGGATCTCCTCTGCTCCTTCACCGTCTGGTTCCACGACGGGTACAAACAACATATACACACTATATAAGCACACAAGTACTAGAAAATAATACGTAAATACATCATGCATGCAGGGGTAAGGGTTTGGACAAGGTCACTTGACATTGGTCGAAGAGATGGGCTAAAAGGGCTTGAATGTCGAAGGGCTGACATTCGACTCATGGCTTGACATTGCCCTAAATTGGTTCTAGGTCTGTTTTCTGGAGATGTGGTAGTAGGGAATGTTGTAGATCATGGCTCAAGGGACTTACTGGACAAAGTGGCATTTCAATTGCTCAAATGAAACAAGCCTAAATCATCCAATGCCACTGGTGGTAATGCACTGACATAGTGCTAGACATGGCCAGAAACTAGGGCATTGCATAACTTTTGACTCAGAACTCCAATTGATGTAAAACTTTGTCTAGGGTTTAGGCATTGATAACAACTACAAAATTCTCAACAGGCTCAAAGGCTGAAAGTGGCCGGAGGGTGGCCAAATCCGGTGAGCAAACACGGTGGCCTGGACATGAACTGAACCACTGGACAGCAACCTTGGCATGCCCATAACTTTTGATCCAAGTCGATTCATGGTTCGGGCTAGTAGAGTAAATTGCTCAGGGGGTTAAGATCTATCTAAAGGGCAAGGTTTCATCGGCTAGATCGGCCGGGGAAAAATTCCGGCTACCGGCGCTGGGGAAGACGACTCCTGAATTGGGCGTTTCTGTTTTAAAAGGTTCGAGGTCGATTCACTGCTCAGGGAGTGAGAGGGTGAGGTGAGGGGTCTATTTGCAAGGTCAATTTGGCCGGAGAATGGCCGGAGAAGCTTGGCGACGAGGACTAGCTCACTGGTGGCGCGCAAACTTCGGAAAGGCTATGATCACTGCTCAAATTTGAAATCTAAGTTTGCAGGCTTGCTCAAATGGGTGCACTGGTCAATTCTTATCACTGGCACGAGGGTTAATTCGGACTAAATCATTCGGCATTACGGGAACAGGGGATTTTAGTTTTTTGGTGATTGCCGGCGTTGAGGTGCGCCGGGGAGCAATTAAACACTAAGGTACGAAGAGAGGGATGAAGGGAGCTTACTGGTGGCGTTGGTTTGGAGGGGAAAGCTTCGGGCGAAGCTGGCGCCGTAAGCCTCAACGGTTGCTCACCGGGGAAGAAGACCTTCGCGGCGGCGCTGAAGAACTCGGATGCTCTCTGGTGAAGGAAGCTAAAGCTTACAAATGCAGGTGGTGTGTGAAGAAATGCTGGGCAAGGGGGGGCTTATATAGCCTCGGGTGAAGCTCTCGGGAGCAGCAGCAATGTAACACCCCAGTTTTTGATTATCTTTTCTGCTTGCGAGTCAGCATAACTTCTTTGGAAACCCTGATATTTTAACCCTATCTTGATCTTGGGTATGCCACTACCTTAACCTAAAAAGTTGGCTGCTAAACTTCTTTCCCCAGATCATTTTCACATTTCAGTCCAAAAGTGTTGCAATTTAGTCCTTTTCAGAAATTTCAGGAAACCCAAAAAGGCTAAAAGTCCCAGATCACCTCAAAATCCAAATCTGATCAAGTGATAACCTTTCTTTCATTTTTCTGAACATTTTTCCCTTCTGGAAGAATCCCAGAATCTCGACCAAAACCCTAGTTCCAGCCTCGACAAAAGTTCAAACCCTAATTACCCTAATTACCCTGTTTTCAAATTTTGTCAAAACCACCAGATGTTATCGGATTTCATCATTTTTCCTGCTAGATGAGTCCAAGACATTTAGTAGCACTCATCTGCAAAATCAGAATTCAAATCAGCCCTTCAGATCTTCAGAATTGCAAATAGGCCCAAACTCCCGAGCCAAAACCTTCACAGATCAGTCCAAATCGTTGCAAATAGGTCCAAAGTTTACAACCAGGTCCCTGTGAAGTTTTCAACCAGCAACCGCAAAATTGCCGCGCCGTTGAACTCGTCGCCGGCGAGGTTCGCCGCGCTGCCACCTCACGGCCACGTAGCCACCAGCCGTGCGCAGCTGTACCGCCACCGTGGAGCGCTCAAGCCCCACCGTGCCACCTTCTTCCCCGCGCGCGCGTGCTGCTGCTGCTGCTGCCAGGAGCTTTACGCCACTTGGCCACCATCCCGCAGATCATCGCCACCACCCTGACCAAATCCTGATATCCCGTGATTCACCGTCTCTGGCAGAGCCCCGCCGTGTCCCGAAGTGCATCGATGACCGCCCCAGCGCCAGAAGGAAGATCTTCCCCGGCGATTGCTGCTACTCCCGAGAGCCTCACCCACGGCTATATAAACCCCCTCCCTTGCCCAGCGTTGCCTCACACCACCGCACAGCTTCCTTGCCTTAGTCTTAGCAACCGAGAGCAACTGAGTCCTCAGCGCCGCCGCGAAGTTCATCTTCTCCGGCGAGCAGTTTCTGGAGCTCACGGCGCCAGCCTCGCCCGAAGCTTCCCCCTCCAAACCAACGCCACCAGTAAGCTCCTTTCATTCCCCTGTACGTTTCATAGCCATCAATTGGTCCCCGGCGCACCTCAACGCCGGCAATCACCAGAAAATCGAAATCCCCTGTTCCCGCAATGCCGAGCGATTCAAGCCAAATTGATCCTCGTGCCTGTAGAGGATATTGATCAGTGAGCTAGGAGGAACAAACCTGCAAGCTTGGATTCGCCAATTTTGCCCCGAGCGCCGGATTTCCATGTTCGAGCCTCGGTAGTTCGCCGGAGCACGCCGCTGTGCTTCTCCAGCCGATCTCTGGCAAAATTGAGTGCACCAATAGCCTTGTGACAGCCCCTAGATGCTTCCCGAGCGTTGAATTGAGTTCAAACGCCCTGGAACGAAAACCCCCAAATCGGTGCCTTCGTCTTCGGCCCTGATCGCCGGAGTTCATTTTTCGGCCAAACCAGCCGATGAGACCTTGTCATTTAGATAGATCTCAACCCCCTGAGCAATTTTGTCTACTAGCTCGACCTCTGAATCGACCTGAATCAAAAGTTATAGCCATGCCAAGGTTGCTGTCCAGTGGCTCAGTTCATGTCCAGGCCACCGTGTTTGCTCACCGGATTTGGCCACCCTCCGGCCACTTTCAGCCCTTGAGCCTGTTGAGAGTTTTGTAGCTGTTATCAATGCCTAAACTTCAGACAAAGTTGTGCATCAATTGGAGTCCTGAGTCAAAAGTTATGCAATGCCCTATTTTCTGGCCATGTCTAACACTATGTCAGTGCATGTCCACCTGTGGCATTGGATGATTTAGACTTGTTTCTTTTGAGCAATTGAAATGCCACCTTGTCCACTAAGCCTTTCGAGCCATGTTCTACAACATTCCCTACTATCACATCTCCAGAAAACAAACCTAGAACCGATTTAGGGCAATGTCAAGCCATGAGTCAAATGTCAGCCCTTCGACATTCAAGCCCTTTGAACCCATCTCTTCAACCAATGTCCAGTGACCTTGTCTAAACCATTTCCCCTGCGTGCATGATGTATTTACGTATTATTTTCTAGTGCTTGTATGCTTATGTAGTGTGTATGTGTTGTTTGTACCCGTCGTGGAACCAGACGTTGAAGGAGCAGAGGAGATCCCTGAAGATTCATTTGAGCAGCTAGACCCGTCACTGCAAGGCAAGTCTCAAACCCTTGATCATGTCTCACCTGCTATTTTGAAATGAAGTATGTTAACTGTTTTCCAGTATATGCATGCCTTAGATTCAAATAAGAATTATGTTTCGATAAAATGACTAGATATGACCTAAATGATTGTAAAGCCCCTTTTGACATTGAATATCCCTGCACCCTTGTTACCCTAGATTATCATGCTTAGGCTATGCTATGCTTAAAGATTATATGACAAATGTTGAATGGTCACATATGAGAAAAGCATGTTCAAAACCCCTTTTTGTGAAAGAAAATGTGATTGGAATCGATAGTGAGGATGGTTTGATTGGATGGTGCTGTGTGCGCACTGGGAATGTGAAAGACTCCTCACTAAAGATTCATAAGGACTAGAACCTTGTGTTGTGCTTCTATGCGGCATGAAAAACGTACCAACCACCTGCCTGTTTATGGGACGGGCGCAACTTAGTAGCTTTCTTTAGTGTTAGCTTTTCCCTGCAATGGTTGTCGGTCCAGTTTCTTGCGAGGACTGGTGGGCCGCAGAAGGCCACGAGTGATGTGAGTTCAGAAAAATCATGAGAGGAAAAGGTGGAAAGAAGGAAGACGCCCTAAGCCAGATTAAGTCGTGCGCGACTGTAATCAAGAGAGGCTATGTGTCTTGCGAGAGCATAGGCCCAGGCTAGGAAGTAAGGCAGTGGGGAGGACCCACAACGGTACTTGAGACTTAACTGTCTATTTACCGGGCAGGGAAATAGTTAATACTAGGACTGTAAATTGTTGTGTCATCTCGGCCTTGTCACATGCGTAAAAGTCGCATGAAGCTGATCCGACTTGAAAGCCGAATGATTGGTGGATTAAGGTGGTACACCTTTGCAAAGTTTAAAAAGTATCGGATACTCTGAGCTCCCAGGTCATGGAGTCTGCGCGCTGTGAATTCTATTCACGTCGATGCAGCACAAGTAGCTTTTGGAAGTTTTTCACAAAATCTGAGTAAAGTGGTGACTCACGAAAGACCGCCACACACAACATTCCTGAAAATCTAGCTTAGGATTTCAAAAGCCCCGCTTTCGAAAATAAAGACCTTTCTTTAAAGCTGCATGTGAAAATCTATTATATATTTATACACAGAGCCAAAGAGCTGTTCTTTGAGAAATTCCCCATCATCTATATATATATGCATTGTTACTTGGGACTTGTTGAGCACCATGTGGATGATGTGCTCACCCTTGCTTTTACAAACAAAGTTAGAGGAAGGATTCGCTGACCCTGAATCTTATGGTCTTGAACCCAATGTGGAACAAGAAGAAGAAACTGAGGACCCATCTGGTTAAAGGGTTATGCACCAAGGTGGAGTTCGATGTGGAGAAGGCCCAAGCAATACCGCCGTTGCTGAGAAAGAAGACTGAAGAAGTCCTTTTGTTTATCGTTGCTGTTTTATTTTGTGCCGACCTTTGTGTCGAAAACTCCTTAATTTGTATTAACAATTAAATGCGTCATTTCGGCGCTAAGTTATTGTAATGTTGGTCCTTGTGATCAGCACTTGTTTTTAATTACTCGCATTTTTATATAATGCATCTTGTTGTTGTGAGCTGCAATGTGCCTTTTCTGAGTGCAATCCACCTGGGCGATTGCCACCGGAATCCTCAAATGAGGGTCCCACAAGCAATCGCCGGAGGGATTTTCTTCTGGCACTGGGGCGGTCATCGAGGTATTTCGGGACACGGCGGGGCTCTGCCAGAGACGATGAATCGCGGGAAATTAGGATTCCGTCAGGGTGGTGGCGACGATCTTCGGGATGGCGGCCATGTGGCGTGAAGCTTCTGGCAGCAGGAGCAAGCACGCGCGCGCGGGGAAGAACATGGCACGGTGCGGTTGAAGCGTTCCACGGTGGCGGTACAGCTGTGCAAGGTTGGTGGCTACGTGGCTGTGAAGGTGGCAGCGCGAGGGACTTCGCCGGCGGCGAGTTCCTACGGCGAGGCAAAGTGGCGAGGCTCTGGTCGTACAAACCTGGTCGAGGTCGAAAATGGCACAAGGGCCTGGTTGTAAAGCTTGGACTGAATTGCGACGATTTGGACTGATCTGTAAGGATTTTAACTCGGGTACTTGGGCCTATTTGCAAATATGGAGATCCAAAGGGCTGATCTGGGTTATGGTTTTGCAGATGAGTGCTACTAAATGTCTTGGACTCATCTAGCAGGAAAAATGGTAAAATCCGATAAGATTTGGTGGTTTTGACAAAAATCGAAAACAGGGTTTTTAGGGTAAACAGGGTAATTAGGGTCTGAACTTTGTCGAAGCTGAAACTAGGGTTTCGGTTGAGATTCTGGAATTCTTCCAGAAGGGAAAAATGATCAGAAAAATGAAAGAAAGGTTATCACTTGATCAGATTTGGATTTGGAGATGATCTGGGACTTTTAGCCTTTTTGGGTTTTCCGAAACTTCTAAAAAGGATTAAATTGAAACACTTTTGGACTGAAATGTGAAAATGATCTAGGATGAAGTTTAGCAGCCAACTTTTTAGGTTAAGGTAGTGGCATACCTAAGATCAAGATAGGGTTGAGACAACAAGGATTCCAAAGAATATATGCTGACACGTAAGCAGAAAAGATAGTCAAAAATAGGGATGTTACAGTAGGGCAGCGCGAGGAGGCCCTCCGGGAACGCGACGAAGCCCTCGCGTAATTGGCCCGGGTACGGGCCCAGGTCCATCTTTCCGAGGTCGTCAACGGCCGCCTTCGGGAGGAGGCCAAGGCGAGGGAGGAGGCGCTCCGGGAGCTCGAGAGCTCGAGCGTCCAGGCGGTGGCGGACGCGGGCCGCTCCGTCCAGTCGGCCCTCGAGGGCCTTGTCGTAAGCCTAGGCTCCGGAAGCAGGGAGGCGCCGCCGGCGACTCTCGCGGAGGCTGTGCGTTTTCTCAACTCACAGGTCTCCGCCATCCCGGAGGCTGCCGACCTTCGGGCGCGGGGCCGCGCGATCCCCGTCGTCGCGGCCGCTGCGGGGCTCGTCGAATTCCAGGGGGTCGGCGCCCGGGCGATCGGGGGCCGCATCCCCCGAAGCTTCTCGGACTCCTTCCAGCCTTCGCTCCGGGAGGTCGAGCAGCTCGCCGGAGGGTTCTACGACCGGATCATCTGGGCGTGGTTCCCGGCTCCGGCGCCTCCGGCGGGAGACGTCCCAGCCCCGGCCTTGGAGGAAGCCCCCCGGGGGGAGGACGCCAACAAACATGTATGAGCCTCCCCCCGGGTCTTAGCTAGGGCCCTTTTTTGTTTTAGGATTTTTTGATTCCGGTAGCTTCTTAGAAGAAGCCCCGGGCACTTGTATAAAGACATTTTGAATGCAATGAAGTTAGAATTTTTTCTAAGTCTTTGAATTGAATTTACTCTTACCAGGGTTCCCGGGAGGTTGCTCCCGGGCGAAGGTCCGGGAGGGGCTCCCCGGGGGACGCCCAAGCGGCTTTAATTTTACTAAGCCTTATTTCCGGGAATCGCGGCGAGGATAGTGTCCGGGAGCCGATCCGGTTGAGGTGGCGTCCGGAGTGGCACTTAGACAACTTTGACAATCATCGTGCCGAACTGTCCCCTCCGCGACCGGGGCTCTGGATGATCCCTCCCCTCCAGATACTTCCACCGGCGGGATACGAGTTCTGGCCTGAAGATGTGCTCCGGGACGCTCGGCGCCACGTACGGGCGTTGTACCGGGACTTGACCCGGGAGCTAGCGGAGAGCGTCCGGGAGTACTAGGCGTAGGAGCCTTAGGGCGTAGAGAATCCCCCGGGTTAGAACCTGGGTTGTATCGTTTCCGAAGCCCCACCGGAGGGGGAAGATGTCCTCCGGGTTTGAGAATTAATAAAGCTGTTGCTGTTTCCTTTCAGTGCCTCTGTTTTCTTCTTCACTAGTACAGAAATGCAGTCTTCTATCGGTAAAAAAAACCCTTCTACTATCGGTTTTTGTACCGATAGAGATAGACACGATAGAACAAGACTGGACATTTTCTATCGGTAAATAACCGACAGAAGAAGTTCACTATTCTATCGGCATATTATGAATCTACCGATAGAAAACCCGTCGTATTCTTACGTCCAGCAGTTCGAAAAGTACCACTATTCTAACGGTTAACTACAAGATTACCGACAGAAAAAAGCTTAGTACTCTATCGGCATATTATGAGTGTACCGATAGAAAACTCGTCGCTAGCGGATTGAAAAGTACCACTATTCTAACGGTTAACTACAATATTACTGATAGAAAAAAGCTTAGTACTCTATCGGCATATTAGGAGTGTACCGATAGAAAATTCGTCGCTAGCGGATTGAAAAGTACCACTATTCTAACGGCTAATTATAAGTTTACCGACAGGAAAACTCACACTATTCTATCGGCATATTACAAGTTTACCGATAGAAAACTCGTCAATAGCGATTGAAAAGTACCACTATTCTAACGGTTAACTACAAGATTACCGACAGAAAAAAGCTTAGTACTCTATCGGATATGTATGAGTTCACCGGCAGGAAAGGTCAAACTCTTCTAACGGTTAATTTTGATTGTACCGATAGAAAAAAGGACAGTAGTCTCTCGGTTGTTGATGAATTTACCGATAGAGCAATCACATATACAGTACTTTATTTGCATCACAATACAGTACATTCACATATACAGTACAGATGCAATACAGTATAGATTGGATACACAATACAGTACAGATGCAAGGTAAATTCACAGAACAAATTCACACATTAGGCAGTTATTCACATTTATTCACATATGTATGGACAAATACAGATTGCAATCCAATGTGGACATTTATTCACATATATATATTTATTCACATGTATATGAACAGTCTATGCAGAGTACACCAAAAGGAGAAAATTGTCATGCTGGATGGTTGGGTGCTACTTCCTCCATGACATATTGTGCCCAGATTTGTCGAAGATATATAATCTTCGCATTTTCATATTGGTCTTTCGACATGGCGATCTGCAAGCATGTGTGCATACTGAGTAACTAACTTCGATCCTAATTTAGAACGTGGCACCCATTTTTGAAATTTGAGTTAGCTATCGATGCTTACCGGGGGGAATCGGGAAAAGTTTGTCTGCACTAGGTCGTACATGTAGCGCAGCACATAAAACCCGCATTCCCACGATTGCGGCTGCTGATGGCACTGAGATAATTGCATATGCGAATACATGTTAGCTATATATTGTTTCCATCAACTAATTAAGCATAAACAAAAAGTCTCGTGAGTACCTCATATTCTTTCCAAGCTAGTAGGGAGCCCTGCGGTGCGGCATGCCTCCCTCCAGCGGACACATATTTATCAAAAGCCCTGCATTTCAGTTAGTATTGCCGGTTAATGTATTATCATTAGCTAGTGAGGTCAAAATTTAAATCAAACATATAAGTTACTTACGCCCCCATATTCCCCTTGAGCACATATTCCATCGATAATCTGTCACGCATCGAATCGAGGTAGTACACCTCGTTCCTCGGCGGACAGATCACGATGAGGATCCAGTGGCCCCTGCATTGTATGTAAAAGAGGACCGCTAGCTCAAAGTACATCTCAGGTGTAACATACAAGATTGAGTTAAATTAGTACGAAATGCACTAACCTTTGGTGGTACGGCACCAGAATGAAGTCCCTGTCCTGCTGCGCCATCAGCGCGCTGGATATGTACTGCTCAGCGTGCGCGGCGTCCTACTCTAGCATCGTGAGGCTTATTTTCTCTGGGTCGAGGAAACCCACCTTGTCACACGCAGCCTCCGATGCTAGCCTGTACATGCACCTGCATGCGAAGGACGAGATTAATATTAATTTCACAGAAAGTTACTCAGTATTCAAATGAACTGCAACATTAATGCAGAGTTAGCAAACAGAGTTAGAAAACAGCAATACATAGCATCAGCAAACTCACAGGACTCCAGTCCATATGATGGACATATCGAGCTCCCGCCAGTTGTAGAGGTCGAACAGATCCTCGTGTGCCACGGATATAGTCCCGGGCTCACGGTGGAACTGCCCAGGCCTGTAGGGAACTAAGAAGTTCAGGTTGCGCCGAGCTCGATGTAGGTACCAGTCGTGGAGGTCTCTGGTTGATCGATCCAATTTTCGCAAAGATGCCTCCGACAGGAGTGGGAGCGCGTTCGTGAACGTCCGCAGCAGTCCCTGTCGCCCTTTGCCCTTGCCTTTGCCGCCCTTGCCTTTTGCCGGGGACTGAGCGCGTACCTTCGAAGGCAAGGGCGAGGTGATGGCGGCTTTCTTCCGAGGTGGAGGCGTGGATGCGCTGGGTGGGGTCGAGGCCGTCTTTGATGTGTCCAGGTTCGCACGAGATCGGCCCTCATGCCCCGAGCTGGGGGCGCAGTCCCCTGGTAGCCCCGCGGCAGGCCACTTCAATTAATGGGCACGTATGTTAGATTATGCAAGTTGAGTGTACTGAGTAGGATGTAATCTAAAATGTGTAGGATTTACTGGTTGTATTACAAGACACTTCTTGGGCCACTGTACGTAGGAGCCCACTGCCTCGGCAAGTGTCTGTAGTTCCTCTGTTGGGACTGGCAACGGAGAATCGTTGTAGCCCGGCATGGCCATGTCCACCTGTACCTTTGCGAAACCCAACCGCAGAGGTACACAGTGGACCCGGACATCCGGCCCAGACGGATATACGAAGCCGTGTCCAACCACTTCCTGCCCGGCGCCTACATGATTCTGTAGGATGCAGCCCTCCGGCCCCTGCAAATTTGTAACAATTAAAATAGGTTAGCGAAACAACTCTAGGCATCAACTTAAGTGCACAGATGAAGGCTTGCAGTACCTCAAGTAGATCCACTGGATCCGCGAGTACCTTCGAAGCGCAACTGCTTATCCGACCCCGCGGGGTACCGTCGTCCTGGGGATCCGCATCTAAACTCTTGGCCAGCAATGTTTCTCTCAACCGTGCAAACTCTTCCCTCATTTGTGCGACCTCGGTCTGCACCTCAGACTGTACCTCAGCCCGTATCTCAGCCCGCATCTCCGCCCGTATCTCCTCCCGTACCTCAGCCCGTATCTTATCGGAGAGGTCAGCTTCCTTTTCCTTCCAGGTGCGGGCCTTCTTCCTCGGTGGAGCCGGATCTACGAAACCGGCCTTCCACGACACAATGGCTCCCACGGCCCGTGTCCGCCCGGGATGCTCCTTATTTCCTAGAGCTCGGGTGAGGATGTTGTTCTCCCTCTGCGGGGTAAACAATCCCTCCGCTGCGTCCTTCTCAAAAGAGATCTGTTACATTTGAAGGTACCTTGTGAGACAAATTGCCTTATATACACTTGTGCGCACACAGTTTACGAGGTTAGCCAACTTACCATTCGCCTCACAACGTCGGCGTCCCCAGGGGTTGCGAACTGCACAGACCCCGTGGACGACACGGACCCCCTCCCCCTCCACCATCGCTTGCACCTCTCATCCCTGATCTCGGAGAGCGGCAACTCAGGGGTGTCCATGACAGGATTTTGTTCGTCTTCCTTCTTCCACTGTTCCTCCTTCCCCGCATAGCCCCGGGATCCGAGCCGATGCGGGTGGTCGTTCCTCTTCTGGATCGCCCTATTCTTCTCGCTAAGGGCCTTGAACTCCTCAGTCCCCTTCTGCTTGGTGAATTCCTCCCATACCTCCTCCGATATGAAGGGGTACTTCTCGCAAGGAGATTTCCCCGCAGCTAGGAAGTTACTGACGAGCCAGCTCTTAAAGGTTTTCCATGTTCCGTTCATGTCCTTCAAGCAGGCAGTCCTAGGTGTATCGTCGGGGATGTTCCACTTAGCCTGTTTCCGAAAAATGCATACAATTAATCACGAGTTAGTTAAACTTTAGTATAAGCCAAGAGAACGTGATTACGAAAGAGTTCAGTGATTTCAGTTCATTTAACCTTCACTTCCGCCCACAACCTATCCCTCTCGTCCGCCGTCACGTCCTTCCAGCTCTGGACGGTGATTTTCACCCTTTCTTTCGCCAACAGCCCAACGTAGGCCGCGTACCTCCCAGCATTCTTTCCAATCGGCCTCCCAAATTGGTTGAACTCACAAGAAAGATCAGTGCGTTTGGCCAAACGCCCCAACGTCGTCGCGCCTCGCCCCACCCTCTTGCGCTGGGATGTAACAGCCCCATCTTCAGTAGTTACGATGGGGTTGGCCCTAGTCGAACCACTAGTACCATCCGATGAAGACGACGACATGTCTTCCCCTACAAAACCTTCAACAAACCATATATATGGCAATTAATTCGCCTTGGACTTCCATAACTCAGCCCAGGACTGGAGACTAACTAGGGCGGCAAAAGGGAAAATAATACAAAAAGAAAGACATGCATAAATTACTTACTGAACTCTTCAGAAATATTTTCTATCGGTAAACACATGAGCTGCCGATAGACCATAACAATTACCTCCACACAAGACAATTTTTCTATCGGCAAACACGTGAGATACCGATAGAACATAACAATGTTCTCTACATATGGAATTTTGTTGACAAGCCACCATTCACTGTCATCACATAACATTCTCGATGATTTGCTACACTAATTAATATTCATGGGCCAGCATTATTATTTCACACGTAAATATGCACACAAGCATCTAAGTGCTACTGTGCATAATCTTTAGCCTAGCCTGTATGTGAGTCATCAGGACTTCACAGCTATTAGGTTGGGAAAAGTCATGTATATAGGCATTTGAAACATATACATCGAAGACCCATCCACATTGCCATATATTCATACGAAGTGAGTAAAAATTCCCAACCAAACTAGTACATTGCATGGCTCATGTCCTTCCAGATCCAAATTAAGTTTTACTACTTGTGCAGAAAATTTTCTATCGGTAAACACATGAGCTGCCGATAGAATATGTGTAAGAACACCTCCAACATATAATCTGCATTACATGGCAGTTGGATACAATTGATCACACATACAGCAGTATAGAGAAGTTAAAATCTCAAAACAGGTTCATTACAGCACTGGAACATATTATGTAAACCCTAATTAAAATCAACATTGCCTGCGGAATGTACATAAGCCAACACAATAGGGAACCCTAGTGTAATTGCAAAACTCCAAGAATTAGTACGTGCAAAACACTAGGATCAAATAAAGAAGATGCTGGAAATAGAACGACGAATTAGGGTATTTACGGCGGCGATCAGTTCTGGTGATGCAGAGGCGGTGTAGAACGCAGCAGCGGCGGGCGAAGGACGAAAATAAGAACCGGTGGCAGTGACGAACCAGTGTCCAGCCGGCGATCGTCGTGTGGGAGAGAGGAAGTGAGTGCTCACGGCGGAGGTTGGGGTTTTCTTCGCTCTCGAAGAGACGCAGTGCTCTAAGGTGGAACTGTTCGAGTGGAGGGAAACTAAAGGGCCGTGTACGAGAAATAAAGTAGCGGAGGAACTTTTCTATCGGTATAACAAAATGATACCGATAGACTTATGTAATTTTCTATCGAAACAACAAAATAATACCGATAGAAAAAGTAAATTTCCCGGAAAAATATTCGAATTAGTGATTGCATTTTTCTATCGGTATAAACAATAAAATCCCGTGAGACCAATTTTCCATAGAAAATTTTTTTAAAGTGCTTGAGATTGGGTGCCATTTTTCTATCGGTAAAAACAACAAAATACCGTGAGAGTAATGAAAAGGTGCCCTTTTCTATCGGTATAAACAAAAAAATCCCGTGAGCCCAATTTTCCCCAGAAAATTTTTTTGATTAAGTGCTTGAGATTTGTGTGCCCTTTTTCTATCGGTAAAAACAACAAAATACCGTCAGAGTTATGAAAAGGTACACAATTTAACATCAAACAGACCGTGGTTGAAAGCTGCAGAATGTTAAAGAAAGAGGGAAGATAGCCGGAAAATTGGAAAATTGACATAAAAAGAAATTGTTCATTCATTGTTGTTTTATCACTTACATAAAAAATAAAACCCAAAATGCTAGGTCAAGGGGTGGTCTTAGCCCTGGCTGCATGTAGAATAGAGTCAGTTAGACTTGCAGCCAGGACGCAGGACTCCTCTAGCGACAAGTTGTCCCTAGGATCAACTACTACCGCGTCAAGAAGGCCTGCGACCTCCGTCAGCTTCGCTATGGTATCCTTCATAGTCAAACCGCAGCCAACGATGGTCATATCCGCGGCTTTCTTCTCCTCGCGAAGACGCCTCGTCCTCGCCCTAGCATTGTCACCATCCGTCTTCATGCGCTTAATGCGCTGGAAGAGATCGTCAAGGTCAAGCCGTAGCTGAGTGTGCTTGTTTGTAAGGAGCTTGTGCTCCTCCTGGAGGGCCCTCAGGTCAGCCTTCACTTTGGCAGTGTCTTCCACGGCTACCATTCCCTGTGCAAATCAACAGGTCAAGAATGAACTGAACATGGATTAACAATACAGGGGTAAACCGAGGAGATTTAGAGTTCTTACCGGGGAGGCCGTGGATGACGATCCCATGGAGGTTGCCATTGTGAAAGAGAAGATGAGGAGTCCAACCGTTCGAGAATTAGAAAAACAACAAAATACCGCGACGCATGGCGAAGTACTTATAGAGTTTCCAAGGCGACGCATGGCGACACGGTTGAGAATTCGAAGCGGCAGAGTATTCTTCTATCGGTAAAAACAGGAAAAAACCGTCAGACAACAAATACCGTGAGACAAATGAATTTATTCTAACGGTAAAATAGAACAATACCGATAGAAAACGTTTTGAAGTGCCTGAGAGAAGATGTCCTTCTCTATCGGTATAAATAACAAAATACCGTCAGAAAAAAGGGATTTTTGAAGAGGCTGCGATGAGATTTTTGCAAGTGCTATTTGAAGGGAAGAATTAAATATTTACAGGATAAAGGTACTGTACATGTTAGAACTCATGCTGTGGAGTAAAATTGAGATGTATTAATGCTGTGAACTAGCTTATCATTAAATTCTAAAGAAAAATGTACTGCCTGATGTATTAATGATAAGTTCCTCACCTTGCTGCAGAACTTGTGGGCTGTTTGCTTGGCATTTATCCCTGAAATAGAAATTAATCATCAATGGTTCTCAACCCATAATCCTTCTTCATGGTCATCTCGCAGATACGTTGTTTCGTCGATATCTTCAGTACGGATAGATTGAATGTCCTCTAAAAATGGAGGTATTTCATCGAATTGGTTATACTCCTCTTCGTCGACAACATCTTCGACCCCAACAATACGTCTCTTGCTGTGGAGGACAACATGCAAGTTTGGATTGGCCGGGTCAACGATGTAGAATACCTGTGTGGCTTGCTTTGCAAGTATGAATGGATCGTCTTGGTGTCCGACTCTACCAAGATTGACGAGAGTAAACCCGTAACTGTCAACTTGAACACCTCGAGGGATTTCGACCCATTGGCATCGAAACAGGGGAATCTTAAGTAATCCGTAATCGAGCTCCCATATTTCGTCAATAACACCGTAATATGAGTTCAGTGCCCTTACTGACCTGGCATCCTCAGAAATAGCAAACAGTGTTACTCCGCTACATTGCGTGCTACTCTTGGCGTCTTGAGCTCTTGTGTAAAATGAATACCCATTGATGTCGTACCCCTGCCAAGTCCCTACAGTGAATCTTGGGCCTCTAGCCAACCATGTCACAGTTTCACTTACGGAGCCCTCGGCAGCTCGCGTGACTCTTTCTTGGATCCACTCAGCAAATTTCCTGTTATGTTCTCTGCTTACCCAAACGTCTGACTTCGAAGGATTCTGTGACCGTAACATTACCTTGTGCTCGTGTATGTATGGCTCGACCTCCGTCATGTGTTGTAAGACCCAAAAATGTGATTTTGCGTACACATCACGAGCGGGGACGATAGCTTTGAATCCAATCGTTCCAATTCCCTCAAGCCTACCCTCGTGTCGGGACCTAGGAACACCAATTGGGTCAACCCCGGCCATATAATCTGTGCAAAATTCAATCACCTCCTCGGCGGCATAACCTTCCATGATACTCCCCTCGGGTCGACGACGAGTCCTTACGTATCCCTTCAATACACCCATAAATCTCTCAAATGGATACATGTAGCGCAGGCACACAGGTCCACAAAACTTAATTTCTCTGATAAGGTGAACAATCAGATGGACCATAACATCAAAAAAGGATGGAGGGAAATACATCTCGAGCTGACAAAGAGTTGTAACCACGTCGCGTTGCAAAGCGTCCAGTCCATCGGGATCAATTACCTACGAGGACACAGTTGCGCCAAATATTCATATCAGAAAAATCTTCTCATTAAGCTCCACAAATGGAGGTAGTGAACTTATAGTACGAGTGCACGTACTTACCTTGGAAGATATTGCGTTGAAGAAATAACATAGGTTTGTGATTGTCTCTCTGACTTTAACTGGGAGAATGCCTCTGATAGCAATGGGAAGCATCTGTGACATCAAGACATGACAGTCGTGGGACTTCATGCCAACCAGTCTTAGGTCCTTCATAGACACAAGTTTTTTCAAGTTCGCGGAGTACCCACATGGAACTTTAACACCGTGCAGGCACCGACAGAGTTCTGTTTTTTCGCTCTTGGACAACGTGTAGCAGGCCGGGGGGAGGTATGTACGCTTTCCATTCTCTAAAGGTGCAAGCTCAGTCCTTATCCCCATTTCCACCATGTCACGACGAGCTTTCACACCATCCTTTGTCTTTCCCGGAATGTTCAACAACAAACCAATCAAACTGTCACAGACATTTTTCTCTACATGCATGACGTCAATGCAATGTCGAACTTGTAAGTGCTCCCAGTACGGTAGATCCCAGAGAATCGATCTCTTCTTCCAAACATTTTTTTCTCGAGGTTTAGAATGCTTACCAAACTCAACTTTGATGTCGTTCACGCGTGAGTAAATCTCCTTACCGGTCAGAAACACTGGAGCTGATCCCTTCTCAGGCTTCCCGTTAAATGATTTCCTCTTCTTACGGTACGTGTGATGCACCGGAAGAAACCTGCGGTGACCCATGTACACTGTTTTCCGGCAGTTTCGCAGCCAGATGCTCTCAGTTTCATCTAGGCAAATAGGGCAAGCCTTGGCTCCTTTCGTACTATACCCCGACAAATTGCCGTAGGCAGGAAAATCATTTATGGTGCAAAATATCAGGGCCCGCAAGATGAAATTCTCTTTCTTGTATGCATCCCACACCTGCACACCCTCGCTCCACAATTTCTGTAAGTCCTCGATTAAAGGTGCTAGAAACACGTCAATATCATTTCCGGGTTGTCTGGGTCCTGAGATTAGTAACGCCATCATGATGTACTTGCGCTTCATGCAAAACCAAGGAGGAAGATTGTAGATGCATAAAAGAACCGGCCAAGTGCTGTGCCGGCTGCTCATTTTACCATGTGGGTTCATACCATCTGTACTCAGCCCGAACCTTACATTCCTAAGTTCGCCGCCGAACTCAGCAAATGTTCTGTTGATGTTTCTCCATTGAATAGAATCAGCTGGGTGTCTCAGTTTTCCGTCTTGTTTCCGGGCTTCAGCATGCCAACGCAAGTGCTTCGCGACTTTCGGATTTGCAAACAGCCGCTTCAATCTAGGTATCACAGGCAAGTACCACACAGTTTTTGCCGGGGGCCCTTTCCTTACCTCGTGACGTTCACTGTCAATCCGGTCCCTACGCGTATACCTCGATGCGCCGCATCTTGGACAAACATGCAAACTGGAGTACTCGTTACGGTACAACACACAATCATTTGGGCATGCGTGTATTCTTTCGATTTCCATTCCCAACGGACACAACAGTTTTTTGGCTTGGTAAGTAGATCTTGGCAACTCATTTCCCTCTGGAAGCATGTCCGCTAGAAGATCTAATAGTGCCGTGAAACTCTTATCACTCCAACCGTTTCCTGCCTTCAAGTTATATAATCTCAGCACAGAAGACAGTTTTGTAAATGTTGCACATGCAGGGAACAGAGGCTTCTCAGAGTCAGCAATCAGTTTCTCAAATTCACAGAAGTCATTTTCGTTGTAATCTTCCTCTACATCACGTAACATCTCATCTAGATTGTCATCATCATCATCTACGTGCACATCGGAATTAACATTACCAAAATTGGGATGATCATCGATATTATTGCAATCCACATCCGAGTCGTGCTGATTGGTAGTAGTGGTGCTTGTTTCCTCAAGATCTTCGCCATGCCATATCCAACGGGTGTATCGCGCGTTAAAACCACGACGAATCAAATGACTCTTAATTTGATCAGAGTTGCTAAACCTCTTCAAGTTCATACAATCTGTACAAGGACAGAGCATATTTTTCTTTCCCTTCCTCTCCTTTTGTTGCTCAGCAAATTTAATAAACTCATTCACACCATCCAAATATTCAAGAGTAGTACGTTTTATTCCATACATCCAATATTTCCTGTCCATCTACAATTAACAAAATTTAACGAGTAAGCCATGCATGAAACCTGCCCGATTAAGTTATGTATATGTACATGTACAACCTCTTACAACAGATACATGTGTTGAACCCTAGCCTGACGAAATTAACACTAATTAACCTAGCTAACTACACAATACAAGCTAGTTAGCTCCTAAAACATGACGCATTTCCAGCTACCAAGCTCCCAAGCTTAGAGCTACAAACTTGGAACTACACAATACAGCTAGCTTGCAAGTAGAGAGGAAGGGAGATCTAGAGGGAGAGAGAGATAGGTGTCGACGATTAAGCATACCTTAAAGAGAGGGGCGCAATCAACTTCCCTCCAGCCTGCGCTGATCACCCTAGCAGTGTAGCTGGAACTTTCGTCACAAACAGAGGGACACAGAGTGCAACAGAACAAATTAAAGAGCAGCTCCGCAATGGTCGACTGGGGTTTTCCTTATAATGGACATTTTTCTAACGGTAAATACATGAAATAACCGTCAGACTAACTTAGGTAATTTGCCGCTCACATATTCTATCGGTAAAAACACACACATACCGTTAGAGAATATACATTACTAAGCAAATATATGTATTTTCCTATCGGTAAATATGTGCATTTACCGTTAGAATATGCATGACTAAACAAATATATGTGCTTCCTATCGGTAAATATGTGTATTTACCGTTAGAATATGCATGACTGAACAAATATATGTATTTTTCTATCGGTAAATATGTACATTTACCGTTAGAATATGCATGACTAAACAAATATATGTGTTTCCTATCGGTAAATATGTGTATTTACCGTTAGAATATGCATGACTGAACAAATATATGTATTTTTCTATCGGTAAATATGTGCATTTTCGTTAGAATATGCGTGACTGAACAAATATATGTGCTTCCTTTCGGTAAATATGTGTATTTACCGTTAGAATATGCATGACTGAACAAATATATATGTTTTCCTATCGGTAAATATGTATACTTACCGTTAGAGGAGGTACTGTTACCAAACTGGGACAAACATGCACATGCCATTTCTCACATTCAAGGAATCATATCAATGTAACATCAAACAGATCTTACATCAAACGGATCTTAACTAGAAGATAAAGCAATATATTTCAAGAAATGCTAATTTGTGGATTAACTAGGAGACACAAAAATACTTTTCGTAGGTAGTTGGGACTTCATCTTGCCAAAGAAATTACACATGCCAGTTCACAAATTCAGGTACAAACATACACATGCCAGTTCACCAATACAAATTTAGGTACAAACATACACATGCCAGTTCACAAATTGAAGTGCATGTCTGAAACAGCAGTACAAATACACACCTACCTACCAATACAATTAAATACACAAATGCTCCCTGCACATTCAAGTTCATGTCCCAATTAGCAATACATGATACACAAATATACAACAATATACAAATACAACAATTCACACATTCGATGTATATTACAAAAGCCACGTCTGAAATTAACAACAGATCACGACGAGGACCCAGTGGCCCATACATGCATTTTACATAAAAGGGAACCTTTGCAGGTTGCCACAATGCAACTACCGACTACAAGTTAGACCTGATACATCACAAATCCATTCATCCAAAACAGCAAATGTCTGAACCACATTGGACTTAACCATAGGAGTTCAGTTCGAAGACGCCCGAGGAGCTGGAACTGCCGTCGACATACATTTGTACGTAATGGTGATTTCCTCGGACTCAAACTCGATCAACTCAACTCAACTCCATTAACAAAAAGAACCTACCTTCCAAGATGTTGTTCTGTGTAGTGATGGTGTAGAATGGCTGTGCAAATAACAACAATTCTTCTTCTCCAAGCAGGTAAGCATCTGGCCACAAGCTGGTGCATGCAAAAACATGTAAGATGCTTTCTATAGGTCCTGATTTGAGAAACACGCCGGGCTTCAGCATCTTCTCGACCGAGCCAACCAAGATCTCGCCCTTCACGTCCTTCCAGCTCTCGACGGTGATCTTCACCTTTTCTTTCGCCAACAAGCCAACGTAGGCAGCGTACTGCGATGAAGAACCGTGAAATACGTTGCCCCTCACGAGCATCATCCAAGGACCTGAACAGATCATAATCATATTGAAAAGAAGACACATCAAAATGAAGGATACAAAAAAGCAGAATTATTGCCATAATCGGATTAGAATAATCTAACAATATTGCAGAAATTTTACGTACCTTCCTTGGGATGCCGACGTCTAGAGGGCGTCGATGGAGGTGCGGAGGTGCAGCGGTCCCCTGTAGAGGTGCGCCGGCCGTCCATGGAGCTTACGGGTTAGGACTACGAGCCCAGATGAACTGTGAGAATGAAAGAGACATACCCGTGTATTTATACAATTATATATTTTCTATCGGTAAGAAAACAGAATACCGTTAGTAATAAAAACATCTGTAGAAGCCGAATGGTTCTATCGGCACAACAAATATTACCGATAGGAATTTTTGTACATACTCTATCGGTCTGTACGTACACTACCGATAGAATATTACTAGTGTAGAAGGCCAACAGTTCTAAGATATTTTGTGCAATATTCTACCGGTATAAACATGCATTACCGATAGAATAAAACTATTAGAAGACGAACAGTTCTAAGCAATTTTCTATATATTCTAACGGTAAAAGAATCCATTACCGATAGAATAAAAATATTTGTAGAAGGTCAACTATTCTATCGGCGAACTACATATTGCCGATAGGAACTTTTAATATATTCTGTCGGTATATTCATACAGTAGCGATAGAATAAGTCTAGTTGTTGAAGTCGACCAGTCCTATCGGCGCACAACATTCTTCCGTCAGTACTTATGCATCTCTTCTAACGGCAAATATGTTCATCACCGCTAGAGTAAATCATACTATTTATTCTATCGGTAAGTTTCTTAGAAACCGATAGGGAAAATACATCCGTCGGGCTTTTTTGACCGCGAGGCACATTTTCTATCGGTTTTGTGCTGTTTCGCTAATAACCGATAGAAGATAGGGGTTAGTAGACTGCATTTCTGTACTAGTGCTTCTTGGATGGTCTGGACGACTCATCTTAACAAGGATGAGCTAAGTTTCCTCGTGGGCGGTGCGGTCGACACCCGGGGGTTCCTTATCCCCCCCGCCCACAGCAGGCTGGATAATTGCTCCGCGCGTTGTGGGGGTAACAAGGCCCCCGGGATAGAAGTCACCTGTAGCGTAGGAAATTTTCTAAGTTAGGAAACTTTAAAACGAGGTTTTCAAGGAGGAGACCTTCCGGGAGACAATCGTCCGGTCGCCGTGAGAACGGGGAGCCGGGAATAAGGCCTCATGTGGAAGAAACATCCAAGAAAACCCGACGAGATTTCCAGAGGCGAGCTTCCTAGGAGACATTCGTCCGGTTGGCGTGAGGACGGGGAACCGGGAATAGGGTCTTTGGAGAAGAGAACGCCCGAGAAATCCGTGACTTCTCCGATTGGCAATCGTCCGGTTGCCGTGAGAACGGGGAGCCGGGAATAGGGTCTCCGGGAGGCATTCATCCGGTCACCGTGAGAACGGGGAGCCGGGAATAAGGTCACTGGGGACCAATCGTCCAGTCGCCGTGAAAACGGGGAGCCAGGAATAACGTCGACTCTCGGAGGAGGAAGATAGATCCAATCAAGCCGCAAGGGGCCGATCTTCCGGTCGCCGTGAAAACGGGGAGCCGGGAATAACGTCGACTCCCGGAGGAGGAAGATAGATCCAATCAAGCAGCAAGGGGCCGATCTTCCGGTCGCCGTGAAAACGGGGAGCCGGGAATAACATCGACTCCCAAAGGAGGAAGATAGATCCAATCGAGCCGCAAGGGGCGATCTTCCGGTCGCCGTGAAAACGGGGAGCCGGGAATAACGTCGACTCCCAAAGGAGGAAGATAGATCCAATCGAGCCGCAAGGGGCCGATCTTTCGGTCGCCGTAAATACGGGGAGCCGGGAATAACGTCGACTCCCGGAGGAGGAAGTGCTCGAAGACGGGGCTTGAGTGTTTGGGCAGGGGACTAGTCTCCCAATGTGACTCGTTACCATGGCCACTGTGACCGGGTTGCCGCTTACACCCTCAGTCCACGAGGGCTGATCATAAGCCGCCCTACGGGAGTGGAGACTCCCGTTGTAGGGACTTGTTGGGGCTGGCCCACTTCCTCGCGGGGAGGGCATCGCCGCTAGGGGCGGCAATGAGAGAGACCTGCAATGAGAGTTTAAAGAGCAAGTCCTCTGCATTGCTAATAAAATGAAGTACAAGGCCTCCCCCTGCGAAGCCGCGAAAGGGGCGGAAAATACAGCGTCCCTCCTCCCCCTCCGGCGTGAACGCTCCGGGGGAGGGGACAGGCCCGTAAGGCTAAACATAGAACTTGCGAAGTAAACACAAGTTCCACGTGTGCTTCAGCTCCTGCTCTTGAAGGTTGGAGAGATTGTAGGCCCCCGAGCCCAGGACCGCGGAGATCCTGTAGGGGCCCTCCCACTTGGGGGAGAGCTTACCCTGAGCCTGGGGGTCCGTCACGCGCTTGAGGACAAGGTCCCCAAGGCGGAAAGCTCTCTCGCGCACGCACTGATTGTACGCGAGCGCCATTTCTTGCTCGTAGATGGCGTGGCGGAGGAGCGCTAGGGTCGCGTTCCTCCTCCACGAGGTCGATCTCCAGAGGCTGGTTGGCCTCGTTGGCCTGGTACGCTGAGGGCGTAGCTCCTTCCAGGAGCTCAACCCGCAGTGACCGGAAGCCAATCTCTGGGGGGAGGACCGCCTCCGCCCCGTAGACCAGGAAGAAGGGAGTACGCCCCGTCGCCCAGGACGGGGTCGTGCGCATGGAGCAGAGGATGCTGGGGAGCTCCTCTGCCCATGCACCCCGCATAGAAGCGGTTTGCTCGAGTCTCCGGCGTAACCCCTGCAGGATCACGTCGTTGACCCTCTCGACAGCCCCATTGCTCCGGGGATGGGCCACCGAGGCGAAGTGGATGACGAGCCCCAGGCCTTCGCAGAATTCCCAGAAATAAGCCGAGTCGAATTGGGCCCTGTTGTCCACGGTGATTTCCCGGGGGACACCAAAACGACATACGACGTTTTTCCAGAAAAACCGCTGAACGACCCGGGACGTAATGCTGGCCAAAGGCTCCGCCTCAACCCACTTTGTAAAATAGTCGACTGCGACTACCTCATACTTGTATCCCCCGGGCGCTGGGGGGAAGGGCCCTAAGAGGTCCATCCCCCAGCGCACAAAGGGCCAAGTGATGGGGATCGTCTGCAGCGCTATAGGGGGGAGGTTCGAGCCCTTGGCCATCTTCTGGCATGCCTCGCATGCGGAGACAAGGTCTCGCGCATCGCGCATGACCGTCGGCCAGTAGAAGCCCTGCCAGAGGGCCTTGGCCGCTATGGCACGCGGGGCTAGGTGAGAACAACAGCTCCCCGCGTGGATGTCTTCGAGAAGTTGAAGTCCCTCCGGCCGGGGGAGGCAGCGTAGGAGGGCGGAAGCCCCCCGCTTGTAGAGTCTTCCCTCCAGTAGGAGATACGCCCAGGCTTTAGCCCGGAGGCGTTTAGCCTCGGTCTCACTAGGAGGGTCCCCCTCCCCCTTGATGAAGGAGATGAGGGGGTCCATCCAAGACGGAGTCCGGGTGATCTCGGCAACCTCCGGGACATGAGGCTCGTCGCCCGTGTCCGGGGAGGCCACCGAGGGCTTCGTGATGATCTCCAGGAAAGGCCCCTTGGGGAGCGATTCCCGGGCGCTGGCCGCCCGGGCCAAGGCGTCGGCCCGGTCATTGTCCCTACGTGGGATATGCCGGGCCTCGAGGCCGTCGAAATGCCTCTCCATCTTTCGCACTTCCTGCAAATAAAGACTTAAGTTTGCGTCATGGCACAGGTAAGACTTGTCCACTTGGCAAACTACGAGCTGAGAATCTCCCTTGACTAGGAGGCGTCGGATCCCCAAAGAGCGCGCGAGGCGCATCCCGAGGAGCAAAGCCTCGTATTCGGCGACGTTGTTGGTTGCGGGGAACTCGAGCCGCGCGGCGTACTCGAGTTCCTTCCCCTCGGGGCTCCGGAGGACTACTCCCGCACCAGCCCCGGCGAGAGACAGCGACCCATCGAGCATAAGGGTCCAATGATCACTGCGTCGGGGTGGCACGGGGATATCTTCGTCCCCGGACCCAGAGGCGGGAGTCCACTCTGCGACGAAGTCGGCGAGGACCTGCGACTTGATGGCGGAGCGGCCGGTAAGGGACAGGGAGAAGGGGGCGAGCTCGGCCCCCCACTTCCTGATCCGGCCGGTGGCTTCTTTGTTCCGCAGTACCTCCCCGAGGGGGAGGGACGACGGGACGGTGATGGGGTGCCCCAGGAAGTAATGCCGAAGCTTCCGGGACGCCATGAGGAGGGCGTAGCAGATTTTCTCCATTTCCGTGTACCGAGTTTTGGCCCCTTGGAGGGCCTCACTTACGTAGTACACCGGACGCTGTTGCCCTCCTTGCTCCTTCACCAAGACCGCGCTGACGGCGACTGGGGTCGCGGCGAGGTAGAGGAGTTCCGGAGACGGACTCACGAGCATTGGGGGGCTCGTGAGGTATTTCTTGAGGTCGTTGAAGGCTTCCTGGGCCTCGGGGGTCCAGCGGAACCCCTCGAGCCCTCGGAGGATCTTGAAGAACTAGAGGCCCCGCTCCCCCGACCGGGAGACAAAACGGCTGAGTGCGGCCAGGCGGCCGGAAAGCCGCTGGACATCCTTGACGGAGCGTGGCGGGGGCATATCTAGGAATGCCCGGATCTTCTCGGGGTTTGCCTCAATGCCCCGCTGGGACACGAGGAAACCTAGGAGCTTCCCCCCGCGCACCCCGAAGGCGCACTTCTCCGGGTTGAGTTTGAGCCCGAACGCGCGGAGGTTGCGGAAGGTTTCAGCCAGGTCGTCAACGTGGGAGGCTGCGCGGGGACTCTTGACAACCGCGTCGTCTACGTAGACTTCGACGTTGCGGCCGACTTGCCCTTTGAAAACCAATGTCATGAGGCGCTGGAAGGTCGCCCCCACGTTCTTGAGCCCGAAGGGCATATGGACGTAGAAGAAGGTTCCGAGGGGAGTAATAAAACTCATCTTTTCCTCGTCCCCTTCCGCCATCCGGACTTGATGGTAGCCCGAGTAGGCGTCTAGGAAGCTCATGAGCTCGCAACCGGCAGTGGAGTCAATGAGCTGATCAATCCGCGGGAGCGGGAAGTTGTCTTTGGGGCAGGCGCGGTTAAGGTCGGTGAAGTCCACGCACATCCGCCACCTGCAGGTTGATTTCTTGACGAGGACGGGGTTTGCGAGCCACTCGGGGTGCAGGACCTCCCGAATGAACCCCCCCTCTCCGAGCCGGGTGATCTCCGCCTTGATTGCCTCTTGGCGCTCAAGGGAGAGTTTCCGCAGCTTCTGTTTGACCGGGGGGTAACCGGGGGCCACTGCAAGCTTGTGCTCAATGACCTCCTGGGCGACGCCCCGCATGTCTGACGGCTTCCACGCAAAAACATCGGAGTTATCGCGCAGAAAAGCCGCAAGTTGCGCTGCGTGCTCCTCGGGGAGCTCCGCCCCGATCTGGACGGTTTTGTCTTTGTTGCCTGGGGACAGCAGGACCTTCCGGAGGCCCCCTTCGGGACGCGGCTTGAGGAGGGGCCTCCCGGGCGGTGGCACAGCAGCATCTAGTTCCGGGGGAGAGGCCTCCCCCCCGGGCGTCTTTATGAAGTTGAAGCTTCCGATTGTGGCTGCAGCGCGCTCATATAGAGCACGGGTCATGTCTTGGTCTCCCCGGATGTTGATCACACCATGCGGCCCGGGGATTTTCATGCAGATGTAGTTTTGATGGGTGGCAGCCCCCAGCCGATTGATTGTCGTCCTCCCCACAATCGCGTCGTTGGAGGAGGGGAGGTCTACTACGTTGAAGCGGACCAGCTCGGTCCGGTAGTTCTCGGGGGTGCCGAAGGTCATTGGAAGATCTACCTTGCCCACGGGGTGAATTGCCTTCCCCGGGACAAAACCTTGCAGGGGCCCGGCAGCGGGCTGCAGGAGCTTCTCATCCACCTACATTTCTTTGAAGGCCTTCAGGAATAAGACATCGGCGGAGCTCCCGCCGTCCACCAGGATCCGGGCCAGATGGCAGTTGTGGGTGGTCGCGGAGAAAATGAGCGCGTCGTCGTGGGGGAAGCGGACCCCCTGCGCGTCTTCTGCCGTGAAGGTGAGGGGGACGTCCGACCACTTCGGTGGCGGGGACGTGTGTAGCACCCCCACAACCTTGACCTCGCGCGCGTACTCCTTACGCTGGCGCTTAGAGTCCCGCCCAGAGGCAGATCCTCCCACGATGACGTTGATGTGCCGCTACGAAGTTTGAAAGGGGAGAGCTTCTGAAGGCTCCCCCTCCTGCGTCTGCTAACCCCCCGTGGGAGCGGGAAGGGCCGGAATAGCTGGCCGAGGGAGCAAGGAGGCCGGAGTCCCACCCCTGCCCGCGCTGGTCGAGGAAGTCCGCGAAGTGCTGCAGCAGCTGGCTACAATCTCGGGTAGCGTGGGTATTGGACCTGTGGAGGCTGCACCACGGTCCTTCCAGCCTTCTCCCCGCGGGGCCTTCCCGGCCACGCGAAGACTGTCCTCCTGTCGCGCCCCGAGACTGGGACAACGACTACTCCTGTAGAGACCTAGCTCGCTGCAGCTAGTCCCAAACCACAAACCTTTGACTTCCCAGGATGAGTCAAACACAAGAGTACATTACATTGCAACAGAGTACTCACAAAATATTAAGCAGTGTGGCCTGCTGGCCTTAATATTACATAAAGAGGATTACAATGCCTACAAGGCATTCAGGGTTTAGCAAAATATTTAACTACGCAGCAGAAGATAGGTGACCCTGCCACAAAAGAAGTTGACGGCAGAACAACACACTTCAGGGTTCTGGCGGAACTGATTCTCCTCCTTCTGGATCCACGTAGTACTCCGTGCCATCATCTTGATCAAGGTAGGCTCCATCTATTGAGTTGAATGTTGCAAGGGTGAGCACTTACGTACTCAGCAAGTCATAGGTAAGAGTAGATACATATAGTAGTGATGATATGAACCTAGACTAGTCAAGAATTATGGATATTTGTAAAATAATCTTTTCCTTTCTCATCTCATCTTATGGCAGCACTTTTCATAATATACATCATCATTCATGTTCACTAGATTATAGCACTACCACGACACGTCGACACACGACAGCCCACGGTAGCACTCCTTATCATGACAACACATGTCATTTGGGTAATCTTGATTAAACATATTTTATTTAGAAAATACTACTTGTGTTACACCCCGTGGATTTAATCCACTGCAGCAGACTCCTATAAACCCGGGACCTCGGAGTATTCGAATACGTTTTTAACTCTGCAGAGAGGTACCAATTTACCCGCAAGATATTCCACTTTCAAACCTTTCCTATCATAACAAAATGATTGGACCCCTGACTCACTTCATACTGTGAGCGGCAAGGTGGAAATAACAAGAACTTTTGTTATGTATCACTTACAATTCACCCCCGACCCTGTGGCTCTCAGCGAGGCACAGTTGTGGCAGGTTGTATCCAAACCTCCACCCCTTTGCTTATTCCCATTACTGGGTCAGCGTGCTTGATCACCTTCAGTGATATGTGTGGGAGCCGCGCTCCGTGTTTATCGTGCATCACTACACATCTCATGCAGGGGTTTCATGTGCGATCCACATAATTACTTGTTCAGGCCTGTCCCATACCAGGCTTGCGGTTAGCACGTTGTTCATGCCACTAGACGCACAACACAATGTTCTAGTCCTTATATGCCAGTGACCAGACCATCCACAACCCTGCACCTTCAGTGCCTGCATTCCTTTGCAGTCTAGCACCTCCAGTGCTACAGCCATCCACACCATTTTTCTGGTCACGGCTAGGGGTTTTATTTCATGAATATAAGTATATACATACATAAAATAGTTCATGGCTCAAAACTTGTTTATTTCACATTTCACAGATAACCAGTCTAGTACTGCCAATTCATAAATCAATCATTCTCAATCTTTCACATGCAATATTGCCTATATTCAAGGTTATATTATAACAACATTTAAAATATAGGTTCAAGATGACCAAGGATATGACTTGCCTTCCGCGTCGTAAAATACAGCAGTCGATGACGGGTCAACAGCAAAATCTTCAAAGTCAGCTTCTGAATCTGCTCGACGACAAACAAACACACAATAATTACTTTTAATATTAAAATGTTTTATGACTTATATGCAGAAATGCTCAACAAGAATGATTGAACTAAACTGGGGATAATTTGAACTGCAAACTGAACTGAGTCGAGATTCTAGGGTTTCAAGGAATTTGGGCTAAGGATGGTGATTAGATAATCCTAGGGTCTCAGGATTTCAATAGGGATAACAATTTTGTGGTTGGTTTAATCAAAACAACGAATGTCAACAGATCAACATTCGGATCAAAGCTTGGACATAGCTTTAAGAAAAGCTAGGATGCTTATCTCAAGTTGTGGTAGTAGAAGAAAATGTAGATCACAACTCTACAAATTCAGTGGACAAAGTGGATTTCAAATTACACAACCAGAAGTGGGTAAATAAGGTCAATGCCACTGGCTGACAAGCTCTGGCATAGAGCTAACAATGCCAAAAACTAGGGCTTAGCATAACTTTTGATCTGGAGCTCCAAATGATGCACCACTTTGTCTGGGAGGTAGGCATTGATAGCAGGAACAATTAAGTCAACAGGATCTAGGGCAAGAAATGGCTGGAAAGCAAGAAATTTGATGATGAACAGAGATGAACTGGCTGCACTGGAGCTATTCTGGACAAAAACTTGGCAAAGCTATAACTTCTGATCTAGGCTGATTTAGGTGTCAGGCTAGAAGACAAAAATGCTCAGGAGGCTAAGGCACATCTAAATGACAAGGTGTTTTGGGCTGAAATGGCCGGGAACACTTTTCCGGTCATCGGCGCCGGAGAAGAAACACTGGATTTGGGCATTTCCAACACAGGCCGTTTGAACTCGATTCCTTGCTCTAGGAGTGATAGAAGGGTATGAGTAAGCTACTGGCGACGTCAATTTGGTTGGAGGATCGCCGTTGTGGCTTGGCGACGAGAGCCAGCAACTGATAAATTGCAAAATTGGGGATAGCTTCAAATTGGGCTCAAATGATTGTTCTAAGTTCACAAGCATGCTTGATTTAGCTTGCTGATCAATTTTGATTACAGATACGAAAGCTAATTTGGAGTAATTCGAGCTACATTGCCGGAACAGGGCATTTAGCAATCCCGGCGATCACCGGCGATAAGGTGCAAGGTAATCCAATTAGATGGTACAGCACGATGAGGGAGACGAGGGGAACTCACAGATGCTGTTAATTTGGCAGGAGGTGCTGCGGTTGAGGCTGTCACTGTGAAGCCTCTTGCTGGACTCGCCGGAGAAGACGACGACAGCGAAGAAGTTTGTAAATCTAGCTAAGTTCTGGTGATGAGGAAGTGACACAAGATATGGCTGTTTATATAGAGCAGTGGGCGTAGCTTGCAAGGAAGTAATAGCATTGAATTTGATGTTAGTTAATATGAGTTGCCGGGCACAGATGTAGCAACGGCGAACGGTGACGCGACGGCGCACTGGCGAGGCAAAACTGTTGCTACATTGGGACTCAATCGTGTCGGGCGGTGCAAAGCGGTGGCGACAACGGCTTGGCAAGGCAAGCGACGTGGCAAGAAGATGATGACAGCAGTCCCTGCTGGTCGCGCGGGGAAGCAGGCGCTGGTCGTCGACGTAGCAGCCACCTTGCCACGGCACTGGCTGGAGCGAGGACACGTGCGTAATGGCATGCACGATCACAAGTGCGGCGAAGCTTGGCCGGCGGCGAACGTGCACGGCGCAAGGAAGCAAAACACGGCGAGGCTTCTGGTCGTGTACAGCAGTATACGGCCTGGTCGAAAATGGATTGAACTGCAGTTTTAATTCTTTGAGTTTTGGACTGAAATGTAAATCTGGAGATTTGGAAGGTTTAGACTGAAATTAATTTCACTAATCTGGTAGATTATATTCAACAAGGTATTTGGCAAAGGTAATTGATAAGATTTGACACATTTGAATAGTTTTTGATACAAACTGAAAATAGGGTAATTTAGGGTAAAATAAGGTTTAAGTTTTGTCGATTTCGAATTCTGGCATTTAGGGTTCGATTTTGATATCTGCACAGAAGAGAAACTTGTGGCAAATAGCATTTTGAGAAGATTTGCCGAAGAGATTTTGAGTTTGAAGTTAATCTGGGGATTCTAGCCTTTTTGGGTTTTCAGATATCAGATAAGGACTAATTTGCGATAACTCTTGGACTGATTTGTGAAAAGAGTCTAGATGGTGAAATCTGGCTGTCAACTTTTTAGATTAAGGTATTGACATACCCATGATTATATTCCAGGAATAATCCAGTCTGAACTTGGTCAAGATTCGGATTAAATCTGTATTTCTGAAACTTAGAGTATTTGGGTAATATAAGGTATTTCTGTTTTCGAAAACAGAAGAAGTTGATAAATCTGGAATTTAGAGATAGAATTGCATCTAGGTTCTGAAGGCTTTTAAGTTCAGAGTAACTGATAGATGACATCTGAACATTCTGATCTTGATTTGAGGTCACAGGATAGATTTTGGAGATTTTAGGGCTTAGGATAGATACTGATCTGGCTATTACTACAGATACATGCATGCATGCTATTGATGAAAAAGGAAATTTTCACCCCTAACTTAGGGTGTTACACCTCCCCCATGGCCCTTTGGTTTGGGGAAGGGGCGGTTGGCCCTCGGGGGGTCGCGCAAGCCGCCTCCGCCCTCGAGGACAAAAGTGTCCTGAGGCCGTGGCTCGCTACATGCCCCTTGCCTGGGGCATTTGGGGGGATCCCTGGCCCCCCGGTCGATGGGGGCGGGAGCCCCCTGGGTCTTCTTCCAGATATCGTCTTCCTCCGCCCGAGCGTACTTTTCGAGCACGTTGAAGAGCTCGTCGGCGGAAGAGGGGCAGCTCCGAGAGAGCCTTCGGTGGAGCTCCCCCGGGAGGATGCCGCTTTTGCAGGCTTCGATGACCGTAGAGTCGGGGACGTGGGCCACTTTGCTCTTCACCTGGGCAAAGCGCTTGAAGAAGCTTCTGATGGTTTCCCCCGTCCTCTGCCGGACAGTGTACAGCTGCGAGGAGTCCAGGGGACGCACGTAGTTCCCCTAGAAGTTGGCACAGAACTCCCGCTTAAGCTGCGAGAAAGACTTGATGGAGCCGGCCTTCAGGTTGTAGAACCAGGAGCGGGCGATGCCGGAGAGGTAGAGGGGGAAGACGTTGCACTGTACTGACTCGTCCCCCCCGGCCGCGGAGATAGCAGTGGAGTAGACCAGCACGAACTCGTAAGGGTCCGCCTCACCGTTATAGTGTTCGATGTGTGGCGGGCGGTAGGGCCGCGGCCACCGGATGCTACGAAGTCTTCGGCACAGGGGATGGTTGGCCCCCTGCACTTCCCGGGGAGAGCCCCGGTCGTTGTCTTCTTTCAAGGGACCTTCGTTGTCTGAGTCTGGAAGCGGTCCGAGAGGTCCGCCAGAATGGCGGTGGCGACGCTTTTCCTCCGGACCGGGACTGAGTTCCCGGACGTCCGGGCTCTCCGCCGGAGAGATTGGCTCTTCAGTGGGTCTCTTCCCCCGGCCCGTGCGAGAGCGAGGCTCCCCGCGCCCGCGGCCGGGGGGAAGTTCTTCCCCGCGCTCTGGTGAATGCATTCGCTCGACCTCCCCTGGGGCGAAACGGACCTGTCCCGCCGAGGGAGGGAGCTCGTGCGCTGTAGCTTCCGGAGCCGGTTGGGGCGAGCCCCCTGCGACGACCCCCGGGACCAGAAAGGGGGATGCCCCTGTATCATCCGGAATCGGGGAGGGGGCGCCCGCGGCGACGCCTGGAATCGAAGTGGAGGGGGCCCCAGTGGCCACTGTGGGACCCTCATTTGAGGATTCCAATGGCAACCGCCCAGGTGGATTGCACGCAGAAAGGTACATCACAAGCTCACAACAACAGGATTTACTTTAAACAATAAGTCAAATAGATAAAACAAGTACAAGGTCACGAGGACCACTATTACAGTATCATAAAGCCAAGAATGGCATTAATTAAAGTTGATACAAAGTAGAGAGTTTTTCATAAATCAAGAATCAAAAACGATAATACGAAAGCAATAACAAAGGTCTTCATTTCCTTCTGCAGCGGTTCGGCTCGGGCCTTTACCACATCGAACTCAACTTGGCGCATGACCCTCCTAGAAGCACAAATCGTCTGGACAGGTTCCTTCCTCTTCTCGGTGCTCAAGGCTAAAGGGATCGGGATCCTTGAATCTTTTCTTCTGAATTTGTTTGTAAAGGCAAGGGTGAGCATATTTTCCACAATGCTCAGCAAGTCCCGTTATGAGAATGCAGATACATAGATGAGGGGTTTTCAAGAAAAGGGGTCTTGGTTTTATATATATAGTAATAGAGTAGATTTTCACTCTCATTTTGAAGAAAAGACCTTTGTTTTCAAAAGCAGGGCTTTTAAAATCCTAAGCTAGATTTTCTGAAATGTTGTGTGTGGCGGTCTTTCATGAGTCACCACTTTACTCAAATTTTGTGAAGAACCTTCCAAAAGCTACTTGTGCTGCATCGACGTGGATAGAATCCACAGCGCGCAGACTCCATGACCTGGGCGCTCAGAGTATCCGATACTTTTTAAACTTTGCAAAGGTGTACTACCTTAATCCACCAATCACTCAGCTTTCAAGTCAGGCCAACTCCCTGCGACTTTTACGCATGTGACAAGGCTGAAGTGACACAACAGTTTACAGTCCTAGTATTAACTATTTCCCTGCCCGTTAAATAGACAGTTAAGTCTCAAGTACCGTTGTGGGTCCTCCCCACTGCCTTACTTCCTAGCTTGGGCCTATGTTCTCGCAAGACACATAGCCTCTCTTGATTACAGTCGCGCACGACTTAATCTGGCATAGGGCGTCTTCCTTCTTTCCACCTTTTCCTCTCATGATTTTTCTGAACTCACATCACTCGTGGCCTTCTGCGGCCCACCAGTTCTCGCAAGAAACTGGACCGACAACCATTGCAGGGAAAAGCTAACACTAAAGAGAGCTACTAAGTTGCGCCCGTCCCATAAACAGGCAGGTGGTTGGTACGTTTTTCATGCCGCATAGAAGCACAACACAAGGTTCTAGTCATTATGAATCTTTAGTGAGGAGTCTTTCACATTCCCAGTGCGCACACAGCACTATCCAATCAAACCATCCTCACTATCGATTCCAATCACATTTTCTTTCACAAAAAGGGGTTTTGAACATGCTTTTCTCATATGTGACCATTCAACATTTGTCATATAATCTTTAAGCATAGCATAGCCTAAGCATGATAATCTAGGGTAACAAGGGTGCAGGGGTATTCAATGTCAAAAGGTGCTTTACAATCATTTAGGTCATATCTAGTCATCTTTATTGAAACATAACTCTTATTTGAATCTAAGGCATGCATATACTTGAAAACGGTTAACATACTTCATTTCAAAATAGTAGGCTAGACATGATCAAGGGATTGAGACTTGCCTTGCAATGTTGGGTCTAGTTACTTGGGTAATTCTTCGAAGATTTCTTCCGCTCCTTCAATGTCTGGTTCCACGGCGGATACAGATAATACACACATACACTACATAAGCATACAAAAGATAGTCTTTATGGGAAATGATACATAAAATATGTCATGAATGCAGGGGAAAGGTTTGGACAAGGTTGCTTGGATGCTGATTGAAGAGATGAGCTCGAAAGGGGTTGAATGTCGAAAAGCTGACATTCGGTCCACGGATTGACATAGCCTTAAGTTGGTCTTAGGTAGGTTTTCTGGAAAAGTTACAGTAGAGAAAGTTGTAGAGATTAACTCCAGGAATCTAATGGACAAGGTGGCATTTCAATTGCTCAAGTGTAACAGGTATAAACCATCTAATGCCACTGTTGGACATGCACTGACATAGTGCTAGACATGGCTGGGAACTAGGGCATGGCATAACTTTTGATCCAGGGCTTCAATTGATGAACCACTTTGTCTGGGGGTTAGGCCTTAGCAACAGGAACAAAACTCTCAACAGGCTCGAGGGCAGAAAGTGGCCAGAGGGTGGCCAAATTCGGTGAGCAAACACGGTGGCCTGAGTTACTGGACAGTGATCTTGGCATTGAAATAACTTCTGATCCAGGTCGATTCAGGGATCGAGCTAGTAGACAATTTTGCTCAGGGTACCGAGATCTATCTAAGGGACAAAGTGTGCGGGGCTAGATCGGCTGGGGAGAAATTCCGGCGACCGGCGCTGGAGAAGACGACACTGGAGATTGGGGGTTTTCTATTTAAAGACTTTGAGCTCGATTCTTTGCTCAGGGAGTGAGAGGGTGAGGTGTGAAGGCTACTGGTGGGGTTAAATCCACCGGAGGATGGCCGGAGAAGCTTGGCAGCGTGAGCCGGTTTGCTGGTGGCGCGCAATCTACGGGAAAGCTACAATCTCAGCTCAATTTCAAAATCCAAGTTCGTAGGCTTGCTCAAAGGGTTGCACTGAACATCTTTCACCACTGGCACGAGGTTTAATTCGGATCGAATCGAGCAGTATTAAAGAAACAGGGGATTTGGGATATTCCGGCGATCGCCGGCGTTAGGGTTCGCCGGGGGCCAATTAAACGCTATGATACGGAGAGGGAAACGAGATGAACTCACTGGTAGTCTTAGATTGAAGAGAGGAGCTTCGGGCGAAGCTGGCATCGTGAGCTCCTGAGGTGGCTCGCCGGGGAAGAAACCGTTCACTGCGGCGCTGTGGAAGCTGCTACTCTCTGGTGCTATGGTTGAAGCAATGAAGCTACGGGGTGGTGCGAAGTGATTCTGGGCAAGGGAGGGAGCTTATATAGGCAATGCGCTGAGCTCGGGAGTTGAAGCATATCGGGCGGGATTCGTGGTTGACACCGGAGAAAGCTTCAAGACGACTTCGGGACGCGGCAAGGACTGAGCCAGAGAAGAAGAATCACGCGAAATCGGGCTGGAGCAGGGCGACGAGATCATTGGCTTCGGCATGGCTGCAACGTGGCGTTGCTTTGCTGCTGCTGGAGCACGCGCGCGCGGGAGAATCACGGCAAGGCGCGCTGAGGTTGCTCCACGGTGGTGGCACGGTTGCGCACAGGTGGCTCTACGTGGCGGTGACGGTGGCTGCGGGCGAGACTTCGTCGGCGGCGAGTCCTGCGGCGAGGCGAGGTGGCGAGGCTCTGGTCGTGCAACCTGGAGCTCTGGTCGAGAGCAACGACCAGGGGCTTGGAGAGCTAGGGCTGATTTGCAATTTCGTAAACCTTCACCAGGGACTGTCCTGCAAGGATTTGGACTAATCTGCAAGGTTTTCTTTCGGGATCTTGGGCCTATTTGCAAATATGGAGATCTAAGGGGCTGATCTGAGTTCTGGTTTTGCAGGTGAGTGCTACTAATTCATTTGGACTCATCCAGCAGGAAAAATGGTGAAATCCAACAAGATCTGGTGGTTTTGACAAAAATCGAAAACAGGGTAATTAGGGTAAACAGGGTAATTAGGGTTTGAAACTTTGGCGAGGCTGAAACTAGGGTTTCGGTTCAGTTTTTGGAATTCTTCCTGAAGAGAAAAATGTCTAGAATAGTGAATGGGAGATATTCACTGAATCAGATCAAAGTTTGGAGATGGTCTGAAACTTTTGGTCTTTTTGAGCTTCTGACAAATCTAAAAAGGACTAATCCGCAATGCTTTTGGACTAAAAAGCGAAAATGGTCTGAAAGGCGGAGTTTGGTTGCCAACTTTTTGAATTAAGGTGGTGGCACACCTGAGATCATAATTCTGAGATAAAGATCAAAATGGGGTTGAGACATCCAAGAATCCAATGAACATATACCGGCTGACAAGCTAAAGAGATGGCAAAATTTGGGATGTTACAACCTACCCTCCTTAAAAACAATCTCGTCCTCGAGATTCTGGTAGGTCTGAAAACAGGTAAGGGAAATATTGATGCAGTCCCTCTTCCCTTTTCCATATTGACTCTTCTTCTGATTGGTTGTTCCATTGAATTTCTGCACAATCGAATGGTCCTTGATTTCAATTTCCTTTCACTGACCTCTAACACTTTAATTGGGTAATCCTGATGTGTCAAGTCTGGTCTCTTCCTTAGGAAATATCTGTTATGTTAGCTTCTTTAGGTACTTCCTAAATTGAGGCATATGAATTCGTCATGAACTCCTGCTAATTCGAGTAGTAGCTTTAACTTGTATGCTACTTCTCCTTGTTTCTCTGGAATCCTGTAGGGTCCAACGTATTTTGGGCTTAGTTTTCCTTTCATCCTAAATCGTTGTACTCGTTCTTAAGGTGTTGCCTTGAGATATACGTATTCAACTTTCTCGAAAGATAATTTTCCTTTTTCTGTTGTTATAAGCATAACTCTTCTCGTCTTGGCTGTACAGTCTTCGCCTTCTCTTTAATAATTCGTACATGAGTTCCTACGTCTTGAGCTATTACTGAGCTGATTAGTTGTCTTTCTCCAACTTCAGACCAATGTAAAGGCATTCTACACTTGCAACTGTATAGAGTCTCAATCGGGAACGTCTGCAAACTAGTATGGTAACTATTGGTGTGGTGAATTTTGTGTATGGCAAGCATAACTCTCATGAAATTCCATATTTGAGCACACATGCTTGCAGCTTATCCTTCGGTATTTAATTCACTAGTTCTATCCATCTTCCAGTTTGAGGGTGGTAAGCTGTGCTGAAGTTCAACCTTGTTTCTGGGGTTTCATGCAGACTTTTCCAAAATCTTGTAGTGGGTCATGCTTCCACGATCTGATACAATCCTCTTGGGTATACCTTGTAGCGTCACGGTCCTTGTCATGTAAATTTCTGCCGACTTGGCACTATCGTAAGTCATCTGCTCTAGTATGAGGTACGCTACTTCTGCTAGTCTGTTCACGATCATCCACACAGAGTCATATGTATTCTTCGGAAGTCCTATGATAAAGTTTTATTCTAACTTCTTCTCACTTCCACTCTAGTATGGTTAGTGGCTGTAACAATCCTGTTAGTCTTTGATGCTTGGTCTTCATCCTTTAACATGTGTCACACTTTTACCATATACTCGGCACTCTCTATCCGTGCAACTTCACCAAAATTAATTCTTCACGTCCGAATACTTCCGGGGTGAATAGAGTATGTGGTGTTATGAATTTCTTTCAAAATTAGTGTTTCGATCTCCTTAACCTCTAGAACATACGTCCTTTTATCATGCCAAATTGCACCTTGTTCATCTTCTCGAAATTCTACTGCTTTTTCGATCCTCATATTCTCTTTGATCTTATGAATTCCTTAATCATTTCCTCATGATTTTCGAATCTCTTCTTCCAAGGTTGGTGTAACTGACAATGTATATGGCCACAGAACCTTGATTTACTGATTCAATCATTTGCTGATGCAATCCTTCATTAACTCTAGTGCAACAATGCTGCTGCAGTAAACCTTTCTGCTCGAAGTGTCTGCAATGACACCAACTTAACTAGGATGGTAATGCATGTCTAGGCCACAGTTCTTTATTAACTCTAGTCATCAACACTGCCTCATGTGCAAATTCTATTGGGCAAACATACTTCAAGTTCTTGCGGTCTAAGTAGATTTCACATCGATTCCTTGGTAGGTAGTATCTCCAATTCTTGAGTGTATGAATCACTGGTGCTAACTCCATGTCATGGGTCGGATAATTCTCCTCATGCGACTGCAGTTGCTTGGATGCAAGTGCGTCTGTTCTTCCTCCTTGCATTAAGACACAACTCAGCTCACGCCTAGATGCATCTCAACATATCTCAAAATTCTTCCTATTATCAGGGAGTACTAGAATTGGTGTAGTTGTTAGCCTTTGCTCCAATTCTTCGAAACTCTTCTGACAATCTTCTGTCCACTTAAATTGGACATCCTTTTTCAACAAGCTAGTGGGCGGCTTGGCTAGCTTGGAAAAATCCTTCAATGTATCGGTAGTAGTGCTCAGCTAATTTAGGAAAACTTTTGACTTCTGTCACTGATTCTGGTCGCTTTCATTCTTTTACGGCCTCGACTTTTAACTCGATCTATTTGTATTCCTTTGACTGCTATGTGGTGACCTAAAAATGAAATTCCTGTGTCCGAATTCACGCTTATCCAGTGTAGCATAAAATTATTACTACCTTAGTTTATCCAAAGCTGTTCATAGGTGGTCAGCATGTTCCTCTTGGTCCTTGACTGACATCCGACATGGTGTTTAGATACGGGTGCCGTCCCAAGTTTCAATTCAACATTGAGTTCAAAACCTTAATCAGGGGCTTTTCCGGTAACTCTTTTGGAAATACGCTCGGGTATCTTCCAATTTCTGGTTTACTTCTTTCTTCGAACTGTGCAGGTTTTGGGCTGGGTGTTCTACTAACATTCTCTCAGGATTGGAACAAAACTTCTTTTCCATTAGGACCAGTAAGGGCAACGGCCTTACGCTCACAATCCATTTGTCTGTTATGTTCTAACAACCAGTCTATTCCAGATATAACATCTCAACCAAGTAGTTCTAGTGCCAGTAGTTTAGCAGGGAACTTCTTTCTGCTCATATTGAATTTTACTCCTTCACACACTGACTTTTACTGACATCCTAGAGTCGGGAAACTGGATAGTGATAGGATACACTAGACACGTCATATTCGGTCTACTTTAAATAGCAAAAATTTATGTCTGACGGCCTCCTTCTTCCTTTGATGTGACATAGTTGATTCTACCTTGAGTTGGTGTTGGGTTCCCTCGATCTCTTCTATGGTTAGTTTGGAAATCTTTCTCTTGCAGTTGGGGCTTTTTGTCCATACTGTTGTATTGGGATTTGCGTCTGAACTACAGGTGTCATTGACCTTCACTTCTCTTGGCTATTGGATCTGGCGAATTCCTCTAGGGGATCTCTCTCAGGGGTGATCGAATCGTCCACAATGATAGCAGTGTGGGGATAATCACGCTGATAGTGGCTTCTGTGACAAGCCGGGTACTTGGCTGTCGTGGGTCTTGGGTACTGTAGATTTGGCTGATGCAGCTTGGGTCTTTGACAGATGCATGCATATTCCTTCACCTGAAATGATGTGGCCTAAGAAAGGAATACCCTTCAGCCAGAAGGCATACTCATCCAACTTGGCGTACCACTGATGATATGCTAGCTTCCTTAACACTAGTCTGAGATGTTGAACATGCTCTTTTTCCGTCTTGGAGAAATTGAGAATATCATCCACGACCATAATAATGAACTTGTCTAGGTATTCCATGAGAACTTTATTCATCAGGTTCATGAATTCCACTGGTGTATTCCTTAGTCCGAATGGCATCACTGTGACCTCATACAATCCATATCTTGTCATGAATACAGTCTTTGGGATATCTTCTTCTCTAATTTTCGGTTGATGATAGCCGGATCTCAAGTTGATCCTTGAAATTATTTTCGTTCCTTTGAGTTAATCAAAGAGATCATCGATCCTTGGTAGAGGGTACTTTGTTTTTGATTGTCATATCATTCAACTTCCTGTAGTTGATATCTTTCCTCTTGGCGAACAGCATTACATTGGGGTTCATTATCCAAAACAGTATTGCATTGCATTTCATTGCGTTGCATTGGGATTCCCCAAGAACTTGTTCTGATGAATCCTTTTTCTTCCAATTCTTCCACTTGCTTTCTCATCTCTTCCTATTCCTGATTCGTCATACATGCAAGTTTCCTTGCGCATGGGGCTGATTGTGGTTCCAACTTGACGGCAAACTCTATACTTCAGTCTGGTGGCATTCCAGGGGATTATTTCAGGAAAAACTTACAGGTGCTCGTTGACTACTGAGACATCCTCTACTTTGATCTCTTCAACACTGTTCAAGCTGTCCACACGGTTGATTAGTATAGATCTTTCTTTTCCTCTTTTCTCTCCTTTTCTTTTATTTTATTTTATTTTATTTTCTTCTTCTTTTCCTTTTTCTTTTCTTTTCCCTTTCCCTTCTCTTTTCCTTTCCCTTCTGCGCAGAATGTGACTTGTTCTCTTTCGGTCTTTTTCTCACAATCTATCTGGCCTCTGCGTTTTGCTAGCCAACCTATTCCAAGAATTATGTCTAACTCTTGAAGATTCAGAACTAGCAAATTTGCCAGGAATTCTAGGTTGCCGATACAGAAGGCAATATTTCTACAGATGGATTTGATTGGCACTCTAGCTCTAGGGGATTGGATTGGATTAGAATGCTCTAAGATCTGGTTCTGCACTGACATTGCCTGCTGTCTATTTTGCTCTATTCAAATCTGCACGTCATTGACGTTTCCTCCTTGTGGCATAACAGATGACAATCTGGGTTGATTGTGGTTGGTACAGTCTCTGTAATCCTCATGTTACTGGTATCTTCCTCGGACTTTCTATCATGAGATTTTCCTCTATTGTTAACCAAACTGCTCTAATAGGTGGTCAAAGAAATGATTGCTGACTCGGAGGGAAACACAGATAGGGTACAAGCGGAAAACTGAGATCAATCCATGAGACAGGGATTGGAAAGTGCAAGATGCTTTTCATAAATTATAAAATACATAGTTTTGCTTCTACGGCTTATAGGAATGTTTAGCAATCAACACACATCAAGACAAGCAACTTCTACACAAAAGATCTAACGTCTATTGTGGTTAGGCACAAAAGGTTAAACCAGGGAAAGTCTGGGATCACACGTCGGTATTGGAAGAATCATAAGGCTCTACCTCTTCTGAGTCTTCTTGATCTTCATCTGCGTCCATCAGGTCCAATTCCTTGTTCTGGGATTTCGTAGACTACTACTGAAGCACGAAAGCTGTCTAAGGGGACATAACGCAAAAATACCTAAAAGTTGGAAATAATGTTTAAAGCTTTTTCAAATAATCAAAAAGAATAACTACATAATATATTTTTCTTAGACAAATTAGGTTTTCACAAATAGATTTTAGTCAAATACTCTAACGATTTTTTTTTAGGGACGCCAATGTCTATAGAAGGGTCACGTCCTACAGTCGAGCCTTTTGCTCTGATACCAGATTCTGTGGGACCCTCATTTGAGGATTCCAATGGCAACCGCCCAGGTGGATTGCACACAGAAAGGTACATCACAAGCTCACAACAACAGGATTTACTTTAAACAATGTCAAATAGATAAAACAAGTACAAGGTCACGAGGACCACTATTACATTATCATAAAGCCAAGAATGGCATTAATTAAAGTTGATACAAAGTAGAGAGTTTTTCATAAATCAAGAATCAAAAACGATAATACGAAAGCAATAACAAAGGTCTTCATTTCCTTCTGCAGCGGTTCGGCTCGGGCCTTTACCACATCGAACTCAACTTGGCGCATGACCCTCCTAGAAGCAAAAATCGTCTGGACAGGTTCCTTCCTCTTCTCGGTGCTCAAGGCTAAAGGGATCAGGATCCTTGAATCTTTTCTTCTGAATTTGTTTGTAAAGGCAAGGGTGAGCATATTTTCCACAATGCTCAGCAAGTCCCGTTATGAGAATGTAGATACATAGATGAGGGGTTTTCAAGAAAAGGGGTCTTGGTTTTATATATATATAGTAATAGAGTAGATTTTCACTCTCATTTTGAAGAAAAGACCTTTGTTTTCAAAAGCAGGGCTTTTAAAATCCTAAGCTAGATTTTCTGAAATGTTTGTGTGGCGGTCTTTCATGAGTCACCACTTTACTCAAATTTTGTGAAGAACCTTCCAAAAGCTACTTGTGCTGCATCGACGTGGATAGAATCCACAGCGCGCAGACTCCATGACCTGGGAGCTCAGAGTATCCGATACTTTTTAAACTTTGCAAAGGTGTACCACCTTAATCCACCAATCACTCAGCTTTCAAGTCAGGCCAACTCCATGCGACTTTTACGCATGTGACAAGGCTGAAGTGACACAACAGTTTACAGTCCTAGTATTAACTATTTCCCTGCCCGGTAAATAGACAGTTAAGTCTCAAGTACCGTTGTGGGTCATCCCCACTGCCTTACTTCCTGGCCTGGGCCTATGTTCTCGCAAGACACATAGCCTCTCTTGATTACAGTCGCGCACGACTTAATCTGGCATAGGGCGTCTTCCCTCTTTCCACCTTTTCCTCTCATGATTTTTCTGAACTCACATCACTCGTGGCCTTCTGCGGCCCACCAGTTCTCGCAAGAAACTGGACCGACAACCATTGCAGGGAAAAGCTAACACTAAAGAGAGCTACTAAGTTGCGCCCGTCCCATAAACAGGCAGGTGGTTGGTACGTTTTTCATGCCGTATAGAAGCGCAACACAAGGTTCTAGTCCTTATGAATCTTTAGTGAGGAGTCTTTCACATTCCCAGTGCGCACACAGCACCATGCAATCAAACCATCCTCACTATCGATTCCAATCACATTGTTGTGGTATTAGGAATACCCCGGCAAGTTTTGAAGACGAACCTAGCGGAGATTACGCAGCGCGCGTTGACCGGGTGACCGGTCCTCCCCCGCCGGACAAACACAAGAATTGACACGTGGATTTATACAGGTTCGGGTCCCGGTGGGGGCCCTAGTCCTGTTGACGCGCTCCAGACCGGAGCCGGCTGGGGAGGCTCTCTCCGGGGGAGAGGCTTCCGGAGAACGTCTGTGAGTTTAGCTATTCCAAATAATAATGAGCTGATCGTTTACAATAGAGGGGTACAAGGGCTATTTATAGCCCCAAAAAGAAGCAAAAAGCCTAAACTACCCCGGAAGCCACCGTCGGATTGAAGGGTAGGACCGTCCTTCTTCCGGTCAAACGTCTTGGATGCTTGACAGGTGGTCGCTGATTCCCGAGGCGTCCCTCGCGTGACCTGCACGTGATAAACAAACAGGGATTTTACCTTTTAGGAGGGCGATGACGTCCGGGACCCCTTCCGGACAGCAGGGTCCCGGGAGCCTAAAAGGCGGCGCCCGTGGTAGGCACCGGGGGCCACTGTCAGCGGGCGAATGGCGGCGCCCGGGACTCGCCCGGGGGGCATGGTCCCGGGAGCCAAAAGGCGGCGCCCGGGACATACCCCGGAGGCACGGTCCCGGGAGCCTAAAAGGCGGCGCCCGGGACATACCCCGGAGGCACGGTCCTGGGAGCCTAAAAGGCGGCGCCCGGGGCAGGCACCGGAGGCCACTGTCCCCAGGCAAACGGCGGCGCCCGGGACCCGCCCGGGGGGGCACGGTCCCGGGGGCCGAAAGGCGGCGCCCGAGGCAGGCACCGGAGGCCACTGTCCCCGGGCAAATGGCGACGCCCGGGACCCGCCCGGGGGGGGCACGGTCCAGGGGGCGAAATGGCGGCGCCCGGGGCAGGCACCGCAGGCCACTGTCCCCGGGCAAATGGTGACGGCCGGGACCCGCCCGGGGCGGCACGGTCCCGGGGGCCAAATGGCGGCGCCCAGGGCAGCCACCGGAGGCCACTGTCCCCGGGCAAATGGCGACGCCCGGGACCCGCCCTGGGGGGCACGGTCCCGGGGGCCAAATGGCGGCGCCCGGGGCAGGCACCGGAGGCCACTGTGCCCGGGCAAATGGCGGCGCCCGGGGCAGGCACCAGAGGCCACTGTCCCCGGGCAAATGGCGACGCCCGGGACCCGCCCGGGGCGGCACGGTCCCGGGGGCCAAATGGCGGCGCCCGGGGCAGGCACAGGAGGCCACTGTCCCCGGGCCAATGGCGGCACCCGGGACCCGCCCGGGTGGCACGGTCCCGGGAGCCAAAAGGCGGCGCCCGGGACATGCCCCGGAGGCACGGTCCCGGGCGCCTAAAAGCCGGCGCCTGGGGCAGGCACCGGAGGCCACTGTCCCCGGGCAACCATGAACTTACCTGGACGACCGCGTGGAGATTTCCCCCAACAAAAGCCCCCCATGCCCTTCGGGGACGAAGCTTGAGCCCCCGGAGGGAATGGTTACGGTACCGGGAAAATCTCCGGGCGAAACCTCCGGGCGAAAATCACCGGAGCCCCGGCGACGCTTCGGTTTCAGTGCCGGGCGCTTTATGGCCGCGCCGTTTTTGCAATAAATGCACGCGCGGTTCGAACCAGCGTCTCGATTTACGCGCCTATCCCTTCGTTTCCCGCGCACGGTTTGAATTTCAGTGGTCCAGATTGCTCCGAGGGGGCCACGTGGTGAGCATCTAGATCACGGCCAGCCTCTATAAATAGGGCCTTGGGGTGCTCCGGTAGCTCATTCCAAATTTTCCAACTCCAGCTTCAGCTCTCCCGGTAGCGCTCTCCCGGTAGCATTTTCGGTAGCTTCCTCCGGTAGCGAGCGTCCGGGAGCTTTAGTCAACCTCCTGAAAAGTTAGCCACCGAAAAAAGAAAGAACTGACCTAATGGCGCCCAAAGGTCGAGTGAAGACCACGGAGGTGCCCTCGGAGGAAATCCCCGTGGATTTCCTCTGGGCCTCCGAGTTCTCGGTCTCGGACGCGGAGTCCCTGGTCGAGAAGGGCGTCGTTGGAGAGGGGGACATCCGGGTCCCCCTGAAGAACGACGGAGCCCCCCGTCCCAGGCCCGGAGAGGTCGTGGCCTTCGAGGCCTTCCTCGAGGCGGGGCTCCGGCTCCCGGTGCATCCGATGCTCCGGGAGTTTCTCAAAGAGTACGGGGTGGCTCTCAACCACCTCACCCCGAACGCGCTCGTCCGTATGGGCCTTTTTATATGGCTCTACGAGACAGCGACCGGGCGGTAGCCCACCCTCCGCGCTTTCCGGTACTTCTATGAACCGGCAGCGCGGAGCTCCTACCTGGTGAAGGGAGGACCGAAGTCCCCCTTCGGCTCGGTGATGGTCCAAATGCTGCCCTCCCGGGTGGCGGACTACCTGGCGGCGGCCTCCCGGGATCACTGGGGGGACTGGCTCCGGAGGTGGTTCTACCTCCGGGTCCGGGACGAGGCGGTGGTCTACGCCCCGGAGCCTCCCACCTACAGCCGATCATCCGCACCGAAGCTACCGGTGTGGACGGACGAGGAGTTCGAGCTCCTCGGGAAGGTGGTGCTGGCGAAGAAGGCCCGCTCGATGCGGGACGCCGCGGAGGAGCTGGCGCTCCTGCGGCTTTCCCCCTTCTCACGCGGGGGAAGGGGGATCGGCATGGGCCCGGAGCAGCGGCCTCCGGTGAAGCCGGTGACACGGCGTAAGTACCCTGCACTTTCGCACGTGATTTTTTATGAAAATTGACTAACTCTTTACCTCTTGCAGTGCGCCCGTATCCGGCGGCGAAGGACAAGGCGGAGCACCTCCTGGGGAGGTACTTTGCCGACGAACACGAGCGCATCGTGCGCCTCGTGGGGGAGGGGCCTGTAACACCCCTGTTTTGCTAAACCCTAAAATAGCCAAAATCCACATCCGGACCCCAAAAGCTAATCTGCTTCAGCCATTCCCTTCTAAATGCTGTTCAGAACATTTTTCCCTTCGGGACCATCTCCAAAATCTCACCCTAAAGCTGAGTTTCAAGCCTTGCCATTTTAAAACCCTAATTACCCTAATTACCCTAAACTGTTTTCCCCAATTTTGTCGAAACCCTTCAGATCTTGCCCGATCTTTCCAAACTTTGGCCAGATAAATTCTATTAATCTTTTGCAACTTAGCTGCGAAATCAGATTTCAGATCGGACCCTCAGATCTCCAAATTTGCAAACAGGCCCAAGTTCTATTCAAGTTTTCTTCACAAGACAGCCCCTGGAACAAGTTTCAGAAATTGCAGAACAGCCCAAATGTTATTTTCGAGTCCTTTCGACCAGCGCCTGGTCGTTGCCACGACCAGTGCTCGAGCCACCGTTGCCGCGCTGTGTTCTCGCCGTGCTTGCTCGCCGCCGGCCACCGTTTCTGTCGCCTGTGCCCGTGAGTTGCTGTGCCACCTCCCGCGCACGTGCCAGCAGTGCGTCGCCTTGCCCAGCGGGTAAACAGCCACGCTCCCGAGCTTTGTTTTCGCGCGCGCTCCCGTTGCCGTGGCAGTTGCATGTGTGTACGTGTCGTTGCCGGAGCTACGCTATCGCCTCCACATCTGCGCCGTCCCGGACGAAGTCCCTAGGCAACTGGCAAAGCTGCAGCACCGCCTGAGCGCGATCACGTCGCCGTCGCCGTCGTTGCGCCTGCGCCCGACAAACTTCTCCCCGGCACAAGCAACCGTTGTCGCGTTCACCCTCGCAAGCTCCGTCCCCGTGCCTATTTAAACCCCCTCAACGCTGTGAAGAAGCACAAACTCAGGACTTAGCCAAATTCCCAGTTAATTTCTCACCGCCGTCGAGTTTGCTTTCTTCTCCGGCGAGCAACCTCTGGAGCTCACGGTGCCAGCCCAATCCACTGCACCATTCTTCAAACCAAAGCCACCAGTGAGTTTCCCCTCTTCCACCTGTTCGTGTAATAGCACCCAATTGCACCCCGGCGAACCCTAACGCCGGTGATCACCGGAAAAGCTCAAAACCCCTGCTCCTGCAATGCTACCTGATTTAAGCCAAATTAGCCTTAGTACCAGTAGAAGAAATTGATCAGCATACTCTTTGTAGCAAGCCTACCAATCTGGTTTTCAAAATCGAGCTAAGATCATAGCTCTCCCCAAATCGCGCGCCACCAGTGAACTGGCTCTCGTCGCCAGGCCACGCCGGCGATCCTCCGGCCAAATTAACCCCTCCAGTAGCTTTGTTGTGCCCTAGAGATCATTCCCAAGCTTGGAATTGAGCTCATTCGCCCTGAATCGAAAACCCCCTTTGTCCAGTGTCGTCTTCTCCAGCGCCGGTCGCCGGAATTTGTTCCCGGCCGATCTAGCGCCTGAAACCTTGTCCCTTAGATAGATTCCGGTACCCTGAGCAATATTGTCCACTAGCTCGACACCTGGATCTGCCTAGATTGTGAGTTATGCCTATGCCAAGATTACTGTCCAGTAGCTCAGTTCATGTCCAGGCCACCGTAGTTCATCGCCGGATTTGGCCACCGTCCGGCCACTTTCAGCCCTTGTGCCTGTTGAGTATATTGTTCCTGTTAGTAATGCCTACCTCCCAGACAAAGTGGTGCATCATTTGGAGCCCTGGATCAAAAGTTAAGCCATGCCCTAGTTTCTGGCCATGTCCAGCACCATGTCAGTGCATGTCAGCCACTGGCATTAGCCTTGTTTGACCCCTTCTGGTTGAGTAATTAAAATGCCACCTTGTCCTTTAGATTCCTGGAGTTGTGTTCTACAACTTTCTCTACTATCACTTCTCCAGAAAACCATCCCAAGACTAGTTTCCAGTTATGTCAAAGCCATGAACTGAATGTCGACCCTTCGACGTTCAATCCTTTTTAGCCGTTTCTTCGACCAGAGCCCTTGTGACCTTGCCCTAACTTTTTCCCCTGCATGCATGACTTATTTACTTAATACTTTCTATAGAAACTATTTTCAGTATGCTTATGTGGTATGTGTTTGTGTGTTGTCTGATTGCCGCAGAGTCAGAAGCTGAAGGAGCGGAAGAAGTCTTTGAAGATCCGTCTGAGTTTTTAGACCCCACATTGCAAGGCAAGCCTCATTCCTTTGATCATGTCTCACCCAATATTTACATATGAAGTATATTCACTGTTTCTTACTATGCATGTTTAGTTGAAATACAAGTTATGTTTGAATGACATGAGTAGATATTCCCTAATGAATCATGAAACCCTTTTTGTTATTGAACCTTCTTATGTATGCTTTTGTCACCCTAGGACTCATATACTGAATATCCACATTAAACTTGAAATGGTCAAATGCATGAGAAGTTATAATGAAAACCGTTTTGACAAGAAAACTGATAAAAGGGATCAGTAGTGAGGATTGGATTGTATGGAGAGGGTGCGGTGCGCACCAGGGTATGTGAATGTTCCTCACTATTGGTTCATAAGGACAAGAACCTTGTGCTGTGTCTCTATACGAATTGTAAATGTACCAACCACTTGCCTGGTATGGGACAGGCACAACTCAGTAGCTTTTCGGTATTAGCAGTTCCCTGCATGGTTTGACGATCTGGTTTCTCGCGTGGAAACTGGAAGGCCAAGGTTCGGCCATGAGTGATGTGAGCCAGAAAAATGATGAGAGAAAAAGGCGTGAAAGAAGGAAGGCGCCCTAGACCTGATTAAGCCGTGAGCGGCTGTAATCTTAAATGGTCGTATGTCTCGCGTGGACATAGACCAAGGCTATGTGTCCTGATGGAACATAGACCAGAGAGGCTAGGAAGTAAGGCAGTGGGGAAGACCCACAACGGTACTTGAGACTTAATTGTCTATTTACCGGGCAGGGATACTGTTAATACTGAACTGTAAAGCGTTGCGTGATCTCGGCCTTGTCACATGTGTATAAGTCACATGAAGCTGATCCGACTTGAAAGCCGAGTGAACCAGTGGATTTAAAAAGAGGTACACCTTTGCAAAGTGTAAAAGAAGTATCAAATACTCTGTACTCCCAGGTTCAGGAGTCTTTTCGTAGTGGATGTTATCCATGGGTTATAGCACAAGTAATGTTTTGGAATGTTTTCATAATGCGGTTAACAAAGTAGTGACTCATGGGAGACCACTACATCTAACGTTTTTATTGAAAACCTGTTTAATGTTTAAAGTACTATTTTCATGACAAAGTACTGTTTTATTAAACAAATAACTTGGAAATCTATATATCTCTATCCATATGAAACTAAAACCCTTGAATCATATGTTTCACCCTCATATAAGTACAATTACTATAATCCCCGGAATGAGTGTTGCTGAGCACCAAGTGCTCACCCTTGCATTTACTTCCAACTGTAGAAGAGGGATTCGAGGATCCCGATTCCTTCAGTTATAAGTTCCCGGCAGAAGATGGAAGTGCCCCAGACGAGCCCACGTTCTAGAAGGATTGCGCACCAAGTCAAGTCAGATGTGGGAGGAGCCACTCCAATTCCGCTGCGGATGGAAATCAAGCTTTTCGTTGTTGCCTTGTGCTTTATGCTGTGTGTTCGGTACTTGGATACCGACTCTGGTTCTGACAAACTTGTTATTTTCTTAGCAACTCTACTCAGCGCCATTTTTGGTGCTTTTGTTATGTAATATTGGCCATGTTGGCATGATACTTGTTTAATGTTATTACTATGCTTGTCTGGTTTGGAGCTCATATGTCATCCTGCTGTGTGTAACCTACCTGGGCGGTTACCAAGGTGATCCTCAAATGGGGGTCTCACAGGGCCTCCCCGGAACCTGGAGGAGGAAGTGCCCGAAGACGGGTCTTGAGTGTTTGGGTAGGGGACTAATCTCCCAAAGTGACTCGTTACCGCGGCCGCTGGGGACCGGGTTGCCGCTTACACCCTCAGTCCACGAGGGCTATTCGTAAGCCGCCCTACGAGAGTGCTGGCTCTGTTGTAGGGACTTGTTGGGGCTGGCCCACTTCCTCGCGGGGAGGGCATCCTCGCGGGGAGGGCTTCCTCGCGGGGAGGGCATCGCCGCTAGGGGCGGTAAATAAGAACCTGCAGTGAGACAGTTGAAGAACAAAGGCTATGCATTGATTAACAAAATATACAAAGCCCCCCCTGCGAAACCGCGAAGGGGGGGGAAAAGGAAGCTACAGTGTCCCTCCTCCCCCTCCGGCGTGATCGCTCCGGGGGAGGGGACAGGCCCGTAAGGCTAGACGTAGAACTTGCGAAGTAAACGCAAGTTCCAGGTGTGCTTCAGCTCCTGCCCATGAAGGTGGGAGAGATTGTAGGCCCCCGAGCCTAGGACAGCGGAGATCCAGTAGGGGCCCTCCCACTTGGGGGAGAGCTTACCCTGGGCTTGGGGGTCTGTGACGCGCTTGAGGACAAGGTCCCCAAGGCGGAAAGCTCTCTCGCGCACGCGCTGGTTGTATGCGCGTGACATCTCGCGCTCGTAGATGGCGTGGAGGAGGAGCGCTCGGTTGCGTTCCTCCTCCACGAGGTCTGTTTCCAGCCGCCGGTTGTATTCGTTGGCCCGGTAGGCTGCGGTCGTGGCTCCGTTCAAGAGCTCGACCCGCAGCGACCGGAAGCCGATCTCCGGGGGGAGGACGGCCTCCGCCCCGTAGACCAGGGAGAAGGGAGCACGCCCTGTGGCCCGGGACGGGGTCGTGCGCATCGAGCAGAGGATGCTAGGGAGCTCCTCTGCCCACGCGCCCCGCTTGGAAGCGGTTTGCTCGAGTCTCCGGCGTAACCCCTGTAGGATTACGCCGTTGACTCTCTCGACGGCCCCGTTGCTTTGAGGATGGGCCACTGAGGTGAAGTGGATGACGATCCCCAGGCCTTCGCAGAATTCCCGGAAATAAGCCGAGTCGAATTGGGTCCCGTTGTCCACGGTGATTTCCCGGGGGACACCAAAACGACAAACGACGTTTTTCCAGAAAAACCGCTGAACGGCCCGGGAGGTGATGCTAGCCAAGGGCTCCGCCTCAACCCACTTTGTAAAGTAGTCGACCGCGACTACCGCATACTTGTATCCTCTGGGCGCTGGGGGGAAGGGCCCTAAGAGGTCCATCCCGCAGCGCACGAAGGGCCAAGTGATGGGGATAGTCCGCAGCGCTACAGGGGGGAGGTTCGAGCCCTTGGCCATCTTCTGGCATGCTTCGCACGCGGAGACAAGGTCTCGCGCGTCGCGCATGACTGTAGGCCAGTAGAAGCCTTGCCGAAGGGCCTTGGCGGCGATGGCATGCGGGGCTAGGTGAGAACCGCTGCTCCCCGCGTGAATGTCTTCCAGGAGTTGAAGTCCCTCCGACCGGGGGAGGCAGCGCAGGAGGGCCGAAGCCCCCCACTTGTAGAGCCTTCCCTCCAACAGGAGATATGCCCGGGCTTTGGCCCGGAGGCGCATAGCCTCAGTCTCATTTGGAGGGTCCCCCTCTCCCTTGATGAAGGTGATGAGGGGGTCCATCCAAGATGAAGGCCGGACGATCTCGGCGACCTCCGGGACCGGAGGCTCGGGGCCTGCATCCGGGGAGGCCACCGAGGGCTTCATGATGATTTCCAGGAAGGCCCCCCTAGGGAGCGTTCCCCGGGCGCTTGCTGCCCGCGCCAAGGCACCGGCCCGGTCATTCTCCCTCCTCGGGATATGCCGGGCCTCAAGGCCGTCGAAGTGCTTCTCCATCTTCCGTACTTCCTGCAAGTAAAGACTTAGATTTGCGTCATGGCACAGGTAAGACTTGTCCATTTGGCAGATGACGAGCTGAGAGTCTCCCTTCACTAGGAGGCGCCGGATCCCCAGGGAGCGCGCGAGGCTCATCCCGAGGAGCAGAGCCTCGTATTCGGCGACGCTGTTGGTTGCGGGGAACTCGAGCCGCGCGGCGTACTCGAGCTCCTTTCCCTCGGGGCTCCGGAGGACTACCCCCGCGCCAGCCCCGGCGAGACACAGCGACCCATCGAACAGCAGGGTCCAATGGTCACTGCGTCGGGGCGGCACAGGGAGATCTTCGTCCCCGGACCCAGAGGCGGGAGTCCATTCTGCGACGAAGTCGGCGAGGACCTGCGACTTGATTGTGGAGCGGCCGGTAAGGGACAGGGAGAAGGGGGCAAGCTCGGCCCCCCATTTCCCAATCCGGCCGGTGGCTTCTTTATTCCGCGGTACCTCCCCCAGGGGGAGGGACGACGGGACGGTGATGGGGTGCCCCAGGAAGTAGTGCCGGAGCTTCCGGGACGCCATGACGAGAGCGTAGCAAATCTTCTCCATCTCCGTGTACCGAGTCTTGGCCCCTTGGAGGGCTTCACTGATGTAGTACACGGGACATTGCTGCCCCCTTGCTCCTTCACCAAAACCGCGCTGACGGCAACGGGGGTCGCGGCGAGGTAGAGGAGCAAGGGCTCTTCCGGAGACGGACTCACGAGCATTGGAGGGCTCGAGAGGTACTTCTTGAGGTCGTTGAAGGCTTCCTGGGCCTCGGGGGTCCAGCGGAACCCCTCGAGCCCTCGGAGGATCTTGAAGAACTGGAGGCCCCGCTCCCCTGAACGGGAGACGAAGCGGCTGAGCGCGGCCAGGCTGCCGGAGAGCCGCTGGACATCTTTGACGGAGCGCGGCGGGGGCATGTCTAGGAAGGCCCGGATCTTCTCGGGGTTTGCCTCAATGCCCCGCTGGGACACGAGGAAACCCAGGAGCTTCCCCCCGCGCACCCCGAAGGCGCACTTCTCCGGGTTGAGCTTGAGCCCGAACGCGCGAAGGTTACGGAAGGTCTCGGCGAGGTCGTCGATGTGGGAGGCTGCACGGGGACTCTTGACGACCGCGTCGTCTACGTAGACTTCGACGTTGCGGCCGACTTGATCGTTGAAGACCAGCGTCATCAGGCGCTGGACGGTGGCTCCCGCATTCTTGAGCCCGAAGGGCATGTGGCGGTAGCAGAAGGTTCCGAGGGGAGTTATAAAACTCGTCTTTTCCTCGTCCCCCTCCGCCATCCGGACTTGGTGGTATCCCGAGTAGGCGTCTAGGAAGCTCATCAGCTCGCACCCCGCGGTGGAGTCAACGAGCTGGTCGATCCGCGGGAGCGGGAAGTTGTCTTTGGGGCAGGCGCGGTTAAGGTCGGTGAAGTCCACGCACATGCGCCACTTGCCACTTGATTTCTTGACGAGGATGGGGTTTGCGAGCCACTCAGGATGCAAGACTTCCCGGATGAACCCCGCCTCTTGGAGCCGAGCTATCTCCGTCTTGATGGCTTCTTGACGTTCGAGGGAGAGCTTTCTCAACTTCTGCTTGACAGGGGGGTGACCGGGGGTTACCGTGAGCCTGTGTTCAATAACCTCCCGGGCGACACCCCGCATGTCCGAGGGCTTCCACGCAAAAACATCGGAGTTTTCGCGCAGAAAAGCTGCGAGTTGCGCTGTATGGTCTTGGGGGAGCTCTGCCCCGATTTGGACAGTTTTGTCCTCGTTGCCTGGGGACAGCGGGACCTTCTGGAGGCCCCCTTCCGGACGCGGCTTGAGAAGGGGCCTCCCAGGGGACGGCGCGGCTATGCCTACGTCCGGGGGGGGAGCCTCCCCCCCGGGCGCCTTGATCAGGTTGACGCTTCCTATTGTGGCAGCAGCCCGCTCGTATAGAGCTCGGGCCATGTCTTGGTCCCCCCGGACGTTGATCACGCCATGCGGCCCGGGGATCTTCATGCACAGGTAGTTTTGGTGGGTGGCAGCCCCCAGCCGATTGATCGTAGTCCTCCCCATAATCACATTGTAGGAGGAGGGGAGGTCCACTACGTCGAAGCGGACTAGCTCGGTCCGGTAGTTCTCCGGGGTGCCGAAGGTGATCGGGAGATCTACCTTGCCCACGGGGTGGATCACCTTCCCCGGGACAAACCCTTGCAGAGGCCCTGCCGCTGGTTGCAGGAGCTTCTCATCCACCTGCATTTCCTTGAAGGTTTTGAGGAACAGGACGTCGGCGGAGCTTCCACTGTCCACGAGGATGCGGGCCAAGTGGCAGTTGTAGATTGTCGCGGAGACAATGAGCGCGTCGTCGTGGCGGCAGCGAACCCCTCGCACGTCTTCCGCCGTAAAGGTGAGGGGGACGTCCGACCACTTGGGCGGCAGGGACGCGTGTAGCACCCCCACTACCTTAACTTCTCACGCGTACTCCTTGCGCTGGCGCTTGGAGTCCCGCCCGGAGGCGGACCCCCCTACGATGACGTTGATGCGGCGCTGAGAAGTTTGAAAGGGGAGAGCGTCTGAGGGCTCCCCCTCCTGCACCTGCTGCCCCCCCGCGGGAGCGAGAAGGGCCGGAACAGCTGGCCGAGGGGGCAAGGAGGCCGGAGTCCCCCCCCCTGCCCGCGCTGGTCGAGGAACGCCGCGAAGTGCTGCAGCAGCTGGTGGCAATCTCGGGTGGCGTGGGTACTGGACCCGTGGAAGCTGCACCACGGTCCTTCCCGGCTTCTCCCCGCGGGGCCTTCGCGACCGCGCGAAGACTGCCCTCCCCCATGGCCTCTCGGCTTGGGAAAGGGGCGGTTGCCCTTTGGGGGGTCGCGCAAGCCGCCTCCGCCCTCGAGGACAAAAGTGTCCCGAGGCCGTGGTTCGCTACGGCCCCCCTGCCTAGGGCGCCTGGGGGGATCCCGGGCCCCCCGCTCGGCGGGGGCAGGAGCCCCCTGGGTCTTCTTCCAGATGTCGTCTTCCTCCGCGCGAGCGTACTTTTCGAGTACGTTGAAGAGCTCGTCGGCGGAGGAGGGGTAGCTTCGAGAGAGTCTTCGGTGGAGTTCCCCCGGGAGGATCCCGCTTTTGCAGGCTTCGATCACTGTGGAGTCCGGGACGTGGACCACTTTGCTTTTTACTTGGGCAAAGCGCTTGAAGAAGCTTCTGATGGTCTCCCCGGTTCTCTGGCGCACTGTGTATAGCTGTGAAGAATCCAGGGGGCGTACATAATTTCCCTGAAAGTTGGAGCAGAACTCCCGCTTCAGCTGCGAGAAAGACTTGATGGAGCCCGCCTTCAGATTGTAAAACCAGGAGCGGGCAACGCCGGTGAGTTAGAGGGGGAAGACGTTGCATTGGACGCTCTCGTCCCCCCCCGCCGCGGAGATGGCTGTGGAGTAGATCTGCACGAACTCGTAAGGGTCCGCCTCGCCATTATAATGTTCGATGTGCGGGGGACGGTAGGGCCGCGGCCATCGGATGCTGCGGAGTCTTCGACACAGAGGCTAGTTCGCCCCCTGCACTTCCCGGGGGGAGCCCCAGTCACTGTCTTCTTTAACGGGGGACGCCACCTCGTTATGCGAGTCGGGTAGCGGCCCAAGAGGGCCGTCAGAGTGGTGGTGACGACGCTTCTCTTCCGGGCCGGAACTGATTTCCCGGACGTCCGGGCTTCCCTCCGGGGAGGATGGTTCTTCGGCGGGTCTCTTCCCCCGACCGGTGCGAGAGCGAGGCTCCCTGCGACAACGACCGGGGGGAAGCTCTTCCCCGCGGTTGGGAGAATGAATTCGCTCGACCTCCCCCCGGGAGAAGTGGACCTGCTTCGCCGGGGGAGGGAGCTCCTGCACTGTAGCAGCCGGCCCGGAAGCTACCGGGGCCTGCTGGGGGGAGCCCCCTGCGACGGCCCCCAGGACCGGAAAGGGGGGAGCCCCTGCTCCATCCGGAACCGGGGAGGGGGCGCCCGGGGCGGCGTTTGGATCCGAAGAGGGGGCCCCTGCGGCAACGACCGGGACCGGAAAGGGGGAAGCTCCCGTGACATCCGGAACCAGTGGGGGGTGAGCCCCCTCGGCGACGTTCGGGGTTGGGGAGCCAATGCGGGGGGAAATTCGCTGAGGCAAGGGAGCTACTCTGTCGACCGGCCCCGGTGCGGTAAACGCAATGCGAGGGGCGGGACTGGCTCCCGGCGTAGGAATAACCCCCGGCATGAAATGACCCCCCAGCCCCAGAAGCGGTCCGGGGACGGGATACCCCCCTGGTGCCACGAAGGGCCCGGGCATGAAATAGCCTCCCGGCACCGGGACAGGCCCGGGTGCCGAGGAGTGTCCGGAAGTATATCCCGCGGGGGGAGGGAACCCCCCAGCGGGATCATATGGGGTAGACAGCCCCCCTGACGCCGGAGGGGCCGCTGGGTATCCCATAAACGGGGGCATGATCCCCGGACGGAAGCGGCGGAACAGCAGTGTCCCGGACGGGCGGCGCCAGGTCACCGGGACCGGCGTCACCGGGAAGGGCGCGGGCCCTTGTTTTCGGAGGAGCCATGGCGATTTGTCACGTGTCCCCACGGACGGCGCCAACTGTCGTGGTATTAGGAATACCCCGGCAGGTTTTGAAGACGATCCTAGCGGTGATTACGCAGCACGGGTTGACCGGGTGACCGGTCCTCCCCCGCCGGACAAACACAAGAATTGACACGTGGATTTATACAGGTTTGGGTCCCGGTGGGGGCCCTAGTCCTGTTGACGCGCTCCTGACCGGAGCCGGCTGGGGAGGCTCTCTCCGGGGGAGAGGCTTCCGGAGCACGTCTGTGAGTTTAGCTATTCCAAATAATAATGAGCTGATCGTTTACAACAGAGGGGTACAAGGGCTATTTATAGCCCCAAAAAGAAGCAAAAAGCCTAAACTACCCCGGAAGCCACCGTCGGATTGAAGGGTAGGACCGTCCTTCTTCCGGTCAAACGTCTTGAATGCTTGACAGGTGGTCGCTGATTCCCGAGGCGTCCCTCGCGTGACCTGCACGTGATAAACAAACAGGGATTTTACCTTTTAGGAGGGCGACGACGTCCGGGACGCCTTCCGGAGAGCAGGGTCCCGGGAGCCTAAAAGGCGGCGCCCGGGGCAGGCACCGGGGGCCACTGTCACCGGGCGAATGGCGGCGCCCGGGACTCGCCCGAGGGGCAAGGTCCCGGGAGCCAAAAGGCGGCGCCCGGGACATACCCCGGAGGCACGGTCCCGGGAGCCTAAAAGGCGGCGCCCGGGACATACCCCGGAGGCACGGTCCCGGGAGCCTAAAAGGCGGCGCCCGGGGCAGGCACCGGAGGCCACTGTCCCCGGGCAAACGGCGGCGCCCGGGACCCGCCCGGGGGTGCACGGTCCCGGGCGCCAAAAGGCGGCGCCCGGGGCAGGCACCGGAGGCCACTGTCCCCGGGCAAATGGCGATGCCCGGGACCCGCCCGGGGGGGCACGGTCCCGGGGGCCAAATGGCAGCGCCCGGGGCAGGCACCGGAGGCCACTGTCCACGGGCAAATGGCGACGCCCGGGACCCGCCCGGGGCGGCACGGTCCCGGGGGCCAAATGGCGGCGCCCGGGGCAGGCACCGGAGGCCACTGTCCCCGGGCCAATGGCGGCGCCCGGGACCCGCCCGAGGGGCACTGTCCCGGGAGCCAAAAGGCGGCGCCCGGGACATGCCCCGGAGGCACGGTCCCGGGCGCCTAAAAGGCGGCGCCCGGGGCAGGCACCGGAGGACACTGTCCCCGGGCAACCATGAACTTACCTGGACGACCGCGTGGAGATTTCCCCCAACAGACATTTTCTTTCACAAAAAGGGGTTTTGAACATGCTTTTCTCATATGTGACCATTCAACTTTTGTCATATAATCTTTAAGCATAGCATAGCCTAAGCATGATAATCTAGGGTAACAAGGGTGCAGGGGTATTCAATGTCAAAAGGGGCTTTACAATCATTTAGGTCATATCTAGTCATCTTTATTGAAACATAACTCTTATTTGAATCTAAGGCATGCATATACTTGAAAACGGTTAACATACTTCATTTCAAAATAGTAGGCTAGACATGATCAAGGGATTGAGACTTGCCTTGCAATGTTGGGTCTAGTTACTTGGGTAATTCTTCGAAAATTTCTTCCGCTCCTTCAATGTCTGGTTCCACGGCGGATACAGATAATACACACATACACTACATAAGCATACAAAAGATAGTCTTTATGGGAAATGATACATAAAATATGTCATGAATGCAGGGGAAAGGTTTGGACATGGTTGCTTGGATGCTGATTGAAGAGATGGGCTCGAAAGGGGTTGAATGTCGAAAGGCTGACATTCGGTCCACGGATTGACATAGCCTTAAGTTGGTCTTAGGTAGGTTTTCTGGAAAAGTTACAGTAGAGAAAGTTGTAGAGATTAACTCCAGGAATCTAATGGACAAGCTGGCATTTCAATTGCTCAAGTGTAACAAGTATAAACCATCTAATGCCACTGCTGGACATGCACTGACATAGTGCTGGCCATGGCTGGGAACTAGGGCATGGCATAACTTTTGATCCAGGGCTTCAATTGATGAACCACTTTGTCTGGGGGTTAGGCCTTAGCAACAGGAACAAAACTCTCAACAGGCTCGAGGGCAGAAAGTGGCCAGAGGGTGGCCAAATTCGGTGAGCAAACACGGTGGCCTGAGTTACTGGACAATGATCTTGGCATTGAAATAACTTCTGATCCAGGTCGATTCAGGGATCGAGCTAGTAGACAATTTTGCTCAGGGTACCGAGATCTATCTAAGGGACAAGGTGTGCGGGGCTAGATCGGCCGGGGAGAAATTCCGGCGACCGGCGCTGGAGAAGACGACACTGGAGATTGGGGGTTTTCTATTTAAAGACTTTGAGCTCGATTCTTTGCTCAGGGAGTGAGAGGGTGAGGTGTGAAGGCAACTGGTGGGGTTAAATCCACCGGAGGATGGCCGGAGAAGCTTGGCAGCGTGAGCCGGTTTGCTGGTGGCGCGCAATCTACGGGAAAGCTACAATCTCAGCTCAATTTCAAAATCCAAGTTCGTAGGCTTGCTCAAAGGGTTGCACTGAACATCTTTCACCACTGGCACGAGGTTTAATTCGGATCGAATCGAGCAGTATTAAAGAAACAGGGGATTTGGGATATTCCGGCGATCGCCGGCGTTAGGGTTCGCCGGGGGCCAATTAAACGCTATGATACGGAGAGGGAAACGAGAGGAACTCACTGGTCGTCTTAGATTGAAGAGAGGAGCTTCGGGCGAAGCTGGCATCGTGAGCTCCTGAGGTGGCTCGCCGGGGAAGAAACCGTTCACGGCGGCGCTGAGGAAGCTGCTACTCTCTGGTGCTATGGTTGAAGCAATGAAGCTACGGGGTGGTGCGAAGTGATTCTGGGCAAGGGAGGGAGCTTATATAGGCGATGCGCTGAGCTCGGGAGTTGAAGCATATCGGGCGGGATTCGTGGCTGACACCGGAGAAAGCTTCAAGACGACTTCGGGACGCGGCAAGGACTGAGCCAGAGAAGAAGAATCACGCGAAATCGGGCTGGAGCAGGGCGACGAGATCATTGGCTTCGGCATGGCTGCAACGTGGCGTTGCTTTGCTGCTGCTGGAGCACGCGCGCGCGGGAGAATCACGGCAAGGCGCGCTGAGGTTGCTCCGCGGTGGCGGCACGGTTGCGCACAGGTGGCTCTACGTGGCGGTGACGGTGGCTGCGGGCGAGACTTCGTCGGCGGCGAGTCCTGCGGCGAGGCGAGGTGGCGAGGCTCTGGTCGTGCAACCTGGAGCTCTGGTCGAGAGCAACGACCAGGGGCTTGGAGAGCTAGGGCTGATTTGCAATTTCGTAAACCTTCACCAGGGACTGTCCTGCAAGGATTTGGACTAATCTGCAAGGTTTTCTTTCGGGATCTTCGGCCTATTTGCAAATATGGAAATCTAAGGGGCTGATCTGAGTTCTGGTTTTGCAGGTGAGTGCTACTAATTCATTTGGACTCATCCAGTAGGAAAAATGGTGAAATCCAACAAGATCTGGTGGTTTTGACAAAAATCGAAAACAGGGTAATTAGGGTAAACAGGGTAATTAGGGTTTGAAACTTTGGCGAGGCTGAAACTAGGGTTTCGGTTCGGTTTTTGGATTTCTTCCTGAAGAGAAAAATGTCTAGAATAGTGAATGGGAGATATTCACTGAATCAGATCAAATTTTGGAGATGGTCTGAGACTTTTGGTCTTTTTGAGCTTCCGACAAATCTAAAAAGGACTAATCCGCAATGCTTTTGGACTAAAAAGCGAAAATGGTCTGAAAGGCGGAGTTTGGTTGCCAACTTTTTGAATTAAGGTGGTGGCACACCTGAGATCATAATTCTGAGATAAAGATCAAAATGGGGTTGAGACATCCAAGAATCCAATGAACATATACCGGCTGACAAGCTAAAGAGATGGCAAAATTTGGGATGTTACAGCCACGACCGGAACCGGGAAGGGGGCAGGCCCTGTAACTCCCGGAACCGGCGAGGGGGGAGCCCTTGTGGCGGCGTCCGGAACCGGGGAGTCCATGCGGGGGGAAGTCCGCTGCAGCACGGGGGTTGCTCTGTCAACCGCCCCCGGTGCGGTAAACGCGACACGGGGGGCGGGACTGGCTCCCGGCGCAGGGTAAACCCCCGGCAAGAAGTGGGCTCCTGGCCCCGGGAATAGGCCGGGGACTGGGTACCCCCCTGGTGCCACGAAGGGCCCCGGCATGAAGTAACGTTCCGGTACCGGGACGGGCCCGGGTACCGGGAAGGGTCCGGACATATATCCCGCAGGGGGAGGGAACCCCCCGGCAGGATCATACGGGGCGGACAACCGCCCCGAGGCCGGAGGGGCCGCCGGGTTACCCATAAACGGGGGCATGTTCCCCGGATATGGGTGCGACGCAAATGTGGGGGCCGGAGGCCGCGCCAACACGCTAAGGAGCTCGTCCATAGAGCGCTGGGCGCGGAGCTGGCCTTCCACGAGAGCTTCGAGCAGGGCGTCCCGGGGAGCCGGGGGGGCCGTCGGGGGGAGACTAGTCCCGGCCGAGGTCCCCACGGTCACCGGGAACGACCTGGAGTTGGATGCACCTAAGTTAAGAGGAAAGGAGGGAGGCGGTACCTGGGCCAGGTCGCCTCCGGAAGGGACCGCCGGGACAGCAGTGTCCCGGGCGGACGGCGCCGGGTCTCCGAGACCCGGATCACCGGGAAGGGTGCGAGCCCTTGTTCTTGGGGGAGCCATGGCGTCTTGTCACGAGTCCCCACGGTCGGCGCCAACTGTCGTGGTATTGCGAATACCCCGGTAGGTTTTGATAGTGATCCTAGCGAAGATTACGCGGCGCGGGTTGACCGGATGACCGGTCCTCCCCCGCCGGACAAGCACAAAGAATGACACACGGGTTTATACAGGTTCGGGTCCCGGTGGGGGCCCTAGTCCTGTCGATGCGCTCCCGACCGGAGTCGGCTGGGGAGGCTCTCTCCGGGGGAGAGGCTTCCGGAGCACGCCTGTGAGTTTAGCTATTCCAATAAAAGAACCGATCCTTTACAACAGAGTGTACAAGGGCTATTTATAGCCCCAAAAAGAAGCGAAAAACCTAAACTACCCCGGAAGCCACCGTCGGATTGAAGGGTAGGACTGTCCTTCTCCCAGTCAAACGCCTTGGATGCTTGACAAGTGGTCGCTAGTTCCCGAGGCGCTCCTTGCGTGACCTGCACGTGACAAACAGTTCGAGACTTTACCTTCAGGAGGGCGATGAGGCCCGGGACGGCGCCGGAAGCCACGTCCCCGGGTCAAAGGCGGCGCCCGGGAGGGCACCGAAGGCCGCGTCCCGGGAGCCAAAAGGCAGCGCCCGGGGAGGCCCTGGAGGCCACGTCCCCAGGCAAATGGCGGCGCCCGGGATGGCACCGGAGGTCGCATCCCGGGAGCCAAAAGGCGGCGCCCGGGGAGGCCCCGGAGGCCACGTCCCCGGGCAAATGGCGGCGCCCGGGAGGGCACCGGAGGCCGCGTCCCCGGGCAAATAGCGGCTCCCGGGAGGGCACCGGAGGCCGCGTCCCGGGAACCAAAAGGCGGCGCCCGGGGAGGCCTCGGAGGCCACGTCCCCGGGCAAATGGCAGCGCCCGGGAGGGCACCGGAGGCCGCGTCCCGGGAGCCAAAAGGCAGCGCCCGGGGAGGCCCCGGAGGCCACGTCCCCTGGCAAATGGCGGCGCCCGGGAGGGCACCGGAGGCCGCGTCCCGGGATCCAAAAGGCGGCGCCCGGGGAGGCCCCGGCGGCCACGTCCCCGGGCAAATGGCGGCGCCCGGGAGGGCACCAGAGGCCACGTCCCGGGAGCCAAATGGCGGCGCCCGGGGAGGCCTCGGGGCCTGGATCCTCGGGCAACCGTGACACAACTTACCTGGACTTAGTCCCGCGGAGATTTCCCCCGACAAGTACGAAAGGAGGCAAGGCTTGTCCTATTTGCCTGGATGAAACTGAAAGCATGTGGTTATCGAACTGCAAAAAAACAGTGTACATGAGTCACTGCAGATTCCTTCCGATGCATCACGACTACAGTAAGAAGAGGAAGTCATTTAATGGGAAGCCTGAGAAAGGATCAGCCCCAGTGTTTGTGACTGGTAAGGAGCTTTACTTGCGCGTGAAGAACATCAAAGTTGAGTTCAATAAATGTTCTAAACCTCCGGGAAAAAATGTTTGGAAGAAGAGATGGATTCTTTGGGATCTGCCATATTGGGAGCACTTACAAGTTCGACATTGCATTGATGTCATGCACGTAGAGAAAAATATTTGTGACAGTTTGATTGGTTTGTTGTTGAACATTCCAGGAAAGACAAAAGATGGCATCAACGTTCGCCGTGACATGCTCGACATGGGCATAAGGACTGAGCTTGCACCGTTAGAGAAGGGAAAGCAGACATACCTCCCCCGGCCTGCTATACTTTGTCAAAAAGAGAAAAAATAGAACTCTGTCAGTGCCTATATGGCGTCAAAGTTCCATGCGGGTATTCTGCGAACTTGAAATAACTTGTGTCCATGAAAGACTTGAAACTGGTTGGTATGAAGTCCCATGATTGTCATGTATTAATATCACAAATGCTTCCCATTGCTATCGAGGCATTCTCCCAGTCAAAGTCAGAGAGACAATTACAAAGCTATGTTATTTCTTCAACACAATATCTGGCAAGGTAAGCGTGTACTCCTAGCAAGTTAATTAGCTCCATTCGTGGAACTTGTCAGATTTTTTGGATCTGAATATTTTCTGCAACTGTGTCCTTGCAGGTAATTGATCTAGATGAACTGGATGATTTGCAACGCAATGTGACTACAACTCTTTGTCAACTGGAGATGTATTTTCCTCCATCTTTTTTTGATGTTATGGTCCATCTAATTGTTCACCTTGTCCGAGAAATTAAGTTTTGTGGACCCGTGTTCCTGCGCTACATGTATCCATTTGAGAGATTTATGGGTATCTTGAAGGGATATGTAAGGAATCGACATCGGCTTGAGGGTAGTATCATTGAAGGTTATGCCGCCGAGGAGGTGATCGAATTTTGCACCAACTATATGGCCGGGGTTGACCCAATTGGCGTTGCTACGTCCCAGCATGAGGGCAGGCTTCAGGGCATTGGAACGATTGGATTTAAAGCAGTCGTCCCCTCTAGTGATCTGTATGCAAAAACCCATTTTTGGGTCTTACAGCACATGTCGGGGGTGGAGCCATACAGACACGAGCACAAGGAAATGTTACCGGAACAGAATCCTTCGAAGCCAGAGATTTGGGTCACTAGAGAACATAATAGGAAGTTTGCTGGGTGGATCGAAAATAGAGTCCTGCAAGCTTCTGAGGGGGACGTAGATGAAGTGGTTACATGGTTGGCCAGAGGGCCTAGATTTATTGTAGGGACTTGGCAGGGGTATGACATCAACGGCTATTCATTTTACACAAGAACTCAGGACGAGAAGAATACTATGCAATGTAGTGGAGTGATACTACTTGCTGTTTCGGAGGATGCCAGGGCAGTAAGGGCACTCGACTCATATTACAGTGTTATTGAGGAAAAATGGGAGCTCGATTATGTATTACTTAAGATTCCTCTATTTCGATGCCAATGGGTCGAAATCCCTCGAGGTGTTAAAGTCGACAATTATGGGTTTACTCTCGTCGATCTCAGTAGAGTCGCACACCAAGATGATCCATTTATACTTGCTGAGCAAGCCACACAAGTGTTCTACATCGTTGACCCGGCCAACACAAAGTTGCACGTTGTCCTTCACAGTAAAAGACGTATTGTTGGGGTCGAAGACGTTGTGGATGAAGAAGAGTATGATCAGTTTGACGAACTACCTCCATTTTTAGATGGAATTCTTCAATCTGTCCCTACCGAAGATATTGACGAAACAAGTTACCGGCGAGACGACCACGACGAAGGATTATTGGTGGACAGCCATTCTTGACTAATTTGCAATATGTAAGTGACGTATATTACTTGGATCTTTAATCGAAGAATTCTTCAAATCATTTTTCAAAAATTCTTTGGGAAAACATACGTGATGCATTGAGAATCATTTACGCAAATTTTCATTTCAATTCGAGTACTTGATTCGAGCAATAATTGATTCTTTTCACAAATCAATATGAAAACTGCAAATTTTCATTCCATGATTGATCTTTTCTGTTAATTTATTTCAAATTTATTGGAAGTCATTTGCATGTGGTTTCAGGTGTCTTTACAAGTGCAAAATGATGTACTGAGACCCATCTGTAAGTGTTCTCAGGAAAACCCTTTAGGGTCAATAACACTGTATTATACTATCGGTTTCAATTTCCAAACCGATATGAAATTAAACTCTACTATCGGTTTATTGTTCATAACCGATAGTATTTCATTTTGTGTTATGAGACCCTGTTCTACATTTTGGTTTGCTCTTGTACAGTGGATTAATTTACTATTGGTTAATAATCATAAAACCGATCGTGAAATACAATGCAAAATGATGTACTGAGATCATCTGTAATTGTTCTCAGGGAAATCCTTTAGGGTCAATAACATTGTATTGTACTATCAATTTCAATTTCCAAACCGATATAAAATTAAACTCTACTATCGGTTTATTATTCATAACCGATAGTGATTTATATTGTGTTATGAGACCCTGTTCTTAATTTACTATCGGTTAGTAATAATAAAACCGATAATGAACATTGCCAACACTCCAAACCCTAAGTTACATTGTATTTACTACCGGTTTGGTGGTTATGAACCGATAGTAAAGATTCATATATTAGGTTAACCTCGCATGATTTTCCCTCCAGTGCAACTGATCATATTCCAAATAATCGGACGCGGAAAACCCTAGCCTCCCCGACGTTCGCTTTTTCGCTCCTCTGCGCCACCATTGCCGATCGCAATTGGGGTCTCCACCGCCTCCGGCCACTGCATCGCGCCACCGCCTCCGGCCACTCCACGAACGACTGTAAGTGTTCTTGACCAAACCGCTCGCGTCAATTGCTTAAATTTATATGCAATAGTTTATATGTGGTTCAATGGATTACAAATATAAAACTAGATGAAAATTCGTGAACTACAAACTTGATAGCTATGAGAATTACAAACTTGATGAAAATCACTAGCAATTTGTCGTACAGTGTAGTCCACTATCGGTTTCTCATTTAGAACAGATAGTAAAGACCATAATCTAAATTAAGACTAGCATAGTTAATTACTATCCGTTTTAATTGTCAAACCGATAGGAAATAGAGTATGTCATATCGGTTTGTTATTGTCAACCGATAGTACATTGAAAAGTCTGAATTTTGCAGAGTTCATATTCCATTTGTGAAAAGAATCAACTATTGCTCAAATCAAATACATTTGAAATGAAAATTTAAAGAAATGGTTTTCATTGCGTGAAATATATTTTTTGATCTGATGAAATTTTCCAAATAGGATTAATTTTACAATCAAGAGTTATCAAATGATCTTTATGTTAAGCAAGAAGGTATCAGTTCAACAACCCTTTGCAAATTGAGTTTACAAATCCATTTTAAATCTATTTTGAAGACGATGTTGATAGGAATTGATGATTTTTAGCCTTTTGAATGAAAATTTGACATTTTAACAAAAAGAGGTGGTTCATCATTGCCATTCCATTTTAGTTATGAACTTTTTCATGTACCTTTCTTCATATCAATTGATGGTCTGTTTATGGAATTTTAGGTAAAGCCATGTTGGCATCTTCCTCGGCTGATAGTAGTGATTCGGCAAGGGCGAACGTAGATGACACTACCTAGTCCCAACGCAAGAGGAAGGCGCGAGGCGCGACGATGTTGTGCCGTTTGGGCAAACACGCGAATCTTTTATGTGAGTTCAACCATTTCGGGAGACCGATCGGGAAGAAAGCCGGCCAGTACGCTGCCTATGTTGGTTTGTTGGCGAAGGAAAGGGTGAAGATCACCGTCCAGAGCTGGAAGGACGTTAAGGCCGATGAGAGGGATAGGCTGTGGGTGGAAGTGAAGGTAAAATTAATCAAAATCACTAAACTCTTTAGTAATCACATTCCCTTGGTTTATCCCAAAGATTAGGTAAGTTCTACTTATATGCACCATTTGAAACAGGCGAAGTGGAATATCCCCGACGATGGTCCCAAGATAGCTTGCTTGAAGGACATGAACAACACATGGAAAACCTTCAAGAGCATCCTCGTCAGTACCTTCCTCTCTAAAGGAAAATCTCCATGCGAGAAGTACCCCTTCATAACGGAGGGGGTATGGGAGCAATTCACCCAACAGAAGGGGACCCCTGAGTTCAAGGTATGTATGGTTCCTTTGCTTGGTTACACCATTGTATGTAGTAAGTAGCGGTGCTTAATTTTCTTGTTTCTGGTACGAAGGCCCTCAGCGAGAAGAACAAGGCAATCCAGAAGGAGGCGACCAAGGGATTGTTCACTCCCCATAGGGAGAACGACATCCTTACCCGGGCTCTAGGGAACAAGGAGCATCCAGGGCGGACGCGAACCGTGGGGGGGTGTGGTGCCATGGAAGGAAGGCTTCTCGGAGTCCGGGCAAAAGGCGAAGAAGGCTCGCAGCTGGAAGGAAAGGGAATTGGAGCTGTCTCAAAAGATACGGTCAGATGTGACTGCACAATTCACGGACATGTTCGCTCAAATGAATGAGAAGTATGAACGCCTCAGCCGAGTTGTGCAGTCCAAGGGTTTAGATCCAGCTGCCGAGGTCGACACTACCAGGCCGAGTAGTTGCAGCTCAAAGGTTCACGTAGATCCGGTGAACCTGATTGAGGTATTGCAACTCTTGAGCTGTATATGCAGTTCGGTTGATGCCACTCCCATTACGTTAGAACTTTTTCGCTAACCTGTTATAATTGTTGCAAATTGCAGAAGCCAGAGAGCTGTAGCCTATTGATCAACATAGGTGACAAACCTGTAGTGGTTGCAAACGGGGTCGTATATCAGTCTTGGGAGGATGTCCGGATCCACTGTGTACCTCTGGAGCCTGGATTCGCAAAGGTATAGGTGGACATGGCCCTCCCGGGCTATAGCTCTTTTCCGTTGCCCGTCCCAACAGACGAAATGCGGACAATTGGTGAGGCATTGGGCTCGTACATACATTGGCCCAAGAAGGGTGTTAGACTACAGGAGGTAAACCCTAGCCATTCTAGCTTACAACTCAGTTAATATACTCAATTGGCAAAATCTAACTTATGGGTTCGTCACTTAAAGTGGACGATGGATACTAGCTCACTTCCTGAGCACACCACCCCCAGCACAACGCATGACCGAGCTCCTTTAGCCTCCATGCCTCCTCCGACGGCCTCAAACCCTTCACCATCAAATGAGGCCGGCGGCACCACGCCCCAACCTTTGAAGGTACACACTCGCTCCCCACCCAAAGGCAAGGCCAAACAAAGCCAGCCGGGTACGTTCAAGAACGGGTTCCCACTCGTGTCGGAGTACCTTCTGCGCAATATGGATCAAATAACCAGAAGTCTCCATGAGTGGTACCTGACCCAGTCTAGGCGCCACATCAACTTCTTGGTTCACTTTAGGCTAGGTCATTTTCACCGTGAGGCCGGGAGCATATCAGTGGCCCACGAGGTTTTGTTCAACCTCCTCAACTGGTGGGAGGTTGATATGTCCATCATATGGACTGGAGACCTGTGAGTTTGCTGTTGTCTGAAGTAATCACGTTCATTTCATAAATCTAATCACTTTGTATGCACTACTTACAAATGTCTACTTTGCATCCAGGTGCATGTATAGGCTGGCGTCGATGAGGGCATGTGACAAGGTGGGTTTCCTCGACCTAGAAAAAATAAGCCTCACGATGCTAGAGCACGACCAAGCACATGCGGAGGAATACTGTTGGGGGAAATCTCTGCGAGACTAAGTCCAGGTAAGTTGCGTCACATTTGCCCGAGGACGTGGCCTCCGGTGCCTGCCCCGGGCACCGCCTTTTGGCTCCCGGGACCCGGCCTCTGGCGCCGGTCCCGGGCGCCGCAATTTGCCCGGGGACGTGGCCTCGGTGCCTGCCCCGGGCGCTGCCATTTGGCTCCCGGGACCTAGCCTCCGGCGCTGGTCCCGGGCGCCGCCTTTTGGCTCCCAGGACCTGGCCTCCGGCGCCGGTCCCGGGCGCCGCCATTTGCCCGGGGACATGGCCACTGTGCCTGCCCTGGGCGCCGCCATTTGGCTCCCGGGACCTGGCGTCCGACGCCGGTCTCGGGCGCCGCCTTTTGGCTCCCGAGACCTGGCCTCCGACGCCGGTCCAGGGCGCCACCATTTGCCCGGCGACGTGGCCTTAGTGCCTGCCCCGGGCGCCGCCATTTGGCTCCTGGGACATGGCCTCCGGCGCCGGTCCCGTGCGCCGCCATTTGCCCAGGGACGTGGCCTCCGGTGCCTGCCCCGGGCGCCGCCTTTTGGCTCCCGTGACCGGGCCTCGAACGCCGGTCCCGGGCGCCGCCATTTGCCAGCGGACGTGGCCTCGGTGCCTGCCCCGGGCACCGCCATTTGGCTCCCGGGACCTGGCCTCTGGTGACGCCGGTCCCTGGCGCCGCCTTTTGGCTCCCGGGACCCAGCCTCCAGCGCCGGTCCCGGGCGCCGCCATTTGCCCGGGGACGTGGCCTCCGTGCCTGCCCCGGGCGCCGCCTTTTGGCTCCCGGGACCTGGCCTAAGGCGCCGGTCCCGGGCGCCACCATTTGCCCGAGGACCTGGCCTCTGGTTCGTGCCCCGGGCCTCATCGTCCTTCTAAAGGTAAACTCTTTGGTGTTGATCACGTGCAGGTCACGTGAGGAGCGCCTCGGGAATCAGCGACCACCTGTCAAGCATCCAAGGCATTTGACCGGGAGAAGGACGTTGCTACCCCTCAATCCGACGATGGCTTCCGGGGTAGATAGGTCTTTTTGCTTCTTTTTTGGGGCTATAAATAGCCCTTGTACCCCTCAGTTGTAACCAACTGATTCATTTATTGGAATAGCCAAAACTCACAGGTGTGCTCCGGAAGCCTCTCACCCGGAGAGAGCCTCCCCAGCCGGCTCCGGCCGGGAGCACGCCGACAGGACTAGGGCCCCCACCGGGACCCGAACCTGTATAAATCCTCATGTCAATTCTTGTGTTTGTCCGGCGGGGGAGGACCGGTCACCCGGTTAGCCTGCGCCGCGTAATCTTCGCTAGGATCGTTCACAAAACCTGTCGGGGTATTCGCAATACCATGACAGTTGGCGCCATCCGTGGGGACTCGTGACAAGACGCCATGGCTCCCCCAAGAACAAGGGCTCGCACCCTTCCAGGTGACGCCGGTCTCGGAGACCCGGCGCTTCCGCCCGAAGGCGGTCAGGCCCAGGTACCGCCTCCCGCCTTTCCTCTTAACTTAGGTGCTTCTACCTCCAGGTCGCTCCCGGTGACCTCGGGGACCTCGGCCGGGACCAGTCTACCCCCGACGGCTCCCTCGGCTCCCCGGGACGCCCTGCTGGAAGCTCTCGTGGAAGGCCAGCTCCGCGCCCAGCGCTCTATGGATTAGTTGCTCAGCGTGTTGGCGCGGCCGCCGGCCCTCACATTCGGGTCGCACCCATACCCGGGGACTATGCCCCCGTTTATCGGTTACCCGGCGGCCCCTCTGGCCTCCGGAGGTCTGGCCGCCCCGTATGATCCCGCCGGGGGTTTCCCTCCCCCTGCAGGATATACATCCGGGCCCTTCCCGTCACCCGAGCCCGTCCCGGTGCAGGGGGGCTACTTCATGCCCGGGCCCTTCGTGGCACCAGGGGGGTACCCCGTTCCGGGCCCATTCCCGGGGCCGGGGGCCCATTTCATGCGGGGGTTTTCCCTACGCCGGAAGCCAGTCCCGCCCCTCGCGTGGCGTTTACCGCACCGGGGGCGGTCGACAGAGCAGCTCCCGTTCCTCAGCGGACTTCCCCCCGCATCGGCTCCCCGGTCCCGGACGTCGCCACAGGGGCTCCCCCCTCGCCGGTCCCGGATGTTACAGGGCCTTCCCCCTTTCCGGTTCCGGTCGTTGCGACGGGGGCTCCCTCTACTTCGGTTCCAAACATCGCCGTGGGCGCCCCCTCCCCGGTTCCGGATAATACAGGGGCTTCGCCCTTTCCGGTCCAGGGGTTCTTCGCAGGGCGCTCCCCCCAGCCGGCCCCGGAAGCATCTGGGCCGGTAGCTACAGTGCATAAGCTCCCTCCCTCGGCAGGACAGGTCTGTTTCGCCCGAGGGGAGGTCGAGCGAACGCATTCACCTGAGCGCGGGGAAGAACTTCCCCCTGGTAGTGGGCGTGGGGAGCCTCGCTCTCGCATTGGTCGGGGGAAGAGACCCGCTGAAGAGCTAGCCTCTCCGTAGGAGAGCCCGGAAGTCCTGGAACTCAGCCCCGGTCCTGAAGAGAAGCGTCGCCACCGCCACTCCGGCGGACCCCTTGGACCGCTCCCAGACTCCAATAACGAGGGTGTGTCAACTGTCAAAGAAGACAGCGACCAGGGCTCTCCCCGGGAAGTGCAGGGGGCTAACCAGCTCCTATGCTGGAGACTTCCTAGTATCAGGTGGCCGCGGCCCTACCGCCCTCCGCACATCGAGCACTATAACGGCGAGGCAGACCCTTACGAATTTATGCAGGTATACTCCACAACCATCTCCGCGGCCGGGGGGGACGAGACGGTACAATGCAACGTCTTCCCCCTCTACCTCACCGGCATCGCCCGCTCCTGGTTCAACAACCTGAAGGCCGGCTCCATCAAGTCTTTCACGCAGCTCAAGCGGGAGTTCTGCGCGAACTTCCAGGGGAACTACGTGCGTCCCCTGGACTCCTCGCAGCTGTACACCGTCCGACAGAGGACTGGGGAAACCATCAGAAGCTTCTTCAAGCGCTTTTCTCAGGTGAAGAGCAAAGTGGCTCACGTCCCCGACTCTACAGTCATTGAAGCATGCAAAAGCGAGATACTCCCGGGGGAGCTCCACCGAAGGCTCTCCCGGAGCTGCCCCTTCTCCGCTGATGAGCTCTTCAACGTACTCGAAAAGTACGCTCGGGCGGAGGAAGACGACATCTGGAAGAAGACCCAGGGGGCTCCCGCCCCCGCCGACCGGGGGGCCAGGGATCCCCTCAAACGCCCCAGGCAGGGGCGGCGTAGCGAGCCATGGCCTTGGGACACCATTGTCCTCGAGGGCGGAGGCGGCTCGCGCGACCCCCTGAGGGGCAACCGCCCCTTTCCCAAGCTGAAAGGCCATGGGCAAGGACAGTCCTCGCGCTGCCGGGAGGGCCCCGCTGGGAGAAGCCAGGAAGGACCTTCGTGCAGCTTCCACGTGTCCAGTACCCACGCTACCCGAGATTGCCACCAGCTGTTGCAACACTTCGCGGTGTTCCTCGATCAGCGCGGGCAAGGGGGGGACTCCGGCCTCCTTGCTCCCTCGGCCAGCTGTTCCGGCCCTTCCGGCTCCCGCGGGGGGTCAGCAGACGCAGATGCAGGAGGGGGAGCCTTCAGAAGCTCTCCCCTTTCAAACTTCTCAGCGCCGCATCAACGTCATCGTGAGTCCGCCTCTGGGCGGGACTCTAAGCGCCAGCGTAAGGAGTACGCGGGAGAGGTTCGCTTCCCCCACGACGACGCGCTCATCGTCTCCGCGACCATCTACAACTGCCACCTGGCCCGCATCCTCGTGGACGGCGGGAGCTCCGCCGACGTCCTATTCCTGAAGGCCTTCAAAGAGATGCAGGTGGATGAGAAGCTCCTGCAGCCCGCAGCCCGGCCCCTGCAAGGTTTTGTCCCGGGGAAGGCGATTCACCCCGTGGGCAAGGTAGATCTTCCTATGACGTTCGGCACCCCGGAGAACTACCAGATCGAGCTGGTCCGCTTCGACGTAGTGGACCTCCCCTCCTCCTACAATGCGATAATGGGGAGGACCACAATCAATCGGCTGGGGGCTGCCACCCATCAAAACTACCTCTGCATGAAGATCCCCGGTCCGCATGGCATGATCAGCGTCCGGGGAGACCAAGACATGGCCCGTGCTCTGTACGAGCGCGCTGCCGCCACAATTGGAAGCGTCAACCTCATAAAGACGCCCGGGGGGGAGGCCTCTCCCCCGGATCCAGACATCGTTGTGCCACCGCCCGGGAGGCCCCTCCTCAAGCCGCGTCCAGAAGGGGGCCTCCGGAAGGTCCTACTGTCCCCGGGTGACGAAGACAAAACCGTCCGGATCGGGGCAGAGCTCCCCGAGGAGCATGCAGCGCAACTTGCGGCTTTTCTGCTCGAAAACTCTGATGTTTTTGCGTGGAAGCCTTCGGACATGCGGGGCGTCGCCAGGGAGGTCATTGAGCACAAGCTCGCAGTGGCCCCCAGTCACCCCCCGATCAAACAAAAGCTGCAGAAACTCTCCCTCGAGCGCCAAGAGGCAATCAAGGTAGAGATCACCCGACTCCGAGAGGCGGGGTTCATTCGGGAGGTCCTTCACCCCGAGTGGCTCGCGAACCCCGTCCTCGGGAAGAAGTCAACCGGCAGGTGGCAAATGTGCGTGGACTTCACCGACCTAAGCCACGCCTACCCCAAAGACAACTTCCAGCTCCCTCGGATTGATCAGCTCGTTGACTCCACCGCGGGGTGCGAGCTGATGAGCTTCCTAGACGCCTACTCAGGCTACCATCAAGTCCGGATGGTGGAAGGGGACGAGGAAAAGACGAGTTTATTACTCCCCTCGGAACCTTCTGCTACGTCCATATGCCCTTCGGGCTCAAGAACGCGGGGGTGACCTTCCAGCGCCTCATGACGCTGGTCTTCAAAGATCAAGTCGGCCGCAACATCGAAGTCTACGTAGACGACGCGGTCGTCAAAAGTCCCCGCGCAGCCTCCAACATCGACGACCTGGCGGAGACCTTCCGCAACCTCCGTGCGTTTGGGCTCAAACTCAACCCGGAGAAGTGCACCTTCGGGGTGCGTGGGGGGAAGCTCCTGGGTTTCCTCGTGTCCCAGCGGGGCATTGAGGCAAACCCCGAGAAGATCCGGGCATTCCTCGACATGCCCCCGCCGCGCTCCGTGAAGGACGTCCAGGGCCGCACTATGCCGCTTCGGCTCCCGGTCGGGGGAGCGAGGCCTCTAGTTCTTGAAGATCCTCCGAGGGCTCGAGGGGTTCCGCTGGGCCCCCGAGGCCCAGGAAGCCTTCAACGACAGCAAGAAGTACCTCACGAGCACTCCAATGCTCATGAGCCCGTCTCCAGAAGAGCCCTTGCTCCTCTACCTTGCCGCGACCCCCGTCGCCATCAGCGCGGTCTTGGTGAAGGAGCAAGGTGGGCAGCAGCGCTCCGTGTAGTATGTGAGTGAGGCCCTCCAAGGGGCGAAAACTCGGTACACGGAGATGGAGAAGATCTGCTACGCCCTCCTGATGGCGTCTCGGAAGCTTCGCCACTACTTCCTGGGACACCCCATCACTGTCCCGTCGTCCCTCCCTCTGGGGGAGGTACTGCGGAACAAAGAAACCACCGGCCGGATTGGGAAGTGGGGGGCCGAGCTCGCCCCCTTCTCCCTGTCCCTCACAGGCCGATCCGCCATCAAATCACAGGTCCTCGCCGACTTCGTCGCAGAGTGGACTCCTGCCTCCGGGTTCGGGGACGGAAACCTCCCTGTGCCGCCCCGACGCAGTGACCATTGCACCCTCATGTTCGATGGGTTGCTGTGTCTCCCCGGGGCTGGGGCGGGAGTAGTCCTCTAGAGACCCGAGGGGAAGGAACTCGAGTATGCCTCGCGGCTCGAGTTCCCCGCAACCAACAACGTCGCCGAGTACGAGGCTTTGCTCCTCGGGATGCGCCTTGCGCGCTCCCTGGGCATCCGACGCCTCCTACTGAAGGGAGATTCTCAGCTCGTAGTTTGCCAAATGGACAAGTCTTACCTGTGCCATGATGCAGACTTGAGTCTTTATTTGCAGGAGGTGCAAAAGATGGAGAGGCACTTCGACGGCCTCGAGGCCCGGCATATCCCGCGAACGGACAATGACCAGGCCGACGCCCTGGCCCGGGTGGCCAGTGCCCGGGAATCGCTCCCCAAGGGGGCCTTCTTGGAAATCATCACGAAGCCCTCGGTGGCCTCCCCAGACACGGGCGACGAGCCTCACGTCCCGGAGGTCGCCGAGATCACCCGGACTCCGTCATGGATGGACCCCCTCATCTCCTTCATCAAGGGGAAGGGGGACCCTCCTAATGAGACCGAGGCTAAGCGCCTCCGGGCCAAAGCCCGGGCATACCTCCTGCTGGAAGGGAGGCTCTACAAGCGGGGGGCTTCCGCCCTCCTGCACTGCCTCCCCCGGCCAGAGGGACTCCAACTTCTTGAAGACATCCTCGCGGGGAGCTGTGGTTCTCACCTAGCCCCGTGTGCTATCGCTGCTAAGGCTCTTCGACAGGGCTTCTACTGGCCCACGGTCATGCGCGACGCGCGAGACCTTGTCTCTGCGTGCGAAGCATGCCAGAAGATGGCCAAGGGCTCGAACCTCCCCCCTGTAGTGCTGCAGACTATCCCCATCACTTGGCCCTTCGTGCGCTGGGGGATGCACCTCTTAGGGCCCTTCCCCCCAGCGCCCAGAGGATACAAGTATGCGGTGGTCGCGGTCGACCACTTTACAAAGTGGGTTGAGGCAGAACCCTTGGCCAGCATCACGTCCCGGGCCATTCAGCGGTTTTTCTGGAAACACGTCGTCTGTCGTTTTGGTGCCCCCCGGGAAATCACCGTGGACAACAGGACCCAATTCGACTCGGCTTATTTTCGGGAATTCTGCGAAGGCCTAGGGCTCGTCATCCACTTCGCCTCAGTGGCCCATCCCCGGAGCAATGGGGCCGTCGAGAGGGTCAACGGCATGATCCTACAGGGACGTGGCCTCCGTGCCTGCCCCGAGCGCCGCCATTTGCCCGGGGACCCAGCCTCCGGCGCCGGTCCCGGGCGCCTCCATCTGCCCGGGGACGTGGCCTCCGTGCCTGCCCCGGGCGCCGCCATTTGCCTGGGGACCCGGCCTCTGGCGCCAGTCCCGGGCGCCGCCATCTGCCCGGGGACGTGGCCTCCGTGCCAGCCCCAGGCGCCGCCTTTTGGCACCCGGGACCTGGCCTCTGGCGCCGGTCTCGGGCGCCGCCATTTGCCCGGGAACCTGGCCTCCAGTGTGTGTCTCGGGCCTCATCGTCCTTCTAACGGTAAAGTCTTTTGTGTTGATCACGTGCAGGTCACGTGAGGAGCGCCTCGGGAATCAGTGACCACCTGTCAAGCATCCAAGGTGTTTGACCGGGAGAAGGACGTTGCTACCCCTCAATTTGACGGTGGCTTCCGGGGTAGATAGGTCTTTTTGCTTCGTTTTGGGGCTATAAATAGCCCTTGTACCCCTCAGTTGTAACCAAGTGATTCATTTATGGGAATAGCCAAAACTCATAGGTGTGCTCCGGAAGCCTCTCCCCCGGAGAGAGCCTCCCCAGCCGACTCCGGCCGAGAGCACGCCGACAGGACTAGGGCCCCCACCGGGACCCGAACATATATAAATCCTCGTGTCAATTCTTATGTTTGTCCGGCGGGGGAGGACCGGTCACCCGGTCAGCCCGCGCCGCGTAATCTTCGCTCGGATCGTTCACAAAACCTGCCGAGGTATTCGCAATACCAGGACAAATACATATCAAGGGCACTACTAGCGCAGTAGAACCGAGAGTTCATTCTTGCGCCGTACCACCAAAGGTTAGTGCATTTCCTACTAATTTAACTCATTCTTGTATGTTACGCCTAACATATGTATGAAATGGGTCGCCTATAGATGCAACGTAGGGGCCACTGGGTCCTCACCGTCATTTGCCCATGGATGAATGAGGTCTATTACCTCGATTCGATGAGCGATAGGGTGGCGCATGTTTTCACGCTCACGTGGCACATAGACGCGTAAGTAACACAGTTGTTTTAAATTTTTCTCTGACTAGCTAATTAATGATAACATATTAACCGGCAATGCTAAATTAAATACAGGGCTTTCAAAAATTATGTTACTGTTGGAGGGAGGCATGACGCGTCAAAGGGCACAACAATTTCTTGGAAAGAATATGAGGTAATTAATACGGATGGAACTACTCATGATAAGTCTTTTAATTTAAGCTTAATTAGTTCTTTCGAGTTAATGTGGGTTTATGTCTTTGCATATGCAATTATTGCAGTGTCATCAGCAGCCACAATCGTGGGAATGTGGCTTCTATGTCATGAGATTTATGTATGACCTGATCAGGAGAAACTTTGCCCAATTCCCTCAGGTAACCATTTTTCCTGACTCAAAGTGAAACATTGGATGTCTCGTACATTCCTAACTTCATACACGCATGCAGAGCGCCATGTTGAAAGAGCAATATGAGTTGCCTCAATTGAAGGAGCTGCGAACAATTTGGGCTCAATATGTGATGGAAGAAGTGGCTATCAATGATCCATCGTAAATGACTTGTGTAATATATATATTGAATGTGTTGATTGGTGTAAATTCATTGGTGTATTTGCGAATAAACTCTATATGTGAATAAATTCATTGGTGTATTTGTGAATAAACTCAATATGTGAATAAATTCAATCTGTCCAATGCATGTGTATATCTTTGTATTAGTGTATTTGTCAATAAATTAAATTTGCTGTATTAGTGTATCACTGTATCACTGTATGTGTTAATGATCCTTTATAATACTATCGGTTCATATCCTACAACCGATAGAAAAAAGTGATGGTACTAACCGTGTCGAGTACCTAACTGATAGAAAAAACTAGACATTACTATCGATTTCAAGTGAATAACCATTACAAGAAATATAACATCACTATCAGTTTGGATCATTGAGCCAATAGTAGAATTGTCGATAGCGATACTTTAACGGTTATTCACTTGAAACCGATAGTAATGTATAAGTTTTTTGGAGGTGAAGGTATTTTACTATCGGTTTTTAACCGGTAGGGTTGTGCAACGTTTCTTCTATTGTGCCGATCACTAGCGGTAAGAGAACCGATAGTAGAATTGATTTTGAACCGATAGTGAACAGCATTTCTATAGTAGTGCAGCCATGTACCAGTACCTCTTCTAATGATAAATACACATATTTACCGATAGAACAACACCTGTATTTGCTTATGTGCCTCAGGCATGCACTTGAATGTGAGGACTGGTGTGCATCTGTGCACTTAGATTGTTGTGTCATGCATTACCCAGTTTGGTTTTGTTTCAACCATGTACAGTACCTCTTCTGACGGTAAATACACATATTTACTGACGAGGATTGACACCCAAGTAAATTCGAGCCAGACACGTGCCTGGCGGTGTGAACTCAAGTCATTCTGAGAAGTACCAGCCCAAGGTCGCAGTCCTTACGCGATCAGACCAAAGCTAGTGCGCGGTCAGGAGTTCGTATGCTATACGCGGATAGAAGGCTGAAGTTGTTGCGCGGTCAGCTAACATTGTGCGGTCAGCCAACATCACGCGGTCAGAGCACTTTCGATCAGGGAATGTGGGAATAATCTGTCCCTATGACAGGAATATCCCAAGTATCCTGAAGATTCTTCCCCGTAGAGGAACAACCGTCAGGAGGTTAATACGTGTAGTTATCCACGAATAACACGTGTTAAACCTGCGTGGAGGTTAAGAGCGGTTCTCTAAACCGCATCTAAGCAACCGTTTGATGTTGTTACGACTTGGCGCCCTTTCGACCAGTATAAAAGGGCAACATGGTGCATCAAACAGAAAGAAAAAAAAGGATCATGAGATACAACACATCTCACCCAAAGAATCAGACAACCAAGACAATAGCCTAGATTAGATAGCTTTCATAACCCTTCCAGGCTTCATTTTGTACACTCATATAGGGAAAATCTTCGCCTGTGAAGGTCTTTTCCCGTCACTTTGTAACTCTTTACTATACATAGTGAAATCCCAACAGGATGTAGGGCTGTTACTCTCACCATCGAGGGCCCGAACCTGTATAAACTTCTCTGTGCTCCACTTCTACCTAATTCTACATACCTTCCCGGAGGGACACCCTGAAAGGTCTTACGAACTAAAAATTCTGCATAAGTTCGGCTAAGGACCTCGAGTCCGAATCGTCGACAGCTGGCGCCCACCGTGGGGCCTTTCTCAAGGCATCCTAATTTTCATCCGGAGGTTCACTGAATCATGGCTGGAGTGTATGATTCCGAGAACGATTTCAATCTCGAGGATTACGCTCACATTCGGATGCCTTCTCCTAGCGATCCAGTTCCGATGGAAGAAGTTGGAGGCAAAAATCTCCCAGAGGTCGAATCATCTCTCCAGGTCATGTCCATCGACCAGGGAGCGACTAGCGCAAGGTCAGAACCCACCGAGGTTCTTAATGCGCTAGAGGGTTAGTCCGGTCCGTCATGCGACCCCGTCGAGGGGAAGGATGATGACGACCAGGAACTCAGCCCAAGGAGATTCGACCCTGCTAACCTCCACCGTCTCTTTGATTTTGAGTCCGACTCGGAACAAACCGAGATGTTCTCTCCCTCGGTGACTTCTCTTCCTAGACAATTCACTGCCTTATCGGAGGAAACTCCTGATCAGCGGGCTGCTAGGGAAGAATGGGAACGTAAACAGAAGAAGGATCAAGATCTGGAGCAACAAAACAACGAACTACGCAGAACTGCCCTAGAGGCTCTTCAAGATGCGCAGGCTCGTTACGATGCTGCTCTGAGTTCTTCCCGACGATCACGTGGTCGCAGACGCGACCAGACCCCTTCTTGCCTCCGGAGCATTTCCCGGTGGACGAAGAAACGGTAACACCTGGTGCCCCTAGTAGAAGTACACATGGTCGACTGCGATCTATCACGGAAGTCATGCGTAATTTCCCTCCTACGGTCACAGATGCGCAGAAGCCGGCCTTCACCAGAATCCTGGCGGAAAGGTTGGATGAGGTCGCATCAGAGGCGACCCCAACGGCCTCTTCCAAGTCGGTAACACGTTCCCGCGAACAAGAGTGTTCTTACTTTGGTTCTGGTCGATGAAGTTACCCGCCGCTTGTACCATCCCTCCAGGACAAGTCCAGGCGGGCACAGGATTCTCGTGGTAGGGATCGAGTCCCTGTCCACTCTCGCTTAGGACCACGAATAACTTCACCATTGCGTGAAGTCGCTCGTAATCCGGTCGAAAGTCACAGGACAGTTCACTGTCCCTACGTTGGTTGTAAAGCTTTCTCGCCCGGCCTTCGTGCGGTCGTTTGGCCAGAAAAGTTTCAACCGGAGGCCATAGAAAGGTTCGACGGAACTCAGAACCCATCCGAGTTCCTTCAAATCTATATCACTGCCATCCAAGCGGCAGGAGGCGATGACCCGGTCATGGCCAACTACCTGCCTACAATCCTTGAAGGACCGGCTAGAACTTGGCTGTTTAATCAGCCCGAAGGTTCTATCTACAATTGGGAAATGCTGTGCGACGCTATCCTCAGCAATTTCCAAAATTGTTATCAAAAGCCGGGTAAAGAGGACGACCTCCATCGACTACGACAAACTTCGATCGAAACCCTTCGTCAATTTGTCAAGAGGTTTGTCGGGGTGAGAAATACCATCCCGAACATATCTGACAGCTCTGTTATTAGGGCATTTAAACATGCCGTTCGATATCGGAGATTCACCGAAAACTTGCTCATCCATCCTCCCTGTCGCACCCCGAAACTGAGACTACGACTACTCCTGTAGAGACCTAGCTAGTTGTAGCTAGTCCCATACACACACCTTTGACTTCCCAGGATAAGTCAAACACATGAGTATATTACATTGCAACAGAGTAACTTACAAAATATTTAAGCAGTGTGGCCTGCTGGCCTTAATATTACATAAAGGATTACAATGCCTACAAGGCATTCAGGGTTTAGCAAAATATTAACTACACAGCAGAAGATAGGTGACCCTCCCACAAAAGAAGTTGACGGTAGAACAACACACATCAGGGCTCTGGCGGAACTGATTCTCCTCCTTTTGGATCCACGAAGTTCTCCATGGCATCATCTTGATCAAAGAACGCTCCATCTACTGAGTTGAATGTTGCAAGGGTGAGCACTTACATACTCAGCAAGTCATAGGTAAGAGTAGATACATATAGTAGTGATGATATGAACCTAGACTAGTCAAGAATTATGGGTATTTATAAAATAATCTTTTTCTTTCATGCCTCAACACATCTATCTCATGGCAGCACTTTTCATAAAATAACATCATCATTCATGTTCACTAAATTATAGCACTACCGTGACACGTCGACACACGATAGCCCACGGCAGCACTCCTTATCATGACAACACATGTCATTTGGGTAATCTTGATTTAACACATTTTATTTAGAAAAATATACTTGTGTCACACCCCGTGGATTTAATCCACCGCAGCAGACTCCTATAAACCCGGGAGCTCGGAGTATTCGAATACATTTTTAACTCTGCAGAGAGGTACCAATTTACCTGCAAGATATTCCATTTTCAAGCCCATCCTATCAACATGATTAGACCCTTCCTCACAACCAAGTGTAAGTGGCAAGGTGGAGATAACAAGAACTTTTGTTATGTCTCACTCACAATTCACTCCTGACCCTGTGGCTCTCCGCGAGACACAGTTGTGGTAGGTTGTATCCTAACCTCCACCCCTTTGCTTATTCCCATTACTGGGTCAGCGTGCTTGATCACCTTCAGTGATATGTGTGGGAGCCATTCTCCATGCTTATCGTGCATCACTACACATCTCATGCAGGGGTTTCATGTGCGATCCACATAAGTACTTGTTCAGGCCTGTCCCATACCAGGCTTGCGGTTAGCACGTTGTTCATGCCACTAGACGCACAACACAAGGTTCTAGTCCTTATATGCCAGTGACCAGACCATCCACAACCCTGCACCTTCAGTGCCTGCATATCCTTTGCAGTTTAGCACCTCCAGTGCTATCACCATTCCATACCATTTTTCTGGTCACGGCTAAGGGTTTTATTTCATGAATATAAATATATAAATACATATATATAATAGTTCATGGCTCAAAACTTGTTTATTTCACATTTCACAAATAACCAGTCTAGTACTGTCAATTCATAAATCAACCATTCTCAATCTTTCGCATGCAATATTATCTATATTCAAGGTTATGTTTTAGCAACATTTAAAATATAGGTTCAAGATGACCAAGGATATGACTTGCCTTCCGCGTCGTAAGATACAGCAGTTGATGATGGGTAAATAGCAAAATCTTCAAAGTCAGCTTCTGAATCTGCTCGACGACAAACAAACACACAATGATTACTTATAATATTAAAATGTTTTATGACTTATATGCAGAAATGCTCAACAAGAATGATTGAACTATACTGGAGATAATTTGAACTACAAACTGAACCGAATCGAGATTCTAGGGTTTCAAGGAATCTGGCTAAGGATGGTGATTAGATAATCTTAGGGTTTCAGGATTACAACAGCGATAATAATTTTGTGGCTGGTTTAATCAAAACAGCGAATGTCAGCATATTGACATTCAGATCAAGGCTTGGACATAGCTTTAAGAAAAGCTAGAGTGCTTATCTCAAGTTGTGGTAGTAGAAGAAAATGTAGATCACAACTCTACAAATTCAGTGGACAAAGGGGTTTTCAAATTGCACAACCAGAAGTGGGTAAACAAGGCCAATGCCACTGTCTGACAAGCTCTGGCATAGAGCTGACAATGCCAAAAACTAGGGCTTAGCATAAAATGATGTTCAAGGGCTCAACTGATGTGCTAACTTTGTCTAGGAGGTAGGCTTGAGTAACAGGAACAAAAGTTACAATAGGATCTATGGCTGAAAATGGCTAGACAGTAAGAAATTTGGTGATGAACTGCAGTGAACTCACTGCACTGGAACAGTTCTGGACAACAAACTTGGCAAAGCTGTAACTTCCAATCTAGGCCGATCTAGGTGTTGGGCTAGAAGACAAAAATGTTCAGGAGATCAAAGCATACACACTGGACAAGGTGGTTAGGGCTGAAACGGCTGGGAAAAGTTTTCTGGTGATCGACGCCGGAGAAGAAGCTCTGGATTTGGGCATTTTCAATACAGGCTGAAAGAACTTAATTCCTTGCTCTAGGAGTGATAGTAGGGTATAAGTAAACTACTGGTAGCATCAATTTGACCGGAGGATCACCGGTATGGCCTGGCGATGAGAGCCAGCGACTGTTAAATTGCAAAATCGGGAATAGCTTCAAATTGGGATCAATTGATTGTTCTAAGTTCAAAGGCATGCTTGAAAAGGTTCACTGATCAATTTAGATTACAAATTCGAAAGCTAATTCGGGCTGAATTAAGCTACATTGCAGGAACAGGGCAATCGCCAATTCTGGTGATCGCCGGCGTTAGAGGTCACCGGTGAGCAATTAGATGATACCACACAGAGAGAATGAGAAGAGGAACTCACTGATGGCTTCAATTCGGAGATTGGTGCAGCAGGGCGTCCTGGCACCGTGAGCCTCCTCGACGGCTCGACGGAGAAGAAAACGAAAACAGAAGGATTTCGAGACTTAGCTGATTCCAGTGAGGTGTGAAGAAGCTGCTGAACACAGGAGCGCTTAAATAGGCCAGGCGAAGATTGCGAAGAGGGGACAATGAAGTGATTTGGCAGCCGTGATGAGATTGCTTGCGTGTTGGACATCAGCGGCAAAGACACAGCGAAGAACGGTGATGCGACGGTGACAAGTTTGCAACTGATCACAGTGTCGTTCCATCGGGACTTGGCAATGCTGTAGCAAGCGGTGGCGACAACTACTAGCGCGGCAAAGCGATGTGGCGGGGAGTTGCTGACAAAAGGCTGCTGGTCGCGCGCGGGAGCAGGCGCTGGTCGTCGACGTTGCAACGACGTTGCCACGGCATGGGCTGAAGCGAGGACACGTACACACAGCATGCACGACCACGAGCGTGGCGAAACTTGGTCGGCGGTGAGCGTGCACGGCACAAGGAAACCATGGCGAGCTCTGGTCGTGAACAGCTAAGTTCTCTGGTCGAATTGGGTTGAGTTGCAATTTCAAATTCTTGATTTGGACTAATCTGTAAATCTGATGATTTAGAGGGTTTAGACTGAAATTGATTTCACTGATCTGGTAGATTATATTCAACAGGATATTCGGCAAAGATGTTTGATAAAATTTGGCACATTTGAATAGTTTTTGATACAAACTGAAAATAGGGTATTTTAGGGTAATTGAAATCTGAATTTCAATTGATTTCGAATTCTGGCATTTAGGATGAGATTTTGAAATCTGAACAGAAGAGAAACTCGTGTCAACTAGCATTTAGAAAAGATTTGTTGAAGAAATTCTGAAATTGGAGTTAATCTGAAGATTTTGGCCTTTTTGGGTTTCCAAATATCAGATAAAGGACTAATTTGTAATAACTCTTGGACTGATATGCGAAAAGAGTCTAGATGATAAAATTTGGCTGCCAACTTTCTGGTTTAAGGTATTGGCATACCCATGATCATATTCCACGAATAATCTGGTCTGAACTTGGTCAAGATTTTGATTAAATCTGGATTTCTGAAACTTAGGGTATTTAGGTAATATAAGATATTATGTTTTCGAAAACAGAAAGGAGTTGAAAAATCTGGAAGTTAGAGATAGAATTGAATCTGGGTTCTGAAGGCTTTTAGATTCAGGGTAACTAATAGATCACATTTAAACAATCTGATCTTGCTTTGGGGTTCACAAGAAAGATTTGGAGATTTTAAGGCTTAAGATAGATACTGATCTGGCTACTACTACTGATACATGCATGCATGCTATTTATGAAAAAGGAAGTTTTCACCCCTAAACTCAGGGTGTCAGACTCCCCGATCAGTGGCCGATCTCTTTGATATGGTTGATCGATACTCCGACGCGGCCAAAGCGGTCGAATGGAACAGGATGGTCGATATAGGTGACCTACCGCCTAAACCAGGTTTCAAGGACGCTAGGAAAGAAGATTCAAGCAAGAAGCCGGAATCTTCGTCGGGCGGGAAGTCAAAGAAGTCAAAGAGGAACTGCTTTGGACAGTACCGCGAGGTCGCAGTTGCAGAGAAGCCTCCTTCGACCAAAGGTAACAAGCCTTCATTTAAGAATAAAACTGCTTCTGGTGGTCGTAGTACCGACCAGCCAGAAAAGTCGACTAACCAGCAGGAAGGCAAGAAGTGGTGTCCACTCCACAACTCTGTAGGCCACGACCTCAAGAACTGCAGGAGTTGGTTGAAGCAGTTAGATGATTTCTACCAAGGGATTGGACCAATGCCGACCTTACTGGCTAAGGAGCAAGCATGCGGACTTAGAGACGCTGACGGAGACGAAGAGATGTCCTACCAGGTACCTCATAATCATGTTAATGTTATTTCCGGAGGTTCCTCCTCTTTTGTTTCCAAAAGGCAGTTTAAGGCCTTTTATCGAGAGGTTAACCAAACGGAGACATCCCCTGGTGAACCTTAGTACCCCGTTGGTCGGATACACCTTTGACGTTTGATCGCACTGATTGTCCTATGGGGCTTACTTGACCATTGAGGCTACCTTTGGTCATTACCCCGATCATCAGTAATGCGAGAGTCGAAAGGGTCCTGATCGATGAAGGGAGCTTCCTTGACATTTTATTGGTAAAGGCGCTCGACGAGATGCAAATTCCTCGTTTGAAGATTAATCCCATAATCCATCCATTTTATGGGATAATCCCTGGTCCCTCCATGGTGCCGTTGGGACAGGTGGTCCTCCCGGTCACACTGGGAGAACCGGATAACTTCCAAACAGAATTGGTTACTTTTGACGTAATTGATTGTGATTCGGCTTACAATGCAATCTTTGGCAGGCCAACTCTTGCTAAGTTCATGATGGTAACGCACTATTCTTATCAGTGCGGCAAATTGCCTGGCCCCAAAGGTGTCATCTCGGTCTGAGGCAGTCGCAATGTGGCACTAACGTGCGACCGGCTATCTCTGGAGATGGTCGACCAGCTTCCCCTCCGGGACGCTCAGGTCGCCACTACCGCCACCGATGCGATCAAAGTTGCTCCTCCACCAGATGAGAAACTCAAACTAGTTCCATTGTACCCAGCTGATCCATCGAAGACAATCCGGATCGGATCAGGCTTGGATGACAAATAGGAACTCGAGCTCATTACTTTCCTCCAGGCTAACAAAGATGAAGAGAAGACTGCCTTCATCACTCTGTTCGGCACCTACTGCTACGTCAGAATGCCATTCGGTCTCAAGAACGCAGGTTCCACGTACCAGCGCTTGATGCAGAAGACCTTTCTTTCCCAGATAGGGCGTAATCTCGAAGCATAGGTAGACGACTTGGTTGTAAAAAGTACTAAGAGATTGTCTCATTTGGACGATCTCGCTGAAACCTTCTGTAATCTAAATCGCTTTGGAATAAAATTGAACCCGGAGAAATGTTCTTTCGGGGTCTCTTCAGGAAAACTTCTTGGTTTCCTTGTTTGTTCCAGAGGCGAAAGGGGATTACCTTTCTTCAAAGCCTTGCGGAAGCATCACAATTTCACATGGTCCGATGAGGCTGAAAAAGCATTTCAGGAGGTAAAGACATACCTACCCAGTCCACCAGTTCTGGTATCTCCCGAGAAAGGAGAACCATTACTTCTCTATTTGGCGGCCACACCGCACGCGGTCAGCGCTGTCCTGATCGCGGATAGGGAAGGAATACACAGACCCGTCTACTATGTAAGCGAGGTACTTCATGGTCTTAAGGAGCGATACCCTGAGGTCCATAAGATACTTTACGCACTACTGATGGCTTCCCGTAAGCTACGACATTACTTCCAAGCTCACAAGATCACATTACTCTCCTCCTTTCCTCTGGGGGATATTGTCCGAAATTCAGAGAAATCTAGTTGAATCACCAAATGGGCGGTCGAACTCCGTGCTTTTGATGTCCATTTCACGCCCCGCACTGCGGTTAAGTCTCAGGTTTTGGCTGACTTTCTGGTCGAATGGACTAACCCTGAGCCACCCGAGTAGGTGTCCGAGGAACTGGAATGCCCCGATAATTGGACAATGTACTTTGACGGTTCCCGTAGTTTTCAACACTCGGGAGCTGGAGTGGCCTTAGTTACGCCTCAGGGCGAACAGCTTAAGTATGTCATCCAACTACACTTTGTTGCAACCAACAACGCAGCAGAGTATGAAGGTCTTCTTGCAGGGCTCCGGGCAGCAAAATTCCTCGGAGTCCGTCGATTAGTGGTGAGGGGAGACTCACAGCTGGTCGTAAACCAGGTAAACAAGGAGTACAGCACCTCCGATGAGACAATGGCTCATTACCTGGGGGGAGTGAGGAGATTGGAAAAACACTTCAGTCATTTCGAAGTCCAATACATCCCACGAAAGGACAACATTCTCGCAGACCAATTATCCAAAATTGGGTCCTCACGCACATCCACTCCAGCAGGAGTGTTCATTGAACACTTGGACCGTCCTTCGATCATGACTTTGGTCGAGGATGATCCGGTAACAGCCTGCGTTACCAACCTCGGTCAGGAACGGGATTGGACTCATCCGTTGAGAGTCTATCTTGAACATGGGACCCTACCCGAGGATGAAGCCGAAAGCGATCGATTGATTCGAAAAGCGCGTCTGTACAAACTCATAGAGGGAGTTTTGTATAGAAAGGGTACTCAAGGAGTATTAATGCGCTGCATATCTCAGGAGGAAGGTAAGTCCCTCTTGAAAGAGATACATGACGGTGTATGTGGTGCGCACGCGTCATATCGGACACTAGTCAGAAAAGCTTTTCAACAAGGATTCTACTGGCCTTCGGCACTCGATGATGCCAAGCATATTGTCAAGATGTGTCCTCAGTGTCAGTTTCGCGCGAGACAGGTTCATCAACCTGCCTATGCGTTACAAACCATTCCCCTCACATGGCCTTTTACAGTCTGGGGGATGGATATTGTCGGCCCTATGCCACAAGCAGTCAATGGGTACAAGTTCCAGTTCGTAGCTATTGACATGTTTACTAAGTGGATTGAGGCCGAGCCGGTACGAAATATTACCGCATCAGCAGCACAAAAGTTCTTCCATAAGAACATTGTTGCTCGATTTGGTGTTCCAAACCGTCTCATCACAGACAATGGTTCTCAGTTCGCCAGTGGTCTTTTTCTGGACTACTGCAAGGCATCAAGAAACACGTTTTTGATCGCCTAAGGACTCGCTCGGGGGCTTGGGCAGACGAGCTCTACATAGTTCTATGGGCACTGCGAGCTACTTCTAGTCGAGCCACCGGTGAGACGCCCTTCCATCTGGTCTATGGGGCCGAGGCCGTACTGCCTATGGAAGATAGTATTGGATCTGTATGGACAGAGCAATTCGAATGAGTTTATCAGGCCGAACAGCGATCACAGGATCTCATCCTCTTTGAAGAAAGGCGTGATCGCGCTTTGATCTAGTCCGCAGTATACTTGCAAGCTTTGCGCAAGTACCATAACAAAAGGGTGTGACCACGTAGTCTTCACGTGGGCGATCTGGTTTTACGAAAAATTCAAGACCAGTCTAATCGCAACAAATTCTCCCCGAAGTGGGAAGGCCCTTACACTGTTGTTTCAGTGCCGCGACCAGGATTAGCGCGGTTAGCCACGGAGGATGGTCGAATTCTGTCCAATACTTGGAACATCGATCAACTACGTAAGTTTTACATGTAAGTATTACATCCCTTTTCCTGTTCAATTAGCATTGTTTTATAAAACAAAAAGTCTTTTGGTTTCATACGATGAACATTTCCCTTCATGCCCATGTGTTACGAACTTGACTCGGGGCCTGGTCGCCGGCGGTTACATCACTACAACGTTCTAACCGGATTCGCTGGCCGATCTCACAACCACGTCTAGACAAGTCACTCCTAAATAAGCCATTTCTCAACGCATACGGGGCTTGCTAGTACGTCCTTGGTCGCCTGAGTGGCTGCCAGTTTGCAACAAGGTTAGGCGTTACATTGATCGTAATTGTTGGTCTGATCGCACATCCCTGGTTGTTGCACTCGTATTTCTCCTGTGTTTATAATACTAAGCCTTCGGTATCTATAATCACAGGCGGGGGCTAGGGGGATATGCTTATAATATGAAACAACAAAGAAATATATATACTTTCTTTCAAAATCAATTAGTACATGCATTGCATTCTACAGGTTAAATCTATACAATTGTAGGGATTACACAATCCCGAGCTCGGTCAGGAGTCTATATACAAGCGGATTGACCTCCTCCATGATCGCCTCCAGTTGCTCTTCACTCTCGATCTCTACCGGTCCCACCAGTGGATTCAGATCTATATCTGGGCCGTGGTGGAGACAAAACCGGCAGAGAATGGCGGAGGCTGCTGATCGAACCCTGGTTCTGATCGCCTCTTGCCGTCGCCGTGTATCTTCAGGAAGATACTCGAGAGGTGACTCCGCTTGGGCCACGACCAGTGTGGACCAGTCACTCGAACTGAGGTCGTCCTTTGTGGTCTGGACCACATCAGCCCTCAGGAGACGGGCCACCATCTTTAGCTTTTCGAAGATGGGTTGGCTCAGGTCTCTGTTCGCCTTGTGGGTAGAGTTAATGGAGAGCTGGAGGACCGCCTTGTCCTGATCAAGCCGTTTTATTTGACTTGCTTGCGCTGCAGTAAAAAGATTGTTACTGATAGTCTAAACTATGAAGTCAAGTCTTCATAGTCGGGAATCGACTTACCAGAGAGCTGTGACCACAATTTATTAAGCTCGACCTCTTGCTTCGAAACCATGGAGATCGACCGGAGCTTATTAGCGGCCAAGTCCCTCTTTAGAGAAGCAACCTCCCTGTGATAGAAAAGATAGTTGTCATAACAAATTTGTATCTATACAAATTGGAGGGCATTTATCCTTACTTGCGCAAGCAGTCTCTCTCTTTTTGTATGGCCTCGATGCTCGCCACCATAGCGATCGATCTGGCCATTACACGGGATAGTTCCTGTAATACAAAGAAAAGTCAGTGGTGTCTTATGCACAATTCAGGTACCACAAGAGATGTTCACCATACCTTTGTATACTCCCGAAATGAAATATCGTCCAGGATGGCGGGAGGTCTGGTCGAGGGACCAGTCACGACCTCGATAGGAGCAGCAGGTGGATGTGCCTGCTGGGCCTCAGTCGTAGTTTCTGTTGCCTGCAACTGGGTCTCCGCGCCCGACTCATCCCCGACGGTCCAGACGACTTCCTGGACCAGAGGGATAGAGTGCTCCTCACCGGAGGCTTCGGCACCAGCAACAACTTCAACCCTCCCCGGGGCGGCTGAAGGGCTCGGTGCTACCTCTTTACGCCTACAAAGAAAAAAGGGGTCGACGATTACGTTAGTAGTCGCCACAATCCAACTCAGAGCGGAACCAACCAGGGGTTCTTACCTTATTTGAAATCCCATCAGCTTCTGGGATTTCAGGGAGGGCTCTCAGTGAGAAAGAGGACAGTCGTTGTCCGTCCTAGTCTTCCTCTTTGTAAACAGGGCCATTTCTCCCTATGTATGTTCTCCTGTAAGCATATTCATAAGGGATGATAAAGACCTAAGTAGTAAGAATTCATACCTGGGTAACCTGTCCAGTTGATAGGGATACGCCCGGAGGCCTGGGTGGCTCCTGGACTGTTGGAGCCGGCACTTCATTGTTTTCAAGGCTAAGCAGATGGTCTTCAATTTTGGGTCTAGATGATAATTCACTCAAATCTTCACAAGATGTAGATATGCTAGATGTGGATATCATAGGAAAGTCATTTAAAATATTGCAAGTGATGCCTATGTCATTACCTGTTTTGTTGGCTTTATGAGTAATCAATGAGTCATGAGCTTCCTTAAGCATCTCATGAGTTTCATTGAGACTCTCGTGAGATGTGTTTAGCTCCTCATAGGAATTTTGAAGAGTTTTTTTATTTCTTCTTCAATTCCTTGAATTTTTCTTTTTCATTACTCATATAGTCATCAAAACCAGTGATCATCTCAACTAGGTCATCATAAGTATATTCATCTTCGTCACATGATACCTTAGATTCTCCTTTAGCCATAAGGCAATGAGGAGTGGAGAATACAGATGGAGCTTCCTCGATAGCTACTCCGGCGAGCCCTTTGGGTGATGCTTCATCTTCATCTTCAGAATCGGAACTTGAAGCATCCGAATCCCATTCAATGAAGAAAGGTTGTCCATCCTTCTTCTTCTTGTAATATTTCTTGAAAACCTTCTTCTTGCTTTCTCCTTCCTTTTCGCACTTCTTTTTCTTCACCGATTTTTCTTCTTCCTTGTTTTTGCAGTGTGCGGACATGTGACCCTTTTCACTGCAATCAATGCATCTTCTTTCTTCAAATGGGTTCCTCTTGGATGATTGTCCTTTTTTGAAGGACATTCCTTGATATCTCTTCTTCATGAACCGCTTGAACCTTCTCACAAAGAGAGCCATTTCCTCATCGGTGTCTCTCTCATCGCTTTCTTCTTCATTGTCTTCCCTTTTGGAGGCTTGAACTTTGAGTGCTATGTTCTTCTTCTTGGAGTCGGAAGCCTCATCTTTCACTTCTTCTTCAGATTTCTTGAATATGTCATGAGTGAGAATCTCACTCAAGACTTCCAACAGAGTCACACTCTTCAAGTTCGAGCGCACAAGTAAGGTTACAATTGTATCATATATTGAAGGTAAAGCTCTGAGAAATTTATGGCAAAATTCCACATTCGTGACATCCATACCAAGCCCTTTTAATTCATTTACTATGTTATTTAATCGGTTGAACATCTCCGAGACATCTTCATTGGGCAACATAGCAAACTTTTCAAATTGGCCCGTATGGATAAATAATTTAGCATCCTTGACCATCGAGGTTCCTTTATGAATATCCATAAGATTTCTCCAAATGTCATGAGCAGTTTCAAGTTTACAAATCCTATTAAATTCACCTAGATTTAGAGCACTATAAAGAACATTCATGGCTTGAGCATTAGCAAAGGCATTATCTCTATCTAGGTTTGTCATGTCATCATCATCAAGAATTGCTAAACCCTCATCCACCACTTTCTAAATCTTTCCACCCATGGCTTTAAGATAAACCATCATTCTAGTTTTCCAATAAGTATAGTTTGATCCATCAAAGAGTGGTGGTTTGCCAATATTGATCCGACCCTCACTAGCCAACTTTATTCTACTACGGGATGGTTAAATCCTCTAACTATGGAGTCCTTGCTCTAATACCAATTGAAAGGGATCTAGCATATCGACTAGAGGGGGGTGAATAGGCGATTTTAACAAATTAACAATTAATCAAGCAATTAATAGAAAATGAGAGCAATTAACTAAAACAAGATGAACAATGAACAATTTAACACAAGGATATATCCCGTGGTCTCGGTGATTTTCCGATCACCCCTAATCCACGTTGAGGCAAACTCAAATCTCTAACCGCTCCACTATCTAGTCAACCTTCTCTCGAGAAGTGACCTAGATATCGAGCCGGATTAATGTGATGAGTTATCCAACCTCGTTTTCACTAATGATGCACTTTACCACTACGGCAAGGCATGCTCGACCCTTCACAAGATGTTTTGAGGCTTCTTCACAATCTTCCTTGAACATCTCTCCAAAACCTTCCTCCTAGCCATCTAGGAGCCGGCAAACTGCAAGAGTAACAAGCCGGTGATGATCACTTAACCTTCTTCTAGTGCCACAAGATTGATTTAGTGATCTAAATGCAATGCAATAGCAGATCTCAAATGTACACTCTCTCAAATTCAAGAATTAGAACCCTAGAGTGTGTATAACTTGCTTAAGCTCTCAAGGATGATGACAATGTTCACAAATATGCCAAAAGTTATGAACAGGACCGTGCATGGGAGTATATATACCCCCCACAATAAATATAGCAGTTACAGGAGGTTGGGAGAAAAAGATCACTTGGCGGTCAGACCGCAGGTATAAGCCCGGTCAGACCGCCGCGATTGCAACGGCATAAAACAAGCGCAATTAATGCTCACCTGCCCTTGTTAGGCACACTCACGGTCAGACCGAAGCCAAATGCGGTCAGACTGTGAAACTGTCCAAAGACGACATAGTTTTTGGACACTTTATACGGTCAGGCCGATAAATACAGACAGACCGGCCATACGGTCAGACCGTAGTTCAAAAACACGGTCAGACCGATTTCTCGGTCAGACCGATCTAACAAACGGTCAGACCGTCATAACACAATAATTCAGAATGATAGGTCATAAAGTACCAGGAGACTAACCTAGGTTTTTACCTACGGACAGACCGACCTTTTTAAGGAATAAACTACACTTTGACATTACGTCGGTCAGTCCGAAACCTAATTTGGTCAGACTGGTCTAAGAAACGGTCAGACCGACTGAGACAGAGTTTGGCAAAAATGAGTTGAAACAAGTATTTTCAAAGTATATGGCCTTCTAGTATGCAATGCTAGTTGATTTTATGATTTGTGGCACATAGATGAAGTATTTCGTGATACACCACATGCTCCTCTTAATAGTACGGCGACTATCCTAAAATCCGGTCAAAATTCTTCTCTAATCACCTTAGACCGGTAAAATGAAAAAAGATCATATCCCGTACCTTAGCCTCTTTGATCAATGTCCTTTCTTCATCATGAGGCTCTTTCTTTGCCTTTCATTAACCTGTCTTTTGAGTTTGTTCTTGACACAACTTAGCAGGTATCGTTAGAACAACATTTGTAATTGTCATTAATTACTAAAACACTCTTTAGGGGCCTAGAAGCTACAATCTCCCCCTTTTTGGTAATTGATGACCACATAAAGAGTAGATGATTGAATTTTGAGCATAAAAGGAATTTTACCATAAGCAATGTAGAGAAAGACACACTCCCCCTAAATGTATGAACATAAGAATTTGGCATGTCGGTGGAGTTCAAACATGTATATAAGATGATATCTCAATTCATTCTCTAAATAATCATGGAGTATCACAAGAGTATTCAAAACATCACATAGATCATAAATAAGACGTTCTTCAGTTCAACACATGATATCAACATCACAAAAGTCATATGAAAATAACATAAACACAACTCATATATCATGAAGTAAAAATCTCACAAAAGTGTCATCCAACATAAATATCATCCACATAGAAGTAAGCAAAAGTTCTTTCATCATCTAAAGTTCTCTCCTACTCTCTCTTCTCTCCCCTACACTCTTCTCTCTCCCCCTTTGGCATCAATTGCCATAAAAGCTAAGAATCGGCGGGAGCATCATCATCTGGAGGATGGTGAGGAGGAGTCTGAGGGAAACGGGTGTAGAAGTGAGCGGAGAAGGCGTCGAAGCGCTGCTCGAACTAATCCTGGCGCGACGAGAAAGTCTGGAACTGATCATTCAATGCCGCCAAGTCCGAGCGAGCGAGCTCAAGCCCCTGTAGAAGAGTAGCGAACTGATCCATCATTGGCTGATGGAACTGCTGCTGGAACTGTGTAAACCAGGCGGGGGCTTGGCTAGACTGAGCTGCCTACTCTGCCTGAGGTGGAGGAGGAGGAAGCATGGGCTGAGCCGGCTGCTGCTACTGCTGATGTTGTGCTCCATGGCCTCGAGCCAAGACGCGCGATTTGACACTAAACGGCTTATAGCCGAGATGTCTGATGTCACAAGATCCGCGAGGGAACTTCGTCTTCTGGGGCAGCAAAGACATGATATATGGAGCAAAATATAGGTTCGGCAGAGTGGTTACCGAGACATCCTCAATTGTCTTCTGGATGAAAGAGACAATGTTGATCCGATGACTCTTGAGGATGTGGTCGATGAAGTTCCAATAGTAATCTCGGACCGCTTCTCGATTTCCACTCTTTGGATGGATCGTGGCTCGGATGATTTTGTTGACCACAGCAGGGAGGACTTTGAGACTTGTAATGGTGTCAGGTACAATCCGCTGTCCACCTCCCGGCTGCTCATAAAACTGAAGCCAGTCATCCTCATGGAGGTAGTCCTCATCCTCCATATTGATCCCCTCCTTCATTTCCTCATAATTTATTTTGTTTGCAGTAGCAAACTCCTCAAAGGTGGACTCATACCGCCTAGAGCCTGTCATCCACATGATCTTCTGGTCCGCCCATCTGATCTCGATCGTAGCATAAAATTGTCTGATAGCAGTGGCGTTCCATGGGCAGTTGTGCTCCACAAAGTCATACAGCCCTATATCCTTGAAGATCTGAACCAAAGGAGCCATGATGGGCTGATTCACAACATAAGTCCATTCGATCCATTTGTGTTCGAAGATATTCTTGTGGATCAAATGTCCGTAGAAGGCATTTTGCTGTGTCATCCTGTGGAAGTGAGGAGTAGTGGCGTCATTCACATGATTGTAGGCATAGGTGGTCCTAGCCTTTGTATAGTCGTTTGACGCCCAATTCTTCTTCAGTCCTTGATAGGAATGGACATTTATTTCATCGTCCTCACTCTCGATATCCATGCCCATGTGCACGGATCCGCCACGGTGAGAAGACTGTTCGGTTTCTGAGTCTCCGGCCGAGGGCACCCAATCATCATCCTAAGAGTCGCTACTGCTCGAGGGTTGAGCCCTTTTTGGCCGCTTTGCCAATTTCTTCTTATTGGTCCAGACGGAGACATTTCCTTGAGGACCTCGACCACTAGAAGATTTGCAAGAGATAAAGCAGATAAGATACTAAGAGGTAAGAACGAAAGAAGTGAATCGATAAGACAACAGATCAGCAAACTCTGGCTCTGCTGTTGATGTCGGTCAGACCGAAACTGGAGCGGTCAGACCGGTGCAACCGTAGAGTTAGGGTTTGTCAAGATTCCAGGGATTTAGGTGAATTTAAGATGCAATGTGGACAGATAAATGAGTATAGGCAATCAGTGCATCAATAGGAAGAATCAATTTTAGGTATTGAAAGGATTTAAACTAGATTCACCATAATTGCCCTAAACCCCGAGATGAACAGGAAACAAAATGATAAAGAAGAGAGATCTGAGCAATATACCTAGAAGACATGGTTTGGAGATGATCTTGATCAACGGTTAGTCCGTGCGTTGCGAGGGTTTGACCGGAGAGGAAGATTCCAAAAAAAATTTGAGGCGCACGTGAAAGAGACAAGTGGGGAAGAAAGTGAAGAGGACAGAGATTCGAGATAAAAATGTCTCTGGACATGAAAATTCGGTCAGACCGAGGGCGAGATACCGGTCAGACCGCGGGAAGAAGGAATTTTAAGATGTTCTCTGGAGATGAAATCGGTCAGACTGCAATTGGTTCGGTCAGACCGCTGGAAGAACTGAAAATCTTGGAGGAACTTGTTTGATTTGATGCTCATAAGTGATTTGGATAGGGTAATATATATACATAATATAATTATAAGTAAGATATAGACAATATCACCAAAGGGGAAGTATTTATCTTACAACTTAACATATTTTTGGTTAATTTTACTTAATTGCCGGTAAAGAGCCTAAAAATACTCTCAAAATGAGAAGTTCATGCCATCAAGTAACAATTCAAGCACAACCAATATGAGTTCAACATTTCAAGCCACATTTGATATATCAATGACGTTAAGCTCATTTCGGAGTTCAAAAAAACGACTTTCATCTAAGGGCTTAGTGAATATATCCGCCAATTGATCTTCGGTTCTCACATTATCCACCACCACATCACCTTTACTAACATGATCTCTAAGGAAGTGGTGTCGGATATCTATATGCTTGGTCCGAGAGTGTTGAACTGGATTTGTGGCTATTTTTACTGCACTCTCATTATCACACAAAAGAGGCACTTTTTCAAATTTTATTCCATAATCCAACAAGGTTTGCCTCATCCAAAGCAATTGTGCACAACAACTACCCGCAGAAACATATTCCGCTTCGGCGGTTGATAAAGCTACAGAGTTTTGTTTCTTGGAGGACCAAGATACTAAAGATCTTCCTAAAAGTTGACAACTGCTAGAGGTGCTTTTTCTATCCACTTTACATCCCGCATAATCGGAATCAGAATATCCAATTAATTCAAATTTAGCACCTTTTGGAGACCACAACCCTATACTAGATGAATATTTTAGATACCTCAAAATGCGCTTAACGGCCATTAAATGACTTTCTTGAGGAGAGGCTTGAAATCTTGCACACATGCAAACACTAAACATAATATCGGGCCTAGAAGCAGTAAGATATAGTAAACTACCAATCATAGATCTGTAAAGCTTTGAGTTTACCGGTTTACCTCCTTCGTCAGAGACAAGGTGACCGTTTGTGGCCATTGGTGTCTTGATTGGCTTTGCTTCTTCAAGTCCGAATTTCTTGAGTAGGTCCTTCACATATTTGCTTTGGCAGACGAAAGTTCCTTCCTTGAGTTGTTTAACTTGTAGTCCGAGGAAGAAGCTTAGTTCACCTATCAAGGACATCTCAAATTCCCTGGACATCATATTACCAAACTCCTTGCAAAAATCTTGGTTAGTACATCCAAATATGATGTCATCAACATAAATTCGACATACAAAGAAATCATTTCCAATTTCCTTAGTAAATAAAGTAATATCAACTTTCCCAATTTTAAAGCCTTTTGAAATTATGAAGTCTCTAAGTCTTTCATACCAAGCACGAGGTGCTTGTTTAAGACCATAAAGAGCCTTGGAGAGTTTATACACATGATTTGGCTTTGTAGGATCTTCAAATCCGGGAGGTTGTTTAACAAATACTAATTCATTAATTTTTCCATTTAAAAATGCACTTTTGACATTCATTTGATAAAGTCTAATATTATGAGATGAAGCAAAAGCAAGCAAGATTCTAATAGCCTCAAGTCTAGCTACGGGAGCAAAGGTTTCACCGAAGTCCAAACCTTCAACTTGAGTGTATCCCTGAGCCACCAATCTTGCTTTGTTTCTTACTACCACTCCATTTGCATCTTGTTCATTTTTGAAAATCCATTTGGTTCCAATTACATTGTGCTCATCCGGATTTGGTTCTTCTACCAATTCCCAAACATTGTTGTGGGTGAAGTTGTTTAATTCTTCATGCATAGCATTTACCCAATCCGGATCTTTTAAAGCCTCATCTACAAGTGTGGGCTCAAAAGAGGAAACAAAAAAGTAATTTTCACAAAATGAAGCAAGACGCGAACGAGTTTGAACACCCTTACGCAAGTCACCAACAATTTGATCGACGGGGTGATCTTTGGAAATTGAGTGATGAATTCTTGGATGATCAACCGGGTTTTGTGAAGTAGAGGTAGAAGGTACTTCCGGTTGTTGTTGAAAGGAGTCTTCCACATTGACCACTCCAATTATTTGATCTCCATGTTGAGGTGTTGATGAGGTGGGAATAACTTGAGTGGATGGTTCTTCATCTTGATCACTATCTTCTTTCGGCTTGATATCCCCAATGGTCATGTTCTTCATCGCCACCCTCAACCCTTCATTACCTACATCATCCAAGTTGTCTTGCTCCTCTTGAGAGCCGTTAGTCTCATCAAATTCAACGTCATGTGTCTCTTCAACCAAACCGGAGTTTTGGTTGTAGACACGATATGCTTTGCTATTTGATGAGTATCCTAATAAAAATCCTACATCACATTTACTTTGAAATTTTGATAAGCATGTACCTTTTCGTAAGATATAGCACTTACACCCAAACACTCGGAAATAGGAAATGTTTGGCTTCCTTCCGATGAGAAGCTCATAAGGAGTTTTCTTTAGTAGTCGATGACAATAAAGACGATTTGAGGCATGGCATGCGGTGTTGATTGCTTCGGCCCAAAAGGTGTCCGAAACATTGTACTCCGAAAGCATAGATCTTGCCATGTCTATCAATGTCCGGTTCTTTCGTTCGACTACTCCATTTTGCTCTGGTGTATACTTGGCCGAAAACTCATGTTTGATGCCCTTATCATCACACCAATTTTCAACCTTGGTATTCTTGAATTCGGAGCCATTGTCACTTCTCACTTTCTTGATCTTGAAACTAAATTCATTTTCGGCCCTTGGAGCAAAGCTTTTGAAAGTGTTAAACACAATTGACTTATCATGTAAAAAGAATATCCATGTATACCTAGAAAAATCATCTACAATGACAAGACAATAACTATCGCCACCAATACTCACAAAGGTAGTTGGTCCAAATAAATCCATATGCAATAATTCAAGTGGACTAGAAGTTGACATTGTGCTTTTAGTTGGATGTGAGTTTGCAACTTGTTTTCCGGCTTGGCAAGCACTACATAATTTATCTTTTTCAAACTTTACATCTTTTAATCCAACAACTAAATCATGTTTGACTAGTCTATTTAGTTGTTTCATTCCAACATGTCCAAGCCTTCTATGCCATAGCCAACCTTTAGATGATTTAGAGAACAAGCATGTACCAAGATTAGCATCATTTGAATTGAAATCAACTAAATAGAGGTTGCCATGTCTAAAACCTTTGAAAATCAACCTATTATCATCAATACTAGTGATAATCACTTCTTTTGGATAAAATGCACATATAAATCCAAGATCACAAAGTTGAGCTACGGATAGGAGATTGAAGTTAAGAGATTCGACAAGTAATACTTTAGAGATGGAGAGGTCGTTTGAGATGGCAATTTTACCTAATCCTTTTACCTTTCCTTTGCTATTGTCTCCAAACGTAATCTTGTCATATTCCGCACCTTTGTTATTTAAAGAGGAGAACATATTATGATTACCGGTCATATGTTGAGTGCATCCACTATCTAGCACCCAATGTTGTCCTCCGGCCTTGTAATTTACCTACAAAACAAGGTTAGGTCCTTTTAGGTACCTAAATCTTTTTGGGTCCTTGGAGGTTAGTTACCAAGGATTTTGGGACCCAAATGGCTTTCTTTTTGGCACCAATGATCGGGTTCCAACAAATTTGGCTTTAATATCGCCATTATTCATTTTCTTTAACACATAGCAAGAGTTGAATATAAGAGATGAATTACTTTTCCTAGCATGGCAATTTTTCTCAATGTGACCTAAACTTTTACATTTGTTGCAATATCCCTTTTCTTTTACAAATACGGTTTTAGATGGAACAAATGCATGTTTTCCCCTTTTAGGAATGTAGCCTAGTCCTTCCTTTCTTAAGGAGAACCTTTGACTATCTAGAAGATGTCTTAATTTTGATTCTCCTACATAGCATTTAGCTAGATCATTTGTTAGTTTTTCAATTTTGTCCTTAAGTTCATTGTTTTCAAGGCTAAGCACATGGTCATCAATTTTGGGTCTAGATGATAATTCACTCAAATCTTCACAAGATGTAGATATGCTAGATGTGGATATCATAGGAAAGTCATTTAAAATATTGCAAGTGATGCCTATCTCATTACCCATTTTGTTGGCTTTATGAGTAATCAATGAGTCATGAGCTTCCTTAAGCATCTCATGAGTTTCTTTGAGACTCTCGTGAGATGTGTTTAGCTCCTCATAGGAATTTTGAAGAGTTTTGTATCTCTTCTTCAATTCCTTGAATTTCTCTTTTTCTTTACTCATATAGTCATCAAAACCGGTGATCATCTCAACTAGGTCATCATAAGTATATTCATCTTCGTCACATGATACCTTAGATTCTCCTTTAGCCATAAGGCAATGAGGAGTGGAGAATAGAGATGGAGCTTCCTTGATAGCTACTCCGGCGAGCCCTTTGGGGATGCTTCATCTTCATCTTCGGAATCGGAACTTGAAGCATCCGAATCCCATTCAATGAAGCAAGGTTGTCCATCCTTCTTCTTCTTGTAATATTTCTTGAAAACCTTCTTCTTGCTTTCTCCTTCCTTTTCGTACTTCTTTTTCTTCACCGATTTTTCTTCTTCCTTGTTTTTGCATTGTGCGGAGATGTGACCCTTTTCACCGCAATCAAAGCATCTTCTTTCTTCAAATGGGTTCCTCTTGGATGATTGTCCTTTCTTGAAGGACATTCCTTGATATCTCTTCTTCATGAACCGCTTGAACCTTCTCACAAAGAGAGCCATTTCCTCATCGGTGTCTCTCTCATCGCTTTCTTCTTCATTGTCTTCCCTTTTGGAGGCTTGAACTTTGAGTGCTATGTTCTTCTTCTTGGAGTCGGAAGCCTCATCTTTCACTTCTTCTTGAGATTTCTTGAATATGTCAGGAGTGAGAATCTCACTCAAGACTTCCAACGGATTCACACTCTTGAAGTTCGAGAGCACAAGTAAGGTTACAATTGTATCATATTTTGAAGGTAAAGCTCTGAGAAATTTATGGCAAAATTCCACATTCATGACATCCATACGAAGCCCTTTTAATTCATTTACTATGTTATTTAATCGGTTGAACATCTCCGAGACATCTTTATTGGGCAACATAGCAAACTTTTCAAATTGGCCCTTATGGATAAATAATTTTGCATCCTTGACCATCGAAGTTCCTTCATGAATATCCATATGATTTCTCCAAATGTCATGAGCCGTTTCAAGTTTACAAATTCTATTAAATTCACCTAGATTTAGAGCACTATAAAGAACATTCAAGGCTTGAGCATTAGCAAAGGCATTATCTCTATCTAGGTTAGTCATGTCATCATCATCAAGAATTTCTAAACCCTCATCCACCACTTTCCAAATCTTTCCACCCATGGCTTTAAGATAAACCATCATTCTAGTTTTCCAATAAGTATAGTTTGATGCATCAAAGAGTGGTGGTTTGCCAATATTGATCCGACCCTCACTAGCCAACTTTATCCTACTCCGGGATGGTAAAATCCTCTAACTGTGGAGTCCTTGCTCTGATACCAATTGAAAGGGATCTAGCATATCGACTAGTGGGGGGTGAATAGGCGATTTTAACAAATTAACAATTAATCAAGCAATTAATAGAAAATGAGAGCAAATAACTAAAACAAGATGAACAATGAACAATTTAACACAAGGATATATCCCGTGGTTTCGGTGATTTGCCGATCACCCCTAATCCACGTTGAGGCAAACTCAAATCTCTAACCGCTCCTCTATCTAGTCAACCTTCTCTCGAGAAGTGACCTAGATCTCGAGCCGGATTAGTGTGATGTGTTATCCAACCTCGTTTTCACTAATGATGCACTTTACCGCTCCAGCAAGGTGTGCTCGACCCTTCACAAGACGTTTTGAGGCTTCTTCACAATCTTCCTTGAAGAGCTCTCCAAAACCTTCCTCCTAGCCGTCTAGGAGCCGGCAAACTGCAAGAGTAACAAGCCGGTGATGATCACTTAACCTTCTTCTAATGCCACAAGATTGATTTAGTGATCTAGATGCAATGCACTAGAAGATCTCAAATGTACACTCTCTCAAATTCAAGAATTAGAACCCTAGAGTGTGTATAACTTGCTTAAGCTCTCAAGGATGATGACAATGTTCACAAATATGCCAAAAGTTATGAACAGGGCCGTGCATGGGAGTATATATACCCCCCACAATAAATATAGCCGTTACAGGCCGTTGGGAGAAAAAGATCACTTGGCGGTCAGACCGCAGGTATAAGCCCGGTCAGACCGCCGCAATTGCAACCGCATAAAACAAGCACAATTAATGCTCACCTGCCCTTGTCAGGCACACTCAATGTCAGACCGGAGCCAAATGCGGTCAGACCGTGAAACTGTCCAGAGACGACATAGTTTATGGACACTTTATACGGTCAGGATGATAAATACGGACAGACCGGCCATACGGTCAGACCGTAGTTCAAAAACACGGTCAGACTGATTTCTCGGTCAGACCGATCTAACAAACGGTCAGACCGTCATAACACAATAATTCAGAAAGATAGGTCATTAAGTACCAGGAGACTAACCTAGGTCTTTACCTACGAACAGACCGACCTTTTTAACGGATAAACTACACTTTGACATTACGTCGGTCAGTCCGAAACCTAATTCGGTTTGTCCGTATATTCGGTCAGACCGGTCTAACAAATGGTCAGACCGACTGAGGCAGAGTTTGGCAGAAATGAGTTGAATCAAGCATTTTGAAAGTATATGGCCTTCTAGTATGTAATGCAAGTTGATTTTATGATTTGTGGCACATAGATGAAGTATTTCGTGATTCACCACATGCTCCTCTTAATAGTACGGCGACTATCCTAAAATCCGGTCAAAATTCTTCTCTAATCACCTTAGACCGGTAAAATGGAAAAAGATCATATCCCGTACCTTAGCCTCATTGATCAATATGCTTTTTTCATCATGAGGCTCTTTCTTTGCCTTTCATTAACCTGTCTTTTGAGTTTGTTCCTGACACAGCTTAGCAAGTATCGTTAGAACAGCATTTGTAATTGTCATTAATTACTAAAACACTCTTTAGGGGCCTAGAAGGTACAGCTGCCCCAACGCAGCGACCATTGGACGCTCATGTTCGATGGCTCCCTGTGTCTCACCGGGACTGGTGCGGGAGTAGTCCTCCGGAGCCCCGAGGGGAGGGAACTGGAGTACGCGGCGTAGCTCGAGTTCCCTGCCATGAACAACGTCGCCGAATACGAGGCCTTCCTCGGGTTGTGCCTTGCGCGCTCCCTGGGGATTCGACGCCTCCTAGTAAAAGGAGACTCCCAGCTCGTAGTTTGCCAAATGGACAAGTCCTACTTGTGCCATGACACAAACTTGGGCGTTTACTTGCAGGAAGTGCGCAAGATGGAGAAGCACTTCGATGGCCTAGAGGCCCAGCACATCCCGTGAAGGGACAACGACCGGGCCGACGCCCTAGCCCGGGCAGCCAGCGCCCGGAAATCGCTCCCCAAAGGGGCCTTCTTGGAGATCATTGCGAAGCCCTCGGTGACCACCCCGGATGCGGGTGACGAGCCTGTGTCCCGTAAGTCACCGAAATCACTCAGACTTCGTCTCGGATGGATCCCCTTGTCTCCCTCATCAAGGGGGAGGGGGACCCTCCCAACGAGTCCGAGGCGAAGCGCCTCCGGGCCAAAGCTCGGGCATACTTCCTGTTGGAGGGGAAGCTCTACAAGAGGGGGGCTTCCGGCTTGCTTCGTTGCCTTCCCCGGCAGGGAGGGCCCCGGTTTCTCGAGGATATTCACGCGGGAAGCTGCGAGTCTCATCTGGCCCCGCGTGCCATCGCGGCCAAGGCCCTTTGCCAGGGTTTCTATTGGCCCACGGGCATTTGTGACGCGCGAGACCTTGTCTCCGCGTGTGAGGCCTGCCAGAAGATGGCCAAGGGTACGAACCTCCCCCCCCCCCCGTAGTACCGCAGACTATCCCCATCACTTGGCCCTTCGCGCGCTGGGGGATGGACCTCCTAGGCCCCTTCCCCCCAGCGCCCGGGAGCTACAAGTATGCGGTGGTCGTGGTCGACTACTTTACTAAGTGGGTAGAGGCCAAACCCCTGGCCAGCATCACATCCCGGGTGGTACAGTGGTTTTTCTGGAAAAATATCATATGTTGTTTTGGCGTCCCCCGAGAGATCACTGTCGATAACGGGACCCAATTCGACTCGGCATATTTTTGGGAATTCTGCGAAGGCTTGGGGCTCACCATCCACTTCGCCTCGGTAGCACATCCCCAGAGCAACGGGGCAGTTGAAAGGGTCCATGGCGTAATCCTACAAGGGTTACGCCGATGGCTCGAACAAGCCGCCTCCAAGGGGGTGCATGGGCAGAGGAGCTCCCTAGCATCCTCTGTTCCATGCGCATGACTATGAGCCAGGCGACGGGACGTACTCCCTTCTCCCTTGTATACGGGGCTGAGGCAGTCCTTCCCCCAGAGATTGGCTTCCGGTCGCTACGGGTCGAGCTCCTGGACGGAGCCACGACTGCGACGTACCAAGCCAACGAGGCAAATCAACGGCTGACGGTCGATCTCGTGGAGGAAGAACGTGACCGAGCGCTCCTCCGCCTCGCCATCTACGAGCACGAAATATAGCGCGCATACAACCAGCGCGTTCGCGAGAGGGCTTTCCGCCTCGGGGACCTTGTCCTCAAGAGCGTCACAAACCCTCAAGCCCAGGGCAAGCTTTCCCACAAGTAGGAGGGCCCCTACAAGATCTCGGTGGTCCTGGGCTTGGGGGCTTACAAGCTCTCCAACCTTCAAGAGCAAGAGCTGAAGCACACGTGGAACGTACGCTTGCTTCGCAAGTTCTACACTAGCCTACGGGCTCATTTCCTCCCCCGGAGCGATTACGCCGGAGGGGAGGGGGACGTTGTACTCACCATTCCCTCCCCTATCGTATTCTTGTGGGGGGAGGCATTGTACCTCCATTTGTTATCAATACAACTGGTTTTTTCTTCAGCTCTGGCTCAATGCAGGTCTTTACATTACCGTCACGGCGAGGAGCCGCTAAGAAGCCCAGGCTGCACATACCCAGTTGTTAGCTCAAGTCATTCAGAAAATGACAGGGACTGCCGAGGTACCGCCGTCGCAACTCGACTCTCGGACTTCCAGAAGACACGACCGCCAACCTTTGCAAGCACGACCGACCCAATCATCGCAGACGACTGGCTGCGGGACATCGAAAGGACGCTGGACACTGTTCGTTGCAATGATCGAGAGAAGGTGCTATTTGGATCACACCAACTCACTGGAGCAGCAGCTGCTTGGTGGATGAACTATCAAGAAGCACACTTGGATAGAGACAACATCACTTGGATGGAATTTAAGGATCAGTTCCGAAAATTCCATATCCCTACAGGCGTCATGGCAGCTAAACGCCGAGAATTCCGGAACTTGATTCAAGGGAACCGGACTGTCACTGAGTACCTGCACCAGTTCCACCATTTAGCTCGGTGTGCGTCCAGCGACATCGACACGGAAGATATGAAGATTGAACGCTTCACCGAGGGACTTCAGCACTATTTGCAGTATCAGATTGCCTCCCATGAGTTCACAGAATTCCAGACCCTGGTGAATCGGGTATTGAAGATAGAGGAAAAATGAGGCATCGGAGAGGAAAGCTGGAAGAGGAAGATGATACAACAGTCGCGACTGCCAGCCAGCTCATCTAGGGGAAGAGCCCCGACATCTCCAAACTTTCGTCCGACCTACCCGACGCCAAGACCACCATTCACGCTGACATGCCCCAACTGCAGAGGAGCGTATTATCAAAGGGATTGCCCTCAGACAAGGACTCAATGCTATCATTGCGGACAAATTGGACACCGCAAAGAAAATTGCCCGTGGATTCAACTCCCTATGGCGATAGCGAGATCACAAGCTGGAACACAAACAATGGCACCCAGAACCACAGCTTCACCACCATTGCAGCACCCCCCCCCCCAAATCGCCTATAAATACCCCTCGGGACTTAGCAAACTCCACCACACAGCAAAACACCAGAAATCGCCACCCTTCATCGTGTCTTCTTCTTCTCCGGTGAGCCGCAAGGAGGAGATACGGTGCCAAGCCTCTACACTGCTTCCCCCTCCACTACAGCTACTTTAGTAAGCTCCTCTTACCTCCCTCATCCTACCCGAGCATGGAATTAACTTGAAACCTCTCCAGTCGCCGGCGATTTCCTTTTCTCTCCAGCAGCTCCGACGAGCAATTAAACTCTAACCAGGGTGAATTAGCTCTCGAGCCTGTGATCAAACATGATCAGTGGACTGTGTAGAACACATCTAAGCAACCAGAATCACCAATTTTGCTAAAACTTGAAAAACCCCAAACTTCAACCTTGCATGTTCACTGTGCTTGCTGGTTTAGCTTATCTGTTGAATGTTTAGCTAATCCAACTTCACCAGTATGTTTCTAGTACCCTGAGGACCATACACGAGCAAGGAATTGAGTTCAATCACTTTAAATCAGAAATGCCCAAATCAGGATTGAGTTCATCTTTTCTCCAGCCATTATCTTCCAAATCTAGCCACTCCAGCTCAAACTACCTTGCCATATAGATGTTTTGGACCATTTTGAGCAACTTTGTCTTCTACCACGACTTCTAATTCAGCCTAGAACAGAAGTTATAGCTATGCCCTAGTTGCTGTACTGTTTATGTTGCAAGTGTTCCAGACCAGTCAACTTCTTCGCTGGTTTTCATTACTTTCCAGCCATCTCCTGCCCTAGACCCTGTTGAGACATTTGTTCCTGTTACAAATGCCTAACTACCAGACAAAGTGGTGCATCATTTGGAGCCTTGAATCAAAATATATGGCTAACCCTAGTTTCTGGCCATGTCAACCCTATGCCAGGCTATGTCAGCCAGTGGCATTAGCCCTGTTCCCCCACCTCTGGTCATGTAAGATAGAAATTACTTTGTCAAATAGCTGCCTCACTACTGTGTGCACCATATGCTTGAATCAAAACCTACTTTGGCCACTGGGAACTATTCAAACAATGCTAATGCCATTCTTGGGCACTGTCAGCCTATGTCAGCCAGGGGCATTGAGCCTTTTCACCTTGTCCCTTAGACTCCTGACGTTGTGATCTACACTTTTCCCTACTGTCACAACTTGAGTTGAGCCCTCTATCACCCATTGACCTTATGTCAATGCCTTGAACCGAATGCCAATCTAAAGACGTTCGCTGTTTTCAGGCAAACCAGTCACAACCTTGATATTACCCTGATATTTTGGAACCCTGGAAACCTTGACAACTAATCTTAACCCTGGTTTCCATAGTTTAACTCTAATCGCTTCCAAATCTTGTAACACCAGAGTATTTCACCTTGCATTACTGCATGTAGTGGATTAGTAAGAATATGATTGATTGTAATGCCTGTTTGCTTGTTTGATCTTGTTCAAAGCAAGAGCCCGAGGTTGATGATCTTGTCGCTGAACTGTCATCAACTGCTGATACTTATGACCCGGGAGGCAAGTCATACTTTGATCATATTGAACCTATATTTTATGAATTGCTATGCTATTCCATGAGTAGATATCTCATTAATATTGCATGTGTTGAGATCAATGATATTATGGCAGTGATAGATTGACTACTTGAGAAATGTGAACTTGTTAAGATAGCAAGCCATGAACTAATAAAGGTATATGCATATACATTTATATTCATGAAATAGAACCCCTAGCCGTGACCAGTATTTTGGTATGGAATGGTGGTAGCACTGGAGGTGCTTGGCTGCACTGGATGTGCAGGCACTGAAGGTGCATGGTTTGTGGAATGATCTGGTCACTGGCGTATAAGGACTAGAATCTTATGTTGTGCGTCTAGTGAAATGAAAAAGTACCAACCACTTACCGGGTATGAGACAGGTACAATCTAGTAGCTTTCTTAGTATTATCAGTTCCCTGCATGGCTTGTCGATCTGGTTTCTCGCGTGGAAACTGGTGGGACGCAGTTCATCCATGAGTGATGTGAGATCAGAAAAATTATGAGAGGATAAGGTGTAAAGAAGGAAGACGCCCTACGCCAGATTAAGTCGTGCGCGACTATAATCAAAAGAGGCTATGTGTCCTGCGGGAACATAGGCCCAGGCTATGTGTCCTGGTGTTTTGCTGTGTGGTGGAGTTGGCTATGTCCCGAGGGGTATTTATAGGCGATTTGGGGGGGATGCTGCAATGGTGTTTTGTTTGTGTTCCAGCTTGTGCTCTTGCTATCGCCATACGGAGTTGAATCCACAAGCAATTTTCTTTGCGGTGTCCAATTTGTCCGCAATGATAGCATTGAGTCCTTGTCTGAGGGCAATCCCTTTGATAATGCGCTCCTCTGCAGTTGGGGCATGTCGGCGTGAATGGTGGTCTTGGCGCCGGGTAGGTCGGACGAAAGTTTGGAGATGTCGGGGCTCTTCCCCTAGATGAGCTGGCTGGCAGTCGCGACTGTTGTATCATCTTCCTCTTTCGGCTTTCCTCTCCGATGCCTCGTTTTTCCTCTATCTTTAATACCCGATTCACCAGGGTCTGGAATTCTATGAACTCATGGGAGACAATCTGATATTGCAAATAGTGCTGAAGTCCCTCGGTGAAGCGTTCAATCTTCTTATCTTCCGCGTCGATGTCGCTGGACGCATACCGAGCTAAATGGTGGAACTGGTGCAGGTACTCAGTGACAGTCCGGTTCCCTTGAATCAAGTTCCGGAATTCTCGGCGTTTAGCTGCCATGACGCCTGTAGGGATATGGAATTTTCGGAACTGATGTTGTCTTTATCCAAGTGTGCTTCTTGATAGTTCATCCACCAAGCAGCTGCTGCTCCAGTGAGTTGGTGTGATCCAAATAGCACCTTCTCTCGATCATTTCAACGAACAGTGTCCAGCGTCCTTTCGATGTCCCGCAACCAGTCGTCTGCGATGATTGGGTCGGTCGCGCTAGCAAAGGTTGGCGGTCATGTCTTCTGGAAGTCCGAGAGTCGAGTTCCAACGGCGGTACCTTCGGCAGTCCCTGGCATTTTCTGAATGACTTGAGCTAACAACTGGGTATGTGCAGCCTGGGCTCCTTAGCGAGTATGCCCTCCCCGCGAGGAAGTGGGCTATCACAATCCAACAAGTCCCTACCAGGGGAGTCTCACTCCCGTAGGGCGGCTTACGATCACCCCTCGTGGACTGAGGGTGTAAGCGGCAACGCAGTCCTTAAGGACCGGGATAATGAGTCAATTTGAGAGACTAGTCCCCTACTCAAACACTCAGACCCGTCATCGGGCACATCCTCCTCCGGGAGTCAGTTCTCCTTAGTGAGATGGATTTCTCGGATATTTTTTCTTGGAGATCTCGTTCCCGGCTTCCCGTTCTCACGGTTCCTGAGGGTTGTCTCCTGGAAAAATTATCCCCGGGAATTTCACTTTCTTAGATTTTCTCGAATGTTCTCCCCTAGAGATCTCATTTTTGGGTCCCCGTTCTCACAGCAACCAGAGGGTTTTCTCCATGAAAAATTCCCAGACATATTGGGTCTCCCGGAAAGCCCCTTCTCGGTTCCCCGTTTACGGTGACCGGAGGGTTTTCTCCCGGGAAAATTCCCAGACATATTGGGTCTCCCGGAAAGCCCCATCTCAGTTCCCCGTTTTCATGGTGATCGGAGGGTTTTCTCCCGGGAAAATTCCTAGACATATTGGGTCTCCCGGAAAGCCCCTTCTCGGTTCCCCGTTTTCACTATGACCGGAGGGTTTCCTCCTGGGAAAATTCCCAGAAATATTAGTTCTCCCGGAAAACTCATCCTCAGTTTCCAGTTTTCACGGCGACCGGAGGGTTTTTACCCCGGAAAGGATTTCTTGGAATTTCAGATTTTCTTGAATACTCTTTCTCAGAGACGTCATCCCCTGCTCCCCGTTCTCATGGCGACCGGAGGATTCTGCCGAGGCTTTCGAAGTATTATTCCCAGAAGTTTTCACAACCTTAAGAAAACTTGAGGAATTCTTAATTGGAGGTTTCTTACCCCGGGCGCTTTGTCACCCCCACAGCGTGCGGAGCTACCCTCCGGCCCACTGTGGAGGAGGGGAATAAGGAGCACCCGGGAACCACACCGTTCTATTCCGGACCATCTAAGAATTCAAAGTACACAAGCAAACTTAGCTTTATTAAAAACGTTCAACCAGAGGACATTTTCCCCCTCTGGTGGGCATCGTTACATTAAGCATAATACAACTCGGGATACAACCCGGAAAGCTCCTACGCCTAATAATCCCGGAGGCCCTCCGATATCTCTCGGGCCAGGTCCCGGTACAAGTTGCGTATACGACACTGGGCCTCCCGGAGCAAGTCTTCGGGCCAATATTCGTAGCTCGCCGGTGGGACTATTCGAAGCAGGGGAACCCTCGGGACCCCGGTCGTGCGGGGGATAGTTCGGCGCGGTGATTGTTGAAATTGTCCAGGTGCCACTCCGGATGCCACCGCAATCGGATTGGTTGCCGGGAGACGCCCCTGCCACGTCCCGCGGAGAGGAGACTTAACAAAGTAAAGGCGGCCTGGGCATCCCCCGGGTTACACCTGCCGGAGATCGGACACTCCACCTCCGGAGAAGCTCCCCGCAACATTGGGGCACCCCTGAGGTTGCGCCCCAACCTCGGGGACCTTCTCCCGGGAGTAACCTCCCTGGAAACCTGGTAAATTTGATTTGAAGACTTAGCAAAAAATCCAATTTCTATTGCATCAAAATCTTTTGTAGAAGAGAAGCTACGGGGAGCAAAAACCTAAAAACAAAAAGGGTCCTATCTAATGGACCGGGGGGAGGCTCATACTTGTTCGTTGGCGACCTCCCCCCGGGAGGCGTCCTCCCCCTGGGAGGCTCCCGCCGGAGCCACGACATCTGCCCCCAGAGGCGCCGGCGCCGTGAATCGCACCCGAACGATTCAGTCGTAGAAGCCGCCGGTGAGTTGCTCCACTTCTCGCCGCGATGTCTCGAAGAACTCCGAGAAGCTCTGGGGGATACGGCCCCCGATCGAACGGGCCCCTACCCCTCGGTGCTCCATGAGCCTGGCCGCGACAGCCACCACCGGGATCGCCCGGCCTCGCGCCCGGGCATCAGCAGCCTCCGGGATCACGGAGACTTGTGCGTTGAGAAAACGTACAACCTCCGTGAGCGTCGCCGGCGCCGCCGGCGCCGCCTCGGAGCTGCCTCCTGAGCCCAGGCTCACTCCAAGCCCCTCGAGGGCTGAGCGGAGGAATGTCCTGCGTCTGTTACCACCCAGACACTAGAGCCCTCGAGCTCCCGGAGGGCATCCTCCTTCGCCTTGGCCTCCCTCCGAGCCATTCGTTGGCGGTCTCGGAGGCGTGGAGCTGGGCCTGGACCCAAGCCAACTCCCAAAGGGTGCCGTCCCGCTCCTGCGAATAGGCGGCGGCCTTCCCCTCCACATCCTTCAGTGCCCGGTTGAAGCACGCTTCAATCCCCCAGGTGGTGGCCGCCCCCTACAAGCATAAGAGCTAACGAAAATTCGAGTTGGGAGTCCCGAAGGAAGCAATCCACAAGCTCGAGAAGGAACTTGGATCTGGAGGGATTGAAGCTCCTCACAGTGCTCATGGAGCGTCCCTTGCGAGACGTAGTCCTGGACCTTTGGGGTCTGCAGACTCTCCGCGTACCGGTCGACCACCCCCGCGGACAGCAACGGGTCTCCCTCCCAATGACGCCAGACCCATCGGGACCGGTGGCGGGCCCCCTTGCAAAATACATGGGGTGTGATGAGAACCGGAGTGGCGGTGGCCATCGTCCTCGCCGCCAAAGAGGTCTTCGAGGAGGAGGCCGATGAGGTCTCCGAGGGAGTACCTCCCGGCGGGGAATGAGGATCCCTTTCCCATTCCCAGGTCGCGGCGCCCCCAGGACCTCCTTTGCCGGGGGAACCTCGTAGACCGAGGGGCTCCCCCTCATCCACCGGCCACTCGACGCGCGGAGACGAGGCCTCCGCGAATCGATCCTCCAGTCACTCCGGCTCCGGTAGCGCCGGGGCCGCCGAGAGGGCTACCGCCGAAGGTGGCGAGCGGGCGTAATCCGCCGAGTCGGACGCCCCCCCATCGCCGGCTGGTTCCTTTCCCCGGGCCTCTCTGGAGGCCTCGGGGAGGCGCGCGGGCTCATGCAGCTCCGCCCCCCCAGAGTTCTCGGGGAGAGGCGGCGTCACTTCACGCCGGGGAGGTGCCCGCGCACGCCCTGACCCGGGGGCTACGTCCCGGGCCTTCACGGACGTGCAGCCTGGTGTCGTTGATGGACTGGGGGCTTTCTGGACCATGGCCCGCTTTGGCTCAGCGCCGCCGGTTCCCTCCTTCCCCCTCTTGTGGGAACCGGGGGTGGGGAGAGGCATTCTTGCCGGTAGCCTCAGCCCGAAGGCCTCGGCCACCAGGTTCCCGGGAGGACCCTCCCTAATGACGCGCACGATCCTCTTGTGCTCGTTGGTGTAGTACCTCCCGAGGAGGTTCTCCGCCTTCTCCTGGGCGGCCGAGTACGGCCGGACTGTAAAAGGTAAGAGTTAGAAAAATGTGCAAAAAGAAAACGAGCAAAGTAGCCGGGAGCTTACCTCGGGTCACCGGCTTTTGCAGGGGCCACTGGGCCGGACACATCCCGATCCCCCTCCTCCCGTGCAAGAATGGGGAGATCTTTAGCAGCGTCAACTCCTCAGCGGCGTCCCTCATAGAGAGGACGTTCCGGGAGCCCACGACCTTGCTGAGGAGCCTCAGCTCCTCCTCGGTCCACAACAGGGGCTTGGGAGCAGACAACCGGCTGTAGGAGGGGGGCTCCGTGGAGTACACCACCTCGTCATCCCGGACTCGGAGGTAGAACCACCTCCGGGTCCAGTCACCCCAGTGGTCCCGGGAGGCCGCTAGAGGGTACTCCGCTACCCAGGACGGCAGCAGCTGGATCATCACCGAGTCGAACGAAGACTTTGGCCCTCCCTTCACCAGCTGAGAGCTCCTCGCTGCCGGCTCGTAGAAGTACCAGAACAGCGGTGGCTGTCTCGAAGAGCCATATGAAGAGGCCCATCCGGACGAAAGCGTTCGGTGTCAGGTGGTTCAGTGCCACCTCGTACTCCTTCAAAAACTCTCGGAGCAATGGGTGGATGGGAGCCGAAGCCCAGCCTCGAGGAAAGCCTCGAAGGCCACCACTTCCCCGGGCCTAGGGCGGGGGCTCCGTCCTTCTTCGAGGGGATCCAGACGTCCCGTCTCGACCACCCCCGGTCCACAAGGGACTCCAGGTGGGATGTGAACTCGGAGGCCCAGAGGAAGTCTGCAGTGACTTCCTCCTCGGCCTTGGCATAGCCCTTGGGTCCCATTAGATTCTTCAGGTGGCTTAGGCTCTAAAGAAAGGGGCTTAGGGGTTCCGGTGGCTGAGCTTCCGGGAGTGAGCTTCTGGAAACGAAGGGATGGGCGCGAAACAAGGCCTCGCCGGCTCGAACCGCGGGTTACCATTATGGCCAAATGGCGTGCTCTCTTCGAGGTGATGTCCTATTGAATGATGGCACAGGGATCGAAGCGTCACGGCTCCGGTGGCTTTTCCCGGAGATGTTCCCGGTAACATGAACCATCCCCTCCGGGGGCTCGAGCATCGTCCCCGGAGGGCACGGGGGGCTGCTGTTGGGGGAAATCTCCATGGGGTCAAGTCCAGGTAAGAGGCTGTTCAATTTGCCCGGGGACAAGGCCCCCCGTGGAGATTTTCCCCAACAGCAGCTCCCCGTGCCCTCCGGGGATGATGCTCGAGCCCCCGGAGGGGATGGTACATGTTATCGGGAACATCTCCGGGAAAAGCCACCAGGGGGCATTGTCCCGGGTGCCGCCATTGGCCTGGGGGCAAGGCGCCCTTGAGGCTTGTCCCGGGGACAAGGCCACCCTGTGGCTTGTCCCGAGTGCCGACGTTTGCCCGGGGACAAGGCCCCCTGGTGGCTTGTCCCGAGAACTGCCATTAGCTTGGGGACAAGGCCCCCCGGAGGCTTGTCCCGGGTGCCGCCATTGGCACGGGGACAAGGCCCCCCGGAGGCTTGTCCCGGGCGCCACCTTTTGCTCGGGGACAAGGCCCCCTGGTGCCTTGTCCCGGGCATTGCTGTCCTAACGGTGACAAGGGTCTCTGGCCCCGGGTCATGTGAGGATCAAGCGAGAAACGCCTCAGGAATCGACGGACACCTGCCAAGCATCCAAGGTTCCTGACAGGGAGAAGGACGTTGCTGTCCCTCGATCCAACGGTGGCAGGCGGGGTAGTTTAGTCTTTTTGCGTCTTTTGGGGCTATATAAGCCCTTGTAACACCTCATGTAAGGGGGAGAATTCATTATTACTTGTAATAGACAATCTAATAGGTGTGCTCTGGAGCCATCTCTCCCCCGAGAGAGCTCCCCTAGCCAACTCCGGTTGGGAGCACGCCGACTGGACTTGGGTCTCCACTGAGGCCCGAACCTGTATAAACCATCGTGTCATTTGCTGTGTTTGTCCGACGGGAGGGGACTGGTCACTCAGTTATCTCGCGTCGTCTTTTCTTCGCTAGGATCTTCCACAAAACCTGCTGGGGTATTCGTAATACAACGATAGTTACAAATTTGCAGAAGCTAGAGAGCTGCAGCCTACTGACTAACCTAGGCGACGGGCAGGAAGTGGTTGCACACAGGTTCGTATATCCATCTGGGGAGGATGTCCAGATCCACTGCGTACCTCTACGGTTGGGGTTCGCAAAGCTACAGGTGGACATGGCCATGCCGGGCTACAACGATTCTCCATTGCCAGTCCCAACAGAGGAAATGCAGACACTTGCTGAGGAAGTGGGCTCCTACGTACAGTGGCCCAAGAAGTGTGTTAGAATACAACAGGTAAATCCTAAACATTTTATATTACATCCTACTCAGTACACTCAACTTGCAAAATCTAACATACGTGCTCATTAACTGAGGTGGCCTGTCGGCCTGCTACCAGGGGACTGCGCCCCCAACTCGTGGCATGAGGCCGGATCTCGTGCGAACCTGAACACAGCAAAGACGGCCTCAACCCCAGCCAGCGCATCCATGCCTTCACCTCGGAAGAAAGTCACCATCACCTCGCCCTTGCCTTCGAAGGTACGCGCTCAGTCCTCGGCAAAAGGCAAGGGCAAAGGGCGAAAGGGACAGCCGGAGAGGTTCAGGAAAGGGTTCCCACTTGTGTCGGAGGCAGCTTTGCGCAAATTGGATCGATTAACCAGAGACCTCCACGAGTGGTACCTACACCGAGCGCGACGCAATCTGAACTTCTTAGTTCCCTACAGCCCTGGGCAGTCCCACCGTGAGCCTGGGAGTATATCCGTGGCACACGAGGATCTGTTCGCCCTCTACAACTGGCGGGAGCTCGATATGTCCATCATACGGACTGGAGTCCTATGAGTTTGCTGATCCTATATATTGCTGTTTTTTAACTCTGTTTGCTAACTCTGCATTGTTGTAGTTCATTTGAAATGTAGTAACTTTTTGTGCAATACTAATGTTGTCCTTTGCATGCAGGTGCATGTAAAGGCTAGCATCGGAGGCTGCATGTGACAAGGTGGGTTTCCTCAACCCAGAGAAAATAAGCCTCACGATGCTAGAGCACGACGCCGCGCACGCTGAGCACTACATATCCAAGGCACTGATGGCGCAGTTGGACAGAGAGTTCATTTTGCTGCCATACCACCAAAGGTTAGTGCATCTCGTACTAATTTAACTCAATCTTGTATGCTATACCTCAGATATACTTTGAGCTAGCGGTCCTCTTTTATGTACAATGTAGGGACCACTGGATCCTCATCATGATCTGTCCGTGGAGGAACGAGGTGTACTACCTCAATTCGATGCATGACATATTATCGAATGAATATGTGGTCAAGGGGAATGTGGAAACTGTAAGGACCACGAAGTTGGTCAACTGGTCAGCGGGTCAAAGACCACATGGCTGGCTATTAGAGTGGTCGCGCTGCTGACCTCTAAACCTATGTGCGAGTTTAATTTTTAAAGGAGTGCTGTCAGACTGTGCGGTATCTGTCTGGGGTTCCTCGCAGCCACCTCTCAGCCGGAGCGAGTGCCGCTGCTCACCCCTGTGTATGCTTGTCATCACTCAGCTTTCGTTCACGAGACAGTTTGAGCTCAGATGGGCACGAAAAGAAAACCAACAAAGAAGCAGGAAGAAAGAAAATAGCGAAGAAAGAAAAGAAAGGAAGAGAAGGAAAAGAAAAAGGAAAGAAAAAGAAAAGTAAAGAGGGGGAAAACTCCAGAACAGCCAGGGCAGGCCCAAGGCCCAAAAGCCATTTATCAGTTTAGCCCCTAGATTCTACCAAAATTCTCAGCTATTGTGAAACTTTGCACAAAACCCCTCCAATTTCTCTGATTTAAATTTTGACCTCACTAGCTAATGATAATACATTAACCGGCAATGCTAGCTGAAATGCAGGGCTTTTGAGAAATATGTGTCCGCTGGAGGGAGGCATGCCGCACCGCAGGGCTCTCTACTAGCTTGGAAAGAATATGAGGTACTCACGAGATTTTTTGTTTATGCTTAATTAGTTTATGGAGACAATAGCTGACATGTCTTTGCATATGCAATTATCTCAGTGCCATCAGTAGCCGCAATCGTGGGAATGCGGGTTTTATGTGCTGCGCTACATGTACGACCTAGTGCAGACAAACTTTGCCCAATTCCCCCAGGTAAGCATCAATAGCTAATTGAAATTTGAAAATTGGGTGTCACGTTCAAAATTAGGAAGTTAGTTACTCAGTATTCACACATGCTTGCAGATCGCCATGTCCAAAGACCAATACGAAAATGCAAAGATTAGAGATCTCCGACAAATCTGGGCTCAATATGTTATGGAGGAAGTTGCGCCCAACCAACCGCCATGACAAGCTTTTCGCTCACTTGTTGTCAATTTTCTCTTTTTCGTGTACTCTGTGCATAGATTGCTTATATATAGTCTTATTGGTTAGTATTTGTTTATATATACTCTGTGCATAGATTTGTCCATATTGGATTGCAATTTGTATTGGTTCGTATATATGTGAATAAATTGTGTATGTGGATGTACCCTTCTTTGCATCTATACTGTATTGTGTATCCAATTTGTACTGTATTGCATCTGTACTGTATATGTGAATTTACCCTTCTTTGCATCTGTACTGTATTGTGTATCCAATCCATGATGTATTGCATCTGTACTGTATATGTAAATGTACTGTATTGTGAATGTAAAGAATGTACTGTATTTGTGAATGTATTGTATTGTATCTATACTGTATTTCTATCGGGAAGCTCATCCATAACCGAGAGAGTACTATCCTTTCTTCTATCGGTACACTCTTAATTAACCGTTAGAAGATTGTAACTTTTCCTGCCGGTAAAGTCATCGACAACCGAGAAAGTACTATCCTTTCTTCTATTGGTACACGCTTAATTAACCGTTAAAAGAGTGTAACTTTTCTTGCCGGTAAACTCATACACAACCGAGAGAGTACTAAGGTTTTTTCTATCGATACACTCTTAATTAACCGTTAGAAGAGTGCAACTTTTCCTGCCGGTAAACTCATACACAACGGAGAGAGTACTAAGGTTTTTTTTGTCGGTACACTCTTAATTAACCATTAGAAGAGTGTAACTTTTCCTGCTGGTAAACTCATACACAACCGAGAGAGTACTATCCTTTTTCTATCGGTAAACTCTTTCACAATCGTCAGGATAGAATGGTTTTTCTACTGGTTTTCACCTAAAATGCCGTTAGAATAGTTTATTTCATCTAATGGTTATTTACCGTTAGAAAAAGACTTGTCTTGTTCTATCGTGTCTACCTCTAACGGTACAAAAACCGATAGTAGAAGCCTGTTTTTTACCGATAGAAGAAAGTTTTTCTGTACTAGTGACCAAATCTAACCTACGAGGAACACCCTACTCTGATTATAGCAGTGGAAGATAAGAAACTTTGTAGTAAGGTGATCCGATATTGCAAGGTGCTGTGGCACAATGTCGCGCCCCGAAACTGGGACTACGACTACTCCCGTGGAGATCTAACTTGCTGCAGCTAGTCCCATATGTGCATACCTTTGACTTCCCAGGATGAGTCAAGCACAGGAGTATATTACATTGCAATAGAGTAACTTACAAAATATTTAAGTAGTGTGACATGCTGGCCTTAATATTACATAAAGAGATTACAATGCCTTCACTGCATTCAAGGTTTAGCAAAATAATAACTACACAGCAGAAGATAGGTGACCCTCCCACAAAAGAAGTTGACGGCAGAACAACACACATCACGGCTCTGGTAGAACTGACTCTCCTCCTTTTGGATCCACAAAGTTCTCCACTCCTTCATCTTGATCAAGGTACGCTCCATCTACTGAATTGTATGTTGCGAGGGTGAGTACTTACGTACTCAGCAAGTCATAGGTAAGAGTAGATACATATAGTAGTGATGATATGAACCTAGACTAGTCACGAATTATAGATGTTCGTAAAATAACCTTTTTCTTTCATATCTCATCTCATCTCATCTCATGGCAGCACTTTTCATAATATAACATCATTATTCATGTTCACTAGATTATAGCACTACCGCGACACGTCGACACACGACAGCCCACGGCAGCACTCCTTATCATGACAACACATGTCATTTGGGTAATCTTGACTTATCAAATTTTATTTAGAAAACATACTTGTGCCACACCCCGTGGATTTAATCCACCGCAGCAGATTCCTATAAACCCGGGAGCTCGGAGTATTCGAATACGTTTTTAACTCTGCAGAGAGGTACCAATTTACCCGCAAGATATTCCACTTTCAAGCCCTTCCTATCAAAATGATTGGACCCCTGGCTCACTTCATACTGTGAGTGGCAAGGTGGAGATAACAAGAACTTTTGTTATGTTTCACTCACAATTCACCCCTGACCCTATGGGTCTCCGCGAACCATAGTTGTGGCAGGTTATACTCAAACTTCCACCCCTTTGCTTATTCCCATTACTGGGTCAGCGTGCAAGATCACCTTCAGTGATATGTGTGGGAGCCATTTTCCGTGTAAATCATGCATCACTACACATCTCATGCAGGGGTTTCATGTGCGATCCGCATAAGTACTTGTTCAGGCCTGTCCCATACCAAGCTTGTGGTTAGCAGGTTGTTCATGCCACTAGACGCACAACACAAGGTTCTAGTCCTTATATGCCAGTGACCAGACCATCCACAACCCTGCACCTTCTGTGCCTGCTATCCTTTGCAGTTAAGCACCTCCAGTGCTACAGCCATCCATACCAAATTTCTGGTCACGACTAGGGGTTTTATTTCATGAATATAAGTATATACATAAATATATATCAGTTCATGCCTCAAAACTTGTTCATTTCACATTTCACAGATAACCAGTCTAGTATTGCCAATTCATAATTCAACCATTCTCAATCTTTCACATGCAATATTATCTATATTCAAGGTTATGTTATAGAAACACTTAAAATATAGGTTCAAGATGTCCAAGAATATGACTTGCCTTCCGCGTCGTAAGATACAGCAGTCGATGATGGGTCAACAGCAAAATCCTCAAAGTCAGCTTCTGGATCTGCTCGACGACAAACAAACACACAATGATTACTTATTATATTAAAATGTTTTATGACTTACATGCAGATATGCTTTACAAGAATAACTGAATGATATTGGAGATAATTTGGATTGCCAACTGAACGGAGTCGAGATTCTAGGGTTTCAAGGAATCAGGGCTAAGGATAGGTGTTAGATGTTCTTTAGGTTTCAAGGCTGCAAATGTCTCAAAATATCAGAATGATATTAAGGTTGCGACTGGTTCGCTCAAAAACAGCAAACGTCTTTAGGTCGACATTCAGTTCAAGACATCGACATAGGGTCGATGGAAGATAGAGGGATTATCTCAACTTGTGGCAGTAGAATAAAATGTAGATCACAACTCCAGAAGGCTAAGGGACAAGGTTATTTTCATATTGCACAACTAGAAAGAGGTGAGAAGAGCTAATGCCACTGGCTGACAAGCTCTGACATAGGGCTGACAATGTCAAAATCTAGGGCTAAGCATAAAATGCTGTTCAAGGGCTCAACTGGTGTGCTAACTTTCTCTAGGAGGTAGGCTTGGGTAACAGGAACAAAAGACATAATAGGATCCACGGCTAAAGATGGCCAGACGGCAAGAAATCCGGTGATGAACTGCTGTGAACTCACTGCACTGGAACAGTTCTGGACACAAATTTTTGCAAGGCTATAACTTTCAATCTAGACCGATCTAGGTGTCGAGCTAGAAGACAAAAATTCTCAGGAGTTCAACGCACACAGACTGGACAAACTGGTTAGGGCTGAAACGGCTGGGAAAAACTTTTCGGTGGCTGGCGCCGGAGAAGAAGGCATTGGAATTGGGCATTTTTGATACAGGTCGATTGAACTCAATTCCTTGCTTGGGGAGTGATAGGGCTGGCGACGTCAATTTCGCTGGAGGATTGCCGGTCAGGCCTGGCGACGTGAGCCAGTTACTGATGAAGCTCAAAATCGGGAAAAGCTTCAATTTGAGTTCAATTGAGGATTCTAAGCTTACAGGCTTGCTACACTCAGTTCACTGATCAATTTAGTCTACAGATTTGAAAGCTAATTAGGGATAAATCAAGTTGCATTGCCGGAACAGGGAAATCAGGAATTCCGGTGATCACTGGCGTTAGAAGTCACCATTGAGCAATTAAATGCTATCACACAGAGAGATGGATAAGGGGAACTCACTGGTGGCTTCAATTTGAAGATTGGCACGGCAGGGCGTGCTGGCACCGTGAGCCTCCTCGACGGTTCGCCGGAGAAGAAAACGAAAACAGGAAAATCTGGAATTTAGCTGATTTCCGGTGAAGTGTGAAGAAGCTGTTGAGTACAGGGATGCTTAAATAGGCATGGCGAAGCTTGCGAAGAGGGGACAGCGAAGAGATTGGCGCCAGTGACGAGACTGGTTGGGCGCAGAAGCAACAGCGGTGAAGAAATAGCGATGAACGGTGATGCGACGGTGACAACGGTTCTATAGCTGATCACATTGTCGCTTCATCGGGACTTAGCACTAGCTGGAGCAAGTAGTGATGACAACAACTGGCGCGGCACAAATGTTACTGACAAAAGCTGTGGTTGCTACTGCTAGTCACGCACGGGGGCGGTGGCTGTTCGTCGACGTTGCCACGGCGAGGGCTAAAGCGAGGACACGTACACACAAGCATGCACGGCCACAAGCGCAGGCGAAACTTCACCGGCGACGAAGGATGCAATGGTGCGGCGCAGTTGATTGCGGAGTTCTGGTCGAATTGGGCTGAGTTGCAATTTCAGATTTTGAGTTTTGGACTGATCTGTAAATCTAGAGATTTGGAAGATTTAAACTGAAATTGATTGCACTGATCTGGCAAATTATATTCAATAAAATATTTGGTAAAGATATTTGATAAAATCTGGCACATTTGAATAGTTTTTGATATAAACTAAAAATAGGATATTTTAGGGTAATTGAAATCTGAGTTTCAATCGATTTCGAATTCTGGCATTTAGGATGAGATTTTGAAATCTGGACAGAAGGGAAAATTGTATCAAATAGCATTTAGAAGAGATTTGCTGAAGAAATTCTGAATTTGGAGTTAATCTGAAGATTTTAGCCTTTTTAGGTTTCCAGATATCAGATAAAGACTAATTTGCGATATCGCTTGGACTGATTTGTGAAAAGAGTCTAGATAATGAAATCTGGCTGCCAACTTTTTGGTTTAAGGTATTGGCATACTCATGATCATAATCTAAGAATAATCTGCTCTTAATTAGGTCAAGATTTGGCTAAATCTGAGTTCAGAGTATTTAGGGTAATTAACTTAATTCTGTTTTCGAAAACAGAGGTTTTGACAAATCTGGGATTTAGAGATGGAATTGAATCTGGCTTCTGAAGACTTTTAGGTTCAGAGTAACTAATAGATCACATCTGAATAATCTGATCTTGATTTGGGTTTATGGAAAGATTTGGAGATTTTAGGGTTTGAGATAGATACTGATCTGGCTATTGCTATAGATACATGCATGCATGCTGTTCATGGAAAGAAAGTTTTCACCCCTAAACTTAGGGTGTTACAGAACTACCCTCCTTAAAGAAATCTCGCCCTGAGATTTACCTAAGACAGGAAATTATAAGGATAGGCTTGCTTAAGATCTTCTTACTTCTCCCAAGTAGCCTCTTGCTCTGAATGATTTTTCCATTGAACTTTACACAATTTGATTTTCTTCTTTCTGAGCTGACGTTCATCAGTGGCTAGGATTCTGATTGGGTGCTCAAGGTAAGTAAGATTCCTCTGCAATGGTACATCTTGTACATCTATCTGGTCAGTAGGTTCCTTCAAACATTTTCGTAGCTAGGAGACATGAAACACATCATGTACTCCTGCTAATCCCACAGGTAATTCCAATTTATATGATACTTCTCCTTTTCTCTTGATTATCTTAAATGGTCCAATATATCTAGGAGATAACTTTCCCTTCACTTGGAACTTTGTAATCCTTTGAATGGTGTGACCTTGAGATACACAAAATCTCCTGGTTCAAATGATAATTCTCTCCATCGATTGTCTGCATAACTCTTTTGTTGTGATTGTGCGGTTTTCAACCTTTCTCTGATGAGTTTGACATGAGCTTCTGCCTCTTCTACTATCTCTGGTCCTATGACCTTTCGTTCTCCTGGCTCATTCCAATGTAATGGGGTTCTGCATTTGCGTCCATATAAAGCTTCAAATGGTGCCATCTGTATACTAGCTTGATAACTGTTATTATATGTAAACTCTGCAAATGGTAAACATTTGTCCCATGATGTTCCATAATCTAGTATACAAGCTCTTAGAAGATCTTCTAGGATTTGGTTGACTCTTCCTGTCTATCCTCCTGTTTGCGGGTGATATGAAGTACTGAAATCCAACTGAGTTCCCTGGGTTTCATGCAGTCTATTCCAAAATTTGGAGGTAAACTGTGCTCCGCGATCTGAGACTATCTTCTTAGGAATACCATGCAATGCCACTATTTTTTGCATGTATAACTCTGCTAGTTTACTGCCATCATAAATCTTTTTGACTGGTATGAAATGAGCTACTTTAGTAAGTCTATCCACAATAACCTATATGGAATCATATCCTCCTTGAGTTTTAGGTAGTAAGTCCTGTAATGAAATCCATACCAATTTCTTCCCATTTCCATAATTGTATTGGTAGAGATTGTAGCTTTCCGACTATTTTCTGGTGTTCTGCTTTAACTCGCTGACATATATCACAGTTTGCAATGTATTCTGCAATCTCTCTCTTTATATTATCCCACCAGAATCGGGTCTTCTAGTCCTGATACATCTTTGTGTTACCAGGGTGTATTGAGTATGGAGTTTTATGGGCTTCATGGAGAATTCTTTCTTTAAGGTCTGCATTTTGAGGTACACAGATTGATGAGGACATCCCTAGCACTAATAGCACTAGTGCTCGACTAAAGGAACATACAGGACCAATCACTCGAGCAAGAGCCAAACAACTACATCAACAGGTGACTTTGTTCTTTAAAGAATTAAATTATGATGAGAACATGCTGCTACCTAATAGCTCTTGTTTAATATTGATTAGATATAAAGAGGGAGAGCATAACAGGAAGGACAAAGCCACGTATGGGCCAAAGAACTTCATCAAATCTGGTCGTACACCTACTAAGTGGAAAGAGAATTTCCTAAGCTTTCCACCAAGCCCAAGATCACTCGATTCCGTCAAGAATTGCAACCGCTACAACCAAAAGAATTCTGCTCGGCCTACAGTCTGCTGACCCGCGTTCGACCAGGCACATCGACCAAGCACCCTTCTCAGCACAGATGTCCACTTGGATTGCATGAATACTTTGGAAAGGTATTGAAAAGAGTTTTCCAATAAATCAAGAATCATTAAATTCCGACATCATATGAAACCAGGAGACCCAAAAGAGTAATGACTGCACAGAAAGAAAAAGTCCAGTCCGAGTCCGAATCCGAGAAGATTAATTCCGGATTTCTTTTATCATTATAGTATGTTAGGATTTTTATTCCGTTTTGAATTAGATTCAGATTGAAAGTCTAGTTTAAACCTTATATCTTTTGTAAATATCACCCTCTATAAAAGAGAGGCATGGTCATAGTTTTGAGACAACCACGAATGGAATACACAAATATTTTCAGAGAAGCTTTTGCTCTTGTTCTAGGGTTTGTGCTCATAAGCCACCGCCTCGAATTGGGAGTTATTCTCTTTACCATTGTTCTTGTAATTTCTTCGTTGATTGCAGGAACAGTGCGTCTACTTTTGCGTGGTCAAGTAGACAACGATCAAAGCGTGTGGTTGGGCGAATTCTTTTGTCGCAGGTTGCTGTATTGACAGTGGTTGGCGCCATCGGTTCGTCAGGTTACACGAATCAACGAGTTATCAACGATCCTACGTCGTGAAGATCGGGCACCCCGTATCATCTTGGTATCAGAGGTTCGGTTTACATGGTAGGATTATTTATCCCTTAGTTTAGATCTGTTTTCAGCCTATACACCAAAAAAGCCAAAAAAAAATTTGTTTTTTCTTTCGCCTTAGATTCAATCTGAAATTTCTGTGAGTTTTGTTAGGTCATAGTCCATTAGAGTCTTTGTTTAGTTGGTTGATCCAGACTTCTTTGCGTATCTTTTGTTTTCGTTGAGTTCAAAAAAAAAAATTCAAATCACGTATATCCTTTGACAGCTAATCTATCCTTTGTGAAAACTTTGAACCTACATAAGACTAGCTGTTGAGAATTGTATTTGGGCTGTGCACACTTGAATTAATATCTTGAAAGTGATTGAACAGTAGAGTATCTTGTGCCCATGCTTGTGTGCTGATCCTAAAAAAAATATATAAAAAAAAAGTTACCAATTTTTGTTTTGGTCAGCATCATTTTGAAAGCTTAAAAAAAAAGAGTTGTGTCCGATCAAAATTGTGTTCTTGCTTCATTGTGTGCAAATCCATAGGCCAATTTCGTATTGTGCAATCTAGCTAGTGTCTTTCTATAACTTGTGCAACACGAGCTGTTTGTTCTATCACTCATTTTTTTGTTAGCTCGTTCTTTTGGTTGCATCAAGTTACGTCATCTTTGTGTGTGAGTTGCTTTGTCTTTCACTTATATCTTGAGATCAGCAACTAGGCATTGGCTCTAGTTTGGATTGTTACCTAACTTGACAATATCAAGAATTTTGGATTGAATAGGATAACACTTAACCTTCCAAGCTCCACATACAAGCCATTATTGTTACAGTACTTGGACAGTGAATTCGCTTGATCCATCACCTTTGATCATCTACTGCCACCAGAGTGCGTACAACACCTCAATCTAGTGAAGAAAAACATAAGAACTTTGGTTGGTAAGGAGAGTGTGAGGTTGAGTGCTACCACAAAAAAAAATTCCATATTTCTTGTTGTTTCTGTTTGTACTCACCATGGCAGGACAAGAAGAAGAGGAACCGACACCCTATATGACCCAGGCTGATCTAGACAAGATGACCCATGTTTTCAATGTACAATTGAATGAGAACATGAGCATCTTGCGAAGGGAGATCGCTTCAGAGATGGCCAGTGAATTGAACAATAAACTGGAGGAGCTACGTCAAGAACGAACACCAGGTGATGCTAGTGTTCATGGAGGAGGATTAGACCGTGATGAGACTGACGAAGAGATCCTTGCTCGTTCGGCACGTGAGGTCCAAGTGGGGAGAGATCGAGCCGCTGCCAACGCGGTTCGACCACCACCTCCAGGGCATGGAGGAGGAGGTCGTGGTGCTGCCCATGGTCTAGGGAGAGGCCGTGGACGAGATGACATCGACAACAACTACATGCTGCACCGTGATGATGACTATCAACGCCGTGGTCGCCGCCATGATGATCATCCTGAAGAGAAGTTTGGTAAACTCAAGTTCAACATCCCAAAATTTGAAGGCAACTCTGATCCTGATGCCTATCTCACTTGAGAGCTCAAGGTAGAGAAGATATTTCGAATGCATAACTATTCGGAAGCAAAGAAGCTACACATGGCCTCACTTGAGTTTGATGGCTACGCGCTGATTTGGTGGGAACAAGTGCTGAACCAAAGATACAAGAACAGGGAGCCTCCAATTGCTTCATGGGCTGAGATGAAGCGAGAGATGAGAGCATGTTTTGTCCCTAGACATTACAAACGTGATCTCTTTCATCGATTGCAGAATTTGAGACAGGGAGGCCGCTCGGTGGAGGAATACTACAAGGCGACGGAGCAAGCTATGATTAGGGCCCGAGTGCATGAAGATGAAGAGCAAACCATTGCGCGTTTTCTGTTTGGCCTAAACCAAAACATTAAATGCGTTGTGGTATATCAACCCTACAACACCGTTGTGGATTTGGTGCACCAAGCTCAAAAGACGGAAAAGCAATTGCTCGAAGATGCTAAACCAACCGCGAGGATTCCATCCTTCAACTTGCGAGTTCCATCATCCAATGCAACCAAATCATGCTTCAATTTGAGACGAGGTACATATTCAACTAGTACTAGTTCCAATACTACTGCCCCTTCTTCATCGGTTCCAAAATCTGCATCTACTACACATGAGCAAAAGTCTTCGGCATCCACTACCTCTTCAATTGGCTCCACAGCCAAGAGTAGTGCTATTCAGTGCTTTAAATGTTTGGGGCGTGGTCAGATCACCAAGGAATGCCCAAATAATCGTGCTATGCTTGTCACTGACGAAGGAGAGTATGATTCCGCAAGTGAAGATGACCCAGAACAGCTAGCTCATCCAAAAAACTATGAAGAAGCACTGGAAGAAGAAGATAAGAATGAGGGGTTGACCTATTTTGGTATTGAGCAAGGACCCGCACTTGTGGTCACAAAGGTGTTAAGTGTGCAAGTCAAGGAAGACAATGGACAACGATGCAATCTGTTCCAAACACGGGCTAAAGTTGATGGCAAGGTATGCAAAGTCATTATTGATGGTGGTAGTTGTCATAACTTAGATAGTCAAGAATTGTGCACTAAACTTGGCCTTAAATTGCTCAAACACCCTCATCCATATCATGTGCAATGGTTAAGTGATTGTGGAGATGTCAAAATTCAGTACATGGTTAAGGTGCAATTCCAAATTGGAGATTATGAAGACATAGTGGAATGCGCTGTGGTGCCAATGACGGTGTGTCACTTACTGTTGGGAAAGCCGTGGCAATTTGATCAATCAGTGCATCATGATGGTCGCGCCAATACTTATTGTCGTGGTATTGCGAATACCCCGGCAGGTTTTGAGAGTGATCCTAGCGAAATTACGCGGCGCGGGTTGACCGGATGACCGGTCCTCCCCCACCGGACAAGCACAAAGAATGACACACGGGTTTATACAGGTTCGGGTCCCGGTGGGGGCCCTAGTCCTGTCGACGCGCTCCCGACCGGAGTCGACTGGGGAGGCTCTCTCCGGGGGAGAGGCTTCCGGAGCACGCCTGTGAGGTTAGCTATTCCAATAAAATAACCGATCCCTTACAACAGAGGGGTACAAGGGCTATTTATAGCCCCAAAAAGCAGTAAAAAACCTAAACTACCCCGGAAGCCACTGTCGGATTGAAGGGCAGGACCGTCCTTCTGCCGGTCAAATGCCTTGGATGCTTGACAGGTGGTCGCTAGTTCCCGAGGCGCCCCTCGCGTGACCTGCACATGATAAACAGTTCAAGACTTTACCTTTAGGAGGGCGATGAGGCCCGGGACAGCGCCGGAGGCTACGTCCCTAGGCAAATGGCGGCGCCCGGGACGGCACCGAAGGCCATGTCCTTAGAAGCTTTTTTTGAGGGTCAAAAAAAAATGCACAGGTCTAAAGACTTGTGGAATTTTCAGATGCGCGTCGTCGTCCCCTTCGAAACAAAAAAAAGTAGACCCAAATCGGAGTTCGTATGCAAAAGTTATGCCAGTTTTAGTGAACACTGCACAATCTGGAATTGCTCGCGAATTCAGATCTTTCTCCCGGTTAGGCTAGAATAGGATTAGGTTTGCGGGTGAACAAGGTGGCCAGCGGTGCAGGGCAATTGACACAAGGCGGCTCGTGACCTCAAACCAGCAACAAGACGATGACTATGGATCAATACTCAACAATATGATACCGAAAACGAAATTGCAAAGCTCAAAGGGTTGTAGGACAGCGGAATTGATGATGAACTTTTTTTGTGGGGCTAATTTTCTGGACTCTAGGACGATGGCAAAACAAAACTAAAGGGGATACAATGATACCTGACGGGAAACCGAGGCTCTGATACCACTTGATGCGCACGGTGGCCCGATCTTCCGACAGGTAGAGGTAAGTCGATTGGTGGAGACTCGACGTTGACGATCCGGCTTCCGATCAGAACCGATCCGAACCCAGCAATCGCTACACCACGGCTCCGTTGGTTATCAACCATGCACAAACACGATTGACCTCACCAAGAAGGCTTATCCCTGCATGCGAATCGAGAACACAAGCAAGAACGAGAAAGATGCAACTGAATTTGCAATTGAGGATGAAGCTCACGAGTTGCGGTCTCACAAACCGATGAACGGTGATACTGTTCAAAGACAGAATTGATCTAAGCAAAACCCAAACCAAACCCTAGCGGCGGCTACTGAATATAAGGGCTAAGGGACGTCCTAGAAACCCTAGACGTGTCCGTGATGGACTCCAACACGATACATGGGCCAACGGCCCAAATTGGTGACGCAGCACCCTGGGACAGATTCTGTCCGCCAACTTGCAACGCGAATTTCCGTCGACTCAGCAGTCCAATTGACCTGAAACCGATGCCATTGGAAAGTTTATCTCCTTAGCTTTCGATACATATGTGGATCATTGAAATCGGAGTCCGTTTGTGGCCTGGCCGACTATTTTAGTGAACACTGCTCCTGGTGGCCGAGGTAGTCGACTCCGAGATGAATTGGGACTCCGACACCGAGATGAATTGGGACTCCAACTTGACTTGGACGCCCCCCTTGCCTCCCTCCTGGCCCTTGCTGGTTCCCAAGGCCTTCATGATCCTCTCCAAAGTTCCTAAGTACAATATAATTAATAATATCATTAGGTAGCATACTATCCTCACAAGTATATACACGGGCACTTAGGAACGAGCTCACCTGTTGATTCAATTGCCGTGCTCGTGCTCTTGTGATGGGTCCTTGCATCACAATTGGAGGAGTCTCGGGCGTATGCATAGGAGTGATGTCCTCATCACCGGGAGCCAAAAGGCGGCGCCCGGGGAGGCCCCGGAGGCCACGTCCCCGGGCAAATGGCGGCGCCCGGGACGGCATCGGAGGCCACGTCCCGGGAGCCAAAAGGCGGCGCCCGGGGAGGCCCCGGAGGCCACGTCCCCGAGCAAATGGCGGCGCCCGGGAGAGCACCGGAGGCCGCGTCCCGGGAGCCAAAAGGCGGCGCCCTGGGAGGCCCCGGAGGCCGCGTCCCCGGGAAAATGGCGGCGCCCGGGAGGGCACCGGAGGCCATGTCCCGGGAGCCATAAGGCGGCTCCCGGGGAGGCCCCGGAGGCCACGGAGGCCGCGTCCCGGGAGCCAAAAGGCGGTGCCCGGGGAGGTGCCGGAGGCCGCGTCCCCGGGCAAATGGCGGCGCCCGGGAGGGCACCGGGGGCCGTGTCCCGGGAGCCAAAAGGCGGTGCCCTGGGAGGCGCCGGAGGCCGCGTCCCCGGGCAAATGGCGGCGCCCGGGAGGGCACTGGAGGCTGCGTGCCGGGAGCCAAAAGGCGGCGCCCGGGGAGGCCCCGGGGGCCGGATCCTCGGGCCACCGTGACATAACTTACCCGGACTGTCCCGCGGAGATTTCCCCCGACAGCAGCCCCCATGCACACCGGAGACGATGCTCGAGTCCCCGGTGGGTATGGTTCAGGTCACCGAGAAGATCTCCGGGCCAGTCACCGGAGCCGCGACGCTTCGGTTTCCGTGCCCCACACTTAAAGCCGCGCCGTTTCGCCATAAATGCGCGCGCGGTTCGAACCGGTGCCTCGATTCATGCGCCCGTCCCTTCGTTTCCCGTGCATGGTTTGAACTTCTACGGTCCAGATTGATCCGCGGGTGCCACGTGGCGTGTATCTAGACCACGGCCCGCCCCTATAAATAGGACCTTCGGGGGCCCGGAAGCTCATTCCACATTTTCAGCCTCAACGATTTTTGCTCTCCAGATAGCCCTCTCCCGGTAGCTCTTTCCGGTAGCCCTTTCTGGTAGCGGGCGTCCGGGGGTTTCTAGTAGTAGCCTCCTGCAAAGTTAGCCACCAAAAAGGAAAACTAACCTCATGGCACCCAAGGGTCGAGCGAAGACCACGGAAGTGCCCCCGGAGGAGATCCCCTCGGATTTCCTCTGGGCATCGGAGTTCACGGCCGAGGACGCCGAGTCCTTGGCTGAAAGAGGCATCGTCGCGGACGGGGACATTCGAGTCCCCGTGAGAGGTCGTGGCCTTCGAGGCCTTCCTGGAGGCGGGGCTCCGGCTCCCGGTGCATCCCATGCTCCGGGAGTTTCTCAAGGAGTACGGGGTGGCTCTCAACCACCTCACCCCGAACGCGCTCGTCCGGATGGGCCTCTTCATTTGGCTCTACGAGACAGCGACCGGGCGGGAGCCCGACCTTCGCGCCTTCCGGTACTTCTACGAACCGGCGGCGCGGACCTCCCACCTGGTGAAGGGGGGCCCCAAGTTCCCCTTCGGTTCGGTGATGGTCCAGATGTTTCCGGCCCGGGTAATCGACTACCCGGCGGCGGCCTCTCGGGACCACTGGGGGGATTGGGTCCGGAGGTGGTTCTACCTCTGGGTCCGGGACGACGCGGTGGTGTACGCCCCGGAGGCCCCCACCTACAGCCGGTCGTCCGCACCAAAGCCGCCGGTGTGGACGGACGAGGAGTACGAGCTCCTCGGCAAGGTGATCCACTCCAAGAAGACCCGCTCGATGCGGGACGCGGCTGAGGAGATGGCTCTCCTCCGGATCTCCCCCTTCACCGGTGGGAAGAGGGGGATCGGCATAGGCCCCGAGCAGCGGCCCCTGGTGAAGCCGGTGACGCGACGTAAGCTCCGGGAACCCGCTGCATTGTACTTACAAATTTTTAAGAAATTGACTAACTCTTTACCTCTTGTAGTCCGGCCGTACCCGGTGGCGCGGGAGAAGGCGGAGAACCTCTTGGGGAGGTACTTCGCCGATGAGCACGTGCGCGTCGTGCGCGCCGTGGGCGAGGGCCCCCCCAAGAACTTGGTAGCGGCGGCCTTCGGGCTAAATCTGCCGGAGAGGAAGCCTCTCCCGACCCCCGGGTCGCACAAACGGGGGAGGGAGGCGGCCGGGGGCTCGGAGCCCAAGAAGGCCCGGGTTCAAAAGACCCCAGCCCAACGACGACGCCGGCGGCGACACCGGCGAAGCCCCGGGACGAGACCCCCGGGAGCGAACGTGCCCGGGCACCGTCCCGGAAGGAAGCAACACCTCCTCCCCCGAAGGGCCCCGTCGAGGCGCGGGGGAAGGAGGCGACCGCGGGCTGGGCGGCGTCCGACTCGGCGAACTACGCCTCGTCACCGCTCACGGTGGAGCTCCTCCCGCCCCTTTCGGCTTCTTTGGAGCCGGAGAGGCTGGAGGTGAGATTCGCGGGGGCCTAGCCCCCGCTGGTTTGGCCGGTGGATGAGGGAGGGAGCCCCTCGGTCTACGAGGTTCCTTCGGAGGAGGGGGCCGCGAGGACCTTCCGGCCCGAGGCAGGGAAAGGCCTGATGGTTCCCCCCCTGGCGGAGGCTCTCGCCGAGAGCTCCTCGGCCACGTCTTCGGGGGGCACTACCTCGTCGACGAAGACGCCGGCTGCGTTACCGGACCTTGAGGTCCGGGGACCCCCCGCCGGCCGCGCCGGCGGCGCCGGGCGAGAGACCCCTTTGCTCTCAGCAAGGGAGGTCGCCCGCTACTCGGAGGGCCTGCATACGCTGAAGGTGGAGGCCTTCGTCGCGGGAGGGACGCTGCATGAGCATTTCGAGGGGCTTCAGTCCCTCGGGGCCCAGGTAACCCGAGTCGATGACGTCTTCATTTATTTCCTGCACTTCGAGATTTTTCTTACTCTATATATTTCGTAGGTAGCAGCTGTTACCTGGGGCCTTGAGCAGCGGGTCGCCCGGCTGCTTAAGGAGGCGGAGGGCCGGGACGCGGCCTCCGTAGGGCAGCGCGAGGAGGCCCTCCGGGAACGCGACGAAGCCCTCGCGGAATTGACCCGGGCCCGGGCCGAGGTTCATATTTCCGAGGCCATCAACGCCCGCCTCCGGGAGGAGGCCAAGGAGAGGGAGGAGGCGCTCCGTGAGCTCGAGAGCTCAAGCATCCGGGCGGTGGCGGACGCGGGCCGCTCCTTCCGGATGGCCCTCGAGGGCCTTGGCGTAAGCCTCGGCTCCGGGAGCAGGGAGGTGCCGCCGGCGACCCTCGCGGAGGCTGTGCGTTTCCTCAACGCACAAGTCTCCGCCATCCCCGTCGTCGCGACCGCTGCGGGGTTGGGCGATCCCCGTCGTCGCGGCCGCTGCGGGGCTCGTCGAGTTCCAGGGGGTCGGCGCCCGGGCGATCGGGGGCCGCATCCCCCGAAGCTTCCCGGACTCCTTCGAGCCTTCGCGCCGGGAGGTCGAGCAGCTCGCCGGAGGGTTCTACGACCGGATCATCCGGGCGTGGTTCCCGGCTCCGGCGCCTCCGGCGGGAGACGCCCCAGCCCCGGCCTCGGAGGAAGCCCCCCGGGAGGAGGACGCCAATGAACATGTATGAGCCTCCCCCCGGGTCTTAGCTAGGGCCCTTTTTTGTTTTAGGATTTTTTGATTCCGGTAGCTTCTTAGAAGAAGCCCCGGGCACTTGTACATAAAAATTTTGAATACAATGAAGTTAGAATTTTTTCTAAGTCTTTGAATTGAACTGATTGTTACCAGGGTTCTCGGGAATTTGCTCCCGGGCGAAGGTCCGGGAGGTGCTCCCCGGGGGATGCCCAAGCGGCTTTAATTTTGCTAAGCCTTATCTCCGGGAATCGCGGCGAGGATAGTGTCCGGGAGCCGATCCGGTTGAGGTGGCGTCCGGAGTGGCTCTTGGACAACTTCGATAATCATCGTGCCGAATTGTCCCCTCCGCGACCGGGGCTCCGGATGATCCCTCCTCTCCGGATACTTCCACCGGCGGGATACGAGTTCTGGCCTGAGGATGTGCTCCGGGACGCTCGGCGCCGCGTGCGGGCGTTCTCCCGGGACTTGACCCAGGAGCTAGCGGAGAGCCTCCGGGAGTATTAGGCGTAGGAGCCTTAGGGCTTAGAGAATCCCCCGGGTTAGAACCCGGGTTGTATCGTTTCCGAAGCCCACAGGAGGGGGAAGATGTCCTCCGGGTTTGCTAATCAATAAAGCGCTGTGTTGTTGTTTCCTTTCATTGCCTCTTTATTTTCTTCTTCTTGGATGGTCTGGATGACTCATCTTAACAAGGATGAGCTAAGTTTCCTCGTGGGTAGTGTGGTCGACACCCGGGGGTTCCTTATCCCCCCCGCCCACAGCGGGCCGGAGAATAGCTCCGCGCGCTGTGGGGGTAACAAGGCCCCCGGGAAGGAAGTCACCTGTAGCATTGGAAATTTTCTAAGTTAGAAAATTTTAAAGCGAGGTTTTCAAGGAGAAGACCTTCCGGGAGATAATCGTCCGGTCGCCGTGAGAACGGGGAGCCGGGAATAAGGCCTCAAGTGGAAGGAATGTCCAAGAGAACCCGATGAGATTTCTAGAGGCGAGCTTCCTAGGAGACATTCGTCCGGTCGCCATGAGAACGGGGAGCCGGGAATAGGGTCTTTGGGGAAGAAAATGCCTGAGAAATCCGTGACTTCTCCGAGAGGCAGTCGTCCGGTTACCGCTAGAACGGGGAGCCGGGAATAGGGTCTCCGGGAGGCATTCATCCGGTCGCCGTGAGAACGGGGAGCCGGGAATAAGGTCGCCGGGGACCAATTGTCCGGTCGCCGTGAAAACAGGGAGCCGGGAATAACGTCGACTCCCGGAGGAGGAAGATAGATCCAATCAAGCCGCCAGGGGCCGATCTTCCGGTCGCCGTGAAAACGGGGAGCCGGGAATAACGTCAACTCCCGGAGGAGGAAGATAGATCCAATCAAGCCGCAAGGGGCCGATCTTCCGGTCGCCGTGAAAACGGGGAGCCGGGAATAGCGTCGACTCCCGGAGGAGGAAGTACCCGAAGACGGCTCTTGAGTGTTTGGGCAGGGGACTAGTCTCCCAAAGTGACTCGTTACCACGGCCACTGTGACCGGGTTGCCGCTTACACCCTCAGTCCACGAGGGCTGATCGTAAGCCGACCTACGGGAGTGGGGACTCCCGTTGTAGGGACTTGTTGGGGCTGGCCCACTTCCTCGCGGGGAGGGCATCGCCGCTAGGGGCGGCAATGAGAGAGACCTGCAATGAGACTTTAAAGAGCAAGTCCTATGCATTGCTAATAAATTGAAGTACAAGGCCTCCCCCTGCGAAGCCGCGAAAGGGGAGGAAAATACACTGTCCCTCCTCCCCCTCCGGCGTGAATGCTCCGGGGGAGGGGACAGGCCCGTAAGGCTAAACATAGAACTTGCGAAGTAAACGCAAGTTCCACGTGTGCTTCAGCTCCTGCTCCTGAAGGTTGGAGAGCTTGTAGGCCCCCGAGCCCAGGACCGTGGAGATCCTGTAAGGGCCTTCCCACTTGGGGGAGAGCTTACCCAGGGCCTGGGGGTCCGTCACGCGCCTGAGGACAAGGTCCCCAAGGCGGAAAGCTTTCTCGCGCACGCGCTGATTGTACGCGCGCGCCAGTTCTTGCTCGTAGATGGCGTGGCGGAGGAGCGCTCGGTCGCGTTCCTCCTCCACGAGGTCGATCTCCAGACGCTGGTTGGCCTCGTTGGCCTGGTACGCCGAGGGCGTAGCTCCCTCCAGGAGCTTAACCCGCAGTGACCGGAAGTCGATCTCCGGGGGGAGGACTGCCTCCACCCCGTAGACCAAGGAGAAGGGAGTACGCCCCGTCACCCGGGACGGGGTCGTGCGCATGGAGCAGAGGATGCTAGGGAGCTCCTCCGCCCATGCACCCCGCTTAGAGGCGGTTTGCTCGAGTCTCCGGCGCAACCCCTGTAGGATCACGCCGTTGACCCTCTCGACAGCCCCATTGCTTCGGGGATGGGCCACCGAGGCGAAGTGGATGACGAGCCCCAGGCCTTCGCAGAATTCCCGGAAGTAAGCAGAGTCGAATTGGATCTCGTTGTCCACGGTGATTTCCCGGGGGACGCCAAAACGACATACGACGTTTTTCCAGAAAAACCGCTGAACGGCCCGGGATGTGATGCTGGCCAAAGGCTCCGCCTCAACCCACTTTGTAAAATAGTCGACTGCGACTACCGCATACTTGTACCCCCCAGGCGCTGGGGAGAAGGGCCCTAAGAGGTCCATCCCCCAGCGCACAAAGGGCCAAGTGATGGGGATCGTCTGCAGCGCTATAGGGGGGAGGTTCGAGCCCTTGGCCATCTTCTGGCATGCCTCGCACGCGGAGACGTGGTCTCGTGCGTCGCGCATGACCGTGGGACAGTAGAAGCCCTGCCGGAGGGCCTTGGCTGCGATGGCACGTGGGGCTAGGTGAGAACCACAGCTCCCCGCGTGGATGTCTTCGAGAAGTTGAAGTCCCTCCGGCCGGGGGGGGGCAGCGCAGGAGGGCGGAAGCCCCCCGCTTGTAGAGCCTCCCCTCCAGCAGGAGATATGCCCGGGCTTTAGCCCGGAGGCGTTTAGCTTCGGTCTCACTAGGAGGGTCCCCCTCCCCCTTGATGAAAGAGATGAGGGGGTCCATCCAAGACGGAGTCCAGGTGATCTCGGCGACCTCCGGGACATGAGGCTCGTTGCCCGTGCCCGGGGAGGCCACCGAGGGCTTCGCGATGATCTCCAGGAAAGCCCCCTTGGGGAGCAATTCCCGGGCGCTTGCCGCCCGTTCCAAGGCGTCGGCCCGGTCATTGTCCCTCCGTGGGATATGCCGGGCCTCGGGGCCGTCGAAATGCCTCTCCATCTTTCGCACTTCCTGCAAATAAACACTTAAGTTTGTGTCATGGCACAGGTAAGACTTGTCCACTTGGCAAACTATGAGCTGAGAATCTCCCTTCACTAGGAGGCGCCGGATCCCCAGGGAGCGCGCGAGGCGCATCCTGAGGAGCAAAGCCTCGTATTCGGCGACGTTGTTGGTTGCGGGGAACTCGAGCCGCGCGGCGTACTCCAGTTCCTTCCCCTCGGGGCTCCGGAGGACTACTCCCGCACCAGCCCCGGCGAGACACAGCGACCCATCGAACATAAGGGTCCAATGATCACTGCGTCGGGGCGGCATAGGGAGATCTTCGTCCCCGGACCCAAAGGTGGGAGTCCACTCTGCGACGAAGTCGGCGAGGACCTGCGACTTGACGGCGGAGCGGCCGGTAAGGGACAGGGAGAAGGGGGCGAGCTCGGCCCCCCACTTCCCAATCCGGCCGGTGGCTTCCTTGTTCCGCAGTACCTCCCCAAGGGGAAGGGACGACGGGACGGTGATGGGGTGCCCCAGGAAGTAATGCCGACACTTCCGGGATGCCATGAGAAGGGCGTAGCAGATCTTCTCCATCTCCGTGTACCGAGTTTTGGCCCCTTGGAGGGCCTCACTAACGTAGTACACGGGACGCTGCTGCCCCCCTTGCTCCTTCACCAAGACCACGCTGACGGCGACAGGGGTCGCGGCGAGGTAGAGGAGCAAGGGCTCTTCCGGGGACGGACTCACGAGCATTGGAGGGCTCGTGAGGTACTTCTTGAGGTCGTCGAACGCCTCCTGGGACTCGGGGGTCCAGCGGAACCCCTCGAGCCCTCGGAGGATCTTGAAGAACTGGAGGCCCCGCTCCCCCGACCGGGAGACAAAGCGGCTGAGTGCGGCTAGGCGGCCGGAGAGCCGCTGGACATCCTTGACGGAGCGCGGCGGGGGCATGTCTAGGAATGCCCGGATCTTCTCGGGGTTTGCCTCAATGCCCCGCTGGGACACGAGGAAACCTAGGAGCTTCCCACCGCGCACCACGAAGGCGCACTTCTCCAGGTTGAGTTTGAGCCCGAACGCGCGGAGGTTGCGGAAGGTTTCAGCCAGGTCGTCGATGTGGGACGCTGCGCGGGGACTCTTGACGACCGCGTCATCTACGTATACTTCGACGTTGCGGCTGACTTGCTCTTTGAAAACCAATGTCATGAGGCGCTGGAAGCTTGCCCCCGCGTTCTTGAGCCCGAAGGGCATATGGACGTAGCAGAAGGTTCCGAGGGGAGTAATAAAACTCGTCTTCTCCTCGTCCCCCTTCGCCATCCGGACTTGATGGTAGCCAGAGTAGGCGTCTAGGAAGCTCATGAGCTCGCACCCCGCAGTGGAGTCGACGAGCTGGTCAATCCGCCGGAGCGGGAAGTTGTCTTTGGGGCAGGCGCGGTTAAGGTCGGTGAAGTCCACGCACATCCGCCACCTGCCGGTTGATTTCTTGGCGAGGACGGGGTTCACGAGCCACTCGGGGTGCAAGACCTCCCGAATGAACCCCGCCTCTCGGAGCCGGGTGATCTCCGCCTCGATTGCCTCTTGGCACTCGAGGGAGAGTTTCCGCAGCTTCTGTTTGACCGGGGGGTGACCGGGGGCCACTGCAAGCTTGTACTCAATGACCTCCCGGGTGACGCCCCGCATGTCTGACGGCTTCCACGCAAAAACATCGGAGTTTTCGCGCAGAAAAGCCACAAGTTGCGCTGCGTGCTCCTCGGGGAGCTCCGCCCCGATCCGGACGGTTTTGTCTTCGTTGCCTGGGGACAGCAGGACCTTCCGGAGGCCCCCTTCTGGATGCGGCCTTAGCGGCCTCCCGGGCGGTGGCGCAGCAGCATCTAGTTCCGGGGGAGAAGCCTCCCCCCGGGCGTCTTTATGAAGTTGACGCTTCTGATTGTGGCCGCAGCGCGCTCATATAGAGCACGGGCCATGTCTTGGTCTCCCCGGACGTTGATCGCACCATGCGGCCCGGGGATCTTCATGCAGAGATAGTTTTGATGGGCGGCAGCCCCCAGCCGGTTGATTGTTGTCCTCCCCATAATCGCGTTGTAGGAGGAGGGGAGGTCCACTACGTCGAAGCGGACCAGCTCGGTCCGGTAGTTCTCTGGGGTGCCGAAGGTCATTGGAAGATCTACCTTGCCCACGAGGTGGATCGCCTTCCCCGGGACAAAACCTTGCAGGGGCCCGGCAGCGGGCTGCAGGAGCTTCTCATCCACCTGCATTTCTTTGAAGGCCTTCAGGAATAGACATCGGCGGAGCTCCTGCCGTCCACCAGGATCCGGGCCGATGGCAGTTGTAGATGGTTGTGGAGACAATGAGCGCGTCGTCGTGGGGGAAGCGAACCCCCCGCGCGTATTCTGCCGTGAAGGTGAGGGGGACGTCCGACCACTTCGGTGGCGGGGACGCGTATAGCACCCCCACAACCATGACCTCGCGCGCGTACTCCTTACGCTGGCGCTTAGAGTCCCGCCCAGAGGCAGATCCTCCCACGATGACGTTGATGTGCCGCTGCGAAGTTTGAAAGGAGAGAGCTTCTGAAGGCTCCCCCTCTTGCGTCTGCTGACCCCCCGTGGGAGCGGGAAGAGCTGGAACAGCTCGCCGAGGGATCAAGGAGGCCGGAGTCCCCCCCTGCCCGCGCTGGTCGAGAAAGTCCGCGAAGTGCTGCAGCAGCTGGCTACAATCTCGGGTAGCGTGGGTATTGGACCTGTGGAGGCTGCACCACGGTCCTTCCCGCCTTCTCCCCTCGGGGCCTTCTCGGCCGCGCGAAGACTGTCCTCCCCCATGGCCCTTCGGTTTGGGGAAGGGGCGGTTGGCCCTCGGGGGGTCGCGCGAGCCGCCTCCGCCCTCGAGGACAAAGGTGTCCCGAGGCCGTGGCTCGCTACGACCCCCTGCCTGGAGCGTTTGGGGGGATCCCTGGCCCCCCGGTCGACGGGGGCGGGAGCCCCCTGGGTCTTCTTCCAGATATCGTCTTCCTCCGCCCGAGCGTACTTTTCGAGCACGTTGAAGAGCTCGTCGGCGGAAGAGGGGCAACTTCGGGAGAGCCTTCGGTGGAGCTCCCCCGGGAGGACGCCGCTTTTGCAGGCTTCGATGACCGTAGAGTCAGGGACGTGGGCCACTTTTCTCTTCACCTGAGCAAAGCGCTTGAAGAAGCTTCTGATGGTTTCCCCAGTCCTCTGCCGGACAGTGTACAGTTGTGAGGAGTCCAGGGGATGCACGTAGTTCCCCTGGAAGTTGGCACAGAACTCCTGCTTGAGCTGCGAGAAAGACTTGATGGAGCCAGCCTTCAGGTTGTAGAACATGGACCGGGCAATGCTGGAGAGATAGAGGGGGAAGATGTTGCACTGTACTGTCTCGTCCCCCCCGGCCGCGGAGATGGCAGTGGAGTAGACCTGCACGAACTCGTAAGGGTCCGCCTCACCGTTATGGTGTTCGATGTGTGGCGGGCGGTAGGGCCGCGGCCACTGGATGCTGCGAAATCTTCGGCACAGGGGCTGGTTGGCACCCTGCACTTCCCGGGGAGAGCCCCGGTCGTTGTCTTCTTTCACGGGACCTTCGTTGTCTGAGTCTGGAAGCGGTCCGAGAGGCCCGCCAGAATTGCGGTGGCGACGCTTTTCCTCCGGACCGGGACTGAGTTCCCGGACGTCCGGGCTCTCCGCCGTAGAGATTGGCTCTTCAGCGGGTCTCTTCCCCCAGCCCGTGCGAGAGCGAGGCTCCCCGCGCCCACGGCCGGGGGGAAGTTCTTCCCCGCGCTCTGGTGAACGCATTCACTCGACCTCCCCCGGGGCGAAACGGACCTGTCCCGCCGAGGGAGGGAGCTCGTGCGCTGTAGCTTCCGGAGCCGGTTGGGGAGAGCCCCCTGCGACGACCCCCGGGACCAGAAAGGGGGAAGCCCCTGTATCATCCGGAATCGGGGAGGGGGCGCCCGCGGCGACGCCTGGAATCGAAGTGGAGGGGGCACCAGTGGCCACGACCGGAACCGGGAAGGGGGCAGGCCCTGTAACACCTGGAACCGGCGAGGGGGGAGCCCCCGTGGAGGCATCCGGAACCGGGGAGCCCATGCGGGGGGAAGTCAGCTGCCGCACGGGGGCTGCTCTGTCAACCGCCCCTGGTGCGGTAAACGCGACGCGGGGGGCGGGACTGGCTCCCGGCGCAGGGTAAACCCCCGGCAAGAAGTGGGCTCCCGGCCCCGAGAATAGTCCGGGGACGGGGTACCCCCCTGGTGCCACGAGGGGCCCCGGCATGAAGTAACCTCCCGGTACCGGGACGGGCTCGGCTGCAGGGAAGGGTCCGGACGTATATCCCGCAGGGGGAGGGAACCCCCCGGCAGGATCATACGGGGCGGAACCCCGAGGCCGGAGGGGACGCCGGGTGACCCATAAACGGGGGCGAGTTCCCCGGATATGGGTGCGACGCAATTGTGGGGGCTGGAGGCCGCGCCAACACGCTAAGGAGCTCGTCCATAGAGCGCTGGGCCCGGAGCTGGCCTTCCACGAGAGCTTCGAGCAGGGCGTCCCGGGGAGCCGGGGGAGCCGTCGGGGGGACGCATGTCCCGGCCGAGGTCCCCGTGGTCACCGGGAACGACCTGGAGGTGGAAGCACCTATGTTAAGAGGAAAGGAGGGAGGCGGTACCTGGGCCAGGTCGCCTCCGGAAGGGACCGCCGGGATAGCAGTGTCCCGGGCAGACGGCGCCGGGTCTCCGAGACCCGGATCACCGGGAAGGGTGCGAGCCCTTGTTCTTGGGGGAGCCATGGCGTCTTGTCATGAGTCCAAACGGTCGGCACCAACTGTCGTGGTATTGCGAATACCCCGGCAGGTTTTGAGAGTGATCCTAGCGAAGATTACGCGGCGCGGGTTGACCGGATGACCGGTCCTCCCCCGCCGGACAAGCACAAAGAATGACACACGGGTTTATACAGGTTCGGGTCCCGGTGGGGGCCCTAGTCCTGTCGACGCGCTCCCGACCGGAGTCGGCTGGGGAGGCTCTCTCCGGGGGAGAGGCTTCCGGAGCACGCCTGTGAGTTTAACTATTCCAATAAAAGAACCGATCCCTTACAACAGAGGGGTACAAGGGCTATTTATAGCCCCAAAAAGCAGCAAAAAACCTAAACTACCCCGGAAGCCACCATCGGATTGAAGGGCAGGACCGTCCTTCTCCCGGTCAAATGCCTTGGATGCTTGACAGGTGGTCGCTAGTTCCCGAGGCGCCCCTCGCGTGACCTGCACGTGATAAACAGTTCAAGACTTTACCTTTAGGAGGTCGATGAGGCCCGGGACAGCGCTGGAGGCTACGTCCCTGGGCAAATGGCGGTGCCCGGGACGGCATCAGAGGCCATGTCCTGGGAGCCAAAAGGCGGCGCCCGGGGAGGCTCCGGAGGCCGCGTCCCCAGGCAAATGGCAGCGCCCGGGACGGCACCGGAGGCCACGTCCCGGGAGCCAAAAGGCGGTGCCCGGAGAGGCCCCGGAGGCCACGTCCCCGGGCAAATGGCAGCGCCAGGGAGGGCACCGGAGGCCGCGTCCCGGGAGCCAAAAGGCGGCGCCCGGGGAGGCCTCGGAGGCCGCGTCCACGGGCAAATGGCGGCGCCCGGGAGGGCACCTGAGGCCATGTCCCGGGAGCCAAAAGGCGGCGCCCGGGGAGGCCTCGGAGGCCGCGTCCCCGGGCAAATGGCGGCGCCCGGGAGGGCACCGGAGGCCATGTCCCGGGAGCCAAAAGGCGGCGCCCGGGGAGGCCCCGGAGGCCGCGTCCCCAGGCAAATGGCGGTGCCCGGGAGGGCACCGGAGGCCGCGTCCCGGGAGCCAAAAGGCGGCACCCGGGGAGGCCTCGGAGGCCGCGTCCCCATGCAAATGGCAGCGCCCGGGAGGGCACCGGAGGCTGCGTCCCGGGAGCCAAAAGGCGGCGCCCGGGGAGGCCCCGGGGGCCGGATCCTCGTGCCACCGTGACATAACTTACCCGGACTGTCCCGCGGAGATTTCCCCCAACACTTATATCCTCAAGTGGAAGGGCAAAGACATTGCATTTCGACCAATGTCTCCAAATCAAATTTTAGCTGACAATATGCAGAGAGTGAATGATGGAAAGGATAGAGCAAAAACAAATCTGAGTGAGATCCAAAAATCGGTGAGTGAGTGCCAGAAGCCAAATTTGAGAGGTAAAACAAAAAGTGAGGGAGAGAAGCTAGTAATGTTAGCCACCAAATCTGATCTGAGAGGAGTGAGGAATAACCCAGATTTCATGCATTTTGTACTTTTTTGCAAAGATGCATTACTTTCGACTAACGACTTAACCTCTCTTCCTAGTGCTGTTTCTAGTGTTTTGCAGGCCTTCGAGGATGTGTTTCCAAGGGATATACCAGCTGGTCTACCTCCCATGCGTGGCATTGAGCATCAAATTGACCTCATCCCTGGAGCCTCACTTCCCAACCGTCCTCCATACCGCACCAATCCGGAGGAGACAAAAGAAATTCAGCGTCAAGTGCACGAGCTACTGGATAAAGGGTATGTACACGCAAGCCTTAGCCCTTGTGCTGTACCTGTTATTCTCGTGCCTAAGAAAGATGGTACATGGAGAATGTGTGTTGATTGTAGAGCCATTAACAACATAACTGTTAGATATCATCATCCTATTCCTAGGCTAGATGACATGCTTGATGAATTGAGTGGTTCTGTTATATTCTCTAAAATTGATTTAAGAAGTGGATACCATCAGATTAGAATGAAACTTGGTGATGAATGGAAAACTGCTTTTAAAACTAAACTTGGATTGTATGAGTGGTTAGTAATGCCTTTTGGTTTAACTAATGCACCTAGTACTTTCATGCGTTTAATGAATCATGTTTTAAGAGCATTCATTGGAAAATTTGTGGTAGTATATTTTGATGACATTCTGATCTATAGCAAAACCATGGAAGAACATATTGATCACCTTCGGCAAGTGCTCAAAGTGCTTAGAAAACAGAAGTTATATGATAATATAGAAAAGTGCACTTTTTGTACCGATAAGGTTGTGTTTCTTGGCTATGTAGTTTCTGGACAAGGAATTGAGGTCGATGAATCTAAAATTGAGGCAGTAAAAAATTGGCCTACCCCTGTGAATGTTAGTCAAATCCGAAGTTTTCATGGTTTAGCTGGTTTCTACCATAGATTTGTGAAAGATTTCAGTACTATAGCTGCCCCATTGAATGAATTAACTAAAAAGGGTGTTGTGTTTGCATGGGGTGAATCACAAGAGAATGCTTTTCAATAATTAAAGAAACGCTTAACTGAAGCACCATTGCTTGTTTTACCTGATTTCACTAAAACTTTTGAGATTGAATGTGATGCTAGTGGAATGGGTATTGGTGGTGTTTTGATGCATGATGGCAAACCCATAGCGTACTTTAGTGAGAAACTCGGAGGTGCTCAATTGAACTATCATGTTTATGACAAAGAGTTGTATGCTTTGGTACGTGTGCTTGAAACTTGGCAGCATTACCTTTGGCCTAAAGAATTTGTTATTCATTCTGATCATGAAGCTTTGAAGTACTTGAAAGGCCAAGCTAAATTGAACCGTAGACACGCTAAGTGGGTTGAATTCATTGAAACTTTTCCATATGTTTTGAAGTACAAAAGGGGAAAGGAGAATGTGGTTGCTGATGCTTTATCTCGAAAAAGCATTTTGTTGACTAAGTTAGAAGTGACAGTACCTGGTTTCGAGAGTTTGAAAGAATTGTACACTTCTGATCATGACTTTTCAGCACCATATTCTAAATGCCATGAGGGAAAAGGATGGGACAAGTTCCATGTGCATGATGGGTTCTTATTTCGTTCTAACAAACTCTGTGTTCCAGCATCGTCCGTACATTTGTTATTGTTGCAAGAATCTCATGCAGGTGGATTGATGGGACATTTTGGGAGAGAAAAGACTTTCACGATGTTGAATGCTCACTTTTATTGGCCTAAGATGAGACGTGACGTCGAAAGGTTTGTTCAGCGATGTGTGACATGTCACAAAGCTAAATCTAAATTGAACCCTCATGGATTATACACTCCACTTCCTGTTCCTTGATCCGGGAGGATCTCCAAGTCTTGATCGCATACGGATTCGCGACCAAGTCCTGATCGCATACGGCTTTGCGACCTTAACCGTGTTCGGAAAGGTTTCGCGACCAAGGATTGGTTCGCGACCAGGAAAAGGAATTCGTTCCCTGTTCGGAATTGTAATCCTATATATATAACTAAGCTTATCTGTTTAGGATTAGTTAAGTTAGTTATATGAGTCTAATACGTTTAGGATTACTAAGTCTGATATGTACTCATACGATTGGACTATAAATACCTTGTAATAGGTCTAGTTTAGATCATCGAAGAGTCATAGAACTTATTTGAGTTTTAGACACTTATAGTTCCTTCGACGTAGGCAAGTGTGCCTAACGTTCGACGTGTAAAGCCCTCTTTGAAATAAAGAGTTGTGCAATTACTTTGGGTTTCGGTATTTCCGAGTAAGATCCCGTTATTCAGCATATTAGAATCTGGGCGAGCCTAGTGCGAAAACCAAGACTAGGTCTCAAACGGATCAAGTTGGTATCAGAGCGACTTTCCTATCCTGTGGATGGTGAAGACTCGCCAGGGTTACAAAACTACCGGCGAAATTCCAGGCGATCAATTGACGGTTCCTACAGCCGCGTCTCCGACAATGTCTGACGATACCTCCGTTCAAGCTAACCTAGCCGAAAAAGTGGCTAAGCTCTCCACCGACATGGAAACCGTGCTTGCTTGGATTAAGCAGCAGGCCATGATTGTACCTCCTGAAGTAGGGAAGGTTATGGGTGAGAAGACTGGTGAAGACTTGCGCAGGGCAGACGAACATGAAGACAAAGGCGACCACAAGACCGACGACCTCGCCAACACCTCCTTAGCTGTCGGATCTTTTAAAGTCGACGCTAAGATTGATATACCCATATATGATGGGGTGATCGATGCTGAGAAGCTGGGTTCTTGGATCGACCAACTTGAGACCTACTTTGACCTTAAAGGGTTCAGTAGCGCTCAAAAGGTCAAATTTGCACCTTTGAAGATGAAGGACCACGCCAAGACATGGTGGAAGGCCCTTGTCACCAGTGGTGAAGCTGACGACCTTGCGTGGGGTCAATTCAAACGACTTCTGCGACAAGAATTCTATCCGATGGGTTACCTTGAGGAGAGATGGGAGCGTTGGCACAGATTGTACCAACGGCGCGACCAGACCGTCCAAGACTATACGACAGAGTTTCAGCGACAAGCAATGGTCATTGGCATCTCACTATCCGACCCTCAGGTATTTCGGAAGTACACATCTGGACTTCAGAAATCGATCAGTACTGAGCTAAGTCTGTTCGGTGTCCAAGACATTGCGACCGCGAGCACAACTGCTATGGCGATCGAGAAGAAGAACAAATCCCGCAGCGACAAAAGCACGAAGGAAAGTGCGACCTCGACAAAGAAAAAGCCGAGTCCGAAGAAGAACGCTTCAAAATCGGGCATGGGTGCCTTTTGCGAACATTGTCAAGTCACGCGGCATACCAAGGACAAATGTTACAAGCTTCATCCTGAACTTCGACCAAAGAAAAACGGACCAGGGAAAAGAACAGCCACGGCTACTGCGACTTCACCCGACGAAGAAGTCTCTTCCCGCTCAGTGACACATTCCCGTGATCGAGATGGTCCTCATTTTGGTTCTGGCCGACGGAGTTACCCGCCGCCTATACCGTCCCGACAGGACAAATATCGGCGAATGCAGGACTCTCGCAGTAGGGATCGAGTTCCCGTTCATTCTCGTTTGGGACCCCGAGTAACCTCGCCATTAAGTGAGTTTGCTCGAAACCCGACCGAAAGTCGCAGGACGGTTCACGGTCCTTACGTTGGTTGCAAAGCTTTCTCGCCTGGCCTATGAGCAGTTGTTTGGCCCGATAAGTTTCGACCAGGGGCCATTGAGAGGTTTGATGGAACTCAGAACCCATCCGAGTTTCTTCAGATCTATATTACTGCCATCCAAGCAGCAGGAGGCGATGACAAGGTCATGGCCAACTACCTGCCAACAGTCCTCGTAGGACCGGCTAGAACCTGGTTGTTCAATCAGCCTGAGGGTTCTATCTATAATTGGGAAATGCTATGCGATGCCATCCTCAGCAATTTCCAAAACTGTTACCAAAAGCCGGGTAAGGAGGACGACTTGCATAGATTGCGGCAAACTTCGACCGAAACGCTTCGGCAGTTTGTCAAGAGGTTTGTCGGGGTAAGAAATACCATCCCGAACATATCTGATGGCTCCGTAATCAGGGCATTTAAGCATGCCGTTCGATACCGGAGATTCACTGAAGACTTGCTCATCCACCCTCCTCGATCGGTGGCCGATCTGTTCGATATGGCTGATCGATACTCCGATGCAGCCGAGGCAGTCGAATGGAACCGAATGGTTGACAAGGGGGACCTACCGCCCCAACCAGGCTTCAAGGACGCCAAGAAAGAAGATTCGAGCAAAAAGCCGGAGTCTTCACCGGGTGGGAAGTCAAAAAAGTCGAAGAGGAACCGCTCTGGACAGTACCGTGAGGTCGCGGTCGCGGAGAAACCACCTTCGACCAAAGGTAATAAGTCTTCTTTTAAAAGTAAAACTACTTCTGGTGGCCGGGATTCCGACCAGCCAGAAAAATCAACTAATCCGCAGGAGGGCAAAAGGTGGTGTCCACTCCACAATTCCGCAGGCCACGATCTCAAAAACTGCAGGAGTTGGTTGAAACAGCTGGATGATTTCTACCAAGGAGCTGGGCCAATGCCAACCTTACCGCCCAAAGAGAAGGCGTGCGGGGTTAGAGACGTCGATGGAGACGAACAAATGGCTTACCAGGTACCTCAAAATCATGTTAATATCATTTTCGGAGGTTCCTCCTCTTTCGTTTCCAAAAGGCAGTTTAAAACTTTTTGCCGAGAGGTTAACCAAACGGAGACATCCCTTGGTGAACCTCAATATCCCCGTTGGTCGGATATGCCTTTGACGTTCGACCGCGCTGACTGTCCTGCAGGGCTAACTCGACCATTGAGGTTACCTCTGGTTATTACCCCAATCATCAGTAACGCGAGAGTCGAAAGGGTCCTGATCGACGGGGGAAGTTCCCTTGATCTTTTATTGGTCAAGACACTCGACGAGATGCAAATTCCTCGTTCGAAGATCAAGCCCATAATCCATCCGTTTTATGGGATAATCCCAGGCCCCTCCATGATGCCATTGGGACAAGTGGTCCTCCCGGTCACTCTGGGAGAACCAGATAACTTCCGAACAGAATTGATTACTTTCGATGTAATCGATTGTGATTCAGCTTATAATGCAATCTTTGGCAGGCCTACTCTCGCTAAGTTCATGATGGCAACGCACTATGCTTATCAGTGCGGGAAATTGCCTGGCCCCAAAGGTGTCATTTCGGTCCGAGGTAGTCGCAACGTGGCACTCACGTGCGACCGGCTATCTTTGGAGATGGTCGATCAACTTCCCCTCCGGGACGCTCAGGTCGCCACTGTCGCCATCGATGCGATCAGGGCTACTCCTCGACCAGATGAGAAACTCAAACAAGTTCCTTTGTACCCAGATGACCCATCCAGGACAATTCGGGTTGGGTCAGCCCTGGATGACAAATAGGAACTCGACCTCGTTGCTTTCCTCCGAGCTAACGCAGACGTGTTTGCGTGGAAACCGTCCGACATGCCCGGTGTCCCAAGGGAAGTAATTGAGCACAGGTTAGCAATTCGACCTGGACAACGACCAATAAAGCAAAAGCTCAGGCGTTTTGCCACCGACCGACAGGAAGCCATCCGAGAAGAGTTAGACAAACTATTACAAGCCGGGTTTATCCGTGAAGTGAATCACCCGGACTGGCTCGCCAATCCGGTCATGGTCCGCAAGTCAAATGGCAAGTGGCGCATGTGCGTCGACTATACTAGCCTCAACAGTGCCTGTCCGAAGGACGACTTTCCCCTTCCCCGCATCGACCAGCTGGTTGACTCCACTGCGGGTTGCGAACTGATGAGTTTCCTGGATGCCTACTCGGGATATCATCAAATTAGCATGGCAGAAGATGATGAAGAGAAAACTGCCTTCATCACCCCGTTCGGCACATACTGCTACGTCAGAATGCCGTTCGGTCTCAAGAACGCTGGTTCCACGTACCAGCGCTTGATGCAAAAGACCTTTCTTTCCCAGATAGGGCGTAATCTCGAAGCATATGTAGACGACTTGGTTGTAAAGAGCACCAAAAGATTGTCTCATTTGGACGATCTTCCTGAAAACTTCTGTAACTTGAATCGCTTTGGAATAAAATTGAACCCGGAGAAATGCTCTTTCGGGGTTTCTTCAGGAAAGCTTCTTGGTTTTCTTGTGTGTTCCAGGGGCATTGAGGTTAATCCTGAGAAAATCAGAGCTATTGAACAAATGAGGTCGCCCTCGACCATGAGGGATGTTCAACGCCTGACTGGTCGCATGGCGGCTTTAAGTCGCTTCATATCGCGATTAGGCGAAAGGGGACTACCTTTCTTTAAAGCCTTGCGGAAACATCATAACTTCACGTGGTCAGATGAGGCCGAAAAAGCGTTTCAGGAGGTAAAAACATACCTTTCCAGTCCGCCGGTATTGGTGTCTCCTGAAAAGGAAGAACCATTACTTCTGTATTTGGCGGCCACCCCGCACGCGGTCAGTGCAGTTCTGATCGCGGAAAGGGAAGGAGTACACAGACCCGTCTACTATGTGAGCGAAGTACTTCATGGTCCTAAGGAGCGCTACCCTGAGGTCCAGAAGATACTTTACGCACTACTGATGGCTTCCCGTAAGCTACGACATTACTTTCAAGCACACAAGATCACAGTACCCTCCTCTTTTCCTTTAGGGGATATTGTCCGAAATCCGGAAAAATCTGGTCGAATCGCCAAATGGGCGGTCGAATTCGGTGCCTTTGAGATCCATTTCACCCCTCGCACGGCGGTTAAGTCTCAGGTTTTGGCCGACTTTGTGGTCGAATGGACCAACCCTGAGCCACCCGTGCAGTTGGCAAAGGAACTGGAGTGCCCCGATTATTGGACAATGTACTTTGACGGCTCCCGTAGTTTTCAACACTCGGGGGCTGGAGTGGTCTTAGTTACGCCTCAGGGCGAACAGCTTAAGTATGTCATTCAACTACACTTTGTTGCAACCAACAATGCAGCAGAGTATGAAGGTCTTCTTGCAGGGCTCTGGGCAGCAAAATTCCTCGGAGTCCGTCGATTAGTGGTGAGGGGGGACTCACAGCTGGTCGTAAACCAGGTAAACAAGGAGTACAGCACCTCCGATGAGACAATGGCTCATTACCTGGGGGAAGTGAGGAAATTGGAAAAACACTTCAGTCACTTCGAAGTCCAATACATCCCGCGAAAGGACAACATTCTCGCAGACCAATTATCCAAAATTGGATCCTCACGCTCATCCGCTCTGGCAGGAGTGTTCATTGAACACTTGGACCATCCTTCGATCATGACTTCGGTCGAGGATGATCCGGCAATAGCCTTCGTTGCCAGCCTCGGTCAGGAACAAGATTGGACTCATCCATTGAGGGTCTATCTTGAACATGAGACCCTACCCGAGGATGAAACCAAAAGCGATCGGTTAATTCGAAAGGCGCGTCTGTACAAACTCATAGATGGGGTTATGTACAGAAAGGGTACTCAAGGAGTATTCATGCGCTGCATATCTCAGGAGGAAGGAAAATCCCTCTTGAAAGAAATACATGGCGGTGTATGCGGTGCACACGCGTCATACCGAACACTGGTCGGAAAAGTTTTTCGACAGGGATTCTACTGGCCTTCGGCACTCGATGATGCCAAGCTTATGGTCAAGATGTGTCCACAGTGTCAGTTTCATGCAAGATAGGTTCATCAACCTGCTTATGCATTGCAAACTATTCCTCTCGCATGGCCTTTCGCGATCTGGGGAATGGACATCGTCGGTCCTATGCCACAAGCGGTCAATGGATACAAGTTTTTGTTCGTAGCCAATGACACATTCACAAAGTGGATTGAGGCCGAACCAGTTTGAAATATTAATGCATCAGCCGCACAAAAGTTCTTTCACAAGAACATTGTGGCACGATTTGGTGTTCCAAACCGTCTCATCACAGACAACGGTTCTCAGTTCGCTAGCGGTCTTTTCCTAGACTACTGCGATCAGATTGGGACCAAGGTGTGCTTTGCTTCCGTGGCACATCCACAAAGCAATGGTGCCGTAGAACGGGCCAATGGGCAAGTATTGCAAGGTATCAAAAAACGTGTTTTTGATCGCCTCAAGACCCGCTCGGGGGCTTGGGCAGACGAGCTCTATACTGTTCTATGGGCACTACGGACTACCTCTAGTCGAGCCACCGGTGAGACACCCTTTCATTTGGTCTATGGAGCCGAGGCTGTGTTGCCTATGGATGTAAGTATTGGATCTGTTCGCACGAATCAATTCGAACAGGTCAACCAATCCGAACAGCGATCGCGAGATCTCATCCTCCTGGAAGAACGGCGTGATCGCGCCCTGATTAAGTCCGCGGTATACTTGCAGGCTCTACGCAAGTATCACAGTAAAAAGGTGCGACCACGTGATCTCAATGTGGGCGACTTGGTTTTACGAAAAATTCAAGACCAGTCTAACCGCAATAAATTCTCCCCAAAGTGGGAGGGACCATACACTGTCGCCTCAGTGCCGCGGCCAGGATCTGCGCGGTTAGCCATGGAGGATGGTCGGATTTTGTCCAATACTTGGAACATCGATCAACTTCTCAAGTTTTACGTGTAAGTATTCCAATCACTTTTTCCTGTTCAATTAGCATCTTTTCATAAAAAACATGTCTTGTTTTCATATAATGAGTGTTTTTTTTAAGCCCAAATTATACAAATTCGACCTGGGGCTGATCGCCGGCGGTTAGGTTATTACAGCATTTTTCAACCGGATTCGCTGGTCAATCTCATGATCACTTCCAGATAAGTTACTCCTAAATAAGCCGTTTCTCAACGCACACGGGACTATATGGCTAGTCTTCGGTCATTTGGGTGGCTACCAGTTTGCAATAAGGTTAAAATGTTACTTTAATCTTGACCATCGGCTTGAAGCACATATCCCTGGTCATCATACTTATGTTTTCCCCTCTGCTTAAAATACTAAGGCTTCAGTATTCACAAAACAGAGGCGGGGGCTAGAGGAATATACTTATAGTATGAAACTTATGATGTGAATATGCACTTTCTTTTAAAAAAAACTTTTACATACATAGCATTGTAATTACAATTGTTTGGTTACAAAATGTAAGGATCATTCGATCCTTAGCTCAGCCAAGAGCTTGTCAACGAAAGGCTTAACTTCTTCAATAACGGCGTCAGGCAGTTCTTCACTCTCGACCTCAACCGGTCCCACCAGTGCGCTCAGATTCGCATCTGGGCCATGGTGAAGTCGAACCCGGCTGAGTACGGCAGAAGCGGCTGATCGGACTCTCGTCCTGATTGTCTCTTCACGTCGCCGTAAATCTCCAGGGAGATATTCGAGCAGTGATTCTGCTTGAGTTGTAAGCAGTGATGCCCAATCGCTGACATTTGGGTCGTCCTTCCTCAACTCTACCACATTGGTATTCAAAAGGCTGGCTATGGCCTTCAGTTTTTCGAAGACCAGTAGGCTCAACTCTTTGACCACTTGATCGGTGTGGTCGAGCGAGGACTCGAGAAGCATCTTGTCCTGGCTGAGCTGTTTAATGCGACCTGCTTGCGCTGTACAAAGAAAAGAGGTTATTAACAAGAAACGTCTTTAAGTCTTCTCAAGTTGGGAATCGACTTACCAGCATTCTCAGACTGAAGTCTATTGATTTCAGTCCGTAATTTCTGGAACTCTGTAACTGAGTTCAGCTTTATCTTGGTTAACTCTTTATTCAAGAACGTAACCTCTCTGCAGCAAAATCAGGTTAGTCACAATTAAAGCCTACTTATATTAACAGAAGAATGACGATCCTCACTTGCGCAAGCCGTCACGATCTTTTTGAACAGCCGCCATGCTAGCCATTGCAGCATGCGACTGGCTCGTCACCCATGACAAGCCCTGTGACACAAAGCAAGAAAGTCAAGTATGCTCTAAAGGCGATTCAAACGCTGAAACAGGGGTCATCATACCTTCATAAACTTATTTAAAGCAGCATCATCCATGCTAGCAGGAATCCTTGCTAGCGCGCCTGAAGTGCCTGCGACGGGGACAGTTTATGGGAGTGCCGGCCGGACGCCACCCCCAGAGGCCACTGCTGGTGACCTAGTCCCTGTACTTGTTTCACCTCCCGCGGTCCGGACGACTTCCTGAACCACGGGAGTAGAGCGCTCTTCATTAGAGGCTCCCTCATCAGCCCTAGCTTCAACCTCTCCAGTGGCGGTTAAAGGTGTAGGCGCTGTCTTCTTTTTCCTAACAGGAAGAATGGGTCAGACAGTTTTTTTCTAATATTACTGTCAAGTAAGAGTTCTTACCTTATTTTAAATCCCATTCGTTCCTGGGACTTCTGCGACAATTCCCCTTGCGAAGGAGAGCCGTCTCCGGTTCTTGCCTTCCTTATGGTAAATAAGACAGCACCCCCCTGGAAATGTCATGTTATAGGCATATTCTTAAGGAACGGGTAAAAACACATAGAAAGATCTTTACCTGGGTCACAGGACTAATCGGTGGGGCTGCATCCGAAGGCCTTGGCGATTCCTGAGTTGCTGGAACCATCACAGCCGGCCTTTGTTCGTCTACCTCCTCCTCTGTCCGCGGAGGAGGAGGATTTTCCTCCCTGGAATCCCCAGTGGACCCAGGGGGAAGCTCTCCTTCCTGTATGTACATTAACTTGTCAAATGCGCGGAAAGAGCCATGGAGGGAATGATCGAAAAGATCCTTTACCTTAGTCGTCCCTTCGACCAGGGAAGCAGAGATGACTGACCCTGAAACCCCGGGGGCTTCAGGAATTGGAAGGTCACCCGCGACCACCAGATCTTCGGTGGTCGCAGGGTCAGCCACGGCCACCTCTTCGGCAGCTGTGGTCTCTGCGGGGCAGCCTGGGGCATCGCTGGATGGAAGATCCGCGATCTTCCTCCTTCGAAGGATCAGAGGAACGTCATCCTCTTCCTCCTCGCTCCCCTCTCCCTGTACGACGAAGAAGTGATTCCATGTCGCGCCTGAAAAAGTAGCAGGAATGCGATATCTTACCGCAGTCTTTCTTGCGGGACGAGGAATGCTTCGTGAAGACCCCTCTCCAGGGTTCAGCTTGGTCTTCTTAGAGGCAGGACTCTTTGTCCTGGGTCTCAGAGAGACCTTCTTCACGTTCCTCGCCGTCGGCTTCTTCAGAGAGCCGACATTTTCACTTGGGAATGTTGCATCCGCAAACCTCCCTAGGAGCTATTCTCATTCCAATGGGATTGATTAGTGCTGGACATACATGAAACCTGCAAAACAGAGGCCAAGTGGAAAGTTTACCTTTCGGCGCTCCTGTTTAAGGTCGTCGCCAGCATGAATCAAGCTTTGGGGGCGAGGCGATCCCTTGGGGCCCTCTACCTCGGCGTTGTACGCCCTGAGGAGGTAGTTAGTCCGCCTCTCAATCTCAGCTGAGGACAGGACTGTTCCCAGATACGAGTTAAATTAATACATTTCAAAAATGACATGAAAGGATTTCAATGTCAGAAATAAGTACCTTCGTTATAGTCCAGGGTAGTGTCCGCCATGGACGTGATCTGCCAAGCCGGATGAGCCCTTTCACGTAGGGGGCTCACCCGATTCTTCACAAAGTCTCGGATGACGTCACGTGCCGTCAGCCCTTTTTCGACTAAGTGAAGGATCACCTCGGCATGCTTCATGAACTCCGCGTTCATCGCCGGGAGAGTATCCAACTCGCTCGTTTTCTCTGGCCGCGAGTTCTCAAACCACAGCCCGCTCTCGGTCGGCGGGGTGCAGTAAAACCATTTCTGGTGCCACCCGTGCACTGAGTCTCGCAGGGGTGGGGAGGGATACTCCTTTTTATCCCTCAGCCGGAAGTAGATGCATCCGGCGGCGTTGGTGCTCTTCGACCACGCCGAAAAGTAAAATCGTCGGAAAAGATCCACGCTGGGATATACTCCGACGAAGGCTTCACAGAGATGCTGGAATACTGCAAGAATCAGCATCGCGTTGGGGTGGAGGTTGATCAGTTCCCACCCGTAATGTTCAAAGATATCCTTAAGGAACCGACTCTCAGGGAATCGGAACCCGCAACGAAAATACTCCTCGAAAACCACCAACTCGCCTTCTTGGACAGTTGGGGTTTCTTGGTCCTTCTCCGCAGGTCGCCAGTTAATGAGCAGCCGCAGGTCTGCCACGACAGTGGCATCACCTGTGAGGAGCCCAGCTCGGTGCAGCTGGTCCCCTAACCACTTGACTTCCCAGGATGAGTCAATCACAGGATTACATTGCAGCAGCAAAATAGTACAATAGTCATAATTGTATGGCCATCAGGCCTTAGCACAAAACGAGATACAGCGCCGTACAAGGCACAAGGGTCTAACAAAATAACACATCTAGTCGGCGGAAGCTAGGCCCAAAAGCAATCCACAGGGAACAGAGGTTGACAGCAAGACAGCACCACATCAGGGCTCCGGAGGAAACTGCTCGTCATCTCCTGGGTCCGCAGCATCTTCAGGGTATCCTCCAAGTTCGTAGAACGCTCCATCTATTGATGAGTTGTTGCAAGGGTGAGTACTTATGTACTCAGCAAGTCATAGGGAAGGTAGAGATACATATATATATATGACATGAACCTATGCTATTGGGGAAAGAGTGAAAGGTTTTTCCCAAAATACATTTCTTTCTCAATTCTTACTCAACTTCTGATCATACCCATGGCAGTAAATAAATCATATTGATGGTGATACATATATCCCATATCCAAGGCGATATATCCTCATATCACACTACTCATATTCAAGTCTTTCAATCATATACTCTTAGCAATATTTCATAACTTAGGGCATAAACCACATGCCTCTTAATTATCATATGTTTGCTAGATTATGGTATTACCGCGACACGTCAACACATGACAGCCCACGGCAACGCCCCTTATCGTGACAACACATGCCACTTGGGTAATCTTGAGCTAATAAATTTTAGTTTATAAAACAATACTTGTGTCACACCCCATGGATTTAATCCACCACAGTATACTCCTAAAACTCGGGAGTACGAAGTATTCGAATACATTTTTAAACTCTGCAGAGATGTACCTCTTTTTAAATCCACTTTTTCACTCGACTTCCAAGTCGGGCCAACTCCATGCGACTTAAACACATGTGACAAGGCCGAGATCACACAACGTTTTTGCAGTCTAGTATTAACAGTATCCCTGCCCGGTAAATGGACAATACCGTCCCAAGTACCGTTGTGGGTCCTCCCCACTGCCTTACTTCCTAGCCTGGGTCTATGTTCCCGCAGGAGACATAACCTCTTTTGATTACAGTCGCGCACGACTTAATCTGGCGTAGGGCGTCTTCCTTCTTTACACCTTATCCTCTCATAATTTTTCCGATCTCACATCACTCATGGACGAACTGCGTCCCACCAGTTTCCACGCGAGAAACCGGATCGACAAGCCATGCAGGGAACTGATGATACTAAGAAAGCTACTAGGTTGCGCCTGTCCCATACCAGGTAAGTGGTTGGTACGTTTTTCATGCCACTAGACGCATAACACAAGGTTCTAGTCCTTACATGCCAGTGACCAGATCATACCACAAACCATGCACCTTCAGTGCCTACACATTCAGTGCAGCCAAGCACCTCCAGTGCTACCACCATTCCATACCAAAATACTGGTCACGGCTAGGGGTTCTATTTCATGAATATAATTGTACGTGTTTATACTTTTATCACTTCGTGGCTTGCTATCTTATCAAGTTCACATTTCTCAAGTATTCAATCTATCACTGCCATAATATCATTGATCTCAACATGTGCAATATTAATGAAATATCTATTCATGGAATACAATAGCAATTCATAAAATATGGGTTTCAATATGATCAAAGTATGACTTGCCTTCCGCGTCGTAAGTATCAGCAGTCGATGACGGTTCAGCGACAAGATCTTCAACCCCGGACTCTTGCTCTGAACAAGATCAAACAAGGAAACAGGCATTACAATCAATTCTATTCTTACTAATTCACTACATGCAAAGGTGCAAGGAGAAAATACTCTGGTGATACAAGGTTTTAAAGCGATTTGGGTTTAATTATGGAAACCAGGGTTAAAATTAGTTGTTAAGGTTTACAAGGTTCCAAAATATCAGGGTAATATCAAGGTGGTGACTGGTTCGCCCAAAAACAGCGAACGTCTTTAGGTTGGCATTCGGTTCGAGGCATCGACATAAGGTCGATGGGTGATAGAGGGCTCAACTCAAGTTGTGACAGTAGAGAAAAGTGTAGATAACAACATCAGGAGTCTAAGGGACAAAGTTATTTTCAATGTGCATGGCTGGAAGTGGGTGAAAAGGCTCAATGCCACTGGCTGACATAGTCCGGCATAGGGTTGACACGGCCAGAAACTAGGGTTAGCCATATCTTTTGACTCAGGGCTCCAAATGATGCACCACTTTGTCTGGTGGTTAGGCATTTGTAACAGGAACAAATGTCTCAACAGGACCTAGGGCAGGAGATGGCCGGAAAGTGATGAAAACCGGCGAAGAAGTTGGCTGGCCTGGAGCACATGCAATGTGAACAGTACAGCAAACTAGGGCATAGTGATATCTCACAATCTAGGCCGAATTAGAAGTCATGATAGAAGACAAAGTTGCTCAGAATGGTCCAAAACTTCTAGATGGCAAGGTTCCTATGGCTGGATTGGCTGGATTTAGGAGATATTGGCTGGAGAAAAGATTAACTCAAACCTAATTTGGGCATTTCTGATCTAGGGCAAATAAACTTAATTCCTTGCTTGAGGATGGTCTCTGGGGCATAAGAGTGCTACTGGTGAAGTTAGATTGGTTGGGGAAACACCAGAGAAGCTTAACAGCGAGCTCCAGTTCACAAGCAAAGTTCCAATTTGGGGTTTTTCATATTTTAGCAAATTCTTCGATTCTGGTTGCTTAGAGATGCTTAGATAAGTTCACTAATCAATATTGATCACAGGCTCGAGAGCTAAATCGCTCTGGATAGGGTTTAATTGCTCGCCGGAGTTGCTGGAGAGAAACGAGAATTGCCGGCGACTGGAGAGGTTTGAAGTCAATTACATGCTCGAGTATGATGAGGGAGGTAAGAGGAGCTTACTAAAGTAGCTGGAATCGAGGAGGAAGCAGTGTAGAGGCTTGGCACCGTGAGCCTCTTTTCGAGCTCGCCGAAGAAGACGAAGACGACGGCGTGGTTAGAGATTTTGGGTGGTTCTGGTGTGAGTGTCTTCGTGCTGGGCAGGAGCGGCTTTTATAGGCACAGCAAGGGCTTGCAACGGCTGGAGTTGCACGGGGAAGTGAAGCTCGAATCGATGGCGAATTGACTGGCCGTGCGGGACAGCAGCGAAGCGACGTGCTCCAGCGGCCGTGCCGACTTTGCAGGCTGGCGTGCGCTGTCCCGGGTGATGCAACGGCGAACTGACGGGCTCCTTCGGCACGCTTGCAACGTGGCACCGAGCTTCTGCAGTGGCTACAGCGATGGCGTGCGCGCGCGGGCGAAATTGGAGATGCTGGTGCGGCCGCGGTGGCTCCACGGTGGCGAATGGCGTGCGCACACGTGGCAGGAACACGGTGGCAGGGGTGGCGACCACGGGGCTTCACCGGCGACGAAGTTCCTGGCGTGGCAGCGCGGTGGTCACGGTCGTGCACAGCTGCTGGTCGCGCACAGTGTCTCTGGTCGAACCAGGGACCCAATTGCAAGGATTCTTATTTGAAATCTGGACTGATTTGCAATTTCTGCCTTAGAGATGGTTAATTTGAGGATTGAATTCATGGCTGAGTATAACATTTCTATTAGTACTCATCCAACTCAAATTTAGAGAAAATTTGATAAGATTTGAGGGATTTCACCTATTTTCGAAAATAGGGTAAAATTAGGGTAAAATAAATCTAGATTTTGTCGATCTCGAATTCTGGTGATTGGAGAGAGATTTTGAAGTCTGATCAAAAGGGAGATCTGTATCAAATAGTATTTGGAAGGTGTTTCCTGAAGAAATTCTGGAGTTGGGATTGATTCGTGGATTTTAGCTTTTTCAGGCTTCCAGGTAAACAGAAAAGGACTTATTCGCAGTAAAATTTGGACTAAACTGCGAAAAGTGTTTAGATGAATTAATTTGGCTCCCAACTTTTTGAAGTGAGTTGAGGGTGAACCTAGGAACATATTCCAGGGGTTACTTGAGTCTGGATAAGGTTAAATCAAGATAACTCAATCATCTGGAAACTGGGGTACTTAGGGTAAATCTGAAATTTCCTGTTTTCGAAAACAGAGAGAGGCTTAGGTACTGGGAGTTAGGGTCAGAATTTGATCTGGCTCCTGAAGACTTTTATCCTCAGGGTAACTGGTAGATTAAATCTGGATGGTCAGATCTTGATCTGGATCTAGAGAATAGATTTGGAGATTTTTAGGGTTTGGGAGAGATTAGAGTTCAGCTGATCTGGCTACTACTACAGGGATACATGCATGCAAGGTTTTCATGCAAAACTTTTCACCCCCAGAACTAGGGTGTTACAAGCCTACCCTCCTTAAAGAAATCTCGCCCCGAGATTTACCTAGAGAAGGGAAGAGGTAGGGATAAGCCTGCCGCAGATCATCCTCTTTCTCCCAAGTCGCTTCTTCCTTTGAGTGATCTTCCCATTGAACCTTGCAAAGCTTGATTTTCTTCCTTCTGAGTTGACGCTCATCGCTAGCCAGTATTTGCAGCGGTTGAGTGAGGTAGGTGAGATTCTTCTAAAGCGGAATTCCCTGGTGTTCTATCTGATCCGTTGGTTCTTTAAGGCACTTACGGAGTTGCGAGACATGAAACACGTCATGAATTTCTCCAAGATCTGATGGTAAGTCCAGTTTGTAAGATACCTCTCCTTTCCTCTTAAGAACTTTGAATGGCCCAATGTACCTTGGGGACAGTTTTCCTCTCTGATGGAATCTTCTCATCCCTTTTAACGGTGTAACTTTGAGATAAACTGATTCGCCTGGTGCAAACGACAATTCCCTTCTTCGGTTGTCGGCATAGCTCTTCTGGCGTGACTGTGCTGCCTTTAATCGTTCTCTGATGAGCTTGACGTGTGCTTCAGCTTCTTCGATGAGTTCGGGTCCAATGACTTGCCTTTCTCCTGGCTCGTCCCAATGTAGTGGAGTTCTGCACTTGCGCCCATACAAAGCTTCAAAGGGTGCCATTTGCAGACTAGCTTGGTAACTGTTGTTATAAGTAAACTCCGCAAATGGTAAGCATTTTTCCCAAGAGGTTCCATAATCTAAGATGCAAGCTCTGAGAAGGTCTTCCAAGATTTGATTTACACGTTCCGTCTGTCCTCCTGTCTGTGGATGATATGCAGTGCTAAACTGCAATTGGGTTCCCAAGGCTTCGTGGAGTCGGTTCCAGAATTTGGATGTGAATTGTGTTCCTCGATCTGAAACGATCTTCTTCGGGATACCATGCAGTGTCACTATTCGCTGTAGGTATAGCTCCGCTAATTTGTTGCCATTATACGTTTTCTTGACTTGTATAAAATGAGCAACTTTCGTGAGTCTATCCACAATGACCCATATGGAATCATATCCCCCTTGTGTTCTGGGAAGTCCTGTGATAAAATCCATACCAATCTCTTCCCATTTCCAAGTTGGCACTGGTAAGGGTTGCAGCTTTCCGGCTATCTTCTGATGATCGGCCTTAATCCTTTGGCAAGTGTCACATCTTGCGACATATTCCGCGATTTCCCTCTTCATTCCATTCCACCAGAATTGCGTCTTCAGATCCTTGTACATCTTGGTGTTTCCAGGGTGTAGTGAGTATGGGGTTTTATGGGCTTCGAAAAGAATTAATTCCTTAAGGTCTGTATTTCGGGGCACACAAATCCTTCCCTGATACCACACAATTCCTTGATGATCTTCAATGAAATCCTGGGTTTTTCCTGATCTGATGTGGCTCTTGATCTTATGTATCTCCTCATCTTCTTTCTGAGTATCCTCAATCTGTTTTTGGAGTCGAGATTCCACAGTCAATGTAGCTAACATCCCAGACGGCACTATGGTTACTTCAAGATTCTGAAATTCCTGCCGTAAGCACGGGTTCTTAGGTGTAGCTCCTTGTAGGGTATAAGCCTTCCTGCTCAAGGCATCTGCCACTACGTTGGCTTTCCCTGGATGGTAGAGTATGCTGAGGTCGTAGTCCTTGATCAGCTCGAGCCATCGGCGCTGACGCATATTGAGCTCCGTCTGTGTGAAGATATACTTGAGGCTTTTATGATCTGTAAAGATCTCACACTTATGTCCAATGAGATAATGCCGCCATATCTTTAAAGCATGCACCACTGCCGCTAACTCCAGATCATGAGTCGGATAATTTTCCTCATGTGGTCTCCATTGACGTGAAGCATAAGCCACTACTCGACCTTGTTGCATTAACACACAGCCTATTCCTTGCTTTGAAGCATCACAGTAAACTACAAAATCTTCTTTGCTGTCTGGTAATGTGAGGACCGGTGTTCTTGTCAATTTCTGCTTCAGCTTCTGAAAACTTTCTTCACACTTGATGGTCCATTCAAATGCAACATCCTTCTTTAGCAGGTTCGTGAGAGGTTTGGCTATTTGGGAAAATCCTTCAATGAATCTCCTATAATACCCTGCTAATCCCAAGAAACTTCTAATCTCTGAAACTGAGGTAGGTTGCTTCCACTCCTTGATTGCAGAGATTTTAGCTGAATCCACTTAAATTCCTTCTGCTGTCAACACATGTCCAAGAAATGAAATTCTTGACATCCAAAATTCGCATTTGTCAAACTTGGCATAAAATTGCCTCTCTCGTAGCCTTCCCAAGACTAGGTGTAAATGTTGCTCATGCTCTTCCGTACTCTTGGAATATATCAGAATGTCATCTATGAATACTATGACAAACTTGTCAAGATAATCCATAAATGTACTGTTCATGATGTTCATGAAAGCTGCCGGAGCATTGGTTAATCCAAAGGGCACTACTGTAAACTCGTATAAACCATATCTGGTAGTGAAAGCAGTCTTCGATATATCTTCCTTCTTGATTTTCAGCTGATGATATCCAGATTTTAAATCTATCTTAGAAAATACTTTGGCTCCTCGAAGTTGGTCGAACAAGTCATCAATTCTTGGCAATGGGTACTTGTTCTTAATAGTGACTTCATTCAAAGCTCGGTAATCTACACACATCCGTAAGGTTCCGTCTTTCTTCCTTACAAACAAAACTGGGGCTCCCCAAGGTGAAGCACTGGGTCGGATAAATCCTTTACCCTCCAGTTCCTCTAACTGATTTTTCAACTCTTCTAAGTCCGTTACCGGCATCCTATATGGTCTCTTTGCTATAGGTGCCGCTCCTGGTTTAAGCTCAATGGTAAACTCTATCTCCCTGTCAGGTGGCATCCCTGGGAGTTCTTCTGGGAATACATCCGGGTATTCTTGTACTGTGAGCACTTGATCCAAGCATACTTCCTGAAGTGCATGGACTGATCCTTGCAATTTTTCGACCGATGATCTTTCCGCATGGAATAGGACTTCCTTCCCTTGGTTACTAACAAGGCTTAGAGTTTTCTTCTCACAATCCACTAGACCTTTATGCTGAGATAACCAATCCATTCCTATTATAATGTCTAGGCCTTGCAGTTCTAGGACTAATAGGTTAGCCCAGAGCTCTATCCCATCTATTCTGAATGTTATATGACGACAAGCTGAATATACAGGCAGCTTAGCTCCTGGGGTCTGTATAGCCATAGGGTACTCTAGAGGTACCTTAGGTATTCTTACTTTAAATGCAAAATCTTCTGATATGAATGAGTTTGTAGCTCCAGGATCAAACAGTATTAAAGCAGATGCAGACTGGATCAAGAATCTACCTAGGAGAATGTCAGAGGCATTGTCTGCTTCTTGAAGGGAGGTGAAGTTCAGTCGGCCTCCTCGGCCTGCCATTGGTCTTCCTCCTCGCCCTCGTCCTCGGCCTGCTGCATTTCCCCCTCTGTTGGGCAAACCTCCTCTAGGGCTCTGCAATGGTGGTGGAGCTGTGGTTCTAGGGGCCATCGCTTGTGTTCCAGCTTACGATCTTGCTATCGCCGTTGGGAGTTGGATCCACGGGCAACTGTCTTTGCGGTGTCCCACCTGTCCGCAATGATAGCATTGAGTCCTTGATTGAGGGCAATCCCTTTGATAGTGTGCTCCTCTGCAGTTGGGGCATATTGGCGTGAATTGTGGTCTTGGCGCCGGGTAGGGCGGACGAAAATTTGGAGATGTTGGGGCCCTTCCCCTAGATGAGCTGGCTGGCAGTCGCGATTGTTGCACCATCTTCCTCTTCCGACTTTCTTCTCCGAGGCCTCGCTTTTCTTCTATCTTTAATACTCGATTCACCAGAGTCTGGAATTCTGTGAACTCATGGGAGGCAATCTGATACTGCAAATAGTGCTGAAGTCCTTCGGTGAAGCGTTCAATCTTCTTCTCTTCCGTGTCGATGTCGTTGGACGCATACCGAGCTAAATGGTGGAATTGGTGCAGGTACTCAGTGACAGTCCGATTCCCTTGAGTCAAGTTCTGGAATTCTCGGCGTTTGGCTGCCATGACGCCTGTAGGGATATGGAATTTTCGGAACTGATCCTTAAATTCCGTCCAAGTGATCTTGTCTTTGTCCATGTGTGCTTCTTGATAATTCATCCACCAAGCAGCTGCTGCTCCAGTGAGTTGGTGTGATCCGAATAACACCTTCTCTCGATCATTGCAACGAACAGTGTCCAGTTTCCTTTCAATGTCCCGCAGCCAGTCGTCTGCGAGGATTGGGTCGGTCGCGCTTGCGAAGGTTGGCGGTCGCGTCTTCTGGAAGTCCGAGAGTCGAGTTCCGACGGCAGTACCTTCAGCAGTCCCTGGCATTTTCTGAATGACTTGAGCTAGCAACTGGGTATGTGCAGCTTGGGCTTCTTGGCGGCTCCTCTCCATTGAAAGAAGAATTTCCTGGAGACTTGGTGAGTCTTCTTGTGGTGGTAGTGAGCTCTGCGATCCTGGATGAGGTGTGGTTCCTCTTCGTGGTGTAACTGGGTCTTGGCCCTCTTGGTCATCTTGGGTCCTTCTCCTTGTGTGAACCATTCTGATCTTCTGAAGAGAGAAGCAGACAGGTCTAACTAACTAGAGAGAATTAAGATACTAATGCAGAAATAAATGCGAAACTGATTCATTAATGCACAAGTAGTTAATACAAAAGCGGCTAAGCGCCTTAGTCTGATACAATCAAAATACAAGTAATGGCTATGATAACAACCCAAAAGCATCACCAATCCTAGAAAATCTACCCTGGCCTGAGGATCTAAAAGATCAGGCAACTAACTACTCCCACAGGGCTCAACCTCCTCTGGCTCCATCTCGTCGTCGGACTCCTCCAGAGTGACAAACCCGGGTGGTCCAGACTCATGGAACAGTAGCGCTGACCCACTGCCCTCTGCCCGGCGGGTGCTAGGGGTAGAGAAAGAGCGTCGGTACCCAGCTGCGTTAGCAACCCTCCGAGGAATCACGCTAGGCCCCGCACTGGGTCCAAAGGTACAAGCTGGGGAGACAACTGTCGGAGCACCTCCTCAACTGTGCGGCGCCTCTGAGCTGCAGGCTGAGAAGTCAACGACGGGGAAGCGGTTCGGCCACGTTTCTTCTGCTCCTCCAACTCCTTGCGGAGCTCCTGATGCTAAGCAAGCAAAGTAGAGTAGCGCGAGTCGAGGGTCCTCAACAGACCTACGGTGCCTGCCAGACACGGGTCCGGGTACTCCACGATGGGTGACAACCCAGAGGGAGATGAAGGCACGTGACGGAAAGGTGACTCCTGGAGCCGACATGAGTACACCTGGCGTACCCGATGCACCGCCTCTCGAGCTGCGTCCTGGATGGCATCCAGTCGGCTTGCCCTGCTGGCCTCCACCCTGATCACCTGTCCCTCACGACTATCGAGAGCGTGCACCAGCACTTTGGCCTTGAAGCCATAGCGACGCCCCTCATAATAGTCCCAAATAGTCTCGCAGATCGGCCGCTCATCAATCCCTAGGAATTGAGCAATATGCCACAGCAATGTGGCCCATCCACCGAGACGCTCGATGTAGCTGAAACGCTCCTTGGCCATCCTGCCGAGAAATTTTGGAAGCAAAATAAGATTTTGAAATCAACATTTTTATAAGAGCAAGAACAACCTTTTGCAAAAATAAAATTTTTCAGAAATAATTTTTTAAATAATTTACGATGTCCTGGCGCTACCAAGCCCTAAGGGTACCGTCCTACAGTCAAGGTCTCTGCTGCTCTGATACCACTATTTTATGTCACGTCTGCCACGACAGTGGCATCACCTGTGAGGAGCCCAGCTCGGTGCAGCTGGTCCCCTAACCACTTGACTTCCCAGGATGAGTCAATCACAGGATTACATTGCAGCAGCAAAATAGTACAATAGTCATAATTGTATGGCCATCAGGCCTAAGTACAAAACGAGATACAGCGCCGTACAAGGCACAAGGGTCTAACAAAATAACACATCTAGTCGGCGGAAGCTAGGCCCAAAAGCAATCCACAGGGAACAGAGGTTGACAGCAAGACAGCACCACATCAGGGCTCCGGAGGAAACTGCTCGTCATCTCCTGGGTCCGCAGCATCTTCAGGGTATCCTCCAAGTTCGTAGAACGCTCCATCTATTGATGAGTTGTTGCAAGGGTGAGTACTTATGTACTCAGCAAGTCATAGGGAAGGTAGAGATACATATATATATATGACATGAACCTATGCTATTGGGGAAAGAGTGAAAGGTTTTTCCCAAAATACATTTCTTTCTCAATTCTTACTCAACTTCTGATCATACCCATGGTAGTAAATAAATCATATTGATGGTGATACATATATCCCATATCCAAGGCGATATATCCTCATATCACACTACTCTTATTCAAGTCTTTCAATCATATACTCTTAGCAATATTTCATAACTTAGGGCATAAACCACATGCCTCTTAATTATCATATGTTTGCTAGATTATGATATTACCGCGACACGTCAACACATGACAGCCCACGGCAACGCCCCTTATCGTGACAACACATGCCACTTGGGTAATCTTGAGCTAATAAATTTTAGTTTATAAAACAATACTTGTGTCACACCCCATGGATTTAATCCACCGCAGCATACTCCTAAAACTCGGGAGTACGAAGTATTCGAATACATTTTTAAACTCTGCAGAGATGTACCTCTTTTTAAATCCACTTTTTCACTCGACTTCCAAGTCGGGCCAACTCCATGCGACTTAAACGCATGTGACAAGGCCGAGATCACACAACGTTTTTGCAGTCTAGTATTAACAGTATCCCTACCCGGTAAATGGCCAATACCGTCCCAAGTACCGTTGTGGGTCCTCCCCACTGCCTTACTTCCTAGCCTGGGTCTATGTTCCCGCAGGACACATAACCTCTTTTGATTACAGTCGCGCACGACTTAATCTGGCGTAGGGCGTCTTCCTTCTTTACACCTTATCCTCTCATAATTTTTCCGATCTCACATCACTCATGGACGAACTGCGTCCCACCAGTTTCCACGCGAGAAACCGGATCGACAAGCCATGCAGGGAACTGATGATACTAAGAAAGCTACTAGGTTGCGCCTGTCCCATACCAGGTAAGTGGTTGGTACGTTTTTCATGCCACTAGACGCATAACACAAGGTTCTAGTCCTTACATGCCAGTGACCAGATCATACCACAAACCATGCACCTTCAGTGCCTACACATTCAGTGCAGCCAAACACCTCCAGTGCTACCACCATTCCATACCAAAATACTGGTCACGGCTAGGGGTTCTATTTCATGAATATAATTGTACGTGTTTATACTTTTATCAGTTCGTGGCTTGCTATCTTATCAAGTTCACATTTCTCAAGTATTCAATCTATCACTGCCATAATATCATTGATCTCAACATGTGCAATATTAATGAAATATCTATTCATGGAATAGCATAGCAATTCATAAAATATGGGTTTCAATATGATCAAAGTATGACTTGCCTTCCGCGTCGTAAGTATCAGCAGTCGATGACGGTTCAGCGACAAGATCTTCAACCCCGGACTCTTGCTCTGAACAAGATCAAACAAGCAAACAGGCATTACAATCAATTCTATTCTTACTAATTCACTACATGCAAAGGTGCAAGGAGAAAATACTCTGGTGATACAAGGTTTTAAAGCGATTTGGGTTTAATTATGGAAACCAGGGTTAAAATTATTTGTTAAGGTTTACAAGGTTCCAAAATATCAGGGTAATATCAAGGTGGTGACTGGTTCGCCCAAAAACAGCGAACGTCTTTAGGTTGGCATTTGGTTCGCGGCATCGACATAAGGTCGATGGGTGATAGAGGGCTCAACTCAAGTTGTGACAGTAGAGAAAAGTGTAGATCACAACATCAGGAGTCTAAGGGACAAAGTTATTTTGAAGGTGCATGGCTGGAAGTGGGTGAAAAGGCTCAATGCCACTGGCTGACATAGTCTGGCATAGGGTTGACACGGCCAGAAACTAGGGTTAGCCATATCTTTTGACTCAGGGCTCCAAATGATGCACCACTTTGTCTGGTGGTTAGGCATTTGTAACAGGAACAAATGTCTCAACAGGACCTAGGGCAGGAGATGGCCGGAAAGTGATGAAAACCGGCGAAGAAGTTGGCTGGCCTGGAGCACATGCAATGTGAACAGTACAGCAAACTAGGGCATAGTGATATCTCACAATCTAGGCCGAATTAGAAGTCGTGATAGAAGACAAAGTTGCTCAGAATGGTCCAAAACATCTAGATGGCAAGGTTCCTATGGCTGGATTGGCTGGATTTAGGAGATATTGGCTGGAGAAAAGATTAACTCAAACCTGATTTGGGCATTTCTGATCTAGGGCAAATAAACTTAATTCCTTGCTTGAGGATGGTCTCTGGGGCATAAGAGTGCTACTGGTGAAGTTAGATTGGTTGGGGAAACACCAGAGAAGCTTAACAGCGAGCTCCAGTTCACAAGCAAAGTTCCAATTTGGGGTTTTTCATATTTTAGCAAATTCTTCGATTCTGGTTGCTTAGAGATGCTTAGATAAGTTCACTAATCAATATTGATCACAGGCTCGAGAGCTAAATCGCTCTGGATAGGGTTTAATTGCTCGCCGGAGTTGCTGGAGAGAAACGGGAATTGCCGGCGACTGGAGAGGTTTGAAGTCAATTACATGCTCGAGTATGATGAGGGAGGTAAGAGGAGCTTACTGGAGTAGCTGGAATCGAGGAGGAAGCAGTGTAGAGGCTTGGCACCGTGAGCCTCTTTTCGAGCTCGCCGAAGAAGACGAAGACGACGGTGTGGTTAGAGATTTTGGGTGGTTCTGGTGTGAGTGTCTTCGTGCTGGGCTGGGGCGGCTTTTATAGGCACAGCAAGGGCTTGCAACGGCTGGAGTTGCACGGGGAAGTGAAGCTCGAATCGATGGCGAATTGACTGGCCGTACGGGACATCAGCGAAGCGACGTGCTCCCGCGGCCGTGCCGGCTGTGCAGGCTGGCGTGCGTTGTCCCGGGTGATGCAACGGCGAACTGACGGGCTCCTCCGGCATGCTTGCAACGTGGCACCGAGCTTCTGCAGTGGCTGCAGCGATGGCGTGCGCGCGCGGGCAAAATTGGTGATGCTGGTGCGGCCGCGATGGCTCCACGGTGGCGAACGGCGTGCGCACACGTGGCAGGAACACGGTGGCAGGGGTGGCGACCACGGGGCTTCACCGGCGACGAAGTTCCTGGCGTGGCAGCGCGGTGGTCGCGGTCGTGCACAGCTGCTGGTCACGCACAGTGTCTCTGGTCGAACCAGGGACCCAATTGCAAGGATTCTTATTTGAAATCTGGACTGATTTGCAATTTCTGCCTTAGAGATGGTTAATTTGAGGATTGAATTCATGGCTGAGTATAACATTTCTATTAGTACTCATCCAACTCAAATTTAGAGAAAATTTGATAAGATTTGAGGGATTTCACCTATTTTCGAAAATAGGGTAAAATTAGGGTAAAATAAATCTAGATTTTGTCGATCTCGAATTCTGGTGATTGGAGAGAGATTTTGAAGTCTGATCAAAAGGGAGATCTGTATCAAATAGTATTTGGAAGGTGTTTCCTGAAGAAATTCTGGAGTTGGGATTGATTCGTGGATTTTAGCTTTTTCAGGCTTCCAGGTAAACAGAAAAGGACTTATTCGTAGTAAAATTTGGACTAAACTGCGAAAAGTGTTTAGATGAATTAATTTGGCTCCCAACTTTTTGAAGTGAGTTGAGGGTGAACCTAGGAACATATTCCAGGGGTTACTTGAGTCTGGATAAGGTTAAATCAAGATAACTCAATCATCTGGAAACTGGGGTACTTAGGGTAAATCTGAAATTTCCTGTTTTCGAAAACAGAGAGAGGCTTAGGTACTGGGAGTTAGGGTCAGAATTTGATCTGGCTCCTAAAGACTTTTATCCTCAGGGTAACTGGTAGGTTAAATCTGGATGGTCAGATCTTGATCTGGATCTAGAGAATAGATTTGGAGATTTTTAGGGTTTGGGAGAGATTAGAGTTCAGCTGATCTGGCTACTACTACAGGGATACATGCATGCAAGGTTTTCATGCAAAACTTTTCACCCCCAGAACTAGGGTGTTACAGGGGAACTCGAGCCGGGCGGCGTACTCGAGGTCCTTCCCCTCGGGGCTCCGGAGGACTACCCCCGCGCCAGCCCCAGCGAGATACAGCGACCCATCAAACAGCAGGGTCCAATGGTCACTGCGCGGGGGCGGCATAGGGAGATCTTCGTCCCCGGACCCAGAGGCGGGAGTCCACTCTGCGACGAAGTCGGCGAGGACCTGTGACTTGATTGCGGAGCGGCCGGTAAGGGACAGGGAGAAGGGGGCGAGCTCGGCCCCCCACTTCCCAATCCGGCCAGTGGCTTCTTTATTCCGCAGTACCTCCCCCAGGGGGAGGGACGACGGGACGGTGATGGGGTGCCCCAGGAAGTAGTGCCGGAGCTTCCGGGACGCCTTGAGGAGAGCGTAGCAAATCTCTCCATCTCCGTGTACCGAGTCTTGGCCCCTTGGAGGGCTTCGCTGACGTAGTATACGGGACGTTGCTGCCCCCCTTGCTCCTTCACCAAAACCGCGCTGACGGCGACGGGGGTCGCGGCGAGGTAGAGGAGCAAGGGCTCTTCCGGAGACGGACTCACGAGCATTGGAGGGCTCGAGAGGTACTTCTTGAGGTCGTTGAAAGCTTCCTGCGCCTCGGGGGTCCAGCGGAACCCCTCGAGCCCTCGGAGGATCTTGAAGAACTTGAGGCCCCGCTCCCCCGAACGGGAGACGAAGCCACTGAGCGCGGCCAGGCGGCCGGAGAGCCGCTGGACCTCTTTGACGGAGCGCGGTGTGGGCATGTCTAGGAAGGCCCGGATCTTCTCGGGGTTTGCCTCAATGCCCCGCTGGGACGCGAGGAAACCCAGGAGCTTCCCCCCGCGCACCCCGAAGGCGCACTTCTCCGGGTTGAGCTTGAGCCCGAACGCGCGGAGGTTGCGGAAGGTCTCTGCAAGGTCGTCGATGTGGGAGGCCGCACGGGGGCTCTTGACGACCGCGTCGTCTACATAGACTTTGACGTTGCGGCCGACTTGATCTTTGAAGACCAGCGTCATCAGGCGCTGGAAGGTGGCTCCCGCATTCTTGAGCCCGAAGGGCATATGGCGGTAGCAGAAGGTTCCGAGGGGAGTTATAAAACTCGTCTTTTCCTCGTCCCCCTCCGCCATCCGGACTTGATGGTATCCCGAGTAGGCGTCTAGGAAGCTCATCAGCTCGCACCCCGCGGTAGAGTCAACGAGTTGGTCGATCCGCGGGAGCGGGAAGTTGTCTTTGGGGCAAGCGCGGTTAAGGTTGTTGGATCAGGATGTCGGCTAGAGGGGGAGGGGGTGAATAGGAGACTTTGAAAATTTGTTTTTGCAAATGAAAATCCAAATTAAGGTAAAGCAAGTAATAGTAAAAGATAAGAGATTGAAACCGATATATCCCGAGGTATCGGAGACACGCCCAGTCTCCACTAGTCCTCGTTGAAGCACTCAGTCCTTGAGTATAGCTTCAGTATCCACACAGGACACTATCTACTAAGGTTGCTCCTTGTCCCCTCCGGAAAGGCGAGCACCAAGCCTTTTACAAGTTATCGTGTCTCTCCGACAATCTCCGATTTGGAGAGATCAGCGATTTCCGCCTCCAAACCGTCTAGGTGAGGGCGCTCACCAAGAGTAATAAGAAGCAAGGTCTACTCTAGACCTCCAATGCACACCGAGTAAATATCTAGAAATGGGAATGCAAGAACAATATGCTCGATGTGGCTAATACTCTCACGACTCGATCAAAAGATCAAGTTTTAAGTAAAACGTAGAAGCACTAGTGAGAAAGTATGAAAGGCTATGTTGCTGTGTTTTCTTGTGTTAAAACAGCAGCTCAACACCTCTATTTATAGCCTTCGTGGTCAAAAGAGCCGTTTGTGCTCGAGCTGAAAAATAGTAACCAAGACTGACAGTCAGTTTCACAAACTGACAGTCAGTCTAGTGTATCACCAGAAAGAGTAAAAACAGGATCACAACAGCTCGAACGTTGTGGACTAAAACGGTAAAAAGAAACAGTCCAAACTGACAGTCAGTTACAAAGACTGACAGTCAGTGTCCACAAAACCAACAGTGAAAAGCAACGGCTAAAAACTTTATAACCGTTGAAGCAAATAACGGCAAAAATTTACTGCCCAAACTGACAGTCAGTGTGTCAAACTGACAGTCAGTCTCAGTTTCAGTAACACAGAGAAAAACAGAATAAAAAACAACTCAAAAATTCTCTGTGGTCGAAACCCATACTGACAGTCAGTTTAGTACAAAAAGATCTGAGACAGAAAAACATGCTCTCTGGAGATTTGTCAGTTTACACTAACTGACATTCATACTGACAGTCAGTTACCAACACTGACAGTCAGTCTAGCAAAGAAAAATCAGCTCAACAAAAACATACTCTCTGGAGATTAGTCAGTTTATCAAACTGACATTCATACTGACAGTCAGTTATCAACACTGACAGTCAGTCTGGATAAAAACAGAGAAAGCTCAAAATCCAGAGATCTGATTCAAATGATTTCAGTTTTGTTTTGAAGATATTTTCGAGAAGAACATTTTTGACAACAGCAACAAAAATTAGATCTTTTCAGATCTTTCTCAAGAAGTAAAAACCTCAACTGTTGACACAATTCAATATATCAAAACAAATTATCGAAAAACCACAGATAATGATATGCGTGCATTGACCTAGATTTTTCTCGGTATAATTGGAGATGTAGAGAGAACTTGCGTCCCCTCTTTATAGTACGGTTTAAACTAAGAATAAAATCCTTAAACCGATCGATCTTCATGCACCCTGAGATCGGTAAACCTAGAACTACAACATACCTCGATGCATCAGTTTAGTCCAGCAAAAACAATTTCTTTTTGCGTCTTCTTATGCTTTTGAACGACTTAAATTGAACTTCAACATTTTGATTACCAGCCCTCGCTTTTTGTGCGTTTGTCTGAAATCTGCAACACTAACTCAAACACATAGTTAGTCCAAAAATACTTATTATCATCAACCATCAAAACACATCAGGGTTAGGCATGAGAGGCCTAGATGCAACAATCTCCCCCTTTTTGATGATTGATGACAACAAGTTAATAAACTAATACAAACTAATACTCCCCCTGATTTTGTGCAAAAATCTCCCCCTGAAAGTGTGCACATCCCTCAAGATGTATCAGAGCATATCATAGCATAAGAGAGAGAACCACAAATCACGTCAGAGCACATTGATATCTCATACAAATGTAAGAACAAATCTCATCGCATCATCGCATCAAAAATCTCATAGAAAAGAAACATATCATAATCATATCACAAAATAACATCATCAACATATCATAATCATATAAAATATTCATCCATCTAAAACAAAATATCATAACATCATCCATCTCTCCCCCTTTGGCATCAAGCACAAAAAGGGAGGCCCAATCATGAGAAACTAATCCTAATCTACTCCTGGTCATCTGAGTCTCCTAGAATCTCAGTGCCTCCGGAAGCTGTAGGAGACGCGGAAGGTACGACGGCGGGAGATGCAGGTCCTGCTGGAACTGGAGCGGTGCCGGCAGATGATGCTGGTGAAGAAACTGCAGGCCGTGGCCTCTTGCGAGGAGCAAGGGAAGCAGATGTCATCGCAGCATCAGGAGCTGGAAGTCGCTGCAGTATCTGCTGAAGTATCTCCTGCTGAGCTGCCAAGGTACTCTGGATCACCTGCTGTGTCTGAATGACTTGGTCAAGAGACACCTGCAGAGATGCAAGAGAGGAAGCTGTGCGGGAGCTGCTAGAAGGGGCAGGAGCAGAGGCAGAAGCTGGAGCTACAGTCGCTTCCTCAGAATCCTCATCATCATCAGAGGCTGAGGAAGGAGCACTAGGAGCTGAAGGACGAGTGCCCAGGCGACGATCAGCCTGGCTAGGGGGAAAGAAGGCCAAAAGCTGATGAGGGCGAAGAAGAGCGGTGTCTACTGCTCGAATGTGGAGCAGTAGTGCCATGATGTATGGGGCATACACCAGGCGACGACGAGGAGAGAGAAGAACGTGCTGAAGCTCACTAATGATGAGATCAGCGATGTCGAAGGGCTCCTCTCGAAAGATCGAGATGAGAACATGGAGAGTGATGTAGGTGACCCTGGCGCGGTCACCTGTGATCGGAAGAAGAGTGAGGCGAAGAATCTTCAGCGCCAGGTCAACATCGCGGCGTATGCCGGCAATGTGACGAACCTGGAAGGCGCCGGAGTAGAGCATAGCGACCTCACGATGCTCAAGATCAGGTAAAGTGTGGAGCTGACGCCCTGAAGCAGGACGAACCAGTCCTAAAGCGGCCTCAAGCTGCTCCTTTGTGACCGTGTATACCTGGAGGCCGGTCATAAAGGTCAGTGAGTCACGCTGAGGAGAAATGTGGAGGGTGGCATAGAACTGCCTAATGGGCTCCTCTGCCCAGGTCAAAGAAGAATCAGAGACCAAGTCTCGGATCCCTACAGAGGCAAAAGCATCAGAAAGAGAAGCGATGCCAGTGCGAGAAACTATCGTCTGCCAAGAGACAGAACGATGAACAAAGAAGGGCATGTGAGAGTAGATGCTCTCAAACATGTCAAACTGAGCGACGGTGTAGAAGGTGGTACGTGGCGAGGCATCCGTGCCAGAAGGACGAGGAGATAGATAGGGGTTCGGCTGTCGAAGAGTCCGAAGCCGACTAGCGTTCCACCGCGAATAGTTCACGGGGACACGCTCTGGAGAGGGGGAACGCCGAGCCCCAGAGGACTGGCCCGAAGGCCTGCTGCTGGACGCAACGGTCTTGCGTCGAGCAACGCGGCGATGAGGCTGATCAGACATAGTGGATAGCTGAAGAAATGCAAGGATGAGCAAGGGTGGAGAAAACAAAAAAATTTCTGTTTTCAGGGTTCAGACTGACAGTCAGTCTTATGAACTGACAGTCAGTTCGAACCTGATGCTGACAGTCAGTCTGAGTAACTGACTGTCAGTTCCAACCTAGAACCGGCGAACTGAGAAATGACGAGTTTTTTGTGGGGATTTGAGAGGGAATTTTGCAAAGATTTTGAAGATAGAGTGCTATAGCAGATCAAGGAAAAAAAAAAGAAAAGCAATTTCGGATTAGTAGAAAGAAAAGAAGGAATTAAAAAGAGAAAGAAAGAAATAACGAAGAAGAAGAAGAAGAAGGAGAGAGAGAGAGCTCACTGCGGGAGAAGGACGACGAGACGACGGCGATGAGGAGGAGCAACAGCGACGGCGACGGCGATGAGGAGGAGCAACGGCGACGGCGACGGCGATGAGAACAAAAACGGCGGCCGAAGAAGATAAAAAGAAAAGCTCGGTTTAGGGTTTTAAGGACCCAAACTAACAGTCAGTTTCACAAACTGACTGTCAGTCTAGTCACTTAATTTTAAAAACTGACAGTCAGTGTGGTACACTGAATGTCAGTTCAATAAAATCAAGTGCTGAGACTGATAGTCAGTGTTGAATACTGACAGTCAGTGTGAGACTTCAAAACGACCAGAACCCTACGACCAAGAAACAACACTATACTGACTGTCAGTTATAAAAACTGACTGTCAGTTATGACCTCGACCAGGAGAGAGCTCTAAGGGAGAAAATATTTAATAATAAAATATATCCAATATATATATATTATACTTCATTAATCAAGATAAGCAATCAATAGTATTAAGAAGTTAATAAAAATATCACTTTATCAACTAGCATTTGAAACATCTATAATATTTAGTTCACCTCTAAGAAAGCAAAACCTGGATTCATCTAGTGGTTTAGTGAAGATATCTGCTAGTTGAAGATCTGTTCTTACATGACTAAGATCAATATCTCCTTTTGCCACATGATCTCTTATGAAGTGGTGCCGTATTTCAATATGCTTAGTTCTAGAATGTTGAACAGGATTATTGGCAATTTTAATGGCACTTTCATTATCACACAGAAGTGGCACTTTATCAAATTTAATTCCATAATCCAAAAATGTCTGTTTCATCCATAATAATTGAGCACAACAACTACCTGCAGACACGTATTCAGCTTCAGCTGTTGAGAGAGCAACTGAGTTTTGCTTCCTAGATGACCATGATACTAATGATCTCCCCAACAGCTGACAGCTACCAGATGTGCTCTTTCGATCAATCTTACACCCAGCATAATCAGAATCAGAATACCCAATTAATTCAAAATTTGCATTTTTAGGGTACCAAAGGCCTAAACTGGGATAACATTTTAAATACCTAAGGATTCTTTTAAGAGCAGTTAAATGACATTCCTTATGTTCTGACTGAAATCTAGCACATAAACACACACTAAACATGATATCAGGCCTAGATGCTGTAAGATATAAAAGACTACCAATCATAGACCTATAGAGTTTTGAATCTACTGATTTTGAATTTCTGTCCATGTCGAGGTGTCCATTTGTAGCCATGGGGGTCTTGATAGCCTTAGCTTCTTCCATCCCAAAGCGCTTGAGCAGGTCCTTCACGTACTTTGTTTGACTCACGAACGTACCGTTCTTGAGTTGCTTGATTTGAAGTCCAAGGAAGAAGCTCAGCTCGCCAATCATGGACATCTCGAACTCCTAATATCACCCAGAACTTGGTTCAAAGGGTGATCCTTGATAATTGTTCTATGCTGGCTTGGCGCTTCTTCTTGTGCTGCTTCTTCTGCAGCAGACTCAACTTGCACAGGAGGTCCAGGTTGTTCATTGTTGTCTTCACTTCCATCATTATCTAAATCAACTTCCTCAGCTTCTTCAATGGTAAGTTCTTTCAAAGGTTCTTGAATTTCACCTGAAGTGTCATGAATAGCTTGCTCTTCTTGCGAGTTATTAGATTCATCAAACTCAATATCGCAAGATTCCTCAATACAACCAGACGTTTTGTTGAAAACACGATAGGCTTTGCTAGTGGTAGAATAACCCACTAGAAAACCCTCATCAACTTTTCTTTGAAATTTTCCACCAAAGTTTCTTTTTCTTAAGATGTAACATTTACAACCAAAAACACGAAAATATGAAATATTTGGTTTTCTTCCAAAAAGAAGTTCATAAGGTGTCAAGTTCAAAAGAGGATGCAAATAGAGTCGATTAATAGAATAGCAAGCTGTGTGAACTGCTTCTGCCCAGAAGCGAATAGGAGTATAATACTCACATAACATGGTTCTTGCCATTTCTATTAATGTTCGATTTTTCCTTTCAACAACTCCATTTTGCTGTGGAGTGTAGGATGTGGAAAATTCATGTTTGATTCCAAGAGAGTCGCAAAAATCAAATAAAGTTGAATTAACGAACTCTCCACCATGATCACTACGGATTTTCTTGATGGATAATTCGAATTCATTAGAAACACGTTTTGCAAAACTTTTGAAAACATCGGGGGTTTCAGATTTTTGAGAAATAAAGAAAACCCAAGTAAAACGAGTGAAATCATCAACAATAACAAAGCAATAACTATTTCCCCCAATACTTTGGAACTCTGAAGGTCCAAATAAATCCAAATGCAAAAGTTCCAAAGGTTTGTTTGTAGAAAGTATTCGCTTAGTTGGATGTGTGGTAGCTATTTGCTTGCCTGCTTGACAAGCGCTACAAGGTTTATCCTTTTCAAAGACCACATCCTTTAAGCCAATAACTAAATCACGTTTGAAAAGCTTTTTAAGTTGATGCATTCCAACATGAGCAAGTCTCCGATGCCATAACCATCCTTTAGATGTTTGTGAGACAAGACATGTTGCAAGAGATGCATCTTTTGAAGAGAAATCAACTAGATATAAATTTTCATGACGAAAACCTTTAAAAATCAAAGAATTGTCTTTTAAATTTTCAACCAAAACTTCATTTGGATAAAAGATACAGCGGAAACCAAGATCACAAATTTGTGCAACTGAAAGCAAATTAAAATTCAAAGATTCAACCAAAAGAACATTTGAAATTGTTAAATCATTTGAAATGGCAACTTTACCCAAACCTGTCACGCTTCCTTGACGATTATTTCCAAAGGTGATCTTTTGATGTTCGTCGGAATTGTCTTTGATTGTGGTGAACAGTTTGGCGTTTCCGGTCATGTGCTCGGAGCATCCGCTATCAAGCACCCAATGACGTCCACCATTTTTGTAATTTACCTGCAAAAGAATTTAAGTTGATTTTGGTACCCAAACACTTCTGGGTCCTTTAATATTAGCGATTAAAGTTTTGGGCACCCAAATAGATTTTTTTCTTTTGTTTATCATTGGTGCACCAACATACTTTGCAATAGCATAACCTTTCTTTGATCGTTTTAGCATGTAACAAGCATCAAAATATGCAGATGTCATAAGAGGGCATGAATCATGTGAATGACCTACTTCATGGCATTTATGACAAAACAGGTTACATGCTTTTGTGAAAACAGTTCTAATTTTTATCTTTTTATCTTTCTTAGGAAAATATCCTAGACCTTCTTTTCTAAAGGTGCATCTTTGACTACCTAAAATTAGGTCAACAGATATTTTACCTTTATAGCTATTTTCTAACCCTTTTTCTAATTTTTTAACTTCAGATTTAAGTTTAATATTTTCACAGAGAATGGATTCATTTGAAGCGCATGGTATATCTAGTTGAAAATTATCAATATCATCACAAGAAGTACCAATGCTAGCTTTACAAGACAAATTTGAGACATCTTTCATAAGAGCATTTTCATAGGATTCCTTTAATTCAGAGTGTTGATCATAAAGAGTTCAAAATTCTTCCTTAAGGGTCTTATATTTTCTTTTAGTTTTGCCATAGGCCTCATTGATTTCATTTAGCATTTCAACTAGATCATCATAGGAGGGATCAAAAGAAGTTACCTTTTCATTCCTTTTTTCCATAAGGCAAACTGGAGAGCTTGATGAATTTTTGAGTGCGATTCCGGCTAATTTCTTTGTACATCTCTCATCATCAGAGTCGGAGTCGGAATTCTCACCTCCAGACATCCATTCGCCAAAGCATGCCTTTTTAGGAGTGTTAAACTTCTTCTTGAAGTTCTTCTTCTTTTTATCCGTAGATTTGTTCTTGTTCGGACATCTTGATGCTATATGTCCTTTTTCATGACATTCATAGCATATCACATCTTTGAAGTTTGTTGGTCTTGAACCTTTTGGACGAGTGTCGATGCTTACTCCCTTCTTGTGTAACCTGCGAAGAAGACGTTGAGTATTTCTTACCAAGAGAGCCAAGTCTTCATCGGAGGAACCTTCACTTGTGCCGTCCTTGGAATTTGCTTTGAAGGCCTCCGTCTTTTTCTTTGTATCAGAGGTTTCGTTCAGTTCCTTCTTCTCCTTTTTGTGCATTTCATGGGTAATCAAATTTCCATAGAGATCAGTAGGTGAAGTTGTAGAAAGATCGGAGTTTGTCAAAACTGTTACAAGAGTGTCAAAGCTTTCTGGGAGAGCTCGAAGCATTTTTCTGACAATTTCCAGATCAGTAAAGATAACACCAAGACCTTTAAGTTCATTCACAATATTATTCAATCTAGTAAACATGGAATCAACAGATTCAGAAGAAGACATTTTGAAAGTTTCATACTTTTGTCTAACCATTAAAAGTTTGGCCTCTTTCACTTTAGTAGTTCCTTCATATATTTCTTCTAAAGTTTTCCAAACTTTGTGAGCAGTATTCAAGTTGCTTACACGATTAAATTCATTTAGAGATAAACCAGTAAATAAAGCATTTAAAGCACGAGCATTCAGATGTTGTTTTCTATTATCATCTTCAGTATAGCTTTCCGGATCATCCGGAGGAGAAAAACCAACTTTAACAATCAACCAGACATCTAATCCCATGGCTTCTAGAAATACAGACATACGCACTTTCCAGTAGGGATAGTTAGTCCCATCAAAGATAGGCGCACGGCTCGTATGACCCAGATTAAAGCCATCAGTAGACGACATCCTCTCTCTAAGCGGTGAAGCTTATAAATGAGAGACCGTGCTCTGATACCACGTGTTGGATCAGGATGTCGACTAGAGGGGGAGGGGGTGAATAGGAGACTTTGAAAATTTGTTTTTGCAAATGAAAATCCAAATTAAGGTAAAGCAAGTAATAGTAAAAGATAAGAGATTGAAACCGATATATCCCGAGGTATCGGAGACACGCCCTGTCTCCACTAGTCCTCGTTGAAGCACTCAGTCCTTGAGTATAGCTTCAGTATCCACACAGGACACTATCTACTAAGGTTGCTCCTTGTCCCCTCCGGAAAGGCGAGCACCAAGCCTTTTACAAGTTATCGCGTCTCTCCGACAATCTCCGATTTGGAGAGATCAGCGATTTCCGCCTCCGAACCGTCTAGGTGAGGGCGCTCACCAAGAGTAATAAGAAGCAAGGTCTACTCTAGACCTCCAATGCACACCGAGTAAATATCTAGAAATGGGAATGCAAGAACAATATGCTCGATGTGACTAATACTCTCACGACTCGATCAAAAGATCAAGTTTTAAGTAAAACGAAGAAGCACTAGTGAGAAAGTATGAAAGGCTATGTTGCTGTGTTTTCTTGTGTTAAAACAGCAGCTCAACACCTCTATTTATAGCCTTCGTGGTCAAAAGAGCCGTTTGTGCTCGAGCTGAAAAATAGTAACCAAGACTGACAGTCAGTTTCACAAACTGACAGTCAGTCTAGTGTATCACCAGAAAGAGTAAAAACAGGATCACAACAGCTCGAACGTTGTGGACTAAAACTGTAGAAAGAAATAGTCCAAACTGACAGTCAGTTACAAAGACTGACAGTCAGTGTCCACAAAATCAACAGTGAAAAGCAACGGCTAAAAACTTTATAACCGTTGAAGCAAATAACAGCAAAAATTTACTGCCCAAACTGACAGTCAGTGTGTCAAACTGACAGTCAGTCTCAGTTTCAGTAACACAGAGAAAAACAGAATAAAAAACAACTCAAAAATTCTCTGTGGTCGAAACCCATACTGACAGTCAGTATACTCATACTGACAGTCACTTTAGTACAAAAAGATCTGAGACAGAAAAACATGCTCTCTGGAGATTTGTCAGTTTACACTAACTGACATTCATACTGACAGTCAGTTACCAACACTGACAGTCAGTCTAGCAAAGAAAAATCAGCTCAACAAAAACATACTCTCTGGAGATTAGTCAGTTTATCAAACTGACATTCATACTGACAGTCAGTTATCAACACTGACAGTCAGTCTGGATAAAAACAGAGAAAACTCAAAATCCAGAGATCTGATTCAAATGATTTCAGTTTTGTTTTGAAGATATTTTCGAGAAGAACATTTTTGACAACAGCAACAAAAATTAGATCTTTTCAGATCTTTCTCAAGAAGTAAAAACCTCAACTGTTGACACAATTCAATATATCAAAACAAATTGTCGAAAAACCACAGATAATGATATGCGTGCATTGACCTAGATTTTTCTCGGTATAATTGGAGATGTAGAGAGAACTTGCGTCCCCTCTTTATAGTACGGTTTAAACTAAGAATAAAATCCTTAAACCGATCGATCTTCATGCACCCTGAGATCGGTAAACCTAGAACTACAACATACCTCGATGCATCAGTTTAGTCCAGCAAAAACAATTTCTTTTTGCGTCTTCTTATGCTTTTGAACGACTTAAATTGAACTTCAACATTTTGATTACCAGCCCTCGCTTTTTGTGCGTTTGTCTGAAATCTGCAACACTAACTCAAACACATAGTTAGTTCAAAAATACTTATTATCATCAACCATCAAAACACATCAGGGTTAGGCCTGAGAGGCCTAGATGCAACAAAGTTCGGTGAAGTCCACGCACATGCGCCACTTGGCACTTGATTTCTTGACGAGGACGGGGTTTGCGAGCCACTCAGGGTGCAAGACCTCCTGGATGAACCCCGCCTCTCGGAGCCGGGCTATCTCCGTCTTGATGGCTTCTTGACGTTCGAGGGAGAGCTTCCTCAACTTCTGCTTGATAGGGGGGTGACCGAGGGTTACCGCGAGCTTGTGTTCAATAACCTCCCGGGCGATGCCCCGCATGTCCGAAGGCTTCCACGCAAAAACATCGGAGTTTTCGCGCAGAAAGGCTGCGAGTTGCGTTGCATGGTCTTGGGGGAGCTCTGCCCCGATTTGGACAGTTTTGTCCCTGCTGCCCGGGGACAGCGGGACCTTCCGGAGGCCCCCTTCCGGACGCGGCTTGAGGAGGGGCCTCCCAGGGGATGGCGCAGCGACGTCTACGTCCAGGGGGGGGAGCCTCCCCCCCGGGTGCCTTGATCAGGTTGACGCTTCCTATTGTGGCAGCGGCTCGCTCGTATAGAGCACGGGCCATGTCTTGATCCCCCCGGACGTTGATCACGCCATGCGGCCCGGGGATCTTCATGCACAGGTAGTTTTGGTGGGTGGCAGCCCCCAGCCGATTGATCGTAGTCCTCCCCATAATCACATTGTAGGAGGAGGGGAGGTCCACTACGTCGAAGCGGACTAGCTCGGTCCGGTAGTTCTCCGGGGTGCCGAAGGTGATCGGGAGATCTACCTTGCCCACGGGGTGGATCGCCTTCCCCGGGACAAACCCTTGCAGAGGCCCTGCCGCTGGTTGCAGGAGCTTCTCATCCACCTGCATTTCCTTGAAGGTTTTGAGGAACAGGACGTCGGCGGAGCTTCCGCCGTCCACGAGGATGCGGGCCAAGTGGCAGTTGTAGATTGTCGCGGAGACAATGAGCGCGTCGTCGTGGGGGAAGCGAACCCCTCGCGCGTCTTCTGCCATAAAGGTGAGGGGGACGTCCGACCACTTGGGCGGCACGGACGCGTGTAGCACCCCCACTACCTTAACTTCTCGCGCGTACTCCTTGGGCTGGCGCTTGGAATCCCGCCCGGAGGCGGACCCCCCTACGATGACGTTGATGCGGCGCTGAGAAGTTTGAAAGGGGAGAGCGTCTGAAGGCTCCCCCTCCTGCACCTGCTGCCCCCCCGCGGGAGCGGGAAGGGCCGGAACAGCTGGCCGAGGGGGCAAGGAGGCCGGAGTCCCCCCCCTGCTCGCGCTGGTCGAGGAACGCCGCAAAGTGCTGCAGCAGCTGGTGGCAATCTCGGGTGGCGTGGGTACTGGACCCGTGGAAGCTGCACCACGGTCCTTCCCGGCTTCTCCCCACGGGGCGTTCGCGGCCGCGCGAAGACTGTCCTCCCCCATGGCCTCTCGGCTTGGGAAAGGGGCGGTTGCCCTTCGGGGGGTCACGCGAGCCGCCTCCGCCCTCGAGGACAAAAGTGTCCCGAGGCCGTGGTTCGCTACGGCCCCCCTGCCTGGGGCGCCTGGGGGGATCCCGGGCCCCCCGCTCGGCGGGGGCAGGAGCCCCCTGGGTATTCTTCCAGATGTCGTCTTCCTCCGCGCGAGCGTACTTTTCGAGTACGTTGAAGAGCTCGTCGGCGGAGGAGGGCCAGCTTCGAGAGAGTCTTCGGTGGAGTTCCCGCGGGAGGATCCCACTTTTGCAGGCTTCGATCACTGTGGAGTCCGGGACGTGGGCCACTTTGCTTTTTACTTGGGCAAAGCGCCTGAAGAAGCTTCTGATGGTCTCCCCGGTTCTCTGGCGCACTGTGTATAGCTGTGAAGAATCCAGGGGACGTACGTAATTTCCCAGAAAGTTGGCGCAGAACTCCCGCTTCAGCTGCGAGAAAGACTTGATGCAGCCCGCCTTCAGATTGTAAAACCAGGAGCGTGCAATGCCGGTGAGGTAGAGGGCGAAGACGTTGCATTGGACGCTCTCGTCCCCCCCCCCCCCCCCCCGCCGCGGAGATGGCTGTGGAGTAGATTTGCACGAACTCGTAAGGGTCCGCCTCGCCATTATAATGCTCGATGTGCGGGGGACGGTAGGGCCGCGGCCATCGGATGCTGCGGAGTCTTCGACACAGGGGCTGGTTCGCCCCCTGCACTTCCCGGGGGGAGCCCCAGTCACTGTGTTCTTTAACGGGGAACGCCCCCTCGTTATCCGAGTCAGGTAGCGGCCCAAGAGGGCCGCCAGAGTGGTGGTGACGACGCTTCTCTTCCGGGCCGGGACTGATTTCCCGGACGTCCGGGCTTCCCTCCGGGGAGGATGGTTCTTCGGCTGGTCTCTTCCCCTGACCGGTGCGAGAGCGAGGCGCCCTGCGACAACGACCGGGGGGAAGTTCTTCCCCGCGGCTGGGAGAATGCATTCGCTCGACCTCCCCCCGGGAGAAGCGGACCTGCTTCGCCGGGGGAGGGAGCTCCTGCACTGTAGCAGCCGGCCCGGAAGCTACCGGGGCCTGCTGGGGGGAGCCCCCTGCGGCGGCACCCGGGACCGGAATGGGGGGAGCCCCTGCGCCATCCGGAACCGGGGAGGGGGCGCCCGGGGCGGCGCTTGGATCCGAAGAGGGGGCCCCTGCGGCAACGACTGTGACCGGAAAGGGGGAAGCCCCTGTGACATCCGGAACCAGTGGGGGGTGAGCCCCCTCGGCGACGTCCGGGGTCGGGGAGCCAATGCGGGGGGAAATTCGCTGAGGCAGGGGAGCTGCTTTGTTGACCGGCCCCGGTGCGGTAAACGCAACGCGAGGGGCGGGACTGGCTCCCGGCGTAGGAATAACCCCCGGCATGAAATGACCCCCCAGCCCCGGAAGCGGGCCGGGGACGGGGTACCCCCCTGGTGCCACGGAGGGCCCGGGCATGAGAATGCCTCCCGGCACCGGGACAGGCCCGGGTGCCGAGAAGTGTCCGGAAGTATATCCCGCGGGGGGAGGGAACCCCCCGGCGGGATCATACGGGGTAGACAGCCCCCCGGAGACCGGAGGGGCCGCCGGGTATCCCACAAACGGGGGCATGATCCCCGGATATGCGTGCGACGAAAATGTGGGGGCCGGGGGCCGCGCCAACACACTGAGGAGCTCGTCCATAGAGCGCTGGGCGCGGAGCTGGCCCTCCACGAGAGCCTCCAGCAGGGCATCCCGGGGAGCCGGGGGAGCCGTCGGGGGGAAGCTCGTCCCGGCCGAGGTCCCCGCGGCCGCCGGGAGCGACCCGGAGGTGGAGGCACCTAGATTGAGAGGAAAGGTGGGAGGCGGTACCTGGGAATGGTCGCCTCCGGACGGAAGCGCCGGAACAGCAGTGTCCCGGACGGGCGGCGCCAGGTCACCGGAACCGGCGTCACCGGGAAGGGCGCGGGCCCCTGTTCTCGGAGGAGCCATGGCGATTCGTCACGGGTCCCCACGGTCGGCGCCAACTGTCGCGGTATTAAGAATACCCCGGCAGGTTTTGAAGACGATCCTAGCGGAGATTACGCAGCGCGGGTTGACCGGGCGACCGGTCCTCCCCCGCCGGACAAACACAAGAAGAGACACGAGGATTTATACAGGTTCGGGTCCCAGTGGGGGCCCTAGTCCTGTCGACGCGCCCCCGACCGGAGTCGACTGGGGAGGCTCTCTCCGGGGGAGAGGCTTCCGGAGCACGTCTGTGAGATTAGCTATTCCAAATAATAATGAGTTGATCCTTTACAACAGAGGGGTACAAGGGCTATTTATAGCCCCAAAAGAAGCAAAAAGGTCTAAACTACCCCGGAAGCCACCGTCGGATTGAAGGGTAGGACCGTCCTTCTCCCAGTCAAACGTCTTGGATGCTTGACAGGTGGTCGCTGATTCCCGAGGCGTCCCTCGCGTGACCTGCACGTGATAAACAAACAGGGGTTTTACCTTTTAGGAGGGTGATGACGTTCGGGACCCCTTCCGGAGAGCAGGGTCCCGGGGACCCAAAAGGCGGCGCCCGGGGCAGGCACCGGAGGCCGCTGTCCCCGGGCCAATGGCGGCGCCCGGGACATGCCCGGGGGGCACGGTCCCGGGGGCCAAATGGCGGCGCCCGGGGCAGGCCCGGGGGGCACGGTCCCGGGGGCCAAATGGCGGCGCCCGGGGCAGGCACCGGAGGCCACTGTCCCCGGACCAATCGCGGCGCCCGGGGCAGGCCCGGCGGGCACTGTCCCGGGGGCCAAATGGCGGCGCCCGGAACATGCCCCGGAGGCACGGTCCGGGGGGCCAAATGGCGGCGCCCGGGGCAGGCACCGGAGGCCACTGTCCCCGTACCAATGGCGGCGCCCGGGACATGCTCGGGGGGCACGGTCCCGGGGGCCAAATGGCGGCGCCCGGGACATGCCCGGGGGGCACGGTCCCGGGGGCCAAATGGCGGCGCCCGGGGCAGGCACCGGCGGCCACTGTCCCCGGACCAATGGCGGCGCCCGGGACATGCCCGGGGGGCACGGTCCCGGGGGCCAAATGGCGGCGCCCGGGACATGCCCGGGGGGCACGGTCCCGGCGGCCAAATGGCGGCGCCCGGGGCAGGCACCGGCGGCCGCTGTCCCCGAGCCAATGGCGGTGCCCGGGACATGCCTGGGGGGCACGGTCCTGGGGGTCAAATGGCGGCACCCGGGGCAGGCCCGGGGGGCACGCTCCCGGGGGCCAAATGGCAGCGCCCGGGGCAGGCACCGGAGGCCACTGTCCCCGGACCAATGGCGGCGCCCAGGGCAGGCCCGGGGGGCACGGTCCCAGGGGCCAAAAGGCGGCGCCCGGAACATGCCCCGGAGGCACGATCCCGGGGGCCAAATGGCGGCGCCCGGGGCAGGCACCGGAGGCCACTGTCCCCGGGCAATCATAAACTTACCTGGACTTGACCGCGTGGAGATTTCCCCCAACAAAGATCAAGAAAGAAGATATACCGAAGACTGCCTTTACTACTAGACTGGGCTTCCCCATGGTGAAGCACTGGGTTTGATAAATCCTTTGTTTTCCAGGTCTTCGAGTTGATTCTTGAGCTCCTCCAAATCAGTAACTGGCATCCTATAGGGACGTTTTGCTATAGGTGCTGCTCCTGGTTTAAGCTCAATAGTGAATTCTATTTCTCTGTCAGGTGGCATTCCTGGAAGTTCTTCTGGAAACACATCAGGATATTGTTGCACTACAGGCACTTGTTCCAGGCATAACTTTTGCAATGCTTGAACAGATCTTAGCAATTTCTTGACTGACGATCTTTCTGCATAGAATAGAACTTTTTCCCCTTGGGTACTGACAAGGCTTAGGGTTTTCTCTTCACAGTATACTAGACCTTTATGTTGGGACAACCAATCCATGCCCAAAATAATGTCTAGACCTTGCAGTTCTAGAACTAGTAGATTTGCCTCGAATTCTACCCCTTTCATACTGAAGGTTACATTTGGACAGATTGAGTAAACAGATAATCTAGCCCCTGGAGTTTGTATAATCATGGAGTACTCTAATGGTACTTGCTCTATATTCATTTCAACTTCAGATGCAAATGCTTTTGACATAAATGAATTTATAGCACCAGGATCAAACAATATTAAGGCAGATGCAGACTGAATCAGAAATCTACCTAGAAGAATGTCGGTGGCATTGCCTGCTTCTTGGATTGAAGTATAGTTTAATCTTCTTCCTTGGGTTGCAGTTGGTGCTCTACCTCTTCCTCTTCCTCAATTAGCCATGTTTCCTCCTCTTCCTGATGGAATTCCTCTAAAATTCTGTGATGATGATGCTCTGGGTACTACTAGCTGTGTTCCTGCCTGAGATCTGGCAATGGACATCGGAAGTTGTATCCAAGGACAGAATTTTTTGCGATGCCCACGCTGTCCACAGTGATAGCACTCAACACGGGGATGAGGACAATCCTTTTGAAGATGGTTTCCTCTGCAGTTAGGGCACAATGTCATTGCTAGTCTGAGAGTCTGGTAAGATGATCGAAAACTGGGAATAATAGGAACTCTTCCTCTGATTGGTTTTGTCTGTGGCCGTGCTTGTTGGAGCATTCTCCGCTTCCGGCTTTCTTCTCCCATATTCCTCTTCTCTTCCACCTTTAAAGCTCTGTTCACTAGTGTTTGAAATTTTGTGAATTCATGAGAAGCAATTTGATACTGCAAATAGTGTTGAAGTCCTTCTGTGAAGCGTTCTATCTTCTTCTCTTCGGTATCCACATCTCCAGGTGCATATCAAGCCAAATGAGTGAATTGGTGTAGATACTCAGTGACTGACTTATTTCCTTGGATTAAGTTCTGAAATTCTCGATGCTTAGCTGCCATGATACCGGTAGGTATATGAAATTTCCGAAATTGATCCTTAAATTCCCTCCAAGAAATATTGTTTTTGTCCAAATGAACTTCTTGGTAGTTCATCCACCATGCTGCTGCAGCTCCTGTTAATTGATGAGATCCGAACAAAACTTTTTCTCTGTCACCACATTGAACTGTGTCTAATTTCCTCTCTATATCCCTCAACCAATCATCGGCAACCATGGGATTGATCGCACTAGAGAAAGTTGGTGGATGGGTCTTTTGGAAATTTATTAATCTTGTTCCTACAGTAGTTCCTTCTGTTGTTCCTGTAGGCAATTTCTATACTATCTGTGCCAACAACTGGGTATGGGTCGTCTGAGCTTCCTGTCGATTCTTCTCCATTGACAGAAGAATTTCCTGTCGACTAGGTTGTTCACTTTGACATCCTTGCTGAAACAAAGGGTCTCTCGTCATAGTATCTTCTTCCTGCGGAGGCTGTTCCCTGTCTTCTCTACCGCTTCGGGATCTCCTTCTTGTATCAACCATGGTGGCTCTGAAAAGGTTCAGATCGGTCTAACTAACTAGGGCCAACTATGACAACAATGCAGAGATTACTGCAAACTACTTTAATGCATGAAATACTTGGGCTATTAGCCATAATATACAAGTTAACCATTGCAAAAGCAACAACGAATCACAAGGCTATCAAGAGCATCCAACAGCACTATCTATACCACCCCTAAGACACTCTGAGACAACAGAACGCACTCTCACAATCTTACCGAATTTTAGAAAATCCAAATAAGACATAAAAGTTTTTAGGAGCTGCAAAGCTCATTATTTTTTTCTCAAAATAAAGCATTCAACAAATAGTTTCTAAATAAATTATGTCTTCCTGGCACAGCCAATTCCTAAAGGTGTCATCCTACAGTCAAGTTCTCATGTTTCTCTGATACCAACTTTTGTGTCGGGCCCGAAACTGGGACTACGACTACTCCCGTGGAGATCTAGCTCGCTGCAGCTAGTCCCATATGTACATACCTTTGACTTCCCAGGATAAGTCAAGCACAAGAGTATATTACATTGCAACAGAGTAACTTACAAAATATTTAAGCAGTGTGACCTGCTGGCCTTAATATTACATAAAGAGATTACAATGCCTTCACGGCATTCAAGGTTTAGCAAAACAATAACTACACAGCAGAAGATAGGTGACCCTCCCACAAAAGAAGTTGACGGCAGAACTGTCGACGATTCGGACTCGGGGTCCTCAGCCGAACTTATGCAAAGTTTGTAATTGTGAGACCTTTCAAGACGACCCTCCGGGAAGGTATGCCGAACAATGGTGAACAAGAGCAAAGAAAGATTTATACAGGTTCGGGCCCTCGATGGTGGGAGTAAAAGCCCTACGTCCTGTTGGGATTTCACTATATGAGATAAAGTTTTACAAACTAGCAGGGAGAAACCTTCACAGGCGAAAGTTTCTCCTATATCAGTGTACAAAAAGAAGCTATAGGAGACTTGTAAGTGTTGTCTAATCTAAGCCGTAGACTTGGCTGTTTTAAGTGATCGAGATACCTTGTATCTCGCTTATCTTAGGAGTCGTGTTTTTCCAAAAATCTTGGATCTCCTATTTGATGTACTTTGCCACCTTTTTATATTGGTCGAAAGGGTGCCATATGAAGAAAACTGCATCAAACAGTTGGATGCGGTTGTTGGAGAACCGCTATTAACTCCCACGGAGGTTATTAACATGTGTTAATCATGAATAACCGCATATAATAACCTCTGACGGTTAGTCTTCAACGTGAAGGAATCTTCGAGATGCTTGGAATATCCTGGTATAAAGATAACCGAATAAACTCCAAGCACCTTGGTCGAGAATGTTCTGACCGCGGAGTGTGGGCTGACCGCGTAACATCCCAGATATCCAGTTTAGTCCGCGTATAGCATACGAACTTCTGACCGCACAAGGCTGTCGGCCTGATCGCACGAAACCCGCGACCTGATCGTGTAAAGCTTGTGACCTCATGGTGATGCCCCTCAGAAGTGGCTTGAGTTCGCATCGCCAGCTACATGTCTGGTTCGAACCTGTCTTGGACCAAAAGTTTATTTAGAAGTGACTCGGGTGTCAATCCTCGTCAGCTAGCCCCCAAATTCGAAGAAAACGAAGAGACGTGTTTATTTCGAATTTTAAAATCATGCATTGGATTTTTAACCCGACTCTTCAATTTTTCCACTTAGTGGCGCACTAAGTGAAAACGGTTGGTTTCCCAAGACGGGTTCTGACATTACGTGACGGGCAATGATAGCGCCGTAAAATTGTTTTTATCTCGAGGTAAAGTTGTAAATGCTTTGACGAAACCCGAGGCGCTTGGAATGCAAACCGTCACCTAGGCGGCTATAAATACCAGGCTCTTGGATTTGTAAAACTCCACAATTTCCCTCCACGTCTAAGCCATTTTCTTGTTATCCTGCCTCCTTCCTCTTCACATACTCCTCCCAATGGCCGATCACGAAATCATTGAGATTGAGAGCGATGAAGGGGAAATTGTCGAACAAAGGCCTCAAACGATTGAAGTCCTGTCTCCCTTAAGGAAGAAACCTAAGGTCGACGAAGGATCTTCCAGTGGAACAAAGGTGAAGAATGTAGCAAGTTTCTTTCTTCCTTCAGTTCCTTTGACCCTCCCCGTTTATGCCTCTCGGCAAGTTAGGCCTTTATCCTTAGAGAAAGATCCCGTCACATTCAATTCTTCCATTCTTTTGGGTGATCAACATCCTGGTCGGCAAGCGGTGACTATCCCTCGATTAGATTATTACCATATTGAGTTGGCGAAACAATCTTCTGATGGGAAGGTTGCTCTTCCACCATATGATGATCTTCCTCCCAAGATGGGTGTATTAACGAGTTATGCACCGGGACAGGTAACAATTCTTCTCTCCTCTTGCCGATAATTTTAGTTAGTATGGATGCTTTTTGGTTGTGACTGCCTTGACTTTGCTACAGAGAGGTTACACTTTTGAAGAAAGAGGTGGCCAGTTCAGTCTTAATGTTTAAGAGACAAGAAACTGAACTCAACAAACTTCGATCAGAAAATGCTGGTAAGCCGATTCCTGATTAAGGAGACTTAAATCCATAATATGCAAATAATTTCCTCTCTGTGTACAGCGCAAGCAGGTCGAATTACACAGCTTAGTCAGGAAAAGGGGATTCTTGAATCCTCGATTCGCCACACCGATCGGGCGATCAAAGAGCTGAGCCTTCTGATTTTCGAAAAACTGAAGGCCGTGGCTGATCTTTTGAAGACCGATGTGGTAGAACCGAAGGAAGACAACTTCAGCATAAGTGACTGGACATCGTTGCTTACTGCCCAGGCGGATTCACTGCTTGAGTATCTCCCTGGAGATACACGGCGACGCGAAGAGGCGATCAGAACCAGGGTTCGATCAGCCGCAGTAGCCGTACTCAGCCGGGTTCGACTTCACCATGGCCCAGATGCAGATCTGAGCGCACTGGTGGGTCCGGTTGAGGTCGAAAGTGAAGAGCTGCTCGATGCAGTCATAGAGGAAGTCAAGCCCCTAGTAGATAGGCTCCTGACTGAGTTGGGGATCGAATGATCCTTATTTTTGTATTTAGACAATTGTGCATAATGTATGTAAAAAATCATTTTTGACAGGAAATATATATTTATATATTTTACATTTTCATAATATGAATTCCATACTATGAGCACATCCCCCCTAGCCCCCGCCTCTGCTTATGAATACTAAAGCCTTAGTGTTATAAGCAAAGGAGAAAAAGTAAGCGTAACGATCAGGGGTGTGTGTTTTAAACCGGCGATCAGGATCGATGTAACGTCTAATCTTATTGCGAATTGGTAGCCACTCAGATGACCAAGGACTTACCTGATAGCCCCGTATGCGTTGAAAAACGGCTTATTTAGGAGTGACTTATCTGTAAGTGGTCATGAGATTGACCAGCGAATCCGATCAGATTGTTGTAATGATCTGACCGTCGACAGTCAGCCCGCAGGTCGAATGCATTTGATACGGGCTTAAAGAGAAAAACTCATTGTATGAAAGCAAAACATATTTTGTTTTGGCAAAAGATGCTAATTGAAAAGGAAAAAAGTGATTGGAATACTTACACGTAAAACTTGCGAAGTTGATCGATGTTCCAAGTATTGGACAAAATCCGACCATCCTCCATAGCTAACCGTGCCGATCCTGTCCGCGGCCCTGAGACAACAGTATAAGGACCTTCCCATTTTGGGGAGAATTTGTTGCGATTAGACTGGTCTTGAATTTTTTGTAAAACCAAGTCGCCCACATTGAGATCACGTGGTCGCACCTTTTTACTGTGATACCTACGTAAAGCTTGCAAGTATGCTGCGGACTTAACCAGGGTGCGATCACGCTGTTCTTCTAAGAGGATGAGATCTTGCGCCCGTTGTTCGGGCTGATTAATCTGTTCGAACTGATCTGTCCGAATAGAACCAATACTTACTTCCATAGGCAATACCGCCTCGGCCCCATAGACCAAATGGAAGGGCGTCTCACCGGTGGCGCGACTAGAAGTAGTGCGTAATGCCCATAGAACGGTATAAAGCTCATCTGCCCAAGCCCCCGAGCGGGTCTTAAGGCGATCAAAAACACGCTTTTTAATGCCTTGCAGTATTTGCCCATTGGCCCGTTCTACGGCACCATTGCTTTGTGGATGGGCCACAGAAGCAAAGCACACCTTGGTCCCAACCTGATCGCAGTAGTCAAGAAAAAGACCGCTGGCGAACTGAGAACCATTGTCTGTGATGAGACGGTTTGGAACACCAAATCGTGCCACAATGTTCTTCTGGAAGAACTTTTGTGCGGCTGATGCAATAATATTTCGTACCGGTTCGGCCTCAATCCACTTTGTAAATGTGTCAATGGCTACGAACAGAAACTTGTACCCATTGACCGCTTGTGGCATAGGACCGACGATATCCATTCCCCAGACCGCGAATGGCCATGCAAGAGGAATGGTTTGCAACGCATCGGCAGGTTGATGAACTTGCCTTGCATGGAACTGACACTGGGGACACTTCTTGACCATATGTTTGGCATCATCAAGTGCCGAAGGCCAGTAGAATCCTTGTCGAAAAGCCTTTCCGACCAGTGTACGATATGACGAGTGCGCACCGCATATACCGTCATGTATTTCTCTCAAGAAGGACTTTCCTTCCTCCTGAGATATACAACGCATGAATACTCCTTGAGTACCCTTCCTGTACCAAATCCCATCTATGAGTTTGTACAGACGCGCTTTTAGAATTAACCGATCACTTTCGGTTTCGTCCTCGGGTAGGGTCCCATGTTCAAGATAGACCCTCAATGGATGAGCCCAATCTTGTTCCTGACCGAGGTTGGTAACGTAGGCTATTACCGGATCATCCTCGACCGAAGTCATGATCGAAGGATGGTCCAAATGTTCAATGAACACTCTTGCCGGAGCGGATGAGCGTGAGGACCCAATCTTGGATAATTGGTCTGCGAGAATGTTGTCCTTTCGCAGGATGTATTGGACTTGGAAATGACTGAAGTGTTTTTCCAATATCCTCACTTCCCCCAGGTAATGAGCCATTGTCTCATCGGAGGTGCTGTACTCCTTGTTTACCTGGTTTACGACCAGTTGTGAGTCTCCCCTCACCACTAATCGACGGACTCTGAGGGATTTTACTGCCCGGAGCCCTGCAACAAGACCTTCATACCCTGCTGCATTGTTGGTTGCAACAAAGTGTAGTTGAATGACATACTTAAGCTGTTCGCCCTGGGGCGTAACTAAGACCACTCCAGCCCCCGAGTGTTGAAAACTACGGGAGCCGTCAAAGTACATTGTCCAATAATCGGGGCACTTCAGTTCTTCTGCCCACTGCACGGGTGGCTTAGGGTTGGTCCATTCAACCACAAAGTCGGCCAAAATCTAAGACTTAACCGCCGTGCGGGGGGTGAAATGGATCTCGAAGGCACCGAATTCGACCGCCCATTTGGTGATTCGACTAGATTTCTCTGGATTTCGGACAATATCCCCCAAAGGAAAAGAGGAGGGTACTGTGATCTTGTGTGCTTGAAAGTAATGTCGTAGCTTACGGGAAGCCATCAGTAGCGCATAAAGTATCTTCTGGACCTCAGGGTAGCGCTCCTTAGGACCATGAAGTACTTCACTCACATAGTAGACGGGTCTATGTATTCCTTCCCTATCCGCGATCAGAACGGCACTGACCGCGTGTGGTGTGGCCGCCTGGTAAAGAAGCAACGGTTCTCCTTTGTCGGGAGAGACCAATACTGGCGGACTGGATAGATATGTTTTTACCTCCTGGAATGCTTTTTCGGCCTCATCCGACCATGTAAAGTTATGATGCTTCCGCAAGGCTTTGAAGAAAGGCAATCCCCTTTCGCCTAATCGCGATATGAAGCAACTTAAAGCCGCCATACGACCAGCCAGGCATTGAACATCCTTCATGGTCGAGGGCGACCTCATTTGTTCAATGGCCCTGATTTTCTCAGGATTAACTTCAATGCCCCTGGAACACACAAGAAAACCAAGGAGTTTTCCTGAAGAAACCCCGAAAGAGCATTTCTCCGGGTTTAATTTTATTCCAAAGCGATTCAAATTACAGAAGGTTTCAGCGAGATCGTCCAAATGAGACAATCTCTTGGTACTTTTTACAACCAAATCGTCTACATATGCTTCGAGATTACGCCCTATCTGGGAAAGAAAGGTCTTTTGCATCAAGCGCTGGTATGTGGAACCTGCGTTCTTGAGGCCGAACGGCATTCTGAGGTAGCAGTATGTGCCGAACGGGGTGATGAAGGCAGTTTTCTCTTCATCGTCTTCTGCCATGCTAATTTGATGGTATCCTGAGTAGGCATCCAGAAAACTCATCAGTTCGCAACCCGCAGTAGAGTCGACCAGCTGATCGATGCGGGGAAGGCGAAAGTCATCCTTCGGACAGGCAGAGTTGAGGCTAGTGTAGTCGACACACATGCGCCACTTGCCATTTGACTTGCGGACCATGACCGGATTGGCGAGCCAGTCCGGGTGATCCACTTCGCGGATAAACCCGGCTTGTAAGAGCTTGTCTAACTCTTCTCGGATGGCTTCCTGTCGGTCACTGGCAAAACGCCTGAGCTTTTGCTTTATTGGTCGTTGTCCAGGTCGAATTGCTAACCTGTGCTCAATTACTTCCCTTGGGACACCGGGCATGTCGGACGGTTTCCACGCAAACACATCTGCGTTAGCCCGGAGGAAAGCAACGAGGTCGAGTTCCTATTTGTCATCCAGGGCTGACCCAACCCGAATTGTCTTGGATGGGTCATCTGGGTACAAAGGAACTTGTTTGATTTTCTCATCTGGTCGAGGAGCAGCCTTGATTGCATCGGTGGCAACGGTGGCGACCTGAGCGTCCCGGAGGGGAAGTTGATCGACCATCTCCAAAGATAGCCGGTCGCACGTGAGTGCCACGTTGCGACTACCTCGAACTGAAATGACACCTTTGGGGCCACGAAATTTCCCGCACTGATAAGCATAGTGCGTTGCCATCATGAACTTAGCAAGAGTCGGCCTGCCAAAGATTGCATTATAAGCTGAATCACAATCGATTACATCGAAAGTAACCAATTCTGTTCGAAAGTTGTCTGGTTCTCCCAGAGTGACCGGGAGGACCACTTGTCCCAATGGCATCATGGAGGGGCTTGGATTATCCCATAAAACGGATGGATTATGGGCTTGATCTTCGAACGAGGAATTTGCATCTCGTCGAGTGTCTTGACCAATAAAAGATCAAGGGAACTTCCCCCGTCAACCAGGACCCTTTCGACTCTCGCGTTACTGATGATTGGGGTAATGACTAGAGGTAGCCTCAATGGTCGGGTTAACCCCACAGGACAGTCAGCGCAATCAAACGTCAAAGGCATATCCGACCAACGGGGGTATTGAGGTTCACCAAGGGATGTCTCCGTTTGGTTAACCTCTCGGCAGAAGGTTTTAAACTGCCTTTTGGAAACGAAAGAGGAAGAACCTCCAAAAATGACATTAACATGATTTTGAGGTACCTGGTAAGCCATTTCTTCGTCTCCGTCGACGTCTCTAATCCCACACGCCTGCTCTTTAGGCGGTAAGGTTGGCATTGGCCCGGTTCCTTGGTAGAAATCGTCCAGTTGTTTCAACCAACTCCTGCAGTTTTTGAGGTCGTGGCCTGCGGAGTTGTGGAGCGGACACCACTTCTTGCCCTCCTGCGGATTAGTTGATTTTTCTGGCTGGTCGAAATCCCGACCACCAGAGGCAGTTTTACTTTTAAATGAAGACTTATTACCTTTGGTCGAAGGTGGTTTCTCCGCGACTGCGACCTCACGGTACTGCCCGGAGCGGTTCCTCTTCGACTTTTTTGACTTCCCACCCAGTGAAGACTCCGGCTTTTTCCTTGAATCTTCTTTCCTGGCGTCCTTGAAGCCTGGTTGGGGTGGTAGGTCCCCCTTATCGACCATTCGGTTCCATTCGACTACCTCGGCTGCATCGGAATATCGATCAGCCATATCGAACAGATCGGCCACTGATCGAGGAGGGTGGATAAGCAAGTCTTCAATGAATCTCCGGTATCGAACGGCATGCTTAAATGCCCTGATTACGGAGCTATCAGATATGTTCGGGATGGTATTCCTCACCCCGACAAATCTCTTGACAAACTGCCGAAGTGTTTCGGTCGAAGTTTGCCGCAGCCTATGCAGGTCGTCCTCCTTACCTGGCTTTTGGTAACAATTTTGGAAATTGCTGAGGATGGCATCGCATAGCATTTCCCAATTGTAGATGGAACCCTCAGGCTGATTAAACAACCAGGTTCTAGCCGGTCCGGCGAGGACTGTTGGTAGGTAGTTGGCCATGACCTTGTCATCGCCTCCCGCTGCTTGGATGGCAGTAATATAGATCTGAAGGAACTCGGATGGGTTCTGAGTTCCATCAAACCTCTCAATGGCCCCTGGTCGAAACTTATCGGGCCAAACGACTGCTCGTAGGCCAGGCGAAAAAGCTTTGCAACCAACGTAAGGACCGTGAACCGTCCTGTGACTCTCGGTTGGGTTTCGAGCAACCTCACTCAATGGCGAGGTTACTCGTGGTCCCAAACGAGAGTGAACAGGAACTCGATCCCTACTACGAGAATCCTGCATTCGCCGGTATTTGCCCTGTAGGGACGGTACTGGCGGTGGGTAACTCCGCCGGCCAGAGCCAGAATGAGGACCATCCCGTTCACGGGAATGTGTTACTGAGCGGGAAGAGGCTGTTGGGGTCGCCTCGGATGCGACCTCGTCCAGTCTTTCCGCCAGGATCCTGAAAAAGGCCGGTCTCTGCGCATCCGTGACCGTAGGAGGAAAATTGCGCATGACTTCCGCGATAGATCGCAGTCGACCATGGGTACTTCCACTGGGAAATACTCCGGTGGTAAAGAAGGAGTCTGGTCACGTCTATGACCACGCGACCGTCGAGAAGAACTCGGGGCAGCATTGTAACGAGCCTGCGCATCTTGAAGAGCCTCTAGGGCAGTTCTGCGTAGTTCATTGTTCTGTTGCTCGAGATCTTGATCCTCCTTTTGTTTGCGATCTTGTTCTTCCCTGGCAGCCTGTTGGTCGGGAGTTTCTTCCGACAGCGCAGCAAACTGCCTAGGGAGAGAGGTCGCCGATGGGGAAAACATCTCGGTTTGTTCCGAGTCGGACTCGAAATCAAAGAGACGGTGGAGGTTATCAGGGTCGAACCTTCCTGGGCTAATTTCCGGGTCACCATCATCTTTTCCCTCAGCAGGGTCGTATGACGGGCCGGATTCATCACCTAGCACATTAAGAACCTTTGTGGGTTCTGACCTTGCGCTAGTTGCTCCCTGGTCGATTGACATGACCTGAAGAGATGATTCAACCTGTGGAAGATTCTGGCCTTCGACCTCTTCCATCGGAACAGGATCGCTTGGAGAAGGCATTGGTATATGGGCATAATCCTCGAGATCGAAATCGTTCTCGAAATCATATGCTCCAGCCATGTTTCGGCGAACCTCCGAATTTCAATTAGGACGCCTTGAGAAAGGCCCCACGGTGGGCACTAGCTATCGACGATTCGGACTCGGGGTCCTGAGCCGAACTTATGCAAAATTTGTAATTGTGAGACCTTTCAAGACGACCCTCCGGGAAGGTATGCCGAACAATGGTGAACAAGAGCAAAGAAAGATTTATACAGGATCGGACCCTCGATGGTGGGAGTAAAAGCCCTACGTCCTGTTGGGATTTCACTATATGAGATAAAGTTTTACAAACTAGCAGGGAGAAACCTTCACAGGCGAAAGTTTCTCCTATATCAGTGTACAAAAAGAAGCTATAGGAGACTTGTAAGTGTTGTCTAATCTAAGCCGTAGACTTGGCTGTTTTAAGTGATCGAGATACCTTGTATCTCGCTAATCTTAGGAGTCTTGTTTTTCCAAAAATCTTGGATCTCCTATTTGATGTACTTTGCCACCTTTTTATATTGGTCGAAAGGGTGCCATATGATGAAAACTGCATCAAACAGTTGGATGCGGTTGTTGGAGAACCGCTGTTAACTCCCACGGAGGTTATTAACACGTGTTAATCATGAATAACTGCATATAATAACCTCTGACGGTTAGTCTTCAACGTGAAGGAATCTTCGAGATGCTTGGAATATCCTGGTATAAAGATAACCGAATAAACTCCAAGCACCTTGGTCGAGAATGTTCTGACCGCGGAGTGTGGGCTGACCGCGTAACATCCCAGATATCCAGTTTAGTCCGCGTATAGCATACGAACTTCTGACCGCACAAGGCTGTCGGCCTGATCGCACGAAACTCGCGACCTGATCGCGTAAAGCTTGCGACCTCATGGTGATGCCCCTCAGAAGTGGCTTGAGTTCGCATCGCCAGCTACATGTCTGGTTCGAACCTGTCTTGAACCAAAAGTTTATTTAGAAGTGACTCGGGTGTCAATCCTCGTCAAGAACAACACACATCAGGGCTCTGGCGGAACTGACTCTCCTCCTTCTGTATCCACAAAGTTCTCCACGCCTTCATCTTGATCAAGGTACACTTCATCTACTGAGTTGTATGTTGCAAGGGTGAGTACTTATGTACTCAGCAAGTCATAGGTAAGAGTAGATACATATAGTAGTGATGATATGAACCTATACTAGTCAAGAATTATGGATGTTTGTAAAATAACAATTTTCATTCATATCTCATCTCATCTCATCTCATCTCAGGGCAGCACTTTTCATAATATAGCATCACTATTCATGTTCACTAGATTATAGCACTACCGCGACACGTCGACACACGACAACCCACGGCAGCACTTCTTATCATGACAACACATGTCATTTGGGTAATCTTGACTTATCAAATTTTATTTAGAAAACATACTTGTGCCACACCCCGTAGATTTAATCCACCACAGCAGACTCCTATAAACCCTGGAGCTCGGAGTATTCGAATACGTTTTTAACTCTGCAGAGAGGTACCAATTTACCCGCAAGATATTCCACTTTCAAGCCCTTCCTATCAAAATGATTGGACCCCTGGCTCACTTCATACTGTGAGTGGCAAGGTGGAGATAACAAGAACTTTTGTTATGTTTCACTCACAATTCACCCCTGACCTTGTGGGTCTCCGCGAACCACAATTGTGGCAGGTTATACTCAAACCTCCACCCCTTTGCTTATTCCCATTACTGGGTCAGCGTGCAAGATCACCTTCAGTGATATCTGTGGGAGCCATTTTCCGTGTAAATCGTGCATCACTACACATCTCATGCAGGGGTTTCATGTGCGATCCGCATAAGTACCTGTTCAGGCCTGTCCCATACCAGGCTTGCGGTTAGCAGGTTGTTCATGCCACTAGACGCACAACACAAGGTTCTAGTCCTTATATGCCAGTGACTAGACCATCCACAACCCTGCACCTTCCGTGGCTGCTATCCTTTGCAGTTAAGCACCTCCAGTGCTACAACCATCCATACCAAATTTCTGGTCACGGCTAGGGGTTTTATTTCATGAATATAAGTATATACATAAATATATATTAGTTCATTGCTCAAAACTTGTTCATTTCACATTTCACAGATAACCTGTCTAGTACTGCCAATTCATAATTCAACCATTCTCAATCTTTCACGTGCAATATTATCTATATTCAAGGTTATATTATAGCAACACTTAAAATATAGGTTCAAGATGTCCAAGAATATGACTTGCCTTCCGCGTCGTAAGATACAGCAGTTGATGACGGGTCAACAGCAAAATCCTCAAAGTCAGCTTCTGGATCTGCTCGACGACAAACAAACACACAATGATTACTTATTATATTAAAATGTTTTATGACTTATATGCAGATATGCTTAACAAGAATAACTGAATGATATTGGAGATAATTTGGATTGCCAACTGAACTGAGTCGAGATTCTAGGGTTTTAAGGAATCTGGGCTAAGGATAGGTGTTAGATGTTCTTAAGGTTTCAAGGCTGCAAATGTCTCAAAATATCAGAATGATATTAAGGTTGTGACTGGTTCGCTCAAAAACAGCAAACATCTTTAGGTCGACATTCCGTTCAAGGCATCGACATAGGGTCGATGGATGATAGAGGGATTATCTCAACTTGTGGCAGTAGAATAAAATGTAGATCACAACTCCACAAGTCTAAGGGACAAGGTTATTTTCAATTTGCACAACTGGAAAGAGGTGAGAAGAGCTAATGCCACTGGCTGACAAGCTCTGACATAGGGCTGACAATGTCAAAATCTAGGGCTAAGCATAAAATGCTGTTCAAGGGCTCAACTGGTGTGCTAACTTTGTCTAGGAGGTAGGCTTCGGTAACAGGAACAAAAGACATAACAGGATCCATGGCTAAAGATGGCCAGACGGCAAGAAATCCGGTGATGAACTGTTGTGAACTCACTGCACTGGAACAGTTCTGGACACAAATTTTGGCAAGGCTATAACTTTCAATCTAGACCGATCTAGGTGTCGAGCTAGAAGACAAAAATGCTCAGGAGTTCAAGGCACACACACTGGACAAAGTGGTTAGGGCTGAAACGGCTGGGAAAAACTTTTCGGTGGCCGCCGCCGGAGAAGAAGGCACTGGAATTGGGTATTTTTCATATAGGTCGATTGAACTCAATTCCTTGATTGGAGAGTGATAGAGCGGTACGAGTAAGCTACTGGCAACGTCAATTCGGCTGGAGGATTTCCGTTGTGGCTTGGCGACATGAGCCAGTTACTGATGAAGCTCAAAATCGGGAAAAGCTTCAATTTGAGTTCAATTGAGGATTCTGAGCTTACAGGCTTGCTACACTCAGTTCACTGATCAATTTAGTCTACAGATTCGAAAGCTAATTCGGGATAAATCAAGTTGCATTGCCGGAATAGGGCAAATCAGGAATTCCGGTGATCGCCGGCATTAGAAGTCACCAGTGAGCAATTAAATGCTATCACACAGAGAGATGGATAAGGGGAACTCACTGGTGGCTTCAATTTGAAGAGTGATACAGTAGGGTGTGCTGGCACCGTGAGCCTCCTCGACGGTTCACCGGAGAAGAAAATGAAAACAAGAAAATCTGGAACTTAGCTGATTTCTGGTGAAGTGTGAAGAAGCTGTTGAGTACAGGGATGCTTAAATAGGCATGGAGAAGCTTGTGAAGAGGGGACAGCGAAGAGATTGGCGCCAGTGACGGGACTGGTTGGGCGCAGAAGCAACAGCGGTGGATAAACAGCGATGAATGGTGATGCGACGGCGACAACGGTTCTGCAGCTGATCACATTGTCGCTTCATTGGGACTTAGCACTAGATGGAGCAAGCGGTGGCGACAACAACTGGCGCAGCACAAAAGTTACTGACAAAGCTGTGGTTGCTGCTGCTGGTCGCGCACAGGGGCGGTGGCTATTCGTCGACGTTGCCACGGCGAGGGCTGAAGCAAGGACACATACACACAAGCATGCACGGCCACAAGCGCAGGCGAAACTTCACTGGCAACGAAGGATGCAATGGCGCGGCGCAGCTGATTGAGGTTGAAATGGCAAGATCAAACAAACGCGGTTCTGGTCGTGAACTGCAGTTCTAGTCGAATTGGGCTGAGTTGCAAGTTCAAATTTTGAGTTTTGGACAGATCTGTAATCTGGAGATTTGGAAGATTTAAACTGAAATTGATTGCACTGATCTGGCAAATTATATTCAATAAAATATTTGGTAAAGATATTTGATAAAATCTGGCACATTTGAATAGTTTTTGATATAAACTGAAAATAGGATATTTTAGGGTAATTGAAATCTGAGTTTCAATCGATTTCAAATTCTGGCATTTAGGATGAGATTTTGAAATCTGGACAGATGGGAAAATTGTATCAAATAGCATTTAGAAGAGATTTGCTGAAGAAATTCTGAATTTGATGTTAATCTGAAGATTTTAGCCTTTTTAGGTTTCCAGATATCAGATAAAGGACTAATTTGCGATATCTCTTGGAATGATTTGTGAAAAGAGTCTAGATGATGAAATCTGGCTGCCAACTTTTTGGTTTAAGGTATTGGCTTTGGCATACCCATGATCATAATCTAAGAATAATCTGCTCTGAATTAGGTCAAGATTTGCCTAAATCTGAGTTCAAAGTATTTAGGGTAATTAACTTAATTCTGTTTTTGAAAACAGAGGTTTTGACAAATCTGGGATTTAGAGATGGAATTGAATCTGGCTTCTGAAGACTTTTAGGTTCAGAATAACTAATAGATCACATCTGAACAATCTGATCTTGATTTGGGTTTATGGAAAGATTTGGAGATTTTAAGGTTTGAGATAGATACTGATCTGGCTACTGCTATAGATACATGCATGCATGATGTTAATGAAAAGAAAGTTTTCACCCCTAAACTCAGGGTGTTACACACAATCACCCTGAGAGAGAGGCAACATGGGAAAAGGAAGAAGAGCTGAAGAGTCGACACCCTCATCTATTTAGGTAAGGAGATTTTAAATTTCGATGACGAAATTTTTCTAACGGGAGAAGGATGTGAGGATCACGAAGCTGTTTGGCTAGTTGGAGGCCATGTTGCTGGCCAACAAAGAAGTCACGATGCTGACAAAGCTGAGACCTAAGTCTACACGTTGGATTTTTTTGTTTTGGAAAAGATTGCTGTCAGACTGCAGTATCTGTTAGGAGTTCCTTGCAGCCACCTCTCAGCCTGAGGGAGTGCCGCTGCTCACCCCTGTATTTTCTTGCCATCATCCAGCATTTGAATTCGGGTCATTCAAGTCATTTCAGGTCATTTTTGGGACATTTCCGAACCTCAGAAGGTATAAAATAAGATAATAGAAAAAAAAAAAGGAAAGAGAGAATTTTCTTTTAGAGGCCAGCCTAGCACTAGGCCTTGGGCCCAGTGGCCCAATTAGTCCTCAGTTTTGCACTTTAGCCACTGGGACTTTTCCATATTGCAGCCATGTTGTAATTTTTGCACAAAACCCCCTCAGATTCTCTGATTTTTCCAATCAGTCCAATTTACACCAATCCAGCTTAGAGCAACGCCACCTATTTGCCAAAACAGTAAACAAAGCAACCTCAACACACAGTAAGTCGGTTGCATTCCTAGCGCACAAGATAAATTAGTTTTACCACACAATCAAACGCACAGCAGCTCAGATAGTAAGAACTAAAGTAAAGCCAGTAAGTCTTTAGAACAGAGGAGAGACAGCAAGCAATTCAAACACCTATTTATCTCTTCTGCCTTGTGATCACAGGAGTAGAAGCCACAGGAGCAACTCAGGAACCTGAAGAAGTTCAGGCTCTACAGCAAGGTGATAGCTAGACCCAACCAAAATTTTCTTAATTTCTTTCCTTTTTGTAATTTTAGTTATATTTTAAACTCTAATTGAAGCTTAATTAATTACCGTTTAGTGTCTAATCAAAATTTGTTTAATACAAGAAGTTAACTGACTAACATATTTTTGACCAATTAACATTTACAATTTCTTAATTTATACCTAGTTTAATAAGAGTCTAATCAAATAAGATATATGTATATGCACAAAAATATATTTTCACTCTTTTAATAAATCAATTTAAATTATTTTCATTTCTTTCATCTAATCTTCTATCCAGACAAAAGTATTTGAAAACTATGAATTACTTTTATTTCAAATAGCCAATCAATTAGTTTATCTACTTAAATAGCCTTAGCATTAAATCAATATTTTAACTTAATTATTTTAAATTTACATTTCATCAATTAGAAAACAAATGCCAGTAATATTATTTCTTTCTGGGAGATACCCAACCCGAGGTTTTTATGCAATCCCATTATGCAGTTCAATTAAAACAAATTTGATTTCTCATTTTGTCTGGGAGGGTGATCGTTACGACAAAATAGAATCGAGAGCGATTAGCACCTAAGCACTGCATATCTGCATAATATCCACCAACGTTCTTCTAGAGATTTATAGACGCAATTATTTTGATTCTAGGAGTGGAGCTGAGCGAGGAATCCCGGGACAACGTTCATATTTTGGATCCTGAATTTGCTACTTCAGGCAAGTTTTTATTCTTGACCATATTGATAATTTTTTATTGATTTTATGTTATATTCTCTATTGGATAATCTATGTAGCTTTACCATCATGCATCAAAAAGAATATTTTTATAAATGTTAGTCTTGATGAAAGTGTTGTGGATAGGAATTGAGTATCTTGGTGATAGTTTTATAAATGGAAATGAGTAATCTTGAGGAGAGCCGAAGGAGGGCTCGAATCTTGTATTAAAGTCTGTTTATAAAGCTAAGGACACAACCAACTGTCATTTCTACCTAGTACAGTAATACCCATATCAACCATGGACCTAGTATGAGACGGGCCTAGTCAAGTATCTTATCAAAAAGCTAGTACACCTCCACAATGGGAACGTATATGTATATGTATTATGATGAAAGAACGACCCGAGGCGGGCTTGGAGCTATAGGCTCCACTGGTGGTTGTAGTGGATGTGTCCGTCTACAAGGTATGGCGGCACCATACCAGTGGAGGGAACTAGTGGAAGGGTTTGAAAAAGACTTTGTTCTCTTGATGATGTCACGCATTGTCAGAAATGCGGAGTACTGCTGATGAACACCAACATGGAAATCAAGAGTTTCTGTGGATAAAGTGATACCCCTCTGCAGAGTAAAACGTGGATATTCACTCCTTACTTATAGGTTGGAAGTTGCGTTGCGGCAGGAAAGGAGGCCTACAGGTGGTCTCACCCTGTGGTACAAGTGTTCAGTAGAGTTTAGTTAATAACTGGAGTCTTTTACAATCACAAATGAATTTTTGATAGAAAACTCATCCTTGTTAATATAATATTATACCCCTTTGACTAGTTAAGGTGTGCATGATGCATTTATACATCCAAATTGCTTGCTGAGTGCCTCGGCACTCATCCTTGCTATTGTATTTCCTTGTTAGACTTTGAGTACTCCTTGGGTGATGCAATGCCGACCGGTGCACCAGAAGAAAAAGTTTATCCAGGAGAGGACAACTGCGAGTTTGATCCAACGTACTTCAGCACCGACAATGAAGACTGACCACCATAATCATACATAAACTATCTCCTTTTGCTGTAATAATTGTATTTATGCTTGTATATGTAACTAAACCTCTTGTTATGTTAAACCATATTTAATTAAGTCCATGTTTCTGTTTCACTACTCTGTAACAAACATTGTTGGATAATCTAGTTTATTCAGTAAATGTTCAAAGATCAGACGTGCTACCACGTGGGTGGTATGTCAGGTCGCCACAGATGCAGATTGGACAAATTGTATTACTAGTAACGTTGGGTAAATGTTCAAAGATCGGGCGTGCTTCCACGTGGGTGGTATGTCAGGTCGCCGCAGATGCCGATTGGACAAATTATATTACCAGTAACGTTGGGAGAACCAGACAATTTCTGAACATAATTGATTACATTTGATGTAATTGATTGTGATTCAACATATAACGCTATTTTTGGTAGGCCGACGCTTGCTAAGTTCATGGCGGTGATGCATTATGCTTATCAATGTGACAAGATACGAGGCCCAAAAGGCGTAATTTTGGTCCAAGGCAGTCGTAATATGGCTCCCACTTGTTGTCGGTTATCTCTGGAGTTGGCTGATCAGCTTCCCCTTCGGGATGTTCAGGTTGCGACCACGGCACCAAATGTGATCAAAGCTGCCCTGTGACCACATGAGAAGTTGAAATTGGTTCCATTATACCCAGACGATCCATCTAGAACCATTCAGGTTGGATCACATTTGGATGACAAATAGGAAATTGAGCTCGTTATTTTCCTCTGGGCTAACGCAGATGTGTTTGCGTGGAAACTATCCGACATGCTGGAGTCCCAAGGGAAGTAATTGAGCAAAGGCTAGCAATTTGGCCTAGACAATGACCAATAAAGCAAAAGCTCAGATGCTTTGCTACAGACCGACAAGAAGCCAACCGTTCGGAGTTAGATAAACTTCAGAAGGCAAGATTTATTCATGAAGTCGATCATCCTGAGTGGCTTGCGAACCCGGTTATGGTCCTAAAGTCAAATAGTAAGTGGCGCACGTGCGTCAATTACACCAGCCTAAACAGTGCTTGCCCAAAGGATGATTTTCCCTTTCCCCGTATTTATTTGTTGGTTGATTCTACAGCAGATTGTGAATTGATGAGTTTCCTAGATGATTACTCAGGCTATCATCAAATTAGCATGGCAGAAAAAGATGAAGAGAAAACTGCCTTCATCACACCATTTGGCACTTACTGCTACGTCAGAATGCCATTCGGTCTCAAGAATGTTGGTTCCACATACCAGCATTTGATGCATAAGACCTTTCTTTCGCAATTAGGGCATAATTTAGAAGCTTATGTAGATGACTTGGTTGTAAAGAGTTTTAAAAGCTCTAGTCACATAGATGATCTTACTGAAACCTTTTGTAACTTGAATAAATACGAAATAAAGTTGAATTCTGAAAAATTCTCCTTTGGAGTCTCTTCTTGTAAACTTTTCGGTTTCCTTGTTTGTTCAAGAGGAATTGAGGTTAATCCTGAGAAAATAATCAGGGCCATTGAGCAAATGAGATCTCCTTCAACCATGAAGGATGTCCAGGGTCTAATAGGGCATATGGCGGCTTTAAGTCATTTGATATCATAGTTAGGCGAATGTGGGTTACATTTCTTAAAGGTTATGCATAATCACAATGGATTCACCTGGTCGGATGAAGCCGAAAAAGCCTTTCAAGAGGTGAAAACATACTTATCTATTGCACCAGTACGGGTTTCTCCGGTTTCGGGGGAACCTTTACTTCTTTACTTGGTAGCTGCCCCTCACGCGGTCAATGCAGTCTTGGTTGTGGAGAGGGAAGTACTTCATGGACAAAAGGAACATTATCCTGAAGTCCAAAAATTACTTTATGCTATTTTGATGGCTCACCGAAAGCTTCGACATTACTTTCAAGCACACAAGATTACTGTGCCTTCATCCTTCCCTTTAGGAGACATTCTCTGTAACCCGGAAGTTTTTGGTCACGTTGCTAAATGGGCAGTGGAACTTGGGGCATTTGATGTCCATTTCACTACTCGCATAACAATAAAATCTCAAGTTCTTGCATATTTTGTGGTTGAATGGACTAATCCTGACCCACCTGCGCAAGAATCTATAGATTTACAATGTACCGACCACTAGACGATGTACTTTGATGGCTCTCACAGTTTTCAATACTCGGGTGCTAGAGTGGTCTTAATTACATTTTAGGGAGACCATCTCCAGTATGTCATACAATTACACTTTGTTGCGACCAATAACGCAGCAGAGTATGAAGGTCTTCTTGCCGGACTTTGAGCAGCTAAATTCCATGGAGTCCGTCGATTAGTGGTGAGGGGATATTCACAGCTCGTCGTAAACCAGGTAAACAAGGAGTATAGAACCTCTGATGAGACAATGGCTCATTACCTGGAAGAAGTCAGGAAATTGGAAAAACACTTTAGTCATTTTGAAGTCCAATTTGTTCTGTGAAGGAATAATGTTCTCTCAAACCAATTGTCAAAAATTGGGTCCTCACGTGCATCCGCTCCGGTAGGAGTATTCGTTGAACACTTACAATATCCCTCGATAACGATTCCTGTCAGAGATGATGAGGTGATAGTTCATGTCACCGACCTTGAGCATGAAGGAGATGGGACCCGCACATTGTAGATCTATCTTGAACATGGGACCTTGCCCGAGGATGAAACCGAAAGTGATCGGTTGATACGAAAAGCGTGTCTATATAGATTAGTTGAAGGAGTCCTGTATAGAAAAGGTACTCAAGGAGTATTAATGCGCTGTATACCTCAAAAGGAAGGTGTATCCCTTTTGAAGGACATTCATGGTGGTGTGTGGTGTGCACATGCATGTTACCGGACGCTGGTCGGAAAAGCTTTCCGACAGGGCTCTTATTGGCCTTCGGCACTTAATGATGCCATGCAAATAGTCAAAACATGCCCGTAGTGTCAATTTCATGCACGGCAAGTTCATCTGCCTGCATATGTGTAACATCCTGAGTTTTGGGGTGAAAAGTTTCTTTCTTAAAAGTCATGCATGCATATGTCTCTTCTAGATCAGCCAAATCAGCCTCAGCTTTATTCTGTTCTAACCCTAATTTCTCCAAATCTATCCTGTGACCCCAAGTCAAGATCTGACTTGCCAGATTTGATCTATCAGTTATCCTAAACCTAAAAGCCTTCAGAACCCAGATTCAATTCTATCTCTAACTTCCAGATTTGTCAACTCTTTTCTGTTTTCGAAAACAGAATATCTGTTATTACCTAAATACCCTAAGTTTCAGAAATTCAGATTTAATCAAAATCTTAGCCAAGTTCAGACCAGATTATTCCTGGATTATGATCAAGGGTATGCCAATACCTTAATCCAAAAAGTTGGCAGCCAGATTTCACCATCTGAACCTTTTTCGCAAATCAGTCCAAGAGTATCGCAGATCAGTCCTTTTTCCAGATTTTCTAAAAGCCAGAAAAGGCAAAATGTTGCAAATCATTTCCAAATTCAAATCTGATTCAGGGAACACCTCCCAAATGCTTTTTAATACAAATTCTTCTTTTATGAGTATCTCAAAATCAAACCCTAAATCCCAGAATTCGAGATCAATAAGATTCAGACTTATTTTACCCTAATCTGCTCTGTTTTCAGTTCATATCAAAAGTCATCCAAATGTCTCAAATTTTATCTTCAATCTGTGCCAAATCATTTGTGGAATGAAGTATACCAAAACAGCAGAATCAAAATCAGATCAAACCTTCCAAATCTTCAGATTTACAATTCAGTCCAAATCAAGAAAATCAATTATTGCAAATCAGCCCTATTCGACCAGGACAGCAGCTACTGTGCACGACCAGAGATCGCCGTGGTTTCCTTGCGCCGTGTTTACTCGTCGCCGGCGAGGCTTCGCCGCACTCGTGACCGTGCATGCTTGTGTGTACGTGTCCTTGCTTCAGCCGTGCCGTGGTAACGCCGTGGCAGCGCCGTTGAACAGCATGTCCTCCTGCGCGCGACCAGCAACAGGCTTTTGTCAGCAACACTGCACCACATTGCCAGCCCTTGTCGCCACTGCCTTGCACCGCCCAACAGCATTGCGTCCCGATGAAGCAATGGTTTGATCAGCAGTCACCTCACCAGTGCACAGTCGCGTCGCCGCTCGCCGTTGTTGCAGCTGCGCCAGACAAATCTTGTCATCTGGCACAAATTCAATGCTGTAAATCCTTGCAAGCTACGCCCACTGCTCTATTTAAACTACCAGTGCCTTGTATCATCTTCTCTTCGCCAGGACTTAGCCAATTTTGCAAATTCTCTCGCTGCAGTCGTCTTCTCCGGCGAGACCAGCTCGAGGCCTCATGGTGGTAGCCTCAACCGCAGCATCTCCTGCCAAATTAACAGCACCAGTGAGTTCCCCTTATCTCTCTCATCGTGCTGTACCACTTAATTGGATTACCTTGCACCTTATCGCCGGCGATCACCGGAATTACTGAAACTCGAAGAATGCCCTGTTCCGGCAATGCAGGCCAAATTACCTCGAATTAGCTTTCGATCCTGTGGAAGAAAATGATCAGTGACTCATTTCCAGCAAGCCTATCCATCAAGATCTCCCGATTGAGCTTCAATCGAAGCTTTCCCCAATTTTGAGCTTCTCCAGAAACCGGCGATCGTCGCCAGGCTTCTCCGGCCATCCTCCGGCCCATCTAATTGTACCAGAAGCTTCCCTATACCTCCTAGATGCTCTCCAAGCTTGGAATCGAGTTCATTCGGCCTAAAACAAAAACCCCCAAATGGCAGTGTTTCTTCTCCGGCGTCGATCACCGGAAAACCTATTCCTGGCCGTTTCAGCTTCATCCACTTTGTCATTCAGGTGTGCTTCAACCTCCTGAACATATTTGTCTTCTAGCTCGATCTCTGAAACTGCCCAGAATCCAAGTTATAGCCATGCCAAAATCTTGTCCAGAACTGCTCCAGTGCAACTAGTTCACCTCAGTTCATCACCTTCCAGCCATCTTCAGCTTTGAATCCTGTTGAATGATTTGTTCCTGTTATCATTGCCTACCTCCCAGACAAAGTGGTGCATCATTTGGAGCTCTAGATCAAAAGTTATGCCAAGCCCTAGTTTCTGGCCATGTCAAGATCAATGCCAGACTATGTCAGTCAGTGGCATTAGCCCTTTCCACTCCTTTCCAGATGTGCATTTTGGGCATAACTTTGTCCCTTAGATTCCTGAGGTTGTGATCAACATTTTCTTCTTCTATCACAACTTGATTTGAGCCCTTGAATTATATTTGCCGCTAAACCCTAATTTTTGACACTATTCTAGTGCATGCCAGCCAATGGCATTGCCTTGTTTACTCATTTCTGATTGTGCATTTTGAAAGCCACTTTGTCCACTGAATTTGTAGAGTTATGATCTACATTTTCTTCTACTGTCATAACTTGAGATAAGCTCTCTAGTTTTCCTTGAAGTTATATCAGATTCTTGATCCGAATGTCAATCTGTTGACATTCGCTATTTTGATCAAACCAGCCACAAAACTGATGTTCTTATTGTAACCTTGAGATCCTAAGAGCATCTAACACCCATCCTTAGCCAATTCCTTGAAACCCTAGATCTCAACTCAGTTCAGCTTACAATCTCAATTATCTCCAGTATCGTTCAGTCACTCTTGTAAAGCATATCTGCATATAGATCCTAAATCATCTTAATATATAAGTAATATTTGTGTGTATTGTTTGGTTTTTCGTCGAGCAGATCTAGAAGCTGAGATCGAGAACTTCGCTGTTGACCCGTCATCGACTGCTGTTTCTTACGACGCGGAAGGCAAGTCATATCCTTGGTCATCTTGAACCTATATTTTAAATGTTGCTATAATATAACCTTGAATATAGGCAATATTGCATGTGAATGATTGAGAATGGTTGATTTATGAATTGGCAGTACTAGACTGGTTATCTGTGAAATGTGAAATAAACAAGTTTTGAGCCATGAACTATTATATGTATTTATATACTAATATTCATGAAATAAAACTCTTAGCCGTGACCAGAAAATGGTATGGATGGCTGTAGCACTGGAGGTGCTAGACTGCAAAGGAATGCAGGCACTGAAGGTGCAGGGTTGTGGATGGTCTGGTCACTGGCATATAAGGACTAGAACCTTGTGTTGTGCGTCTAGTGGCATAAACAACGTGCTAACCGCAAGCCTGGTATGGGACAGGCCTGAACAAGTACTTATGTGGATCATACATGAAACCCCTACATGAGTTGTGTTGTGATGATTGACTTGGAGGCTGACTCCTACTATCACTAAAGGTGATCTGATATTTGACCCAGTAATGGGAAAATGAGGTGGGGTGGAGGTTATGATACAGCCTACCACAACTGTGTTTTGCTGAGAGCCACAGGGTCAGGGGTGAATTGTAAGTGATGCATAACAAAAGTTCTTGTTATTTCCACCTTGCCGCTCACAGTATGAAGTGAGTCAGGGGTCCAATCATTTTGTTATGATAGGAAAGGTTTGAAAGTGGAATATGTTGCGGGTAAATTGGTACCTCTCTGCAGAGTTAAAAACGTATTCGAATACTCCGAGCTCCCGGGTTTATAGGAGTCTGCTGCGGTGGATTAAATCCACGGGGTGTGACACAAGTATTATTTTCTAAATAAAATATGTTTTAATCAAGATTACCCAAATGACATGTGTTGTCATGATAAGGAGTGCTGCCGTGGGCTGTCGTGTGTCGACGTGTCGCGGTAGTGCTATAATCTAGTGAACATGATTGATGATGTTATATTATGAAAAGTGCTGCCATGAGATGAGGTATGAAAGAAAAAGATTATTTTATAAACATCCATAATTCTTGACTAGTCTAGGTTCATGTCATCACTACTATATGTATCTACTCTTACCTATGACTTGCTGAATACGTAAGTGCTCACCCTTGCAACCTACAAATCAATAGACGGAGCGATCAACAATCAAGATGAAGGCGTGGAGAACTTCTTGGATCCAGAAGGAGGAGCGTCAGTCCCGTCATTTCCCTGATGTGTGTTGTTCTGCTGTCCACTTCTCTTTTGTGGGTGGGTCACCTATCTTCTGCTGTGTAGATGTTATTTTGCTAAACCATGAATGCCGTGAAGGCATTGTAATCTCCTTATGTAATATCAAGGCCAGCAGGCCACACTGCTTAACTATTTTGTAAGTTACTCTGTTGCAATGTGATATACTCCTGTGCTTGACTTATCCTGGGACGTCAAGGGTATGTGTATGCTATGCATATATGGGACTAGCTGCAGCGAGCTAGGTCTCTACAGGAGTAGTCGTAGTCCCAGTCTCGGGGCGCGACAATATGCTTTACAAACTTTTCCTTTAACTTGGCCATTTGCCATATGGGGAATAGATATAGTGGGTCCTATGCCCCAAGCAGTTAATGGATACAAGTTCTTATTCATAGCCATTGACACATTTACTAAGTGGATTGAAGCTAAACCAGTCCGCACTATAACTGCCGCTGCGGCGATGAAATTCTTTCATAAGAATATTGTAACTCGATTTGGTATTCCAAGTCGCCTCATTACTGACAACAGGTCCCAATTCGCTAGTGGTCTTTTTTGGACTATTGCGACGACATTGGGACCAAAGTGTGTTTTGCATCCGTTGCTCATCCACAAAGCAATGGCGCTGTTGAACGTGCCAACGGGCAGATATTGCCAGGTTCTTTCAAGAGACTTTCGATCAAGGGCTTGTAACACCCTAGTTTTGGGGGTGAAAAGTTTTGCATAAAACCCTGCATGCATGTATCTCTGTAGTAGTAGCCAGATCAGCTGAACTCTAATCTCTCCGAAACCCTAAAAATCTCCAAATCTATCCTTTGGATTCAGACTAAGATCTGCCCATCCAGAGTTAACCTATCAGTTATTCTGAAGATAAAAGTCTTCAGGAGCCAGATCAAATTCAGACCCCAACTCCCAGTACCTAAGCCTCTCTCTGTTGTCGAAAAGAGGAAATCCAGATTTACCCTAAGTACCCCAGTTTCCAGATAATTGAGCTATCTTGATTTAACCCTATCCAGACTCAAGTATCCCCTGGAATATGTTCCTAGGTACATCCTCAACTTACTCCAAAAAGTTGGGAACCAGATTGTCTCACCGAAACACTTTTCGCAGTTTAGTCCAAATTTTACTGCGAATAAGTCCTTTTTTGTTTACCTGGAAGCCTGAAAAGGCTAAAATCTACGAATCAATTCTAACTCCAGAGTTTCTTCAGGGAACACCTCCCAAATGCTATTTGATACAGATCTCCCTTTTGATCAGACTTCAAAATCTCTCTCCAATCACCAGAATTCGAGATCGACAAAATCCAGATCTATTGTACCCTAATTTTACCCTATTTTCAAAAATAGATGAAATCCCTCAAACCTTATCAAACTTTCTCCAAATTTGAGCTAAATGAGTATTAATAGAAATATTATACTCAGCCATGGAATCAAATTCCAAATTGAACCTCTCAAACACCAGATTTGCAATTTAGCCCAAAGCCAAACCAAAAATCATCGCAAATCAGTCCCCGGTTCGACCACGGGCTACTGTGCGCGACCAGGCCGTTCAATCGACCACGAGCACAGGAGTTTGGTCGTTGCCATTGCCACTGCTGCAGCCTCGTCGCCAGCGATCACCAGCGCTGCCACCTCCGCCACTGCTTCTTTGCCGCGTGTGAGTATCGTGTTCGCCACCGTGGAACCGCTTTGCTCGCCAGCATCGCCTTCGCTCTCCCGCGCGCGCGCCTGACAACGGCAGCGCAGTTGCACCACGTTGCAAGCATGCCTGGGGGAAGCATCGAGTCGCCGTTGCATCAACCAGGACTGCACGCCAGACCGAAAAAGCCGGCACGGCCGCTGGAGCGCGTCACCTCGCAGCTGTCCCGCCCGGCCGGTCAATTCGCCGTCGATTCACAAGCTACAATTCTCCAGGCACTTTCAACCGTTGCCACTCACTTCGCCTATTTAAGCTTGCTCTGGCCATCTCCTTCAACCTCACACACGGCAGAACCACTCAAGTTACTAACCTCGCTCTCTTCTTCGTCTTCTTCGGTGAGCTCGAAGAGAGGCTCACGGTGCCAGGCCAACCTACTGCACCGAACTCCAAATTGAAGCTACCAGTAAGTAACTCTCATCCACTTACCTGTGTAGTAGCAGCCAATTGAACTCTATCGCACCACATCGCCGGGAATTGCTGATTTTCCCCGATAGCTCCGGCGAGCAATTAACCCCTAATTAAACCGATTTAGCTCTCGAGCCTGTAATCAATCATGATCAGTGGACTGTGTGGAACACATCTAAGCAACCAGAATCACCAATTTTGCTAAAATCTGAAAAAACCCCAAATTCAACCATGCATGTTCACTGTGCTTGCTGATTTAGCTTATCTGTTGAATGTTTGGCTAATCCAACTTCACACCTAGCTTTCTTATGCCCCAGAGACCATCCTCAAGCAAGGATTTGAGTTCATTTGTCCTAGAACAGAAATGCCCAATTTTCGTGGCTTCTTCTCTAGCTCCGGTCGACGGATTTTGTTCCCGGCCGTTTCAACCCTAACAACCTTGTCTAGTAGATGTGCCTGGACCCCATGAGTATTTTTGTCTTCTATCTCGACACCTGGATCGGCCCAGATGAAGAGGTATCGCCATGCCAAAGTTTTGTCCAGAGACTGTTGAGAACAGTTCGGCCACCGTGTTCTTCGCCTGTTTTCATCACTTTCCGGCCATCTCCTGCCCTAGATCCTGTTGAGACATTTGTTCTTGTTACAAATGCCTCACTACCAGACAAAGTGATGCATCATTTGGAGCCTTGAATCAAAATATATGGCTAACCCTAGTTTCTGGCCATGTCAACCCTATGCCAGGCTATGTCAGCCAGTGGCATTAGCCCTGTTCACCCACCTCTGGTCGTGTAAAACAGAAATTACTTTGTCAAATAGCTGCCTCACTACCTTGTGCACCATATGCTTGAATCAAAACCTACTTTGGCCACAGGAAACTATTCAAACCATGTCAATGCCATTCTAGAGCACTGTCAGCCTATGTCAGCCAGTGGCATTGAGCCTTTTCAACCACTTCCAACCACGCACTTTGAAAATAACCTTGTCCCTTATACTCCTGACGTTGTGATCTACACTTTTCCCTACTGTCACAACTTGAGTTGAGCCCTCTATCACCCATCAACCTTATGTCGATGCCTTGGACCAAAAATCATCGCAAATCAGTCCCTGGTTCGACCAGGCTACTGTGCACGACCAGGGCGTTCGATCGACCACGAGCACAGGAATTTTGGTCGTCGCCGTTGCCGCTGCTGCAGCTCCATCGCCAGCGATCACCAGCGCTGCCACCTCCGCCATTGCTTCCTTGCCGCGTGTGTGCATTGTGTTCGCCACCGTGGAATAGCTTCACCTCGCCAGCATCGCCTTCGTTCTCCCGCGTGCGCGCCCGACACCGGCAGCGCAGTTGCGCTACGTTGCAAGCATGCCCGAGGGATGCATCAATTCGCCGTTGCATCAGCCAGGACTGCGCGCCAGACTGTAAAAGCCGGCACGGCCGCTGGAGCGCGTCACCTCGCTGCTGTCCCGCCCGGCCAGTCAATTCGCCGTCGATTCACAGCTCCAAGTCTCCAGGCACTTTCAACCGTTGCTGCTCACTTCGCCTATTTAAGCTTGCTCTGGCCATCTCCTTCAACCACACACACGCCAGAACCACACAAGTCTCTAACCTTGTCATCCTCTTCGTCTTCTTCGGCGAGCTCGAGAAGAGGCTCACGGTGCCAGGCCACTCCACTGCACCGAACTCCAAATTGAAGCTACCAGTGAGTTACTCTCAACCACTTACCTGTGTAGTAGCAGCCAATTGAGTTCTATTGCACCTCATCGCCGGGAATTGCTGTTTTTCCCCGACAACTCCGGCGAGCAATTAATCCTTAACTAAGTCAAATTAGCTCTCGAGCCTGTAATCAAACATGATCAGTGGACTGTTTAGAACACATCTAAGCAACCAGAATCACCAATTTCGCTAAAATATGAAAAACCCCAAGTTTACACCTTGCATGCACACTGGAACTCGCCGTTAAGCTTCTGTGGTGATTTTCCAGTTAAATTGACTTCACACCTAGCTCTGTTATGCCCCAGAGACCATCCTCAAGCAAGGATTCGAGTTCGTTTGCCCTAGAACAGAAATGCCCAATTTTGGTGTCTTCTTCCCTAGCTTCGGTCGCCGGATTTTGTTCCCGGCCGTTTCAACCCCAACCACCTTGTCTAGTAGATGTGCCTCGACCCCATGAGTATTTTTGCCTTCTAGCTCGACACCTGGATCGGCCCAGATGAAGAGGTATTGCCATGCCAAAGTTTGGTCCAGAAACTGTTGAGAACAGCTCGGCCACCGTGTTCTTCGCCGGTTTTCATCACTTTCCGGCCATCCCCTGCCCTAGATCCTGTTGAGACATTTGTTCCTGTTACAAATGCCTAACCACCAGACAAAGTGGTGCATCATTTGGAGCCCTGAGTCAAAAGATATGGCTAACCCTAGTTTCTGGCCGTGTCAACCCTATGCCAGGCTATGTCAGCCAGTGGCATTAGCCCTGTTCACCCACCTCTGGTCATGTAAAACAGAAATTACTTTGTCAAATAGCTGCCTCAATACCTTGTGCACCATATGCTTGAATCAAAACCTACTTTGGCCACTGGAAACTGTTCAAACCATGTCAATGCCATTCTAGAGCACTGTCAGCCTATGTCAGCCAGTGGCATTAAGCCTTTTCACCCACTTCCAGCCATGAACTTTGGAAATAACTTTGTCCCTTAGACTCCTGATGTTGTGATCTACACTTTTCTCTACTGTCACAACTTGAGTTGAGCCCTCTATCACCCATCGACCTTATGTCGATGCCTTGAACCGAATGCCAACCTAAAGACATTCGCTGTTTTTGGGCGAACCAGTCACCACCTTGATATTACCCTGATATTTTGGAACCTTGTAAACCTTAACAACTAATCTTAACCCTAGTTTCCGTAGTTTAACTCTAATCGCTTCCAAACCTTGTTCCCCCAGAGTACTTTCTCCTTGCATCTTTGCATGGAGTGAATTAGTAAGAATAGGATTGATTGTAATGCCTGTTTGCTTGTTTGATCTTGTTCAGAGCAAGAGTCCGGGGTTGAAGATCTTGTTGCTGAACCATCATCAACTGCTGATACTTACGACGCGGAAGGCAAGTCATACTTTGATCATATTGAACCTATATTTTATGAATTGCTATGCTATTCCATGAGTAGATATCTCATTATTATTGCATGTGTTGAGATCAATGATATTATGGCAGTGATAGATTGAATACTTGAAGAATGTGAACTTGTTAAGATAGCAAGCCATGAACTAATAAAAGTATGTACATATACATTTATATTCATGAAATAGAATCCTCAACCGTGACCAGTATTTTGGTGTGGAATGGTGGTAGCACTGAAGGTGCTTGGCTGCACTGGATGTACAGGCACTGAAGGTGCATGGTTTGTGGTATGATCTGGTCACTGGCATGTAAGGACTAGAACCTTGTGTTATGCGTCTAGTGGCATGAAAAACGTACCAACCACTTACCTGGTACGGGACAGGCGCAACCTAGTAGCTTTCTTAGTATTATCAGTTAACTGCATGGCTTGTCGATCCGGTTTCTCGCGTGGAAACTGGTGGGACGCAGTTCGTCCATGAGTGATGTGAGATCAGAAAAATTATGAGAGGATAAGGTGCAAAGAACGAAGACGCCCTACGCCAGATTAAGTCGTGCGCGACTGTAATCAAAAGAGATTATGTGTCCTGCGGGAACATAGAGCCAGGCTAGGAAGTAAGGCAGTGGGGAGGACCCACAACGGTACTTGGGACGGTATTGTCCATTTACCGGGCAGGGATACTGTTAATACTAGACTGCAAAAACGTTGTGTGATCTCGGCCTTGTCACATGCGTATAAGTCGCATGGAGTTGGCCCGACTTGGAAGTCGAGTGAAAAAGTGGATTTAAAAAGAGGTACATCTCTGCAGAGTTTAAAAATGTATTCGAATACCTCGTGCTCCCGAGTTTTAGGAGTATGCCGCGGTGGATTAAATCCATGGGGTGTGACACAAGTATTGTTTTATAAACTAAAATTTGTTAGCTCAAGATTACCCATGTGTCATGTGTTGTCATGATAAGGGGCGTTGCCATGGGCTGTCATGTGTTGACGTGTCGCGGTAATACCATAATCTAGCAAACATATGATAATTAAGAGGCATGTGGTTTATGCCCTAAGTTATGAAATACTGCTATGAGTATATGATTGAAAGACTTGAATAAGAGTAGTGTGATATGAGATTATATCGCCTTGGATATGGGATATATGTATCACCATCAATATGATTTATTTACTGCCATGGGTACGATCAAAAGTTGAGTAAAAATTGAGAAAGAATTGTATTTTGAGAAAAACCTTTCGCTCTTTCCCCAATAGCATAGGTTCATGTTATATATATATATATATGTATCTCTACCTTCCCTATGACTTGCTGAGTACGTAAGTACTCACCCTTGCAACAACTCCTCAATAGATGGAGCGTTCTACGACCTTGGAGGATACCCTGAAGATGCTGCGGACCCAGGAGATGACGAGCAGTTTCCTCCGGAGCCCTGATGTGGTGCTGTCTTGCTGTCAACCTCTGTTTCCTATGGTTTGCTTTTGGGCCTAGCTTCCGCCGACTAGATGTGTTATTTTGTTAGACCCTTGTGCCTTGTAAGGCACTGTACCCCGTTTTGTACTAAGGCCTGATGGCCATACAACTATGACTATTGTACTATTTTGCTGCTGCAATATAATCCTGTGATTGACTCATCCTGGGAAGTCAAGTGGTTTATGGGACCAGCTGCACCGAGCTGGGCCCCTCACAGGTGATGTCACAGTCGTGGCAGACGCGACATAAAATAGTGGTATCAGAGCAGCACAGACCTTGACTGTAGGACGGTACCCTTAGGGCTTGGTAGCGCCAGCACCTCGTAAATTATTTAAAAATTATTTCTGAAAAATTTTATTTTGCAAAAGATGTTCTTGCTCCTATAAAAATGTTGATTTCAAAATCTTATTTTGCTCCCAAAATTTCTCGGCAGGATGGCCAAGGAGCGTTTCAGCTACATCGAGCGTCTCGGTGGATGGGCCACATTGCTGTGGCATATTGCTCAATTCCTAGGGATTGATGAGCGCCCGATCTGCGAGACTATTTGGGACTATTATGAGGGGCGTCGCTATGGCTTCAAGGCCAAAGTGCTGGTGCACGCTCTCGATAGTCGTGAGGGACAGGTGATCAGGGTGGAGGCCAGCAGGGCAAGCCGACTGGATGCTATCCAGGACGCAGCTCGAGAGGCGGTGCATCGGGTACGCCAGGTGTACTCATGTCGGCTCCAGGAGTCACCTTTCCGTCACGTGCCTTCATCTCCCTCTGGGTTGTCACCCATCGTGGAGTACCCGGACCCGTGTCTGGCAGGCACCGTAGGCCTGTTGAGGACCCTCGACTCGCGCTACTCCACCTTGCTTGCTGAGCATCAGGAGCTCCGCAAGGAGTTGGAGGAGCAGAAGAAACGTGGCCGAACCGCTTCCCCGTCGTTGACTTCTCAGCCTGCAGCTCAGAGACGCCGCACAGTTGAGGAGGTTGCTCCGACAGTTGTCTCCCCAGCTCGTACCTTTGGACCCAGTGCAGGACCTAGCTTAATTCCTCGGAGGGTTGCTAATGCAGCTGGGTACCGACGCTCATTCTCTACCCCTAGCACCCGCCAGGCAGAGGGCAGTGGGTCAGCGCTACTGTTCCATGAGTCTGGACCACCCGGGTTTGTCACTCTGGAGGAGTCCGACGACGAGATGGAGCCAGAGGAGGTTGAGCCCTGTGGGAGCAGTTAGTTGCATGTTCTTTTAGATCCTCAGGCCAGGGTAGATCTTCTAGGATTGGTGATGCTTTTGGTTGTTATCATCACCATTACTTGTATTTTGATTGTATCAGACTAAGGCGTTTAGCCGCTTTTGTATCAACTACTTGTGCATTAATGAATCAGCTTCGCATTAATTTCTGCATTAGTACCCTAATTCTCTCTAGTTAGTTAGACCTGTCTGCTTCTCTCTTCAGAAGATCAGAATGGTTCACACAAGGAGAAGGACCCAAGATGACCAAGAGGGCCAAGACCCAGTTACACCACGAAGAGGAACCACACCTCATCCAGGATCGCAGAGCTCACTACCACCACAAGAAGACTCACCAAGTCTCCAGGAAATTCTTCTTTCAATGGAGAGGAGCCGCTAAGAAGCCCAGGCTGCACATACCCAGTTGCTAGCTCAAGTCATTCAGAAAATGCCAGGGACTGCTGAAGGTACTGCCGTCGGAACTCGACTCTCAGACTTCCAGAAGACGCGACCGCCAACCTTCACAAGCGCGATCGACCCAATCGTCGCAGACGACTGGCTGCGGGACATCAAAAGGAAACTGGACACTGTTCGTTGCAATGATCGAGAGAAGGTGTTATTCGGATCACACCAACTCACTGGAGCAGCAGCTGCTTGGTGGATGAATTATCAAGAAGCACACTTGGACAAAGACAACATCACCTGGACGGAATTTAAGGACCAATTCCAAAAATTCCATATCCCTATAGGCGTCATGGCAGCCAAACGCCGAGAATTCCGGAACTTGACTCAAGGGAACCGGACTGTCACTGAGTACCTGCACGAATTCCACCATCTAGCTCGGTATGCGTCCAACGACATCGACACGGAAGATAAGAAGATTGAACGCTTCACCGAGGGACTTCAGCACTATTTCCAGTATCAGATTGCGTCCCATGAGTTCACAGAATTCCAGACCCTGGTGAATCGAGTATTAAAGATAGAAGAAAAGCGAGGCCTCGGAGAAGAAAACCGGAAGAGGAAGATGATACAACAGTCGCGACTGCCAGCCAGCTCATCTAGGGGAAGGGCTCCAGCATCTCCAATTTTTCGTCCGCCCTACCCGGCGTCAAGACCACCATTCACGCCGACATGCCCCAACTGCAGAGGAGCACACTATCAACGGGATTGCCCTCAGACAAGGACTCAATGCTATCATTGCGGACAGATGGGACACCGCAAAGACAGTTGCCCATGGATCCAACTCCCAATGGCGATAGCAAGATCGCAAGCTGGAACACAAGCGATGGCACCTAGAACCACAGCTTCACCACCATTGCAGAGCCCCAGAGGAGGTTTGCCCAACAGAGGGGGAAATGTAGTAGGCCGAGGACGAGGGCGAGGAGGAAGACAAATGGCAGGCTGAGGAGGCCGACTGAACTTCACCTCCCTTCAAGAAGCAGACAATGCCTCTGACATTCTCCTAGGTAGATTCTTGATCCAGTCTGCATCTGCTTTAATACTGTTTGATCCTGGGGCTACAAACTCATTCATATCCGAAGATTTTGCATTTAAAGTGGGAATACCTATGGTACCTCTAGAGTACCCTATGGCTATACAGACCCCAGGAGCTAAGCTGCCTGTATATTCAGCTTGTCGTCATATAACCTTCGAATTAGAAGGGGTAGAGTTCTTGGCTAACCTATTAGTCCTAGAACTGCAAGGCCTAGACATTATAATAGGAATGGATTGGTTATCTCAGCATAAAGGTCTAGTGGATTGTGAGAAGAAAACTCTAAGCCTTGTTAGTAACCAAGGGAAGGAAGTCCTATTCCATGCGGAAAGATCATCGGTCGAAAAACTGCAAGGATCAGTCCATGCACTTCAGGAAGTATGCTTGGATCAAGTGCCCACAGTACAGGAATACCCGGATGTATTCCCAGAAGAACTTCCAGGGATGCCACCTGACAGGGAGATAGAGTTTACCATTGAGCTTAAACCAGGAGCGGCACCTATAGCTAAGAGACCATATAGGATGCCGGTAACGGACTTAGAAGAGTTGAAAAAGCAGTTAGAGGAACTGGAGGGTAAAGGATTTATCCGACCCAGTGCTTCACCATGGGGAGCCCCAGTTTTGTTTGTAAGGAAGAAAGACGGAACTTTACGGATGTGTGTAGATTACCGAGCTTTGAATGAAGTCACTATTAAGAACAAGTATCCATTACCAAGAATTGATGACTTGTTCGACCAACTTCGAGGAGCCAAAGTATTTTCCAAGATAGATTTAAAATCTAGATGTCATCAGCTGAAGATCAAGAAGGAAGATATACCGAAGACTGCTTTCACTACAAGATACGGGCTATATGAATTCACAGTAGTGCCCTTTGGATTGACCAATGCTCCGGCAGCTTTCATGAATATCATGAACAGTACGTTTATGGATTATCTTGACAAGTTTGTCATAGTATTCATAGATGACATTCTGATATATTCCAAGAGTACGGAAGAACATGAGCAACATTTACACCTAGTCTTGGGAAGGCTACGAGAGAGGCAATTTTATGCCAAGTTTGACAAATGTGAATTTTGGATGTCAAGAATTTCATTTCTTGGACATGTGTTGACAGCAGAAGGAATTTCAGTGGATTCAGCTAAAATCTCCGCAATCAAGGAGTGGAAGCAACCTACCTCAGTTTCAGAGATTAGAAGTTTCTTGGGATTAGCAGGATATTATAGGAGATTCATTGAAGGATTTTCCCAAATAGCCAAACCTCTCACGAACCTGCTAAAGAAGGATGTTACTTTTGAATGGACCATCAAGTGTGAAGAAAGCTTTCAGAAGCTGAAGCAGAAATTGACAGCAACACCGGTCCTCACATTACCGGACAGCAAAGAAGATTTTGTAGTTTACTGTGATGCTTCAAAGCAAGGAATAGGCTGTGTGTTAATGCAGCAAGGTCGAGTAGTAGCTTATGCTTCACGTCAATGGAGACCACATGAGGAAAATTATCCGACTCATGATTTGGAGTTAGCAGCAGTGGTGCATGCTTTAAAGATATGGCGGCATTATCTCATTGGACATAAGTGTGAGATCTTTACAGATCATAAAAGCCTCAAGTATATCTTCACACAGACGGAGCTCAATATGCGTCAGCGCCGATGGCTCGAGCTGATCAAGGACTACGACCTCAGCATACTCTACCATCCAGGGAAAGCCAACGTAGTGGCAGATGCCTTGAGCAGGAAGGCTTATACCCTACAAGGAGCTACACCCAAAAACCCGTGCTTACGGCAGGAATTTCAGAATCTTGAAGTAACCATAGTGCCATCTGGGATGTTAGCTACATTGACTGTGGAGTCTCGACTCCAAAAGCAGATTAAGGATGCTCAGAAAGAAGATGAGGAGATACAGAAGATCAAGAGCCGCATCAGATCAGGAAAAACCCAGGATTTCATTGAAGATCATCAAGGAATTGTGTGGTATCGGGGAAGGATTTGTGTGCCCCGAAATACAGACCTTAAGGAATTAATTCTTTTCGAAGCCCATAAAACCCCATATTCACTACACCCTGGAAACACCAAGATGTACAAGGATCTGAAGACGCAATTCTGGTGGAATGGGATGAAGAGGAAAACTGTCCCCAAGGTACATTGGGCCATTCAAAGTCCTTAAGAGGAAAGGAGAGGTATCTTACAAACTGGATTTACCATCAAATCTTGGAGAAATTCATGACGTGGTTCATGTCTCGCAACTCCGTAAGTGCCTCAAGGAACCAACGGATCAGATAGAACACCAGGGAATTCCGCTTCAGAAGAATCTCACCTATCTCACTCAACCACTGCAAATACTGGCTAGTGATGAGCGTCAACTCAGAAGAAAGAAAATCAAGCTTTGCAAGGTTCAATGGGAAGATCACTCAAAGGAAGAAGCGACTTGGGAGAAAGAGGATGATCTGCGGCAGGCTTATCCCTACCTTTTCCCTTCTCTAGGTAAATCTAGGGGCGAGATTTCTTTAAGGAGGGTAGGCTTGTAACACCCTAGTTTTGGGGGTGAAAAGTTTTGCATAAAAACCCTGCATGCATGTATCTCTGTAGTAGTAGCCAGATCAGCTGAACTCTAATCTCTCCCAAACCCTAAAAATCTCCAAATCTATTCTCTAGATCCAGATCAAGATCTGACCATCCAGATTTAACCTACCAGTTACCCTGAAGATAAAAGTCTTCAGGAGCCAGATCAAATTCTGACCCTAACTCTCAGTACCTAAGCCTCTCTGTGTTTTCGAAAACAGGAAAATTCAGATTTACCCTAAGTACCCCAGTTTCCAGATAATTGAATTATCTTGATTTAACCTTACCCAGACTCAAGTAACCCCTGGAATATGTTCCTAGGTTCATCCTCAACTCACTTCAAAAAGTTGGGAGCCAGATTAATTCATCTAAACACTTTTCGCAGTTTAGTCCAAATTTTACTGCGAATAAGTCCTTTTCTGTTTACCTGGAAGCCTGAAAAGACTAAAATCTGCAAATCAATTCCAACTCCAGAATTTCTTCAGGGAACACCTCCCAAATGCTATTTGATACAAATTTCCCTTCTGTCCAGACTTCAAAATCTCTCTCCAATCACTAGAATTCGAGATCGACAAAATCCAGATTTAGTTTACCCTAATTTTACCCTATTTTCGAAAATAGGTGAAATCCCTCAAATCTTATCAAACTTTCTCCAAATTTGAGCTAAATGAGTATTAATAGAAATATTAATCTCAACCATGAAATCAAATCTCAAATTAAACCTCTCAAAGACCAGATTTGCAATCTAGTCCAAAGCCGAACCAAAAATCATCGCAAATCAGTCCCTGGTTCGACCAGGCTACTGTGCACGACCAGGGCGTTCGATCGACCACGAGCACAGGAATTTTGGTCGTCGCCGTTGCCGCTGCTGCAGCTCCATCGCCAGCGATCACCAGCGCTGCCACCTCCGCCATTGCTTCCTTGCCGCGTGTGTGCATTGTGTTCGCCACCGTGGAACAGCTTCACCTCGCCAGCATCGCCTTCGTTCTCCCGCGCGCGCGCCCGACAACGACAGCGCAGTTGCGCCACGTTGCAAGCATGCCCGAGGGATGCATCAATTCGCCGTTGCATCAGCCAGGACTGCGCGCCAGACTGTAAAAGCCGGCACGGCCGCTGGAGCGCGTCACCTTGCTGCTGTCCCACCCGGCCAGTCAATTCGCCGTCGATTCACAGCTCCAAGTCTCCAGGCACTTTCAACCGTTGCTGCTCACTTCGCCTATTTAAGCTTGCTCTGGCCATCTCCTTCAACCACACACACGCCAGAACCACAGAAGTCTCTAACCTTGTCATCCTCTTCGTCTTCTTCGGCGAGCTCGAGAAGAGGCTCACGGTGCCAGGCCACTCCACTGCACCGAACTCCAAATTGAAGCTACCAGTGAGTTACTCTCAACCACTTACCTGTGTAGTAGCAGCCAATTGAGTTCTATTGCACCTCATCGCCGGGAATTGTTGTTTTTCCCCGACAACTCCGGCGAGCAATTAATCCTTAACTAAGTCAAATTAGCTCTCGAGCCTGTAATCAAACATGATCAGTGGACTGTTTAGAACACATCTAAGCAACCAGAATCACCAATTTCGCTAAAATATGAAAAACCCCAAGTTTACACCTTGCATGCACACTGGAACTCGCCGTTAAGCTTCTGTGGTGATTTTCCAGTTAAATTGACTTCACACCTAGCTCTGTTATGCCCCTGAGACCATCCTCAAGCAAGGATTCGAGTTCGTTTGCCCTAGAACAGAAATGCCCAATTTTGGTGTCTTCTTCCCTAGCTCCGGTCGCCGGATTTTGTTCCCGGCCGTTTCAACCCCAACCACCTTGTCTAGTAGATGTGCCTCGACCCCATGAGTATTTTTGCCTTCTAGCTCGACACCTGGATCGGCCCAGATGAAGAGGTATTGCCATGCCAAAGTTTGGTCCAGAAACTGTTGAGAACAGCTCGGCCACCGTGTTCTTCTCCGGTTTTCATCACTTTCCGGCCATCCCCTGCCCTAGATCCTGTTGAGACATTTGTTCCTGTTACAAATGTCTAACCACCAGACAAAGTGGTGCATCATTTGGAGCCCTGAGTCAAAAGATATGGCTAACCCTAGTTTCTGGCCGTGTCAACCCTATGCCAGGCTAGGTCAGCCAGTGGCATTAGCCCTGTTCACCCACCTCTGGTCATGTAAAACAGAAATTACTTTGTCAAATAGCTGCCTCACAACCTTGTGCACCATATGCTTGAATCAAAACCTACTTTGGCCACTGGAAACTGTTCAAACCATGTCAATGCCATTCTAGAGCACTGTCAGCCTATGTCAGCCAGTGGCATTGAGCCTTTTCACCCACTTCCAGCCATGAACTTTGGAAATAACTTTGTCCCTTAGACTCCTGATGTTGTGATCTACACTTTTCTCTACTGTCACAACTTGAGTTGAGCCCTCTATCACCCATCGACCTTATGTCGATGCCTTGAACCGAATGCCAACCTAAAGACATTCGCTGTTTTTGGGCGAACCAGTCACCACCTTGATATTACCCTGATATTTTGGAACCTTGTAAACCTTAACAACTAATCTTAACCCTAGTTTCCGTAGTTTAACTCTAATCGCTTCCAAACCTTGTTCCCCCAGAGTACTTTCTCCTTGCATCTTTGCATGTAGTGAATTAGTAAGAATAGGATTGATTGTAATGCCTGTTTGCTTGTTTGATCTTGTTCAGAGCAAAAGTCTGGGGTTGAAGATCTTGTTGCTGAACCATCATCAACTGCTGATACTTACGACGCGGAAGGCAAGTCATACTTTGATCATATTGACCTATATTTTATGAATTGCTATGCTATTCCATGAGTAGATATCTCATTATTATTGCATGTGTTGAGATCAATGATATTATGGCAGTGATAGATTGAATACTTGAAGAATGTGAACTTGTTAAGATAGCAAGCCATGAACTATTAAAAGTATGTACATATACATTTATATTCATGAAATAGAATCCTCAGCCGTGACCAGTATTTTGGTGTGGAATGGTGGTAGCACTGAAGGTGCTTGGCTGCACTGGATGTACAGGCACTGAAGGTGCATGGTTTGTGGTATGATCTGGTCACTGGCATGTAAGGACTAGAACCTTGTGTTATGCGTCTAGTGGCATGAAAAACGTACCAACCACTTACCTGGTACGGGACAGGCGCAACCTAGTAGCTTTCTTAGTATTATCAGTTCCCTGCATGGCTTGTCGATCCGGTTTCTCGCGTGGAAACTGGTGGGACGCAGTTCGTCCATGAGTGATGTGAGATCAGAAAAATTATGAGAGGATAAGGTGTAAAGAACGAAGACGCCCTACGCCAAATTAAGTCGTGCGCGACTGTAATCAAAAGAGGTTATGTGTCCTGCGGGAACATAGACCCAGGCTAGGAAGTAAGGCAGTGGGGAGGACCCACAACGGTACTTGGGACGGTATTGTCCATTTACCGGGCAGGGATACTGTTAATACTAGACTGCAAAAACGTTGTGTGATCTCGGCCTTGTCACATGCGTATAAGTCGCATGGAGTTGGCCCGACTTGGAAGTCGAGTGAAAAAGTGGATTTAAAAAGAGGTACATCTCTGCAGAGTTTAAAAATGTATTCGAATACCTCGTGCTCCCGAGTTTTAGGAGTATGCCGCGGTGGATTAAATCCACGGGGTGTGACACAAGTAATGTTTTATAAACTAAAATTTGTTAGCTCAAGATTACCCAAGTGGCATGTGTTGTCATGATAAGGGGCGTTGCCATGGGCTGTCATGTGTTGACGTGTCGCGGTAATACCATAATCTAGCAAACATATGATAATTAAGAGGCATGTGGTTTATGCCCTAAGTTATGAAATACTGCTATGAGTATATGATTGAAAGACTTGAATAAGAGTAGTGTGATATGAGATTATATCGCCTTGGATATGGGATATATGTATCACCATGAATATGATTTATTTACTGCCATGGGTACGATCAAAAGTTGAGTAAAAATTGAGAAAGAATTGTATTTTGAGAAAAACCTTTCGCTCTTTCCCCAATAGCATAGGTTCATGTTATATATATATATATGTATCTCTACCTTCCCTATGACTTGCTGAGTACGTAAGTACTCACCCTTGCAACAACTCCTCAATAGATGGAGCGTTCTACGACCTTGGAGGATACCCTGAAGATGCTGCGGACCCAGGAGATGACGAGCAGTTTCCTCCGGAGCCCTGATGTGGTGCTGTCTTGCCGTCAACCTCTGTTTCCTGTGGTTTGCTATTGGGCCTAGGTTCTGCCGACTAGATGTGTTATTGTGTTAGACCCTTGTGCCTTGTAAGGCAGTGTACCCCGTTTTGTACTAAGGCCTGATGGCCATACAACTATGACTATTGTACTATTTTGCTGCTGCAATGTAATCCTGTGATTGACTCATCCTGGGAAGTCAAGTGGTTTATGGGACCAGCTGCACCGAGCTGGGCCCCTCACAGGTGATGTCACAGTCGTGGCAGATGCGACACTTGTCGATCCGGTTTCTCGCGTGGAAACTGGTGGGACGCAGTTCGTCCATGAGTGATGTGAGATCAGAAAAATTATGAGAGGATAAGGTGTAAAGAAGGAAGACGCCCTACGCCAGATTAAGTCGTGCGCGACTGTAATCAAAAGAGGCTATGTGTCCTGCGGGAACATAGACCCAAGCTAGGAAGTAAGGCAGTGGGGAGGACCCACAACGGTACTTGGGACTAGATTGTCCATTTACTGGGCACGGATACTGTTAATACTAGACTGCAAAACGTTGTGTGATCTCGACCTTGTCTCATGCGTATAAGTCGCATGGAGTTGGCCCGACTTGAAAGTCGAATGAAAAAGTGGATTTAAAAAGAGGTACACCTCTGCAGAGTTTAAAAATGTATTCGAATACTTCGTACTCCCGAGTTTTAGGAGTATGCCGCGGTGGATTAAATCCACGGGGTGTGACACATATTGTTTTATAAACTAAAATTTGTTAGCTCAAGATTACCCAAGTGGCATGTGTTGTCACGATAAGGGGCGTTACCGTGGACTGTCATGTGTTGACGTGTCGCGGTAATACCATAATATAGAAATCATATGATAACTAAGAGGCATGTGGATTTTTCCCTAAAGTATATGAGATACTAATATGAGTATAAGATTGAAAGGCTTGAATAAAAATAATGTGATATGAGGATATATCGCCTTGGATATTGGATATATGTATCACCATCAATATGATTTATTTACTGCCATGAGTATGATCAGAAGTTGAGTAAGAAATGAGAAAGAAATGTATTTTGAGAAACCCTTCACTCTTTCCCCAATAGCATAGGTTCATGTCATTTATATTATATGTATCTCTACCTTCCCTATGACTTGCTGAGTACGTAAGTACTCACCCTTGCAACAACTCATCAATAGATGGAGCGTTCTACGACCTTGGAGGATATCCTGAAGATGCTGCGGACCCAGGGCTGATGAGCAGTTTCCTCCGGAGCCCTGATCTGGTGCTGTCTTGCTGTCAACCTCCGTTTCTTGTGGATTGCTTTTGGGCCTAGCTTCCATCGACTAGATGTGTTATTTTGCTGTACCTTTGTGCCTTGTAAGGCACTGTATCCCGTATGGTACTAAGGCCTGATGGCCATACAATTATGACTACTGTAATATTTTGCTGCTTCAATGTATTCCTGTGTTGACTCATCCTGGGAAGTCAAGTGGTTTATGAGACCAGCTGCACCGAGCTGGGCTCCTCACAGGTGATGTCACAGTCGTGGCAGTCACGACAGGGCTTGACTTCGTCCATTATCGCTTTGAGTTGATCTTCACTCTTGAACTTAGCTTCTCCCACCGCTGGATTCAAATCTAAATTTGGGCCATGATGATGCCTTAATTTACACAAAATGGCTGAAGATACAGATCCAACGTTGGTCTTCAATGCTTCTTTTGGCCTATTTGTGTCCTCAGGAATATATTCGAGGAGTGATTCGGCTTGAGTAGCAACCAGCTTGCAAGATTCACTAAGGCTCAGACTCTCCTTTTGAGGATCAATAATGTCCGGCTTTAGTTTTTTGAAGGATTCTGACTGAATGTTGCTGCAAATTGAGATTGTCTCTTCTAGGGCTTTCTTTTCTTCATTGGCAAGTTCAGCAGCCTTCTTGAGTTCTTCACTAGTTGCATGCTGGCGTTCAATGGTCGCGCGGAGTTGTCCAATATGATCTTCCTTCTGGACACATTGTTGCTTGAAGTCACTCTTCTCTACGGACAGCCTCTTGATCTGTTTCTCTTGTACTACATGATGAAAGTAACACAATTACGAAAGTTCATGTAAAGAAATGACACTTTCTACTTATAGGTGAACTTACAAGTGGATTTTTCCCAGATTTCGTTAATTTCTTTCCTTACAAGTTGACAACGGCATCCTTCTGACTTTGTTGATCAGCCATGGTTTTCATTAATGCAGAGTTTTTCCTGCAAAAGATAGACATAAATGTAATCCTTGGAAGGAACTCAGGTTAGTACCAACAATGTTTCAACACTTACTACTTCAGATGGTTGATCTCCTCTTGTGCAACCTTGACTTGATCTGCTATAGTCACTTGGATGTGGTCGACACCTGAGTCAGGCCCTAAAACAAAGCAGAGTCTGCTATTTAAACCTGAAATTTCCTAAGGATTTTCATTAAAGGTAAAATTGTTTTCTTTACTAACCTCTAAGAATTTGCTGAGCGTTTTCTCTACAGGCTCGGGCTCATCAGCAACATGAACCTCGGGAAAAGTTCTTTCCTTGACCGAAGGGAGAATGGATGTTGTTCCTTGTAGCAATACTCCCATGGTCGAGTCAGATTGAATGTCTGCAATTATTTCTTCAACAATGGTCTGAGGATTTCCCTCAGTCATTGTGTTCATGTCTGCATCCTTTGTCACCTCCATTGCAGGTAAATTGCTTGGTATAGGTGGAGTCAGCAAAGTGATGGGCACAGGATTTTTGAAAAAGATTGCAAATTGCAAAAATATGAATCAAATCTTGTGAAAATCAAAAGTTAGAAGGCAAAGATGTCTTTACCTGATTCGAAGCCCCATCAAGCTTAGGGGGCTCGATGCTGAGCTTCTAGGCGACAAAAGTGAAGCCAGCAATTTCGTCGTGACATCATCAGAGCCTGTCCTTGTTTTCCTCTTCTTAAACAAGACAGTGGTCTCCTCTTCCTGCATATTCAAAAGATGATTCATATTTGCATTGATGTAAATTTTGCGAAGTAAGAAATTCTTACCGCAATAGTTCCTTCTACATTTGTAGGGGGAGTCACCATGTATGGGCTTGTTGAAACTATGGCCGCAGAGTTCTCCGCAATCATAGCTGTAGGAGTTCTGGCCTTAGTACTGGAAATCTCCCTCGTGACCGTGAGTTCTCCCATGATCACAGGATCCACCGCCGCAATAGCTGTCTTCGCTATTGAGGTAAGTATATTGGTAATGTTGGGGGGAGGATGGTACCTCTGGAATGGCTATCTCTAGAGGGTTTACCATTCTTCTCCTTCGATGGATCAGAGGAACTTCATCTTTCTCATCCTCTCTCCCCTCACCTTGTACGATTGAGAAGTGACTCCTATTCGTACATGGTATAATAGGGGGAAGAGAAGCCCCACCTGTACCACAACATTCTTTTCTTTGGTTTTCTTTGATTTTGATGAAGCACCCCTTATGGTCTTCGTTCTGGTCGCACTAGGGGTTGGCTCCTTCGTCTTCTTGGCTTTAGAAGAGATAATTTTTACTCTCTTCGATGAGGACCTCCCAGAAGGCCCAACATCATCAACAGGATGCTTCATCCTGATAACTTGCCCTTCCAACAGTTGTATCATTCAACAATTTGTTTTTTGATGATGCATATCAATAGACATACATGAACAAGCTATTCAAAAGAAGATTTCCCTTTTGACATTCTTGTTTTATGTCGGTGCCGCTGCATACCAGGCTCTGTAGTTGAGTTGAGCCAAGAGCTCCTTCCGTTGCTACGTTGTACGGCTTCAGAAGGTTGTTCGTCCTCCTATCAATCTCGGATGGGGACAAGGCTGTTTATCATGACAATCATTTAGTATAAACATCAGATTGTCGACAAATTCACATATTTTTCAAGAAGGCAAAGTTACCCTGGTTATAGTCCAAGGTGTTGTCCATCATAGAACACACCTCCTAGGCTAGATGTTCCCTCTTCTTTAGAGGACTCATCCTGTTCTTCACGAAGTCACGAATTATGTCTTGTGCAGTCAGTCCCTGCTGGACTAAGTGAAGAACCACCTGGGATTGCTTCTGTAAATCTTGGTTTAAAGTGGGAGCAGCATCCATTTCATTGCTCTTGACTGGTCACCGGTTCTCAAACCAGAGACTGCACTCCGCCAGCATGGCACAGTAAAACCATCATTGGTTCCATCCATGCACAGATTCACGCAGCAGGAAAGAAGGATAATCTTTCTTCTCCCTCAGTCGGAAATAAACACATCCTACTACGCTGGAACTCTTTGACCATGCTGAGAAGTAGAACAGTCAGAACAGATCTACGCACGGCAACACTCCAACAAATGCCTCGCACAAGTGTTGGAAGACAGCCAAGATGAGGATAGCATTGGGGTGGAGGTTTACCAGCTACAAATCGAAATGTGCAAGGATGTCTTGAAGAAACTTGCTTTCTGGCAAATGGAATCTACACCACCGAAAGTCTTCAAAAATCACTAGTTCGTTCTCCTGGACAAGTGGGATTTCTTCTCGTTTCCCCGCAGGCCGCCAGTTGATCAGCAGTTGAGAAGGGAGAATTTCCTCTTTCTCCAGTGCTGCCAAACTCTCATTGTCGCAATGGCTTGATCGGCTCTAGGACACCATCTCTATGAAGATCTTTGGAAAGATGAGGGTTTTTGGTGGCGATGAGAGCAATAGTGAACAACAAGGGTTTTTTACGACGGAGTCTCAGATGTAAAAGACAGTTCTTTTGAAAGCTTCCTCAGGAAGGCAACTCCTTTTATATGCCCGAGGACACTACCTGCTACATATATTATTTTAATATTTTCTCATAATGGGTTTTCACGGATTGAACCAGAAACCATATCGTTAACCCTAATAGAATTTAAAATAAAATGAATCTTTTTGGAAACTGAAAGGTCATTTTATTTCAAACTCGGGGGCTACAGTACATTATAATCATATTATAATGGTATTTTGTTGTTTTAGTGCTACTCTATGGTTTCAGGGTAATCCTAAGATATGAGTGCTACTCTGTGCTCTCAAAGCAATCCTATGACCTCAGTATAACCTATGGTCTCAATGCAAGATTTCAATACAAAGACCATGGTTAAAGTATCTTACCTGTGAATATTATGATTATAGAAGCATTTTTTGTAATCATTTTATTTATACAGAGATTTTCATCCTGGTTTTCCACACCAGTACAAAAATGCAGTCTACTAACCCCTGTCTTCTAACGGTTATTAGAGATTTGAAGAAAACCATTAACAAAGGTGCTTCACAGTCGCAAAAGGCATGTGGGAGGTATTTTTACTATCGGTTTCTATGAAAAGTACCATTAGAAGAAGCTGTGCGAGTATTTCTAACAGTAAAGAGTATATATACCGTTAGAAGAGGAACACAATTACTAATTATTTCTACCGTTAGAAAAAGTAGAATGATTTATTCTAGCGTTGCTGAACATATTTACCATTAGAAGAGATGAAGAAGTACTGACGGTAGTTTGTTGGGTACCGTTAGAATCGTTCGACTTCTAGAAATAGTTTTATTCTAATGAAAAAGAATATATATACTGTTAAAAGAGGAACACAATTACTAACGGTAGTATTTTGCTTACCGTAAGAAAAAGCAGAATGATTTACTAACAGTACTGCATATTTCTACCATTAGAAGAGATCACTAATTACTAATGGTAGTCTTTTCTGTTCCGTTAGAACTGTTCGACTTCTACAAATACCCAAGTATGTCTCTTCCATTCGAATAGTTCCTCGGGCGCGATTAGCCCTAACCCGTCATCTCCATGGACGGCCGCTGCACCTCCACTGATGACCGCCGAGGAACTTTGTTTCAGCCATGTACATGTACCTATTCTAACGGTGTATATGTGTATTTACTGATAGAAGAGATAGTACATATGCAATTACACACACATATTCTAATGGTGATTTCATGTATTTACCTTTATAAATTGGTCCAGTATAAGTAAAATCCCACTCGACCATTGCTGAGCTGTTGTTTTGTTCTGTTGCACTCTGTCTCCCTCTATTTGCGATGAGAGTTCCATGCTCGAGGCTACACAGCTAGAGTGATCAGGGCAAGCTGGAAGGAAGTTGATTGGACCCCTCTCTTTAATGTAAGCTTAATTGTCATCACTTATCTCTCTCTCCCTCTAGATCTCCCTCCCTCTCTACTTGCAAGCAAGCTGTATTGTGTAGTTCCAAGCTTGTAGCACTGATGAGGAACGGGGTCCTGTAACGCCCTGAGTTAGGGGTGAAAATTTCCTTTTTCATAAATAGCATGCATGCATGTATCTGTAGTAATAGCCAGATCAGTATCTTTCTCAAGCCCTAAAATCTCCAAAATCTATCCTGTGACCTCAAATCAAGATCAGATTGTTCAGATGTGATCTATTAGTTATCCTGAATCTAAAAGCCTTCAGAACCCAGATCCAATTCTATATCTAAATTCCAGATCTATCAACTTCTTCTGTTTTCGAAAACAGAAATACCTTATATTACCCAAATACCCTAAGTTTCAGAAATACAGATTCAATCAAAATCTTGACCAAGTTCAGACCAGATTATTCCTGGAATATGATCATGGGTATGTCAATACCTTAATATAAAAAGTTGACAGCCAGATTCTACCATCTAGATTCTTTTCACAAATTAGTCCAAGAGTTATCGCAAAATAGTCCTTATCTGATATTTGAAAACCCAAAAAGGCTAAAATCTCCAGATTAACTCCAAATTCAGAATTTCTTCGGCAAATCTTCTCAAAATGCTATTTACCACAAATCTCTCTTCTGTGCAGATATCAAAATCAAACCCTAAATGCCAGAATTCGAAATCGACAAAACTTAAATCTTATTTTACCCTAAATTACCCTATTTTCAATTTGTATCAAAAATTATTCAAATGTGTCAAATCTTATCAACTATCTTTGCCAAATATCCTGTTGAATATATCTGCCAGGTTAGTGAAAGAAAAGTCAGTTTAAACCATTCCAGAATTCCAGATTTACAATTCAGTCCAAAACTCAAAGAATTGAAAGTGCAATTCAGTCCAAATTTCGACCAGGCCAATTACTGTGCGCACGACCAGAAACCACCGTGCTTGTGCGCCGTGGTTGCTCGTCGCCGGTGAGGCTTCGCCGCGCTTGTGACCGTGCATGCCGGTGCGCACGTGTCATCGCTCCAGCTGGTGCCGTGGCAAGGCCGCTGCTACGTCGACGACCAGCGCTTGCTCCCGCGCGCGACCAGCAGCGACTTTGTCAGCAATCCATCGCCACGTCGCTTTGCCTCGCCAGTGTTGTCGCCACCGCTTGCTCCAGCTTTGCAAAGTCCCGATGAACGACAATGTGGACAGTTGCAGTCCTGTCGCCGTCGCATCACCGTTCTTCGCTGTGTCTTCGCCGCTGATGCTCAGCACGCAATCCATCTCATCCCCAGTTGCCAATTACTTCATTTTCTCCTCCTTGCAATCTTCGCCTGGCCTATTTAAGCGCTCCTGTGTGCAGCAGCTCCTCCACACTTCACCAGAAACCAGCCAAGTTCCAGAATTTGCTGTTTTCGTTTTCTTCTCCGGCGAGCCGTCGAGGAGGCTCACGGTGCCAGCTTCATCCGCTGCATCAGCCTTCAAATTAAAGCCATCAGTGAGTTCCCCTACTCATTCTCTCTGCGTAGTATCGTTTAATTGCTCCCCGGTGACCTCTAACGCCGGCGATCACCGGAAATTGCAGTTTGCCCTGTTTCTGTAATGTGGCTCAATCCAGTACAAATTAGCTTTCGATTCTGTAAACAAAATTGATGAGTGAACCAAATCAAGCAAGCCTGTGAAGTTAGATTTCGAAATTGAGCAAGAATCGAAGTTTTTCCCTAAGCCGAGCTTCACCAGAAACCGGCGATCGTCGCCAGGCTTCTCCGGTGATCCTCCGGTCAATTTGATGTTACCAGAAGCTTTCTTATACCTCCTAGATACTCTCCAAGCAAGGAATTAAGTTCTCTCGGCCTGTAGCAGAAACCCCCAATTGGCAGTGTTCTTCTCCGGCGCCGATCACCGGAAAAATTTTCCCAGCTGTTTCAGCCCTCGAAACTTTGTCTAGTATGTGTGCTTTGATCTCCTGAACACTTTTGTCTTCTAGCCCGACACCTAGATCGGCCTAGATTGGAAGATATAGCTTTGCCAAGTTTGTGTCCAGAACTGCTCCAGTGCAGCCAGTTCATCTCTGTTCATCATCAAATTTCTTGCTTTCCAGCCATTTCCTGCCCTAGGTCCTGTTGACTTAATTGTTTCTGTTACTCAAGCCTACCTCCCAGACAAAGTGGTGCATCATTTGGAGCTCCAGATCAAAAGTTATGCTAAGCCCTAGTTTTTGGCATTGTTAGCTCTATGCCAGAGCTTGTCAGCCAGTGGCATTGGCCTTGTTTACCCACTTCTGTTTGTGCAATTTGAAATCCACTTTGTCCACTGAATTTGTAGAGTTGTGATCTACATTTTCTTCTACTACCACAACTTGAGATAAGCACTCTAGCTTTTCTTAAAGCTATGTCCAAGCCTTGATCCGAATGTCGATCTGTTGACATTCGCTGTTTTGATTAAACCAGCCACAAAATTGTTATCCCTATTGCAATCCTGAAACCCTAAGATCATCTAATCACCATCCTTAGCCCAAACTCCTTGAAACCCTAGAATCTCGACTCAGTTTAGTTTGCAGTTATCTCCAGTTTAGTTCAATCATTCTTGTTGAGCATTTCTGCATATAAGTCATAAAACATTTTAAATATTATAAGTAATTATTGTGTGTTTGTTTGTCGTCGAGCAGATTCAGAAGCTGACTTTGAAGATTTTGCTGTTGACCCGTCATCGACTGCTGTATTTTACGACGCGGAAGGCAAGTCATATCCTTGGTCATCTTGAACCTATATTTTAAATGTTGCTATAATATAACCTTGAATATAGGAAATATTGCATGTGAAAGATTGAGAATGGTTGATTTATGAATTGGCAGTACTAGACTGGTTATCTGTGAAATGTGAAATAAACAAGTTTTGAGCCATGAACTATTATATGTATTTATATACTTATATTCAGGAAATAAAACCCCTAGCCGTGACCAGAAAAATGGTATGGATGGCTGTAGCACTGGAGGTGCTAGACTGCAAAGGAATGCAGGCACTGAAGGTGCAGGGTTGTGGATGGTCTGGTCACTGGCATATAAGGACTAGAACCTTGTGTTGTGCGTCTAGTGGCATGAACAACGTGCTAACCGCAAGCCTGGTATGGGACAGGCCTGAACAAGTAATTATGTGGATCGCACATGAAACCCCTGCATGAGATGTGTAGTGATGCACGATAAACACGGAGCACGGCTCCCACACATATCACTGAAGGTGATCAAGGACAGTGACCCAGTAATGGGAATAAGCAAAGGGGTGGAGGTTTGGATACAACCTGCCACAACTGTGCGTCGCTGAGAGCCACAGGGTCGGGGGTGAATTGTGAGTAAAACATAACAAAAGTTCTTGTTATTTCCACCTTGCCGCTCACAGTATGAAGTGAGTCAGGGGTCCAATCATTTTGTTATGATAGGAAAGGTTTGAAAGCGGAATATCTTGCGGGTAAATTGGTACCTCTCTGAAGAGTTAAAACGTATTCGAATACTCCGAGCTCCCGGGTTTATAGGAGTCTGCTGCGGTCGATTAAATCCACGGGGTGTGACACAAGTACTATTTTCTAAATAAAATATGTTTAAATCAAGATTACCCAAATGACATGTGTTGTCATGATAAGGAGTGCTGCCGTGGGCTGTCGTGTGTCGACGTGTCGCGGTAGTGCTATAATCTAGTGAACATGATTGATGATGTTATATTATAAAAAGTGCTGCCATAAGATGAGATGAGAAAGGAAAAGATTATTTTACAAATATCCATAATTCTTGACTAGTCTAGGTTCATATCATCACTACTATATGTATCTACTCTTACCTATGACTTGCTGAGTACGTAAGTGCTCACCCTTGCAACATTCAACTCAATAGATGGAGCCTACTTTGATCAAGATGATGGCACGGAGTACTACATGTATCCAGAAGGAGGAGAATCAGGTCCGCCAGAACCCTGAAGTGTGTTGTTCTGCCGTCAACTTCTTTTGTGGGAGGGTCACCTATCTTCTGCTGTGTAGTTAAATATTTTGCTAAACCCTGAATGCCCTGTAGGCATTGTAATCCTCTTTATGTAATATTAAGGCCAGCAGGCCACACTGCTTAATATTTTGTGAGTACTCTGTTGCAATGTAATATACTGCTGTGTTTGACTCATCCTGGGAAGTCAAAGGTTTGTGGTTTGAGACTAGCTGCAGCGAGCTAGGTCTCTACAGGAGTAGTCGTTGTCCCAGTTTCGGGGCGCGACAGGTCCCGATCTTCCGACAGGTAGGGGATAGTTCGATTAGGGGAGAATCGATGTTGATGACCCGACTTTTGATCAGAACCGATCTAGGCCTGCAATCGTTACACCACTGCTCCGTTCGTTATCAACCGTACCGAGGCCCGGTTGACCTAGCCACGAAAGCCTGTTCCTGCAAGCGAATCGAAGAACACGTGCAAGAACACAGAAGAAGCAATCTCGAATTGCAAGTATGTATTAAGATCACGAAGTGTTGGGGTTCCACAAACCGAAAGACGGCGAATTGCGAAAGCAGAAAAATTCTAAGCAAAACCCAAGTCTAACAATGACAGCTATGAGGTTTTAATATGCGAGAGGGGTGGCGTCTAGGGTTTGGGGCGCACCCCCCCACGCGGGATACAGGGGCCGAGGACCAATAGACAGGTGACGCAGCACCGCAAGGCCCAACAGAATCTGGTCTCCACTTGTTTCGATGATTGTGGTTGACTCAGAAGGATTTTGGACGTGGGACCAGATCCGTTAGAAAGATCTCATCGAGGGCTTCTCCATAATGTACTTGAACGCCCCAAACGAAGTTAGTATGCATCTGCTACGCCCATTTGAAGACAGGCTGCTCCGCCGTGGCCGACCCGGACTCCAGCTCGCGGTAGACTTGATTCCCGACCCGTCTTGGCGCAAAGTGACACCCTCCCTGATCAACACCATGATTCCTGAGCACAAGCACAATATTATTAGGTAGTAACTCGCTCTTGTAAATATTCTCTCGTGTACTAAGAAACGAGCTCACCTGGTGATTTAGTTGACGTGCATGTGCCCTTGTTATTGGTCCTTGCACAACGGGTGTTGGAAGAATGGACGCATCGTTAGGGGTGATGTCCTCATGAAGCTCCAAGCTTGGCAGCTAGCTAGCTAGCTGGAAATGCCTCATGTTTTAGGAGCTCACTAGCTTGTATTGTGTAGTTAGGTTAATTACTGTTAATTTTGTCAGGCTAGGATTTAACATATCAGTTGTAAGATGCTGTACATGTACATATACATAGCTTAATTGGGTAGGTTTCATGCATGCCTGACTCGTTAAATTTTGTTAATTGTAGATGGACAGGAAATATTAGATGTATGGAATAAAATGTACTACTCTTGAATATTTGGATGGTGCGAATGGGTTTATTAAATTTGCTGAGCAACAAAAGGCGAGGAAGGGGGAGAAAGATATGCTTTGTCCTTGTACAGATTGTATGAACTTGAAGAGGTTTAGTAACTCTGATCAAATTAAGAGTCATTTGATTCTTCATGGTTTTAATGCACGATACACCTGTTGAATATGGCATGGCGAAGATCTTGAGGAAACAAGCACCGCTACCAATCAGCAGGACTTGGATGTGGATTGCAATACTATCGATGATCATCCGAATTTTGATAATGTTCATTCCAATGTGCACCTAGATTATGATGACAATCTAGATGAGATGTTATGTGATGTAGAGGAAGATTATAGCAGAAACAACTTCTGTGAATTTGAGAAACTTTTTGCTGACTTTGAGAAGCCTCTGTTCCCTGGATGTGCAAAATTTACAAAGCTATCTTCTGTGCTGTGATTATATAACTTGAAGGTAGGCAACGGTTGGAGCGATAAGAGTTTCATGGCACTATTAGATCTTCTAGCGGACATGCTTCCAGAGGGAATGAGTTGCCAAGATCTACTTACCAAGCCAAAAAACTATTGTGTCCATTGGGAATGGAAATCGAAAGAATACACGCATGCCCAAATGATTGTGTGTTGTACCAGAACGAGTACTTCAATTTGCATGTTTGTCCAAGATGCGGCGCATCGAGGTATATGTGTAGGGACCGGATTGACAGTGAACATCACGAGGTAAAGAAAGGACCTCCGGCCAAAACTATGTGGTACCTGCCTGTGATATCTAGATTGAAACGACTGTTTGCAAATCCGAAAGTCATGAAGTACTTGTGTTGGCATGCTGAAGGCTCGAAACAAGACGGAAAACTGAGACACCTAGCTAATTCTATTCAATGGAGAAACATCAACAGAACATTTGATGAGTTCGGCAGTGAAGTTAGAAATATATGGTTCGGGCTGAGTACAGATGGTATGAACCCACACGGTAATATGAGCAGTCAGCATAGCACTTGGCTGGTTCTTTTATGCATCTACAAGCTTCCTCCTTGGTTATGCATGAAGCGCAAGTACATCATGATGTCGTTACTAATCTCAGAACCCAGACAACCCGGAAATGATATTGACGTGTTTCTAGCACCTTTAATCGAGGACTTACAGAAATTGTGGAGCGAGGGGGTGTAGGTGTGGGATGCATACAAGAATGAGAATTTCATCTTGCGAGCCTTGATATTTTGCACCATAAATGGTTTCCCGACCTACGGAAATTTGTCGGGGTATAGTACAAAAGGAGCCAAGGCTTGCCCTATTTGCCTAGATGAAACTGAGAGCATGTGGTTGCGAAACTGCCGGAAAATAGTGTACATGGGTCACCGCAGGTTTCTTCCGTTGCATCACGCCTATCGTAAGAAGAGGAAATCATTTAACGGGAAGCCTGAGAAGGGATCAGCCCTAGTGTTTCTAACTAGTAAGGAGATTTACTCGTGCGTGAAGGACATCAAAGCTGAGTTCTTTAAGTGTTGTAAACCTCGAGAAAAAAATGCTTCGAAGAAGAGATCAATTCTTTGGGATCTACCATACTAGGAGCACTTACAAGTTCGGCATTGCATTCACGTCATGCATGTAGAGAAAAATGTCTGTGACAGTTTGATTGGTTTGTTGTTGAACATTCCAGGAAAGACAAAGGATGGTGTCAAAGTTCGTCGTGACATGGTGGAAATGGGGATAAGGACTGAGCTTGCACCTTTGGAGAAGAAAAAGTGTACATACCTCCCCCCGGCCTGCTATACTTTGTCCAAAAGCGAAAAAACAGAACTCTGTTGGTGTCTGCATGGTGTTAAAGTTCCATGTGGGTATTCCGCGAACTTAGAAAAAACTTGTGTCCATGAAGGACCTGAAACTGGTTGGCATGAAGTCTCACGACTGTCATGTGCTGATGTCACAAATGCTTCCAATTGCTATCATAGGTATTCTCACAGTTAAAGTCAGAGAGAAAATCACAAAGCTATGTTATTTTTTCAACGCAATATCTTGCAAGGTAAGTACGTGCACTCCTACTATAAGTTAATTAGCTCCATTTGTGGAGCTTAATTAGAAGATTTTTCTGATATGAATGTTTGGCACAATTGTGTCCTCACAGGTAATTGATCCGGATGGATTGGACGCTTTATAATGTGACGTGGTTACAACTCTTTGTCAGCTTGAGATGTATTTCCCTCCATCCTTTTTTGATGTTATGGTCCATCTGATTGTTCACCTTATCAGAGAAATTAAGTTTTGTGGACCTGTGTGCCTGCGCTATATGTATCCATTTGAGAGATTTATGGGTGTATTGAAGGGATACGTAAGGACTCATCGTCGGCCTGAGGGGAGTATCATGGAAGGTTATGCCGCCGAGGAGGTGATTGAATTTTGCACAGAATATATGACCGGGATTGACCCAATTGGTGCTCCTAAGTCCCAACACGAGGGCAGGCTTTAGGGCATCGGAACAATTGGATTAAAAGCTATCGTCCCCGCCTGTGATGTGTACGCAAAATCACATTTTTGGGTCTTACAAAACATGACGGAGGTCGAGCCATACATACACGAGCACAAGGCAATGTTACGGTCACAGAATCCTTTGAAGCTAGAGATTTGGGTCACTAGAGAACATAACAAGAAGTTTGTTGGGTGGATCAAAGAAAGAGTCATGCGAGCTGCCGAGGGCTCCATAAATGAAACTGTGACATGGTTGGCTAGAGGCCCAAGATTCACTGCAGGGACTTGGCAGGGGTACGACATCAACGAGTATTCATTTTACACAAGAGCTCAGGACGCTAAGAGCAGTACGCAATGTAGTGGAGTGACACTGTTTGCTATTTGCGAGGATGCCAGGGCAGTAAGGGCGTTAAACTCATATTACGGTGTTATTGACGAAATATGGGAGTTCGATTATGGATTATTTAAGATTCCCTTGTTACGATGCCAATGGGTTGAAATCCCTCGAGGTGTTAAAGTTGACAATTACGGGTTTACTCTCGTCGATCTCGATACAGTTGGACACCAAGACGATCCATTCATAGTTGCAAAGCAAGCCACACAGGTATTCTACATCGTTGACCCGGCCAATCCAAAGTTGCACGTTGTCATCCACAGCAAGAGACGTATTGTTGGGGTCGAAGACGTTGTTGACGAAGAGGAGTATAACCAGTTCGATGAAATACCTTCATTTTGAGAGGACATTCAATCTATCCCTACTGAAGATATCGACAAAACAATGTACTTGCGAGATGATCACAAAGAAGATTATGGGTTGAAAACCATTGATGACTATTTTCTAATTGAAAGAAAAATGCCAGGCAAACAGCTCACAAGTTGTGAATCAAGGTGAGGAACTTATCATTAATACATCAGGCAATACATTTTTGCTTAGAACTTAATGATAAGCTAGTTCACAGCATTAATATACCTCAATTTTAGTCCACCGCATGAGTTCTAACATGTATGATACCCTTATATTCTAAGAACTTAATTCTTCCCTTCAAATTTTCTTGCGAAAATCACATTGCAGCCTTTTGCTTCTTCAACATGCCTAGAACATCATTTTCCAATGCACTGCGCACGTCAAAAATTAAGCTCTGGAAAAAATTTACTTGTTCTAATGGTATTTTGTGTTCATATCGTTAGAAAAAGTGAGAAACTATGACGGAATTTTCTCAAACTACCGTGAGAAAAGTGCACATACATGGTCTGATGGTATTATTGGTCTTTACCATTAGAAAAAAAAATTAGTCTGATGGTATTTCTTGTTTGTACCATTAGAAAAGGCCCTCACTACTTTATTAAACTTCACCCGAGAGTTTCCCTCCAGTCGAACCACTCCAACTTATAGCACTATGTCTCTTCGAGTGTGAAAACCCCTACCCTCGCCGGCAACCACTTCCTCACTGCTGCATCACGATCGCCCCCTGGATTACGGTTACCCACTGCAGCCAGTCCTTATTTTTGTTCTTCGCCGACCGCCGCTCCGTTCTCCATCGCCACAAATTATTGCCGTAAAATACCCTAGTTCGTCGTTCTTTTTCCAGCATCTTCCTTATTTGATCTTTGTATTTTTTACACTATGGTTCGCTATTTTTCTCCGCTCATCTTTCGGATTTAAACTAGGGTTTAGATAATATGTTCCAATGATGTAATGAACCTATTTGGAGATTTGAAATTATCTATACTGCTGTATGTGTGATCAATTGTACCCAATTGCCATATAATGTACTTTATATGTTGGAGGTGTTCATAAACATCTTCTATCGGTATTTCATGTCTTTGCCGATAGAAAAAATTGTTATCTTCTATTGGTAGCTAATGTGTTTACCGATAGAAAAAATTACTAAACACTTCAAGAGTTTTTGGCCTTTTAGTACTATTTTCTTCTAACATCCCTTTAGCAACCCTAATTAGTCTCCAATCCTCAACTGAGTTATGCAACTCCAAGAAGAATTAATTGCCATATGTTGCCTGATGAAAATGTATAGATGAAAATGCTTAGAAATATGTTCTAATGGTAGTCCATGTTTGTACCGTTAGAAGAAAGCTTATCTTCTATTGGTAGTTGATGTGTTTACCGATAGAACAAATATTTAAAATAGGTCTTTTTGCTTTGTAATACTGTCTGCTTTATGTTTCCATTAAATTTTTGATGGTTTGTTGATCGAATTTTAGGGAAAGCCATGTCGTCGTCTTCATCGGATGATAGTAGTGCTTCAACGAGGGGCAACGTAACTGAAGATGCTGGTTCATCCCAGCGCAAGAGGGTGGGGCGAGGCGCGATGATGTTGGGCCATTTGGCAAAATGCACCGACCTTTCTTGTGAGTTCAACCAATTTGGGATGCCGATCGGAAAGAATGCTGGGAAGTACGTGGCCTATGTTGGGCTATTGGTGAAAGAAAGGGTGAAGATCACCGTCCAGAGCTGGAAGGACGTGATGGTGGATGAGAGGGATAGGTTGTGGGAGGAACTGAAGGTAAAATTAATCGAAATCGTTGAACTTTTTCGTAATCATGTTCCCTTGGCTTATCCTAAAGTTTAACTAACTCATGTTTGTATGCATTGTTTGAAAATAGGCTAAGTGGAACATCCCCGACGATGGACCTAAGACGGCTTGCTTGAAGGACATGAATGGAACATGGAAAACCTTTAAGAGCTGGCTCATCAGTATCTTCCTCGCTGCAGGGAAATCTCCTTGCGAGAAGTACCCCTTCATATAGGAGGAGGTATGGGAGGAATTCACCAAGTAGAAGGGGACCGACGAGTTCAAGGCCCTTAGCGAGAAGAATAAGGCGATCCAGAAGAGGAACGACCACCCACACCGTCTCGGCTCCCGGGGCTATGCGGGGAAGGACGAGAAGTGGAGGAAGGAAGACGAGCAAAAATCTCTCATCGATTCCCCTGAGTTGCTGCTCTCCGAGATCCGGGATGCGAGGTGCAAGCAGTGATGGAGGGAGAGAAGGTCCGTGTCATCCACGGAGTCTGTGGAGTTCCCAAACCCTAGGGACGCCAAGGTTGTGAAGCGAATGGTAAGTTGGCTAACCTCGTAAACTATGTGTGCACAAGTGTATATATGTATTTGTCTCACAATGTAGCTTTAAATGTAATAGATCTCTTTTGAGAAGGAGGCAATGGAGAGATTGTTTACCCCACAGAGGGAGAACGACATCCTCACCCGGGCTTTAGGAAATAAGGAGCATCCCGGGCGGGCACGGACGATGGGAGTCATCGTGTCGTGGAAGGCCGTTTCACAGATCTGGCTCCACCGAGGAAGAAGGCCCGCTCTTGGAAGGAGAAGGAAGCGGAGCTCTCCTAGAAGATACGGGCTGAGGTACGGGCTGAGGTGCAGGCTGAGGTCGAGTCCACGTTAGCACATATGAGGGAAGAGTTTGCACAGCTGAAACATGCATTGATGGCCAAGAGTGCAGATGCAGATCCCGAGGGAGACGGTACCCCACGGGTCGGATGAGCAGTTGCTCATCGGAGGTCCTCGTGGATCCAGTGGATCTGCTTGAGGTATTTCAAGCCTTCAGTTGTGCACTTAAGTTGATGCCACTCCCGTTCTGTTAGAGTTGTTTCGCTAACTTGTTTTAATTGTTACAAATTTGCAGAAGCCGGAGAGCTGCAACCTAGTAACTCACCTGGGCGACCGGCAGGCAGTGGTTGCCCAGGTTCATATATCCATCTAGAGAGGATGCCCAGATCCACTGCATACCTCTGGTGGACATGGCCATGCCAGGCTACAACGCTTCTCCATTTCCAGTCCCAACGGAGGAAATGCAGACACTTGCTAAGGCAGTGGGCTCCTACGTACAGTGGCCCAAGAAGTGTGTTGTTATACAGCAGGTAAATCCTACACATTTTAGATTACATCCTACTTAGTACACTCAACTTGCAAAATCTAACATACGAGTTCATTAGTTGAAGTGGCCTGCCGGGGTACTACCAGGGGACTGCGTCCCGAGTGAAGGGCATGAGGGATCTCCTACGGACCTGAACACAACAAAGATGGCCTCAACCCCAGCCAGAGGATCCATGCCGCCCAGCAAATCCCCTACACCTCCGAAGAAAGCCGCCATCACCCCACCCTTGCCTTCGAAGGTACGCGCTCAATCACCGGCAAAAGGCAAGGGCAAAGGCAAGGGCAAGGGCAAGGGCAAAGGGCGAAAGGGACAGCTGGAGAGGTTCTGGAATGGGTTCCCACTCGTGTCAGAGGCAGCTTTGCGCAAATTGGATCGATCAACCAAAGACCTCCACGAGTGGTACCTGCACCGAGCTCGGCGCAACTTGAACTTCTTAGTCCCCTTCAGGCCTGGGCAGTTCCACCGTGTGCCTGGGAGCATATCCGTGGCACACGAGGATTTGTTCGATCTCTTCAACTGATGGGAGCTCGATATGTCCATCATAAGGACTGGAGTCCTGTGAGTTTGCTGATGCTATATATTGTTGTAGTTCATTTAAAATGTAGTAACTTTCTGTGCAATACAAATGCCGTCCTTTGCATGCAGGTGCATGTACGGGCTAGCATCGGAGGTTGCGTGTGACAAGGTGGGTTTCCTTGACCAAGAGAAAATAAGTCTCACGAAGCTAGAGCAAGACACCGCGCATGCTGAGCACTACATATCCAGGGCGCTGATGGCGCAGCAAGACAAGGAGTTCATTTCATACTAATTTTAGCTCAATCTTGTATGTTACACCTGAGATATACTTTGACCTAGCGATTCTCTTTTTCGTACAATGTAGGGGCCACTAGTTTCTCCTCGTGATCTGTCTGTGGAGGAACAAGGTGTACTACCTCGATTCGATGCGCGACAGTTACCGAACGAATATGTCGTTGTCAAGGGGAATATGGACGCGTAAGTAGCTTGTTTGATTTAAATTTTGACCTCACTAGCTAATGATAACACATTAACCGGCAATGCTTACTAAAATGCAGGGCTTTCGAGAAATATGTGTCCACTGGAGGGAGGCATGCCACACCGTAGGGCTCCCAAATTTCTTGGAAAAAATATGAGGTACTCACGAGTCTTTTAGTTTATGTTTAATTAGTTTATGGAAAGAATAGCTAACATGTCTTCGCATGTGCAATTATCTCAGTACCATCAGCAGCCAGACTCGTGGGAATGCAGGTTTTATGTGCTGCGCTACATGTGCGACCTAGTGCAGACAAAGTTTGCCCAATTCCCCCAGGTAAGCATCTTAGCTAACTCAAATTTGAAAATTGGGTGTCACGTTCAAAACTAGGAAGTTAATTACTCAGTATTCACACATGCTTGCAGATTTCCATGTCCAAAGACAAATACGACAATGCAAAGATTAGAGAGCTCCGAGAAATCAGGGCACAATATGTTATGGACGAAGTTGCGCCCAACCAACCGCCATGACAAGCTTTCTGCTTACTTGTTGTAATTTTTCTCTTTTTCGTGTACTCTCTGTGCATAGATTGTTTATAGTCTCATTGGTTAGTATTTTGTATGCAATAACTGTGAATAACTGTCCATATTGATTAGTATTTGTATTGGTTCGTATATATGTGAATAAATGTGAATCTGTCTAGTGTGTCAATCTGTTCAATGTATATAAATGTGAATGTACCCTTTTTTGCATTTGTACTGTATTATGTATCCAGCCTTTTCTAACGACAAAATAGCAAATAGAGTTAGAAAACAACAACATTTTCTGATGGTAAACTACTAAACAACCATGAGAATATAATTTTTTTATAACGGTATACCCTTAATTACCTATTAGAAGAGTGTAACTTTTCTGACGGTAAACTACTAAACAACCGTGAGAATACTATTTTTTTTTAATGGTATACTCTAAATTAACCGTGAGAATACTATTTGTTTTTCCAAAGGTATACACTATCGACTATTCGGACTCGGGGTCCTTAGTCGAACTTATGCAGAATTTGTGAGTTATGAGAGCTTTCAGGGTGTCCCTCTGGGAAGGGATGATGAGCAATGTCGGTTGGAACACAGAAAGGTTTAAACAGGTTCGGGCCCTCAATGGTGGGAGTAATAGCCCTACGTCCTGTTGTGATTTCACTATGTATGGGAAAAAGGTTACAAAGTTGTGGAAAAGATCATCACAGGCGAAGATCTTTTCCGTGTGATTATCTAGAAAATGACCAAACTAGCCTATGAAAGCTTGCTGTTGTCGATCTGTGGGATCTATTGAATCTGTTTCAGTTGTCCTCGTCTGGTGCATTTTCTCACCCTTTTATACTGGTCGAAAGGGAGCCAATGCACAACGGTTTTGAACGGTTGCTTGTGTGCAGTTTTGGCAACTGCACTTAACTTCCACACAGGCTTAACACGTGCAATTAAGGGATAACCACACATATTAACCTCCTGGCAGTTATCTTCATACATGGAAGAATCTCCGGGATCCTCGGGACATGCTTGTTGTAGAACTTAAGCAAACCCGAGTCGTCTTGGTCGAGAGTAGACAATGTGCTTCTGACCGCACACTGCCTTCCTAACCGCGCACTGTCTGCGACCTTCTGTCCGCGCATCGCCTACGGGCTCCTGACCGTGCACTATCTACGGCCTCATGATCGCGCAAAGCCTGCAACCATGTGTCCACACTTCTCAGGCCATCTAAAATCATAGCGACGGACACGTGCCTGGTTCAAATATGTCTTAAACTAGATATGCATTTACTCCGAACTAGCTCGGGTAACAATCCTTGTCAGCTAGCCCCCAAATTTGAAGAAAAATGAAAAGACATCTTCAAATTTAAATCTTACATCAGATAAGTGACCCGACGCTTCAACTTCTCCACTTAGTGGCATCCTAAGTGTGGCGGTTTATTTCCCGAGATGGGCTCTGGGTTGTATTTGACAGGTAATGATGGCGCCGCGGAATTTGTCTTTTAACCCGAGATAAAACTGTAAATGTTTTAAGAACTCGAGGCATTCGAAAAACGAACTGTCACCCCTGGGGGCTATAAATACCAAAGCCTCTAAGCCCTAAAACTTCACAAGTTTTCTCCCGGCTAAATCTTTTCCAAAGCTACCTTTCCCTCTCTTCTGTTTCCACCTGAATGGCAGATCAAAACATCATTGAGATTGAAAGTGATGAAGAGGAAGAGGCACTTGAATTCAGCCAGGAGTTCCAGAAGGTAAGTCTTCTCTGGATGCCCTGGTTCAAGTTTTCCATCTTATGTTCTAATCATTTCCAAAATACTTTTCGGAAATTAACAGATGACCGAAGATCTGGTTCCTCCAGGGAAGAAACCCAAGGTTGACGTGGGATCTTCTAGCGACACAATGGTTAGGGATGCATCATTGCTCTCTCTTCCTTTGGCCCCTGTAGTCCTTCCTGTCTATGCAACTCGACGGGTCGAACCTTCATCTCCACCTTTGGAGGTCCATAATAATCCTTCAAAGCCTTCTCCTTCTTCTGATCAGCTTTCTCCATTGCGATCAAGCAATCCCCGTCTTTTGACTAGTTATCAATTTTTTGGTTGGAAGGCTGTACTTCCGCGACCAGATGATCCTCAGCTTTTGTTGGGGAAGCAATCTTCTCGTGGGAAAGTTGCACTCCCATGACCTGATAGTTCCCGACTTTTGTCGGGTGATTTACTTTCTGGGGGAAATACTTCATCCTCTCACTTGCAAGGATTGGTAATTATTTTCATCTCTTCTGCTGGTCGTTTTAACTTGTAAAACTAACACATGTACGTGCAGGAGATGAAAATCTCTGGAGCCCCCCAACGACTAGCCTGCTGAGATCCAACCTCTTTCCTTTGAGCAAACTCTCCAGAAGGAGAAAGAGGTTCTGGAGAAGAAGACCGAGGAGATGTCTTTGGCCATTCTGCACATGGCAGAATGTTTTGACAGATCCCACGAAGATGTGCACCAATTCCGCTTGGAGAGGGACTATGCTCGGCAACAGCGAGAACTCTCCGATTCGATCAGGAATGGTAGTGCTTCTCTGATCCGAGATGATGTAGATAGGCTTAGAGTAGTTGCTAGTTCTCTTGGGGCGGTCAGTGTAGATCCTACTGACGGCAATATGTCGTTAGGAGAACTTTGTAAACTTCTCTCGGATTAGGTCGATGCTCTGGTCGCCTGTATCCCATTTGTATGCAAGGATTGTTAGAAATAAAGATTTCTTTTACCTTACATAACTTCCCTTCTTGAGAATAATTACGCAAGAGTTAATTTGAATTAAAACTCTTTATAATCTCTGTGCGAAAATATGGTCACAATGAATACCTTCATGACCAAACATACACAGGTAAATCCGAAGTAACAAGTCTTTTCGATCAAAAATGCCTTAATGTGTTATACCGCGACCAGTACTAGTTCTGCGATCAGAACTGAAATTGCGATCAAAACTGACATCGTGATCAAAACTGAAGTCACGACAACATAACCGTCTATATTGCGATTACCTACTTGCAGTGATCAGAGAATGGCATTGTGATCAACATGCAAATTTTGAAGCGATCACAGAAACGCATCGTGATCAATACATACAAATTAACTTACAAAAACATGAAGGATAACTTCCTCCGAAAATCATTGCAAAATTTTCATGTTCTTATGTGCACCCTAGCCCCCGAATTTGAAACGGAAATTAATAAAAATATATTTCGTTTCGGATTTACTGCAGGGAGTGCATAACTGGTTTCTAGAGAGAAGGCACCCATTATGGGAAATGAATAAAGTATTCAACAAAGGGTTGCCTCGGGCCTATAAAAGGAGAAGGTAGCTTCCTGAGGAAGCCACACAACCAGAAACCCTTCACACAAAACCCTCATTCCTCATTCTCCATCGCCTCCAAAGTCACCACCTTTCCTCTGAATCTTTCGAAAGCAATGGCCTCCTGGAGCCGATCCATCCACCATACCGAAGAAAGTTTAGTGGCCCTTGAGAAGGAAGAGATTCTTCCTCCGTGGCTGCTGATCAACTGGCGGCCCACGGAGAAAGATCAAGAAACCCCAATCGTCCAAGAGAGCGAGTTGGTGGTTTTTTAGGAGTACCTGCGTTGCGGGTTCCGATTCCCTGAGAGCCAATTCTTGAAGGGAATCTTGGAGCATTATGGGTTGGAGTTGGTGAATCTCCACCCAAATGCTGTTCTTATCTGGGCGATCTTTCAGCATTTGTGCGAAACCTTCGTCGAAGTGCTCCCAAGTGTGGAGCTCTTCCGACGCTTCTACTACTCGGCATGGTCGAAGAGCGCCAATGCCGCCGGGTGCATCTACTTCCGGATAAGGGAGAAGAAAGAGTATCCCTTCCCACCCCTCCGAGATTCAGTACACGGGTGGTACCAGAAGTGGTTCTACTGCACCCCTCCGTCGGAGAGCGGGTTGTGGTTTGAGAACTCCCGACCGGAGAAGTCCAGTGAGTTGGACTCCCTTCCTGCTCTGAGATTAGAGCAGAAGAAGCAGGCCCAAGTTATTCTTCACTTAGTCCAGCAAGGACTAACTGCGCGCAACATCATCTGTGACTTTGTGAAGAACCGGGTGAGCCCCCTGCGCGAAAGAGCTCATCCGGCTTGGGAAATCCAATCCATGGCGGATAGCACCTTGGACTATAATAACGGTATGTCTTCCAGTCAACAAAACATACATTTTTCTGAAAAATGTCATATTTGCTAACATGCTTGTTTGCGACGCAACCCTGCCTTTGTCCGAGATTGAAAAATGGACAAATTACCTCCTCAAGGCGTACAGCGCTGCTGTGGAGAGAACCGGGGCATCGCCTCACCCCTAGAGCCTAATCAATGCCAGCGACGATCTAGAACAGGAGCGTCGAAAGGTATGGCCTTTCTCAACAGGCTCTGTTATAAACCATTCGCTTATCCTGTATTAACAAGAACATTTGGAATGACATAGCTTCTGGGGAAGTTCGCCAAGGTGACGCGTCCAAGCGAGGACGTTGGTCTCTTGGGGAGACCGGCTACGAAGAGGGTGAAGAGGATCTCTTGAAAGCACACGGCGAAGGATCCTGCTCCCAAGAAGTCCAAGAAGATTCTGGGAGAGGCCTCTTCGCAAAAGACCCCCCTTACCTCGAAAAGGACTGCGGTAAGATATTCAGTGTCTCCCGTAACCCCAAGTATGAGTGGAAATTATTTCTTCATCGTACAGGGTGAAGGGAGTGAGGACGAGGAGGACAACATCCCTCTGATTCGCCGCAAGAGGAAGGCGATCGCTCCTCAAACTAGCGAGGTCCTGTCCCTAACCACAGGGACGGAGATGACTGCAATGGGCCCTACGACCACTAATAATCCTGTGGTTGCGGGTGAAACCCCTGTGCCTGAAGCCCAGGAAGCTTCAGTATCTGCAACACCTCCCCTTCTGACAGAAGGGGCGATTGTGGTAAGATTTCTTACAATCCTAAATATTCGCATTCATCTGTATACATCCATTAAGTTATGCTCGAACAGGAAGAAGAAGACATCCCCCTTATCCGATGCGAAAGTGACTCCTGCCAGTCCTGGGACGGCGAGAACTCCACTCCTGCCGACAGGAGTGGGAATAACTGAGCTAGACACCGCGACCACTACCAACCTCATGGTCGCGGATGAAGTCCTAGCGACTGAGGTCCAGGAGACGTCCAGACCAATGGCTTCATCCCTACCGACCGAAAAAGTTACCCCGGTAAGGACTCTTACAGCTTTGGTCTTTACCATTCCTCATGTGTGTTCTTATAGATTTACATGCACACAGGGAGAAAAAGACAAGGTCTTATTCACGAGGAGGAAGACCAGGACAGATGATGACTGTCCTCTTTTCCTCGGGGAACCATCTTCGAAATCCCAGAAGTTGGTAGGATTTCTAGTAAGGCAAGAATCTCTCCTGTTTGGACAGGGTCGGATTACAGTGATCGACTGAAAAGATTCTAACTGATGGTCCTTCTATTTGCTTAGGCACAGAGATACAGTGCCAAGCCCTCCAGTGGCCTCGGCAAGTGTTGAAGCTTCCCCTGCTACCAAGGTCATGGGCGAGCAAAGTTCCATCCCTTCGGCCAGGGAAGTTCTTCGGGCCATTATAGACAAGATGGCTGCAGAAGTCCAATCACAGAGATTGGAATCTGGGACCCCAGTTATGGAGGAGGCTCGGTAGGAAAACTCATCTGCTGCTCCTACTGGGGACAAGGCGAGTCTAGAGACTCAGCCTTTGGCTGAATCGGCAGGTGGCTCGTTCAGCGAGTATGTTGAGGTATGTCGAACACCCCTTGTGATTTTTTAAGTTCGCATTTGGATAGGAATACCCGGGCTTTGAAACTGACCCCCTTCCATGTCATAGGAACTGACTCGTATGGAGACCAGGTCCATGGCTATAGCAAATAGCATCGAGGTCGCACAAGAGGAAATGAGTCGCCTGCAGCGGTAAGGAAGACGTTTCCTCATTTTCCCGAATGTAAACCCTATCATGACAATTGTTTCTTTTGGCACAGAGAAAATGTCTTTCGGATCAAAAGCCTCACTGATCGGGAAACCAGGAGTTTCGGGCAGTTGCCAAGATCTCATTCCTGGAGACCGAACTCCAAAAACTGCGGTCACAGCTCTCTTGTAAGTATACTTCCGACCAGAGTGAATTAATTTTGTCATGTGAACTGTTTGTGATAGTCTCTTATCGCAGCGTGAGACGACCAGATAAGCCAGCTCGGCCAAGAGAAGAAAGATCTCCAAGCGACCATCGAGTTGCAAAACTCGAGAGTTGATTCTGTCTGCAGGGAGAGCAAGGACTTGAGTGCGTCACTCTCAACCTGCAGTAGAGCTCAACGAGACGTCTTCAAAAAACTGAAGATGGTGGCCGATTTTTTGAGGGCTGATGTGGTCGAAACCGAGATGGACGACCTTATCCTAGGTGACTGGAACACACTGGTCGCGACCCAAGCAGAGTCACTTCTCGAGTATCTTCTTGAAGATACAAGGCGGCAAAAAGAGGCGATCAAGACCAGAGTATGATCAGTAGCCTCCGCCATCCTCTGCCAGCTTCATCTTCACCATGGCCCAGATCTTGATCTGAATCCAGTGGTGGGAGAGGCAGAGGTCGAGAGTGAAGAGCAGCTTGAGGTCATAATGGAGGAGGTCAAACCTCTCGTAGAAAATCTCTTGAAAGAGCTTGGCCTAATGTAAATCTTTGTACCTGTACAGATACAATTTATACAATGCAAATGTATGCATTATTTTTTGAAAGAAAGCGCTTCTTTTTCTTTCATGTTGCGACCATATTCCCCTAGCCCCTCCTGTGATTATGTATACTGAAGACTTAGTATTATAAGCATAGGAAGGATATGGGTGTAACGACGACCAGGGATACGCGACCAGGCCGACAATCATATTCGATATAATACCCAACCTTATTGCAAACCGGCAGCCACTCTGATGACCAAGGGCATGCCAGCAAGCCCCGTGTGTGTTGAGAAACAACTTATTTAGGGGTGTCTTGTCTGGAAGTGATCACGAGATCGGCCAGCAAATCCGATCAAGGTATTTTAGTGATACAACTATCAGCGACCAGCCCCCGAGCTAGACTCGTAACATATGGGCAAAAGGAATACTTAACACATGAAACAACTAAAAGTACTGATTTTGTTAAATCATGCTAATTGAAAGGGAAAAGGGATTGGGAACTTACACGTAGAACTTGCATAGTTGATCAATGTTCCATGTATTGGATAAGATCCAACCATCCTCCATCGCCAACTGAGCTGATTCTTGTCGCGGCACTGAGACAACAGTGTAGGGACCTTCCCATTGTGGGGAGAACTTGTTGCGATTAGATTGGTTTTGTATTTTACGTAAAACCAGATCGCCCACGTGAAGACTACGTGGTCGCACCCTTTTGTTATGGTATTTGCGCAAAGCTTGCAAATACACCACGGACTTAACCAGAGCTTGATCACGTTTTTGTTCTAGGAGGATGAGATCTTGTAATCGTTGCCCGTTCTGATCAACTTGTTCAAATTGATCTGTTCGGACAGAACCAATACTAATTTCCATGGGTAACACAGCCTCAGCCCCATATACCAAATGGAAAGGTTTCTCACCGGTGGCTCGACTAGAAGTAGTACGTAGTGCCAGCAGAACGGTATAGAGCTCATCTACCCAAGCCCCCGAGCATGTCTTAAGGCGATCAAAAACACGCTTTTTGATGCCCTGCAATATTTGCCCGTTTGCACGTTCGACGGCACCATTGCTCTGTGGATGAGCTACAGAAGCAAAGCACACCTTGGTTCCAACGGTGTCACAATAGTCCAGAAAGGGACCGCTAGCAAACTGGGAACCATTATCAGTGATAAGGCGAGTTGGAACACTGAATCGAGTCACAATGTTCTTATGAAAGAACTTTTGTGCAGCAGCAGCAGTAATGTTGCGTACTGGTTCGGCCTCAATCCACATTGTAAACGTGTCAATAGCTACGAACAAGAACTTGTATCCATTGACCGCTTGTGGTATAGGACCAACAATATCCATCCCCCAGACCGCGAAGGGCCATGATAGAGGAATGGTTTGTAGAGCGTAGGCAGGTTGATGACCCTGTCTCGCATGAAATTGACACTGAGGACATGTCTTGACCATATTCTTGGCATCATCAAGTGCCAAAGGCCAGTAAAATCCTTGTCTGAAAGCCTTTCCGACAAGTGTACGAAATGACGCGTGCGCATCGCATGCACCGTCATGGATTTCTTTCAAGAGGGATTTACCTTCCTCTTGGGACACATAGTGCATGAATACTCCTTGAGTACCTTTTCTGTGCAAAACTCCTATAAGTTTGTATAGACGTGCTTCTTGAACCAACCGATTGCTTTCAGTTTCATCCTCAGGCAAGGTCCCGTGTTCGAGATAGACCCTCAATGGATGGGTCCTGTTGGGGGAAATCTCCACGCGGTCAAGTCCAGGTAAGTTCATCATTGCCCGGGGAGAATGGCCTCCGTTGCCTGCCCCGGGCGCCGCCATTTGGTCCCCGGGACCGTGCCGCCCGGGCGGGTCCCGGGCGCCGCCATTTGGTCCCCGGGACCGTGCCCCCCGGGCATGCCCCGGGCGCCGCCATTTGGCCCCCGGGACCGTGCCCCCCGGGCGGGTCCCGGGCGCCGCCATTTGGCCCAGGACAGTGGCCTCCGTTGCATGCCCCGGGCGCCGCCATTTGGCCCCCGGGACCGTGCCCCCCGGGCGGGTCCCGGGCGCCGCCATTTGGCCCAGGACAGTGGCCTCCGTTGCATGCCCCGGGCGCCGCCATTTGGCCCCCGGGACCGTGCCCCCCGGGCGGGTCCCGGGCGCCGCCATTTGGCCCGGGACGGTGGCCTCCGGTGCCTGCCCCGGGCGCCGCCATTTGGTCCCGGGGACCGTGCCCCCCGGGCATGTCCCGGGCGCCGCCATTTGGCCCCCGGGACCGTGCCCCCCGGGCATGTCCCGGGCGCCGCCATGTGGCCCCCGGGACCGTGCCCCCCGGGCATGTCCCGGGCGCCGCCTTTTAACTCCCGGGACCTTGCCCCCCGGGCGAGTCCCGGGCGCCGCCATTCGCCCGGGGACAGTGGCCCCCGGTGCCGGCCCCGAGCGCCGCCTCCTAGGCTCCCGGGACCCTGCTCTCCGGAAGGGGTCCCAGACGTCACCGCCCTCCTAAAAGGTAAAATCCCTGTTTGTTTATCACGTGCAGGTCACGCGAGGGGCGCCTCGGGAATCAGCGACCACCTGTCAAGCATCCAAGACGTTTGACCGGGAGAAGGACGGTCCTACCCTTCAATCCGACGGTGGCTCCCGGGGTAGTTTAGGTTTTTTGCTTCTTTTTGGGGCTATAAATAGCCCTTGTACCCCTCTGTTGTAAGGGATCAGTTCATTATTATTTGGAATAGCTAATCTCACAGACGTGCTCCGGAAGCCTCTCCCCCGGAGAGAGCCTCCCCAGCCGACTCCGGTCGGGAGCGCGTCGACAGGACTAGGGCCCCCACAGGGACCCGAACCTGTATAAATCCACGTGTCAATTCTTGTGTTTGTCCGGCGGGGGAGGACCGGTCACCCGGTCAACCCGCGCTGCGTGATCTCCGCTAGGATCGTCTTCAAAACCTGCCGGGGTATTCTTAATACCACGACAGTTGGCGCCGTCCGTGGGGACTCGTGACAAGACGCCATGGCTCCCCCAAGAACAAGGGCTCGCACCCTTCCCGGTGACCCGGGTCTCGGAGACCTGGCGCCGTCCGCCCGGGACATGGCTGTCCCGGCGGTCCCATCCGGAGGCGACCTGGCCCAGGTACTGCCTCCCTCCTTTCCTCTTAACTTAGGTGCCTCCATCTCCAGGTCGTTCCCGGGGACCGTGGGGATCTCGGCCGGGACGAGCGTCCCCCCGACGGCTCCCCCGGCTCCCCGGGACGCCCTGCTCGAAGCTCTCGTGGAAGGCCAGCTCCGCGCCCAGCGCTCTATGGACGAGCTCCTTAGCGTGTTGGTGCGGCCTCCGGCCCCCACGTTTGCGTCGCACACATATCCGGGGATCATGCCCCCGTTTATGGGACACCCGGCGGCCCCTCCGGTCTCCGGGGGGCTGCCTACCCCGTATGATCCCGCCGGGGGGTTCCCTCCCCCCGCGGGATATACTTCCAGACACTTCTCGGCACCCGGGCCTGTCCCGGTGCCGGGAGGCTATTTCATGCCCGGGCCCTTCGTGGCACCAGGGGGGTACCCCGTCCCCGGCCCGCTTCCGGGGCTAGGGGGTCATTTCATGCCGGGTGTTATTCCTACGGCGAGAGCCAGTCCCGCCCCTCGCGTTGCGTTTACCGCACCGGGGCCGGTCGACAGAGCAGCTCCCGTGCCTCAGCGAATTTCCCCCTGCATTGGCTCCCCAACCCCGGACGTCGCCGAGGGGGCTCACCCCCCACCGGTTCCGGATGTCGCAGGGGCTTCCCCCTTTCCGGTCCCGGTCGTTGCCACAGGGGCCCCCTCTTCGGATCCAAACGCCGCCCCGGGCGCCCCCTCCCCGATTCCGGATGGTGCAGGGGCTCCCCCCTTTCCGGTCCCGGGGGCCGTCGCAGGGGGCTCCCCCCAGCAGGCCCCGGTAGCTTCCGGGCCGGCCGCTGCTGTGCAGGAGCTCCCTCCCCCGGCGAAGCAGGTCCGCTTCCCCCGGGGGGAGGTCGAGCGAATGCATTCTCCCAGCCGCGGGGAAGAGCTTCCCCCCGGTCGTTGTCGCAGGGAGCCTCGCTCTCGCACCGGTCGGGGGAAGAGACCCGCCGAAGAACCATCCTCCCCGGAGGGAAGCCCGGACGTCCGGGAAGTCAGTCCCGGTCCGGAAGAGAAGCGTCGTCACCACCACTCTGGCGGCCCTCTTGGGCCGCTACCTGACTCGGATAACGAGGGGGCGTCCCCCGTTAAAGAAGACAGTGACTGGGGCTCCCCCCGGGAAGTACAGGGGGCGAACCAGCCCCTGTGTCGAAGACTCCGCAGCATCCGATGGCCGCGGCCATACCGTCCCCCGCACATCGAGCATTATAATGGCGAGGCGGACCCTTACGAGTTCGTGCAGATCTACTCCACAGCCATCTCCGCGGCGGGGGGGGACGAGAGCGTCCAATGCAACGTCTTCCCCCTCTACCTCACCGGCATTGCCCGCTCCTGGTTTTACAATCTGAAGGCGGGCTCCATCAAGTCTTTCTCGCAGCTCAAGCGGGAGTTCTGTGCCAACTTCCAGGGGAACTACGTGCGTCCCCTGGACTCCTCGCAGCTGTATACTGTCCGGCAGAGGACTGGGGAGACCATCAGAAGCTTCTTCAAGCGCTTTGCCCAGGTGAAGAGCAAAGTGGCCCACGTCCCCGACTCTACGGTCATCGAAGCCAGCAAAAGCGGCATCCTCCCGGGGGAGCTCCACCGGAGGCTCTCCCGGAGCTGCCCCTCTTCCGCCGACGAGCTCTTCAACGTGCTCGAAAAGTACGCTCGAGCGGAGGAAGGCAATATCTGGAAGAAGACCCAGGGGGCTCCTGCCCCCGTTGACCGGGGGGCCAGGGATCCCCGCAAACGCCCCAGACAAGGGGGGCATAACGAGCCACGGTCTCGGGACACTTTTGTCCTCGAGGGCGGAGGCGGCTCGCGCGACCCCCCGAAGGGCAACCGCCCCTTCCCCAAGCCAAAAGGTCATGGGGGAGGACAGTCTTCGCGCGGCCGGGAAGGCCCCGCGGGGAGAAGGCGGGAAGGACCGTGGTGCAGCTTCCACGGGTCCAGTACCCACGCTACCCGAGACTGCGACCAACTTCTGCAGCACTTCGCGACATTCCTCGACCAGCGCGGGCAGGGGGGGGGACTCCGGCCTCCTTGCTCCCTCGGCCAGCTATTCCGGCCCTTCCCGCTCCCGCGGGGGGTGAGCAGGCACAGGAGGGGGAGCCTTCAGAAGCTCTCCCCTTCTAGACCTCTCAGCGCTGCATCAACGTCATCGTGGGAGGGTCTGCCTCCGGGCGGGACTCCAAGCGCCAACGTAAGGAGTACGCGCGTGAAGTTAAGGTTGTGGGGGTGCTACACACGTCCCCACCACCAAAGTGGTCGGACGTCGCCCTCACCTTCAACGCAGAAGACGCGCGGGGGGTTCGCTTCCCCCACGACGACGCGCTCGTTGTCTCCGCGACAATCTACAACTGTCACCTGGCCCGCATCCTTGTGGATAGTGGGAGCTCCGCCGACGTCCTATTCCTGAAGGCTTTCAAAGAGATGCAGGTGGATGAGAAGCTCCTGCAGCCCGCAGCCGGGCCCCTACAAGGTTTTGTCCCGGGGAAGGCGATCCACCCCGTGGGCAAGGTAGATCTGCCTGTGACCTTCGGCGCCCCGGAGAACTACCGGACCGAGCTGGTCCGCTTCGACGTAGTGGACCTCCCCTCCTCCTACAACGTGATTATGGGGAGGACCACCATCAACCGGCTGGGGGCTGCCACCCATCAAAACTACCTCTGCATGAAGATCCCCGGGCCGCATGGCGTGATCAACGTCCGGGGAGACCAAGACATGGCCCGTGCTCTGTATGAGCGCGCAGCCGCCACGATCGGAAGCGTCAACATTATTGAGGCGCCCAGGGGGGAGGCCTACCCCCTGGAACCAGACGTCGCGGCAGTATCCCCCGGGAGGCCCCCCCCTCAAACCGCGTCCGGAAGTGGGCCTCCGGAAGGACCTGCTGTCCCCGGGGCCAGCAGTGCCGCCAAGTACGAGGCTTTGCTCCTCAGGTCGCACCACATGCGTTCCCCGGGGATCCGACGCCTCCAACTGAAGGGAGATTCTCAGCCCATATTTCACCAAAAGCACGGGCCTTACCTGTGCCGTAACGCAAATTCTAGTCTTTTATTTGCAGATGCAAAAGATGCAGAGGCACTTCGATGGCACCAAGGGGGGTACCCAGTCCCGCCCCGCGCGTTGCGTTTACCGCACCGGGGGCGGTCAACAGAGCAGCCCCCGTGCCGCAGTGGACTTCCCCTCGCATGGGCTCCCCGGTTCCGGACGCCGCCACCGGGGCTCCCCCCTCGCCGGTTCCGGGTGTTACAGGGCCTGCCCCCTTCCCGGTTCCGGTCGAGGCCACTGGGGCCCCCCTCCACTTCGATTCCGGTCTTCGCCACAGGGGCTTCCCCCTTCCCGGTCCCGGTCGTCGCCTCGGGGGCTCCCCCGGGGCGTTCACGCCGGAGGGGGAGGAGGGACGCTGTATTTTCCTCCCCTTTCGCGGCTTCGCAGGCGGAGACCCTGTACTTCATTTCATTAGCAATACATAGGTCTTGCTTTGCAAACTGTCTCATTGCAGGTCTTTCTCATTACCGCCCCTAGCGGCGATGCCCTCCCCGTGAGGATGCCCTCCTTGTGAGGATGCCCTCCCCGCGAGGAAGTGGGCTAGCCCCAACAAGTCCCTACAACGGAGCCTGCACTCATGTAGGGCGCCCTCCTTGTGAGGATGCCCTCCCCGCGAGGAAGTGGGCCAGCCCCAACAAGTCCCTACAACGGAGCCTGCACTCCCGTAGGGCGGCTTACGATCAGCCCTCGTGGACTGAGGGTGTAAGCGGCAACCCGGTCACAGTGGCCGTGGTAACGAGTCACTTTGGGAGACTAGTCCCCTGCCCAAACACTCAAGTCCCGTCTTCGGGCACTTCCTCCTCCGGGAGTAGACGCTCTCCTCAGCGGGACGTCTAATGGCTTTCTGGATTTTCTTCCTCCTCCGGGAGTCGACGTTATTCCCGGCTCCCCGTTCTCACGGCGACCGGAAGATCAGCCCCTTGCGGCTTATTGGGATCCATCTTCCTCCTCCGGGAGTCGACGTCATTCCCGGCTCCCCGTCTTCACGGCGACCGGATGATTGGTCCCCAGTGACCTTATTCCCGGCTCCCCGTTCTCACGGCTACCGGATGAATGCCTCCCGGAGATCTTATTCCCGGCTCCCCGTTCTCACGGCGACCGGACGATTGTCTCTCGGAGAAGTCGGATTTCTCGGGCATTTCCTTCCCCGAAGACCCTATTCCCGGTTCCCCGTTCTTACGGCGACTGGACGAGTGTCTCCCAGGAAGCTCACCTCTAGAAATCCCATCGGGTTCTCTTGGACATTCCTTCCGCCTAAGGCCTTATTCCCGGCTCCCCGTTCTCACGGCGACCGGATGATTATCTCCCGGAAGGTCTTCTCCTTGAAAACCTCGCTTTAAAATTTTCTAACTTAGAAAATATTTCTCCTACAGGTTATGCTCCCTCCGGGGACCCTGTTACCCCCACAGTGCGCGGAGGTCTCCTCCGGCCCGCTGTGGGCGGGGGGGGGGGGGGACAGGGGGCCCCCGGGTCACCCACGAAGAAACTTAGCTCATCCTTGTTAAGATGAGTCGTCCAGACCATCCAAGAAGAAAATAAAGAGGCGCAATAAAAGGAAACAACAACAACGTGCTTTATTGATCAGTAAACCCGGAGGACATCTTCCCCCTCCGGTGGGTTTCGGAAATGATACAACCCGGGTCCTAACCCGGGGGATTTTCTACGAGCCTAAGGCCCCTACGCCTAAAGCTCCCGGAGGCGCTCCCTCAGCTCCCGGGCCAAGTCCCGGTACAGCGCCCAGACGCGACGCTGAGAGTCCCGAAGTACGTCCTCGGGATAAAACTCGTACCCAGCTGGCGGAAGTATCCGTAGAGGAGGTATCATCTGGGCCTTCGGGCGCGGGGGAGTTAATTCAGCACGGCTGTTGTCAAAATTATCCAAGTGCCATTCCGGGCGCCACCTCAACCGGACCGGCTCCCGGGCAGTACCGCCGTCGCGCCTCCCGGAGACAAGGCTCAGCAAAATCAAAGCCGCTTGGGCGTCCCCCGGAGAGCCTCTCCCGGACCGTTGCTCGGCAGCAACCCCCCGGGAACCCTGGTAACATTTCATTACAAAGACTTAGAAAAATTTCTAATATATTTCATTGCAAAATGTTTTTGTACAAGTGCCCGGGGCTTCTCCTAAGAAGCTACCGGAATCAAAATGTCTAACAAAATAAAAAGGGGTCCTAGCTAAAGACCCGGGGGAGGCTCATACTTTGGCATTGGGGTCCTCCCCCCGGGGAGCTTCCTCCGTGGCCGGGGCAGGGACATCCGCGGCCGGAGGCGCCGGTGTCGGGAACCACGTCCGGATGATCCGATCGTAGAACCCCTCCGCCAGCAGCTCCACCTCCCGGCGCGTTGGCTCGAAGGCCTCCGGGAAGCCCCGGGGGATGCGCCCCCCGATCGCCCGGGCGCCGACCCCACGGTAGTCAACGAGCCCCGCGGCGGCCGCGATGACGGGGATCGCCCGGCCCCGTTCCCGGACGTCCGCAGCCTCCGGGATGGCGGAGACTTGTGCGTTAAGAAAACGCACAGCCTCCGCGAGGGTCGCCGGGGGCACCTCCGGGCCGCTCCCAGAGCCCAGGCTAACGCCAAGGCTTTCCAAGGCCGAGCGGAAGGAGCGGCCTGCGTCCGACAGCGCCCGGACGCTGGAGCTCTCGAGCTCCCGGAGTGCCTTCTCCCGCACCTTGGCCTCCTCTCGGAGGCGGATGTAGGCGCCCTCCGAAAGGTGCACCTGCGCCCGGGCCTGGGACAGCTCATCAAGAGCTTCGTCCCGCTCCCGGAGGGCCGCCTCCCGCTGCTCGACGTAGGCCGCGGCCCGGCTCTCCGCCTCCTTGAGCAGCCGAGTCACCGGCTGCTCAAGGCCCCAGGTAACAGTCGCTACCTACAAAATGCATACAGAGTTAGAAAAATCTTAAGTGCAGGAAAAAAGCCGAAGTGTTGAGAGCTCGAGTTACCTGGGCTCCGAGGGACTCGAGCCCCTCAAAACGCTCGTGGAGCGTTCCTCCTGCTACGAAGGCCTGCACCTTCCGGTTGTGCAGGCCCTCCGCGTAGCGGGCCACCTCACCCGCGGGAAGTAGGGAGGTGTCTTGCCCGGCCCTCCTGTCGCGGCCGGGAGAGGGCCCCCGGACCTCTGAATCTGGGAGCACGGCCGGCGTCGCCGGCGTCTTCATCGACGAAGTTTCCTCCGAAGACGAAGACGAAGATTGGACGGGGAGCTCCGCCCGGGGGGGGATCATCGGGCCTTTCCCCGCCCCAGGCCGGAGGGCCCTCGAAGCCTCCTGCTCCGGGGGGACCTCGAAAACTGAGGGGCTCCCCCCCTCTTCATCAACCGGCCAGAGGCGCGGGGGCGCCGCCCCCGAAAACCTCACCTCTAGCCTCTCCGGCGCCAATGCCGCCGGGAGAGGCGAGAGGAGCGTCACGCGAATTGGCGACGGGGCGTAGTCCGCCGAATCGGACCCCGCCCCATCAACAACAACCTCCTTCCCCCGGGCCTCGACGGGGGCCTCCGGGGGCGGAGGCGTCGCCTCTGCCCGGGGCGCCACCCGGGCATGTTCGGCTCCGGGAGCCGCGTCCCGGGCCCTCACCGGCGTCGTGGCCGGCGCCGTCGTCGGAGCTGGGGTCTTTTGGACCCGGGGCTTTTTGGGCTCCGAGCCCCCGGCAGCATCCTTCCCCCGTTTATGAGACCCGGGGGTGGGAAGGGGCTTCCTCTCCGGAAGCCTGAGCCCGTAGGCCTCGGCCACCAAGTTCCGGGGAGGCCCCTCCCCACGAGGCGCACGATGCGCTCGTGTTCGTCGGCGAAGTACCTCCCCAGGAGGTGCTCCGCCTTGTCCCTCGCCGCCGGGTACGGGCGCACTGTAAGAGGTAAAAAGTTAGTCAATTTCCCGTAAAAAACTGCAAGTACGAAAATGCAGGGGACTTACGCCGCGTCACCGGCTTGACCGGAGGCCGCTGCTCCGGGCCCATGCCGATCCCCCTTCCCCCGCGTGAGAAGGGGGAAAGTCGCAGGAGCGCCAGCTCCTCCGCGGCGTCCCGCATCGAGCGGGCCTTCTTCGCCAGCACCACCTTCCCGAGGAGCTCGAACTCCTCGTCCGTCCACACCGGCGGCTTCGGTGCGGATGACCGGCTGTAGGTGGGAGGCTCCGGGGCGTAGACCACCGCCTCGTCCCGGACCCGGAGGTAGAACCACCTCCGGAGCCAGTCCCCCCAGTGGTCCCGGGAGGCCGCCGCCGGGTAGTCCGCCACCCGGGAGGGCAGCATCTGGACCATTACCGAGCCGAAGGGGGACTTCGGTCCTCCCTTCACCAGGTGGGAGCTCCGCGCTGCCGGTTCGTAAAAGTACCGCAAGACTCGGAGGGTGGGCTCCCGCCCGGTCGCCGTCTCGTACAGCCAGATGAAGAGACCCATCCGGACGAGGGCGTTGGGGGTGAGGTGGTTGAGCGCCAACCCGTACTCCTTTAGGAACTCCCGGAGCATCGGGTGCACCGGGAGCCGGAGCCCTGCCTCGAGGAAGGCCTCAAAGGCCACAACCTCTCCGGGCCTGGGGCGGGGGGCTCCGTCCTTCCTTAGGGGGACCCGGATGTCCCCCTCTTCGACGACGCCCTTCTTGACGAGGGACTCTGCGTCCGAGGCCGAGAACTCGGAGGCCCAGAGGAGATCCACGGGGATTTCCTCCGGGGGCACCTCCGTGGTCTTCGCTCGACCTTTGGGCGCCATTAGGTGAGTTCTTTGTTTTTCGGTGGCTAAGTTTTCAGGTGGCTAAGTCAACAACTCCCGGACGCTCGCTACCGGAAAAAGCTACCGGAAGAGCGATACCGGGAGAGCTGAAGCTGGAGTTGAAGATTTGGAATGAGCTTCCGGGGCCCCCCTAAGGCCCTATTTATAGAGGCCGGCCGAGATCTAGATGCGCGCCACGTGGCCCCCTCGGAGCAATCTGGACCACTGAAATTCAAACCGTGCACGGGAAACGAAGGGACAGGCGCGCAAATCAAGACGCCGGTTCGAACCGCGCGCCGCCATTCGCCCGGGGACAGTGGCCTCCGTTGCCTGCCCCGGGCGCCGCCATTTGGTCCCCGGGACCGTGCCCCCCGGGCATGTCCCGGGCGCCGCCATTTGGCCCCCGGGACCGTGCCCCCTGGGCATGTCCCGGGCGCCGCCATTTGGCACCCGGGACCGTGCCCCCCGGGCATGTCCCGGGCGCCGCCATTTGGTCCACGGGACCGTGCCCCCCGGGCATGTCCCGGGCGCCGCCTTTTAACTCCCGGGACCTTGCCCCCCGGGCGCCGCCTCCTAGGCTCCCGGGACCCTGCTCTCCGGAAGGGGTCCCAAACGTCACCGCCCTCCTAAAAGGTAAAATCCCTGTTTGTTTATCACGTGCAGGTCACGCGAGGGGCGCCTCGGGAATCAGCGACCACCTGTCAAGCATCCAAGACGTTTGACCGGGAGAAGGACGGTCCTACCCTTCAATCCGACGGTGGCTCCCGGGGTAGTTTAGGTTTTTTGCTTCTTTTTGGGGCTATAAATTGCCCTTGTACCCCTCTGTTGTAAGGGATCAGTTCATTATTATTTGGAATAGCTAATCTCACAGACGTGCTCCGGAAGCCTCTCCCCCGGAGAGAGCCTCCCCAGCCGACTCCGGTCGGGAGCGCGTTGACAGGACTAGGGCCCCCACCGGGACCCGAACCTGTATAAATCCACGTGTCAATTCTTGTGTTTGTCCGGCGGGGGAGGACCGGTCACCCGGTCAACCCGCGCTGCGTGATCTCCGCTAGGATCGTCTTCAAAACCTGCCGGGGTATTCTTAATACCACGACAGGTCCAATCTCGTTCCTGTCCGAGGTTGGTAACGCAGACTATTACCGGATCATCCTCGACCGTAGTCATGATCGAGGGATGCTCCAAGTGTTCGACAAACACTCCTGCTGGAGCGTATGTGCGTGAGGACCCAATTTTGGATAATTGCTCTGCGAGAATGTTGTCCTTTCGCGGGATGTATTGGACTTCGAAATGACTGAAGTGTTTTTCCAATCTCCTCACTTCCCCCAGGTAATGAGCCATTGTCTCATTGGAGGTGCTGTACTCCTTGTTTACCCTGTTTACGACCAGCTGTGAGTCTCCCCTCACCACTAATCGACAGACTCCGAGGAATTTTGCTGCCCGGAGCCCTACAATAAGACCTTCATACTCTGCTGCGTTGTTGGTCGCAACAAAGTGTAGTTGAATGACATACTTCACCTGTTCGCCTGGGGCATACCTAAGACCACTCCAGCCCCCGAGTGTTGAAAACTACGAGAGCCATCAAAATACATTGTCCAGTGATCCGAGCATTCCAAATCTTTGGACGCCTGCACGGGCGGCTCAGGGTTAGTCGATTCGACCACGAAGTCGGCCAGGACCTGAGACTTGACAGCAATGCGGGGCGTGAAATGGATGTCGAATGCTCCGAGTTCGACAACCCATTTGGTGATCTGACCAGATTTCTCCAGATTCCGGACAATGTCCCCCAAAGGAAAAGATGTGGGCACTATGATCTTATGTGCATGGAAGTAATGTCGTAGCTTACGGGCCATCAGTAGCGCGTAAAGTATCTTCTGGACCTCAGGGTATCACTCCTTAGGACCATGAAGTACTTCGCTTATGTAGTATACGGGTTTGTGCACACCCTCTCTTTCTGCGATCAGAACAATGCTAACCGTGTGAGGTGTGGCTGCCAAGTAAAGGAGTAATGGTTCCTCTTTGTCGGGGGAAACCAAGACCGGCGGACTGGATAGATATGCTTTTACCTCCTGAAATGCCTTTTCGGCCTCATCGGACCACATAAAATTGTGATGGTTGCATAGGGCTTTGAAGAAAGGTAGTCACCTTTCGCCTAGTCTCGATATGAACCGTCTCAATGCCGCCATGCGACCTGCTAGGCGTTGAACATCCTTGATGGTCGAGGGAGACCTCATCTGTTCGATAGCCCTGATTTTGTCAGGATTGACTTCGATTCCTCTGGAACAGACAAGAAAACCAAGAAGTTTTCCAGATGAAACCCTGAAAGAACATTTTTTCGGGTTTAACTTTATTCCGTATCGATTCAAATTACAGAAGGTTTCAGCTAGATCATCTAAATGAGACGAACTTTTTAAACTTTTTACAACCAGGTCATCTATGTAAGCTTCAAGATTATGCCCCATCTAGGAAAGAAAGGTCTTCTACATCAAGCGCTGCTCCGAGGAGCCAACGTTCTGGAGACCAAACGCATTCTGATGTAGCAGTAGATGCCGAATGGTGTGATGAAGGTAGTCTTCTCTTCATCTTCTTCCTCCATGCTAATTTGATGATATCCTGAGTAAGCGTCCAGGAAACTCATCAGTTCGCAACCCACAGTAGAATCGACCAGCTGATCGATGCAGGGAAGGGGGAAGTCATCCTTCGGACAGGCACTATTTAGGCTGGTGTAGTCGACGCACATGAGCCACTTGCCATTTGACTTGTGGACCATCACCGGGTTTGCAAGCCATTCCGGATGATCGACTTCGCGAATGAATCTGGCCTTTTGGAGCTTATCCAACTCCTCTCAGATGGCTTCCTGCCAATCAATAGCAAAACGCTTGAGCTTCTGCTTTATTGGTCGCTGTCCAGGTCAAATTGCTAACCTGTGCTCAATTACCTCCCTTGGCACACCGGGCATGTCGGATGGTTTCCACGCAAACACATCTGCATTAGCTCGGAGGAAACTAACAAGCTCGAGTTCCTATTTGTCGTCCAGGCCTGAACCAACCCGAATTGTCTTGGACGGATCATCTGGGTACAATGGAACCAGTTTTAATGTTTCATCTGGTTGAGGAGAGGCTTTGATCGTATCAGTAGACATTGTGGTGATCTGGGCTTCTCGGAGGGGAAGTTGGTCCACCATCTCCAAGGATAACCGATCACACGTCAATGCCACGTTGTGACTGCCTCGGACCGAAATAACACCCTTGGGGCCAGGCAACTTGCCACACTAGTAAGCATAATGCGTAGACATCATGAACTTAGCAAGGGTTGGCCGGCCAAAGATTGTGTTATAAGCCGAATGACAATCAATTACATCAAAAGTAACTAATTCTGTTCGGAAGTTATCTGGTTCACCCAGCGTTATCGGGAGAACCACCTGTCCCAATGGCATCATAGAGGGACCAGGAATTCTCCCATAAAACGGATGAATTATGGGTCTGATTTTCGAACGAGGATTTGCATCTCGTCGAGTGCCTTGACCAATAAAATGTCTAAGGAGCTACCTCCGTCGATCAGGACCCTTTCGACTCTCACATTGCTGATTGTTGGGGTTATGACCAAAGGTGGCCTCAATGGTCGAGTAAGCCCCACAGGACAATCAGAACGACCAAACGTCAAAGATGTATCCGACCAACGGGGGTACTGAGGATTTAAATTGCCGCTTATAAACAAAAGAGGAGGAACCTCCAAAAATAACATTAACATGATTACGAGGCACCTGGTAGGACATCTCTTCGTCTCCGCTGGCGTCCCTCGGCCCACAAGTCTGATCTTTTTGTGGCAAGGTCGACATAGGTTCGATCCCCTGGTAGAAGTCATCCAACTGCTTCAACCAACTCCGGCAATTCTTGAGGTCGTGTTGGGGGAAATCTCCGCGGGACTATGTCCAAGTAAGTTACGTCACATTCGCCCGGGGACCTGGCCTCCGGCGCTGTCCCGGGCGCCGCCATTTGCCCGGGGACCTGGCCTCCGGGGCCTCCCCAGCCGCCGCCATTTGGCTCCCGGGACCTGGCCTCCGGTGCCATCCCGAGGGCCGCCATTTGCCCGGGGAGATGGCCGCCGGCCCCTCCCCGGGCGCCGCTTTTTGGCCCCCGGGACCTGGCCTCCGGCGCCGTCCCGGGCGCCGCCATTTGCCCGGGGACGTGGCCCCCGGCGCCGTCCCGGGCGCGGCCTTTTGGCCCCCGGGACCTGGCCTCCGGTGCCGTCCCGGGCGCCGCCAATTGCACGGGGACGTGGCCCCTGGCCCCTCCCCGGGCACCGCCTTTTGGCCCCCGGGACCTGGCCTCCGGCGCCTCCCCGGGCGCCGCCATTTTGGCGCCCGGGACCTGGCCTCCGGAGCCGTCCCGGGCACCGCCATTTGCCCTGGGACGTGGCCTCCGGCCCCTCCCCGGGCGCCGCCTTTGGCCCGGGGCCTTGGCCTCCGGCACATGTCCCCGGCCTCATCGCCCTCCTCAAGGTAAAGTCTCGAGTTGTTTATCACGTCCAGGTCACGCGAGGAGCGCCTCGGGAATCAGCGACCACCTGTCAAGCATCCAAGACGTTTGACCGGGAGAAGGACGTTCCTACCCCTCAATCCGACGGTGGCTTCCGGGGTAGTTTAGGCATTTTGCTTCTTTTTGGGGCTATAAATGGCCCTTGTACCCCCTCAGTGGTAAGCAGGTGATTCATTGTTATTGGAATAGCTAAACTCACAGGTGTGCTCCGGAAGCCTCTCCCCCGGAGAGAGCCTCCCCAGCCAACTCCGTTCGGGAGCACACCGACAGGACTAGGGCCCCCATCGGGACCCAAACCTGTATAAATCGTTGTGTCATTTCTTGTGTTTGTCGAGCGGAGGAGGACTGGTCATCCGGTCAACCCGGGCCGCGTAATCTTCGCTAGGATCGTTCACAAAACCTGCCGGGGTATTCGCAATACCACGACGGTTGGCGCCGACCGTGGGGACTCGTGACAAGACGCCATGGCTCCCCCAAGAACAAGGGCTCGCACCCTTCCCGGTGACACCGGTCTCGGAGACCCGGCGCCGCTCGTTCGGGACACTGCTGTCCCGGCGCTTCCTCCCGGAGGCGGCCAAGCCCAGGTATCGCCTCCCTCCTTTCCTCTTAACTTAGGTGCCTCCACCTCCAAGTCACTCCCGGTGACCGCGGGGACCTCGGCCGGGACCAGTCTCCCACCGACGGCTCCCCCGGCTCCCCTGGACGCCCTACTTGAGGCCCTCGTCGAGGGCCAGTGTAACATCCCAAATTTTGCCATCTCTTTAGCTTGCCAGTCAGCATATCTTCATTAGATTCTCAGATGTCTCAACCCCATTTTTGATCCTTATATCAGAATTATGATCTCAGGTGTGCCACCACCTTAATTTAAAAAAGTTGGCCGATAAACTCCGCCTTTCAGACCATTTTCGCTTTTAGTCCAAAAGTATCGCAAATCAGTTCTTTTCAGATTTGTCAGAAGCTCAAAAAGACCAAAAGTCTCACACCATCTCCAAACTTTTATCTGATTCTGCGAATATCTCCCATTCGCTATTCTGAACATTTTTCCCTTTAGGAAGAATTCCAAAAACTGAACCGAAACCCTAGTTTTAGCCTCGCCAAAGTTTCAAACCCTAATTACCCTGTTTACCCTAATTACCCTGTTTTCGATTTTTGTTAAAAACCACCAGATCTTGTTGGATTTTACCATTTTTCCTGCTGAATGTGTCCAAATGAATTAGTAGCACTCACCTGCAAAACCAGATCTCAGATCAGCCCTTTAGATCTGCAGATTTGCAAATAGGCCCAAAGATCCCGAAGGAAAACCTTGCAGATTAGTCCAAATCCTTGCAAGACAGTCCCTGGTGAAGGTTTACGAAATTGCAAATCAGCCCTAGCTCTCCAAGCCCCTGGTCGTTGCTCTCGATCAGAGCTCCAGGTTTGTTCGACCAGAGCCTCGCCACCTTGCCTCGCCGCAGGACCTCGCCGCCGACGAAGTCTCCTGCGCAGCCACCACCGCAGCCACGTAGCACCACCTATGCGCAACCGTGGAGCCACCGTAGCCACTCCTGTGCCGTGATTCTCCCCCGCGCGCGCGTGCTCCAGCAGCAGCAAAGCAACGCCAAGTTGCAGCCATGCCGAAGCCAGTGATCTCGTCGCCCTGCTCCAGCCCGATTTCGCGTGATTCTTCTTCTCTGGCTCAGTCTTTGCCGCGTCCCGACGTCGTCTCGAAGCTTTCTCTGGTGTCAGCCACGAATCCCGCCCGATTTGCATCAACTCCCGAGAGCTCAGCGCATCGCCTATATAAGCTCCCTCCCTTGCCCAGAATCACTTCGCACCACCCCGTAGCTTCATTGCTTTAGCCCTAGCACCAGAGAGCAGCAACTTCCCCAGCGCCGCCGTGACCAGCTTCTTCCCCGGCGAGCCACCTCAGGAGCTCACGATGCCAGCTTCGCCCGAAGCTCCTTTCTTCAATCCAAGACCACCAGTAAGTTCCTGTCGTCCCCCTCTCCGTTTCATAGCATCCAATTGGCCCCCGGCGAACCCTAACGCCGGCGATCGTCGGAAAAGCTCAAATGCCCTGTTTCCTCAATGTTGCCCGATTCGATGCGAATTAATTCTCGTGCCAGTGATGAAAGATGTTCAGTGCAACCCTTTGAGCAAGCCTACGAGTTTGGAATTCAAAATTAAGCTAAGATTGCCGATTTCCCCAATTTGCACGCCACCAGCAAATCGGCTCACGTTGCCGAGCTTCTCCGGCCATCCCCCGGCCAAATCAAGCCCACCAATAGTCCCCTCACCTCACCCTCTCACTCCCTGAGCAAAGAATCGAGCTCAAAGTCGCTGAATCGAAAACACCTAATTTAGGAGTCGTCTTCTCCAGCGCCGGTCGTCGGAATTTCTCCCCGGCCGATCTAGCCTCTAAAACTTTGTCCCTTAGATAGACTCCAATACCCTGAGAAACATTGTCTACTAGCTCGACTTCTGAATCAACCTGAATCAAAAGATATTCCAATGCCAAGATTACTGTCCAGTAACTCAGGCCACCGTGTTTACTCGCTTGATTTGGCCACCCTCCGGCCACTTTCTGCCCTTAATCCTATTGAGAGTTTTGTTCCTGTTGCCAAGGTCTAACCCCCAGACAAAGTGGTTCATCAATTGGAGCCCTGAGTCAAAAGTTATGCAATGCCCTAGTTCCTAGCCATATCCAGCACTATGCCAGTGCATGTCCAGCAGTGGCATTAGATGGTTTAGACCTGTTACACTTGAGTAATTGAAATGCCACCTTGTCCATTAGATTCCTGGAGTTGTTCTCTACAACTTTCTCTACTGCCACTTCTCCAGAAAACCTACCTAAGACCAACTTATAGCTATGTCAATCTGTGGACCGAATGTCAGCCTTTCGACGTTCAACCCCCTTTTGAGCCCATCTCTTCAATCAACATCCAAGCGACTTTGTCCAAACCTTTCCCCTGCATTCATGATATATTTTACGTATCATTTCCCACAAAGACTATGTTCTGTATGCTTATATAGTGTATGTGTGTATTATCTGTATCCGCCGTGGAACCAGACATTGAAGGAGCGGAAGAAATCTTCGAAGAATTACCCAAGTAACTAGACCCAACATTGCAAGGCAAGTCTCAAACCCTTGATCATGTCTCACCTACTATTTTGAAATGAAGTATGTTAACTGTTTTTAAGTATATGCATGCTTTAGATTCAAATAAGAACTATGTTTCAATATCCCTGCACCCTTGTTACCCTAGATTATCATGCTTGGGCTATGCTATGCTTAAAGCTTATATGATAAATGTTGAATGGTCACATATGAGAAAAGCATGTTTAAAACCCTTTTTGTGGAAGAGAATGTGATTGGAATCGATAGTGAGGATGGTTTGATAGGACGGTGCTGTGTGCGCACTGGGAATGGGAAAGACTCCTCACTAGAGATTCATAAGGACTAGAACCTTGTGCTGTGCTTCTATGCGGCATGAAAAACGTACCGACCACTTGCCTGTTTATGGGACGAGCGCAACTTAGTAGCTTTCTTTAGTATTAGCTTTTCCCTGCAATGGTTGTCGATCCAGTGTCTTACGAGAACTGGTGGGCCGCAGAAGGCCATGAGTGATGTGAGTTCAGAAAAAATCATGAGAGGAAAAGGTGGAAAGAAGGAAGACGCCCTATACCAGATTAATTCGTGCGCGACTGTAATCAAGAGAGGCTATGTGTCTTGTGAGAACATAGACCCAGGCTAGGAAGTAAGGCAGTGGGAAGGACCCACAACGGTACTTGAGACTTGACTGTCTATTTACTGGGCAGGGAATAGTTAATACTAGGACTGTAAACTGTTGTGTCACTTCAGCCTTGTCACATGCGTAAAAGTCGCATGGAGTTGGCCTGACTTGAAAGCTGAGTGATTGGTGGATTAAGGTGGTACACCTTTGCAAAGTTTAAAAAAGTATCGGATACTCTGAGCTCCCAGGTTATGGAGTCTGCGCGCTGTGGATTCTATTCACGTCAATGCAGCACAAGTAGCTTTTGGAAAGTTTTTCACAAAATCTGAGTAAAGTGGTGACTCATGGAAGACCGCCACACACAACATTTTCTGAAAATCTAGCTTAGGATTTTAAAAGCCTCGCTTTTGAAAACAAAAACCTTCTCTTCAAGATAAGAGTGAAAATCTACTCTATTGCTATATATATATAAAACCAAGACCCTTTTCCTTGAAAACCCCTCATTTATATATCTGCATTTTCGTAACGAGACTTGATGAGCATTGTGTAAAAACATGCTCACCCTTGCCTTTACAAACAAATTCAGAAGAAAAGATTCAAGGATCCCGATTCCTTTAACCTTGAGCACCGAGAAGGAGGAAGGAACCTGTCCAGACGATTTGAGCTTCTAGGAGGGTCATGCGCCAAGTTGAGTCCGATGTGGTAAAGGCCCGAGCCGAACCGCTGCAGAAGGAAATGAAGACCTTCGTCGTTGCTTTCGTGATATTGTTTTTGATTCTTCATTTATGCAAAACTCTCTACTTTGTATCAACTTTAATTAATGCCATTCTTGGCTTTATGATAATGTAATAGTGGTCCTCGTGACCTTGTACTTGTTTTATCCATTTGACTTATTTTTTAAAGTAAATCTTGTTGTTGTGAGCTTGTGATGTACCTTTCTGTGTGCAATCCACCTGGGCGGTTGCCATTGGAATCCTCAAATGAGGGTCCCACAGCCAGCTCCGCACCGAGCGCTCTATGGATGAGCTGCTTAGTGTGTTGGCGCCGCCTCCAGCCCCCACATTTGCGTCGCACCCTTACCCGGGGACTATGCCCCTGTTTATGGGTTACCTGGCGGCCACTCCGGCCTCAGGAGGTCTGGCCGCCCCGTATGATCCTGCCGGGGGGTTCCCTCCCCCTGCGGGATATACGTCAAGACCCTTCCCGGCACCCGGGCCCGTCCCGATGCCGGGGGGCTACTTCCTGCCCAGGTCTTTCGTGGCACCAGGGGGGTACCCCGTTCCAGGCCCATTCCCGGGGCCGGGGGCCCATTTCATGCCGTGGGTTTTCCCTACGCCGGGAGCCAGTCCCGCCCCTCGTGTCGCGTTTACCGCACCGGGGGCGGTCGACAGAGCAGCTCCCGTGCCTCAGTGAACTCCCCCTCGCATCGGCTCCCCGGCCTCGGACGTCGCCGCGGGGGCTCCCCCCTCACCGGTTCCGGAAGTTACAAGGGCTTCCCCCTTTCCTGTTCCGGTTGTTGCCACGGGGGCTCCCTCCACTTCAGTTCCAAACGTCGCCGTGGGCGCCCCCTCCCCGGTTCCGGATAATACAGGGGCTTCCCCCTTTCCGGTCCCGGGGGTCTTCGTAGGGGGCTCCCCCCAGCTGGCCCCGGAAACCTCCGAGCCGGTAGCTACAGTGCATAAGCTCCCTCCCTCGGCGGGACAGGTCCGTTTTGCCCGGGGGGAGGTCGAGAGAATGCATTCACCTGAGCGCGGGGAAGAACTTCCCCCCGGCTGCGGGCGTGGGGAGCCTTTCCCTCGCACCGGTCGGGGGAAGAGACCCGCGGAAGAGCCAGCCCCCCCGGGGGAGAGCCCGGACGTCCGGGAACTCCGCCCCGGTCCAGAAGAGAAGCTTCTCCACCGCCACTCCGGCGGACCTCTCGGACCGCTCCCTGACTCCGACAACGAGGGTGTGTCCCCCGTCAAAGAAGACAGCGATCGGGATTCTCCCCGGGAAGTGCAGGGGGCTAACCAACCCTTTTGCCGGAGACTTCATAGCATCCGGTGGCCGCGGCCCTACCGCCCCCCGCACATCGAGCACTATAATGGTGAGGCAGACCCTTACGAATTCGTGCAGGTATACTCCACAGCCATCTCCGCGGCCGAGGGGGACGAGACGGTACAATGCAAGGTCTTCCCCCTCTACCTCACCGGCATTGCCCGCTCCTGGTTCTACAATCTGAAAGCCGGCTCCATCAAGTCGTTCACGCAGCTCAAGCGGGAGTTCTGCGCGAACTTCCAGGGGAACTATGTGCGCCCCCTGGACTCCTCGCAGCTGCACACTGTCCGGCAGATGACTGGGGAAACCATCAGAAGCTTCTTCAAGCGCTTTGCTCAGGTGAAGAGCAAAGTGGCCCACGTCCCCGACTCTACGGTCATCGAAACCTGCAAAAGCGGCATCCTCCCAGGGGAGCTCCACCGAAGGCTTTCCCGGAGCAGCCACTCTTCCGCCGACGAGCTTTTCAACGTACTCGAAAAGTACGCTCGGGTGGAGGAAGACGACATCTGGAAGATGTAACATCCTGAGTTTTGGGGTGAAAAGTTTCTTTCTTAAAAATCATGCATGCATATGTCTCTTCTAGATCAACCAAATCAGCCTCAGCTTTATTCTGTTCTAGCCCTAAAATCTCCAAAATTTATCCTGTGACCCCAAGTCAAGATCTGACTTTCCAAATTTGATCTATCAGTTATCCTAAACCTAAAAGCCTTCAGAACCCAGATTCAATTCTATCTCTAACTTCCAGAATTATCAACTCTTTTCTGTTTTCGAAAACAGAATATCTGTTATTACCTAAATACCCTAAGTTTCAGAAATTCAGATTTAATCAAAATCTTAGCCAAGTTCGTACCAGATTATTCCTGGAACATGATCATGGGTATGCCAATACCTTAAACCAGAAAGTTGGCAGCCAGATTTTATCATCTAAACCTTTTTCGCAAATCAGTCCAAGAGTTATTGCAAATTAGTCCTTTACCTGATATCTGGAAACCCAAAAAGGCTAAAATCTCCAGATTAACTTCAAACTCAAAATCTCTTCAGCAAATCTTTTCTAAATGCTATTTGTCACAAGTTTCTCTTCTGTTCAGATTCCAAAATCTCATCCTAAATCCCAGAATTCGAAATCAATTGAAATTCAGATTTCAATTACCCTAAAATGCCCTATTTTCAGTTCATATCAAAAATCATCCGAACATTTCAAATTTTATCTTCAATCTGTGCCAAATAATTTGTTGAATCAAATTTGCCAAATCAGCAGAATCAAAATCAGATCAAACCTTCCAAATCTCCAGAATTACAGATCAGTCCAAATCAAGAAATCGGAAATTGCAATCAGGCCCCTAATTCGACCAGGGCAGTAGCCAGTGCACGACCAGAAGCTTCGCCGTGCATTTGCGCCGTGCTTACTCGCCGCCGGCCACGCCTCGCCTGCGCCTAAGCTCGTACTCACTTGAGTTGCATGTGCACACGCGTCCACGCCCCAGCCATCGCCGTGGCAACGCCGTTGAACAGCTTGCTCCCGTGCGCGACCGTTGTCAGCATTTGCTTGCCACGTTGCTTTGCATTGCCAGCTCCAGTTGCCACTGCTTGCACCGCCCGACAATGTGGAGTTCCAAAGAGCCGACAAGCTGAGCAGTAGTCACCTCGCCTGAGCACCGTCGCGTCACCGTTCGCCGTTGTTGCTTCTGCGCCCAGCAACTCATGTCAACCGACACAAATTCCCTTGCTGCTATCTCCTTGCAAGCATCGCCCTGTGGTCTATTTAAGCAGCCATACCCTGTGTCATCTCCCCTTCACCAGGACTTAGCCAAATTTCCAAATCTCCTCGCCGTCGTCTTCTTCTCCGGCGAGTCCAGATTGAGGCCTCACGGTGCCAGCACGCCCTGCTGCACTTCTCGCCGAATTAACAGCACCAGAAGGTATAGCTCATCTCCCTCATCATGCTGTACCATCTAATTGAGTTATATTGCATCCAGTCGCCGGTGATCGCCGGAATTCCCGATTGCCCTGTTCCGGCAATGCAGACCAAATCACTTCGAATTAGCTCTCGAACTTGTGAAGAAAAATGATCAGTGAACCTTTTGAAGCAAGCCTATGCATCAATATCTCCAGATTGAGCTCGAATTGAAGTTTTCCCCAGTTTTGAGCTTCTCCAGAAACCGGCGATCATCGCCAGGCTTCTCCGGCCATCCTCCGGCCAAATTGATTGTCCAGATAGCTTCATCTTACCCTTCTTTCACTCTCCAAGCTTGGATTAGAGTTCTTTCGGCCTGTATCAAAAATCCCCAAATGGCAGTGTCTTCTTCTCCGGCGCAGTTCACCGGAAATCCTTTCCCGGCCGTTTCAGCTTCATCCACTTTGTCATTCAGGTGTGCCCCAACTTCCTGAGCATATTTGTCTTCTAGCTCGATCCCTGAAACTGCCCAGAATTCAAGTTACAGCTATGCCAAGATTTCTGTCCAGTGGCTTCACTGTGCCGTGTCGCCACCACACTTCTCCTTCAAATTTCATCACCTTCCAGCCATCTTCTGCCCTAGATCCTGTTGAATGATTTGTTCCTGTTATCATTGCCTACCTCCCAGACAAAGTGGTGCATCATTTGGAGCTCTAGATCAAAAGTTATGCCAAGCCCTAGTTTCTGGCCATGTCAAGATCAATGCCAGACTATGTCAGTCAGTGGCATTAGCCCTTTTCACTCCCTTCCAGATGTGCATTTTGGGCATAACTTTGTCTCTTAGATTCCTGAGGTTGTGATCTACATTTTCTTCTTCTATCACAACTTGATTTGAGCCCTTGAAATGCATGTTATGCTAAACCCTAGTTTTTGACACTATTCCAGTGCATGCCAGCCAATGGCATTGGCCTTGTTTACCCACTTCTGATTGTGCATTTTGAAAGCCACTTTGTCCACTGAATTTGTAGAGTTATGATCTACATTTTCTTCTACTGTCATAACTTGAGATAAGTTCTCTAGTTTTCCTTAAAGTTATGTCAAATTCTTGATCCGAATGTCAATCTGCCGACATTCGCTGTTCTTGATCAAACCAGCCACAAAACTGATGTTCTTATTGTAACCTTGAGATCCTAAGAGCATCTAACACCCATCCTTAGCCAAATCCTTGAAACCCTAGATCTCAACTCAGTTCAGCTTGCAATCTCAATTATCTCCAGTATCGTTCAGTCACTCTTGTAAAGCATATCTGCATATAGATCCTAAAACATCTTAATATATAAATAATATTTGTGTGTATTGTTTGGTTTGTCGTCGAGCAGATCTAGAAGCTGAGATCGAGGACTTCGCTGTTGAACCGTCATCAACTGCTGTTTCTTACGACGCGGAAGGCAAGTCATATCCTTGGTCATCTTGAACCTATATTTTAAATGTTGCTATAATATAACCTTGAATATAGGCAATATTGCATGTGAAAGATTGAGAATGGTTGATTTATGAATTGGCAGTACTAGACTGGTTATCTGTGAAATGTGAAATAAACAAGTTTTGAGCCATGAACTATTATATGTATCTATATACTTATATTCATGAAATAAAACCCCTAGCCGTGACCAGAAAAATGGTATGGATGGCTGTAGCACTGGAGGTGCTAGACTGCAAAGGAATGCAGGCACTGAAGGTGCAGGGTTGGGGATGGTCTGGTCACTGGCCTATAAGGACTAGAACCTTGTGTTGTGCGTCTAGTGGCATGAACAACGTGCTAACCGCAAGCCTGGTATGGGACAGGCCTGAACAAGTACTTATGTGGATCGTACATGAAACCCCTGCATGAGATGTGTTGTGATGATTGACTTGGAGGCTGACTCCTACTATCACTGAAGGTGATCTGATATTTGACCCAGTAATGGGAAAATGAGGTGGGGTGGAGGTTATGATACAGCCTACCACAACTGTGTTTCGCTGAGAGCCACAGGGTCAGGGGTGAATTGTAAGTGATGCATAACAAAAGTTCTTGTTATTTCCACCTTGCCACTCACACATGGTTGTGAGGAGGGGTCTAATCATTTTGATAGGATGGGCTTGAAAGTGGAATATCTTGCGGGTAAATTGGTACCTCTCTGCAGAGTTAAAAACGTATTCGAATACTCCGAGCTCCCGGGTTTTATAGGAGTCTGCTGCGGTGGATTAAATCCACGGGGTGTGACACAAGTACTATTTTCTAAATAAAATATGTTTAAATCAAGATTACCCAAATGACATGTGTTGTCATGATAAGGAGTGCTGCCGTGGGCTGTCGTGTGTCGACGTGTCGCGGTAGTGCTATAATCTAGTGAACATGAATGATGATGTTATATTATGAAAAGTGCTGCCATAAGATGAGATAAGAAAGGAAAAGATTATTTTACAAATATCCATAATTCTTGATTAGTCTAGGTTCATGTCATCACTACTATATGTATCTACTCTTACCTATGACTTGCTGAGTACGTAAGTGCTCACTCTTGCAACCTACAAATCAATAGACGGAGCAAACAACAATCAAGATGAAGGCGTGGAGTACTTCGTGGATCCAGAAGGAGGAGCGTCAGTCCCGTCATTTCCCTGATGTGTGTGTTGTTCTGCCGTCCACTTCTCTTTGTGGGTGGGTCACCTACCTTCTGCTGTGTAGATGTTATTTTGCTAAACCATGTATGCCGTGAAGGCATTGTAATCTCCTTATGTAATATCAAGGCCAGCAGGCCACACTGCTTAACTATTTTGTAAGTTACTCTGTTGCAATGTGATATACTCCTGTGCTTGACTTATCCTGGGACGTCAAGGGTATGTGTATGCTATGCATATATGGGACTAGCTGCAGCGAGCTAGATCTCTACAGGAGTAGTCGTAGTCCCAGTCTCGGGGCGCGACAGAAGAAGACCCAGGGGGCTCCCGCCCCCGCCGACCGGGGGGCCAGGGATCCCCCCAAGCTCCCTAGGCAGGGGGGGCGTAATGAGCCACGGCCTCGGGACACCTTTGTCCTCGAGGGCAGAGGCGGCTCACGCGACCCACCGAGGGGCAACCGCCCCTTCCCCAAGCCGAAAGGCCATGAGGGAGGACAGTCTTCGCGCGGCCGGGAAGGCCCCGCGGCGAGAAGGCGAGAAGGACCGTGGTGCAGCTTCCACGGGTCCAGTACCCACGCTACCCGAGACTGCAGCCAGCTATTGCAGCACTTCGCGGCGTTCCTCGACCAGCGCGGGCAGGGGGAGGGGACTCCGGCCTCCTTGCTCCCTCGGCCAACTGTTCCGGCCCTTCCCGCTCCAGCGGGGGGTCAGCAAACGCAGGAGGGGGAGCCTTCAGAAGCTCTCCCCTTTCAAACTTCTCAGCGCCGCATCAACATCATCGTGGGAGGGTCCGCCTCCGGGCGGGACTCTATGTGCCAGCGTAAGGAGTACGCGCGCGAGGTCAAGGTTGTGGGGGTGCTACACGCGTCCCCGCCACCTAAGTGGTCGGACGTCCCCCTCACCTTCACGACGGAAGACGCGCGAGGGGTTCGCTTCCCCCACGACGACGCGCTCATTGTATCCTTGTGGACGGCGGGAGCTCCGCCGACGTCCTATTCCTGAAGGCCTTCAAAGAGATGCAGGTGGATGAGAAGCTCCTGCAGCCCGCTGCCGGGCCCCTGCAAGGTTTTGTCCCGGGGAAGGCGATCCACCCCGTGGGCAAGGCAGATCTTCCTATGACGTTCGGCACCCCGGAGAACTACCCAAACGGAGTTCGTATGCACCTGCTACGCCCGTTCGAAGACAAGCTGCTCCGCTGTGGCCGACCCGGACTCCAGCTCGCGGTAGACTTGATTCCCGACCCGTCTTGGTGCAAAGTGACACCCTCGCTGATCAACACCATGATTCCTGAGCACAAGCACAATACTATTAGGTAGTAACTCGCTCTTGTCAATATTCTCTCGTGTACTGAGAAACGAGCTCACCTGGTGATTTAGTTGACGTGCACGTGCCCTTGTTATTGGTCCTTGCACAACGGGTGTTGGAAGAATGGACGCATCGTTAGGGGTGATGTCCTCATCAGACAAGGCCCCTGGGTGGCTTGTCCTGGGCGCCGCCTTTTGCCCAGGGACAAGGCCCCCCGGTGGCTTGTCCTGGGCGCCGCCTTTTGTCCGGGGACAAGGCCCCCGGTGGCTTGTCCCGGGCGCCGCCATTTGCCGGGGACAAGGCCCCCCGGTTGCTTGTCCCGGGCGCCGCCTTTTACCCGGGGACAAGGCCCCCCCGTGGCTTGTCCCGGGAGCCGCCTTTTGCCCGGGGACAAGGCCCCTCGGTGGCTTGTCTCGAAGGCGGCGGTCTCCAGTCCCGAGTCATATGAGGGTCACGCGAGAAGTGCCTTGGGAATCGGCGGACACTTGTCAAGCATCCAAGGTTCCTGACCGGGAGAAGGACGTCGCTGCCCCTCGATCCAACGGTGGCAGGCGGGGGTTAGTTTAGTCTTTTTGCATCTTTCGGGGCTATATAAGCCCTTGTAACACCTCATGTAAGGATAATTGAATTTTACTTGGAATAGACAATCTAACAGGTGTGCTTCGGAGCCATCTCTCCCCCGAGAGAGCTCCCCTAGCCAACTCCGGTTGGGAGCACACCGACTGGACTAGGGCCTCCACTGAGGCCCGAACCTGTATAAACATTTGTGTCACTTGCTGTGTCTGTCTGATGGGAGGGGACCGGTCACGCGGTCAGCTCGCGTCGCCTTTTCTGCACTAGGACCTTCTGCAAAACCTGCTGGGGCATTCGTAATACCACGACAATACACTACCTGAGAAGGACTTACCTTGGTAGTCGAGTGCAGTTCACGGGTGTAAGCAAACTCCACATGAGGAAGACACTCTTCCCACAACTTCAGGTTCTTCTTCAAAATAGCCCGTTGAATTTCCTTAGTCTCTTCCGGGTTGGTCCTATATGCAGCACGGTTTGGCAATGTGGCTCCCGGAATTAAATCGATTTGGTGCTCAATACCTCGAATAGGTGGTAGTCCCGGGGGTATCTCAGTTGGAAACACATCCTCAAACTCCTGCAAAAGGTTAATAACAGCAGGGGGCGAAGAGCTAGGAATATTATCAAATGAAAATAAAGCCTCTTTGCAAACCAAAGCGTAGCACAAAACATCTTCATCATTAATTTGAGCAATATCAGATTTTGTAGGAAGCATAACACCACCCTTTAATTTAATTCCCACTAACCTAGAACTCGTGTTCTTATCTTTTCTAGGTGGAAAAATAGTTTTAGCTACTTGCTAATTTTCAGATTCAAGCATGTTTTCTTTCTTCTCATTTTCAGCTCTCTCCCTATCAGTTTGAACAATTTCAGCAGGAGTCATAGGAAGCAAAGTGATTTTCTTTCCTTTATGCACAAGAGTGTATCTATTACTTCTACCAAGATGGGTTGCATCAGTATCAAATTCCCATGGACGGCCTAACCCTGACGGGCAACCTTGGCTCTGATACCACTTGATGAAACACGGGGTGCCCAATCTTCTATCAGGTAGATGATAAGTCGATTTGGTGGAGATCTCGACATTGACGATCCGGCTTCTGATCAGAACTGATCGAACCCAGCAATCACTACACCACTGCTCCGTTGGTTATCAACCGTGCCAAGACGCGGTTGACCTCGCCAAGAAGGCTAATTCCTGCAAGCGAATCGAGAGCACAAGCAAAAACGTAGAAGAAACAATCTGGAAATTGCAAATGAAATTGAATTAAGCTCACAAGTTGGGGTTCCACAGACCGATCTACGGTGAAACTGCAAAGGCAGAATAATCTAAGCAAAACCCAAGTCTCCCTGTGACGGCTACAGAGTATGTATATGAGAGAGAGAGAGGAGGTGGCTAGGGTTTAGGTCACAGCCTAAGTAAGATACATGGGCCGAAGGCCAAAAAGAGGTGACGCAGCACCAGCCTGACTCTGTCTCACGCGCACTGTTTGGATGATTCCTGGTGACATAGAAAGAGTTTGGCTGTGGTACAAGATTCTCGGAAAGCTTATCCCCTAATGTTTCCATGAAGTGGTAGAACGTTGAAAATGGACTTCGTACGTGGCCTGGGCGTCCGTTTGAATACAGACATGTTGCTGCAGTCTGAACCAGCGTCCATCTTGGGATCAACTCGAACCTTGGCTCGTCTCGGTGCGTAGTGACATCCTCGCTGATCCAAACCATGATTCCTAAGTACAAGAACAATATCATTAGGTAGTAACTCGCCCTCTATGGTAGTTTCACATAAACTTAGGAACAAGCTCACCTGGTAGTTTAGCTGACGTACGCATGCCCTTGTAATTGGTCCTTGCACAAGCGGTGTTGGAGAAGTTGACGCATCCATAGGAGTGATGTCCTCATCATGACGAATCGCCATGGCTACCACAAGAATGAGAGCACAAGCTCTCTCCCTTTCCAGTGGTGCCGGTCCCAGCGACTCGGCGCTACCCCAGCAAGACGTCACCGTCGCGACCCTACCGTCCGGGGACAACCAGAGAGAGGTGCCACCTTCTTCTCCCGAAATCTCCGATAGAGGTGTTCCTGTTACTAGCTCAGTGACCGCGGCCGTGATTACAGGACCTCATACCCTACCCGGTTATGCCAGTCCCGGTAACCCAATGCCACCCCCTCGAGACACGACCGCCCCGTTGCTTCTGGCCGGAGGCGGCCTGACCCAAGTACTACCTCTCACCTTTGCAATTACTTTATGTAGGCCAACCTCCAGGTCAACCATGGTGACCACGGCCGCCTCAGCGAGGACTAGTCTCCCCCCGATGGCACCCCTGGCTCCCCGGGGCACCTTGCTCGAAGCTTTGGTCGAAGGCCAACTCCGTGTGCAGTGCACCTTGGAGGAGTTGTTGCGCACCTTAGCGCAGTCTGTGACTCCCATCTATCCGCCCTAATTCCCATTTATGGGACGCCGCCTCAGTTTTTTGTGGGACACCCGGTGGCCTTCCTGGCAACGGGCATGTTCACCGCGCCGGGGGCTGACCCCGAGCAGGGGCCTTACCCCGCGCCGATAGCCATCCCCGTGCTGAGGCCTTACCCCGCACCGGGAGCTTTCCTCGCGCTGGGAGCTGTCCCCACGCCGGGCCTTATCCCGGGTCGGGGACTTACGCCGCGCTGGGAGCTGTCCCTGTGCCGGAGACTTACCCCGCGTAGGGAGCTGTCCCCGCGCCGAGGCTTACCCCACGCCGGGAGCTTTCCCCGCCCAAGGAGCTGTCCTTGTGCCGGGGCCTTACCCCGCGCTGGGGACTTTCCCCGCGCCGGGGCCTTGCCCCACGTCGGGGCCTTACCTCGCACCGAGAGCCTTCCTCGCATCGGTGGCTCTCCCTGGCTACGCGCCGTGGATGGTTGCTAGTGCGTCCGGAGTGGCTTCTAGGCCAGTGGTTTCCACCGCGCTCGGGACGGCCCCAGTGCCCGCAGTGAGCCTTCCCCACGAGGGCTCTCTCGCACCAGCTCCCGAGGCCGCCCCGGAGACACGCCCGACGCCGGGCCTTGCCCGCGTGCCAGCGGAGTCCTCTAGACCGGCGGCCGATGCGCATCGGCTCCCCCCTCCCCCAGGACCGCCCCCGAGGGCTCCCCAATTGGATCAGACCCGACTAACTCAGGAGGACGTGGAGCACATGCGTGCCGTGAAACCTAGAGAAGCTCCCTCTCGGCACAGGCCGAGGACACGCCGCCAGACCTGCCGGGGAGGGAGACCAGTTGATGAAGCCACCGCCACCTCTAGGGGACACCTGGAGGTTCACGAAGCCAGCTCCAACCCTGAGGAGAAGAGGAGCTACCACCGTCCGGGCGGACCGCTTGGGCCTCTCCCCGACTCCGATAACTAGCGCGTCTCCCCTGCAAGGGGGGACAGCGACTGGGAACCTTCCTGGGGAGTTGAGGGGGCCAGCCAGGCCTTGTGCTACTGGCTCCGACGGGTTCGATGGCCAGAGCCATATCATCCGCCCCGCATCGAGCACTACAATGGTGAGGCCGATCCTTATGAATTTGTGCAGGTGTACTCCACAGCCATCTCAGCGGCTGGGGGGACGAGACGGTGCACTGCAATGTCTTCCCCCTCTACCTCACCGGGATCGCCCGCTAATGGTTTTACATCCTGAGGGCCTATTCCATCAAGTCCTTCATGTAGCTAAAGCGCGAGTTCTACGCGAACTTCCAGGGGAACTATGTGCGTCCCCAGGACTCATCGTAGCTCTACACCGTTCAGCAGAAGAAGGGGGAGACCATCCGGATCTTCTTCAAGTGCTTTGCTCAAGTCAAGAGCAAGGTGGTGCACATCCCCAACTCCACAGTCATTGAGGTGCGCAAGACTGGGATCCTCCCTGGGGAGCTCCATCAGAGGCTCTCCCGGAGCTGCCCCTCCTCCACCGACAAGCTCTTCAACATACTTGAAAAGTACGCAAGGGCAGAGGAGGATGACCTCTGGAAGGAAGACCATGGGGTCCCCCCCACCCCTGCAAAGAGGGATGTTGGGGACTCACCCCACAAATGTCTCAAGGAGGGGCATCACAGCGAGTCGAGATCTCGGGATGTCTTCATTCTTGAAGACGGAGGCGGCTCTCACAAAGCCGATCGGGGCGGCTGCCCCTCCCCCAAGTCAAAAGGGGCGAGGCCAGCCCTCCCGTGCTCGGGACAATCCCGAGATGGGAAGCAACGAGGTTGGGGCCGACTTATGGTGCGCCTTCCACCAGTCCACTTCCCATGCCACTCGAGAATGTAACGCACTTCGTCAACACTTCGCGGCATTCCTCGAGCAACATGAGCAGGGGGAGAGATTTTCGGGGTGTTGGGAGAAATCTCCGCTTGATAGATCTCAGTGACCCGCGTCCCGGGCGCCGCCACCACTACGATGATAAGCGCCCGGGGGCAGGTGTCCCCGTGTCCCAGGCGCCGTCACTGTCTCCCAGTGAGAGGCGTCCCGGTGACAAGCGACCTTGCGTCTCGGACGCCGCCACCATCCCAACAATGCAGTGTCTTTCCCCATGCTAGGGGCTCACTCCGCGGCGGGAGCGTTCCTTGCGCCGGGGCCTCCCCCCGCACTGGGGGTTTACTCCACATCGGGAGTTGACCCCATGCCATGGGTGGTTCTCCCAGCGACGATACCCTCCCAGAGTGGATGCCCTCCCCGCGAGGATGCCCTTAAGAGGATGCCCTCCCTGGAGGATGCCCCTTAGAGGATGCCCTTGAATGAGGGCCATGGGCTCCTGCTTAGGCCAAGTCCCGACGGCGGCAGCCCTTCTCCCATAGGGTAGCTTACAATCCCCCTCATGGACTGAGGGTGTAAGCGGCAACCCGGTTCCCAGAAACCACAGTAACAAGTCACTTTGAGGGGTGAGTCCCCCCTCTAATTGTCGGGGGAAATCTCCGCGGGACTAAGTCCAGGTAAGTTGCTTTACGTTGGCCCGGGGACCTGGCCTCCGGGGCCTCCCCAGGCGCCGCCTTTTCGCTCCCGAGACTTGGCCTCTGGTGCCGTCCCGGGCACCGCCATTCGCCCGGGGACCTGGCCTCCGGTCCCCTCCTCGGGCGCCGCCATTTGGCTCCTGAGACTTGGCCTCCGGCGCAGTCCCGGGTGCCGCCATTTGCCCGAGGACCTGGCCTCCGGCCCCTCCCCGAGCGCCGCCTTTTGGCTCCTGGGACTTGGCCTCCGGCATTGTCCCGGGCGCCGCCATTAGCCAGGGGACTTGGCCTCCGGCCCCTCCCCGGGCGCCGCCTTTTGGCCCGCGGGACATGGCCTGCGGCGCCGTCCCGGGCGCCGCCATTGGCCCGGGGACGTCGCCTCCGTGCTCTCCCCGGGCGCCGTCATTTGGCCCTCGGGACGTGGCCTCCGGTGCCCTCCCGGGCGCCGCCATTTGCCCGGGGACGTGGTCTCCGGCCACTCCCCGGGCGCCGCCATTTGGCTCCCAGGATGTGGCCTTCGGTGCCCTCCCGGGTGCCGCCATTTGCCTGGGGACGTTGTCTCCGGCCACTCCCCGGGCGCCGCCTTTTGGCCCCCGGGACATGGCCTTCGGCGCAATCCCGGGCGCCGCCATTGGCCCGGGGACGTCGCCTCCGGGCTCTCCCCGGGCGCCGCCATTGGCCCAGGGACGTAGCCTCCGGGCTCTCCCCGGGCGCCGCCATTGGTCCGGGGACATGGCCTCCGGCCCCTCCCCGGGCGCCGCCATTTGGCCCCCGGGACATGGCCTCGGCGCCGTCCCGGGCCTCATCTCCCTGCTAAAGGTAAAGTCTCGAATTGTTTGTCACGTGCAGGTCACGTGAGGAGCGGCTCGGGAATTAGCGACCACCTGTCAAGCATCCAAGGCGTTTGACCGGGAGAAGGACGGTCCTAGCCTTCAATCTGACGGTGGCTTGCGGGGTAGTTTAGGCTTTTTGCTTCTTTTTGGGGCTATAAATAGCCCTTGTACCCCTCTGTTGTAAAGGATCGGATCACTTTTATTGGAATACTACACTCACAGGCGTGCTCCGGAAGCCTCTCCCCCGGAGAGAGCCTCCCCAGCCGACTCCGGTCGGGAGCGCGTCGACAGGACTAGGGCCCCCACCGGGACCCGAACCTGTATAAATCCTCGTGTAATTTCTTGTGCTTGTCTGGCGGGGGAGGACCGGTCATCCGGTCGACCCACGCCGCGTAATCTTCGCTAGGATCATTCTCAAAACCTGCCGGGGTATTCGCAATACCACGACACTGATACTCCAAAAGTTCTGACAACGGGAGCCTTGCTCCCTAGGCGGCTTATGATAACCCCTTGCGGACTGAGGGGGTAAGCGATGTTGCATATTGGCCGTTATGCCTGACCTAATTTCGATGATTAATGAAAACAAAGTGTTTTAGACTGACTGTGCTTCTGAGATATTTGATACAGAGTCTGTTCGGGAAGATACGCAAGATGATCAAAATGAACCCGACGTCAAGCACAAGTTGCAAAAGAGCAAAGACAAGATTGCAAACATGAAGATGCAAAGGACCTATGGTAATATGAGTTTTCAGTTTTACCGATCTCGGCGTTTGGAAGTTGATTGGTTCAGTATCTTATTTTTTAGAATTTAACCATACTATAAAGAGGGGTTGCAAGTCCTCTCTAAACTTCTGCATAAACTAAGAAACTAATAGGTCATTGCATTGCATCTTTTTCGGTTGGATTTGGTTTTGAAAGATTTGGATTTTCTGTTATGTTTTTGATAGTAGAAGAGTTTTTGCATTCTCCAAACATGTAGCCCTTTAAATTATCTTTCAAACGAGCTATTAAACTCTAAATTTGGATTTCTGGATTTAAAGTTATGGCTGTTTTTATTTATGTTGACCGTCAGTTTGGTAAGCTGACTGTCAGTTTGTGTTAGCTGACAGTTGTCCAAAGAGTGTGTTTTTTGAGCTGAAATTTCTTGAACTAAACTGACTGTCAGCATGACCATACTGACTGTCAGTTTGCATTTCGACCTCAAGCCATTTTATTTGAGTTTCTATTCATCTGGTCACTTTTGTGGTCCATACTGACTGTCAGTGTGTGAGACTGACTGTCAGTATGAGGTATCAGTTTCCACATACGACCACAAATGGCTAGCTATTTTTTATCCTTAAATTTTGTCAGCCGTTGAGTTTGAGACTGACTGTCAATTTCCCATACTGACTGTCAGTTTGCACTGATTTATTTCCATTTTCGACCTCAAACGGCTAGCTGAGTTTTCTCTGGATTTTACTTCTCTCTGGTCGTGACCCAAACTGACTGTCAGTTTGAGCTGCTGATTTTCAACTCGAGCTCCAACAGTTCTTTTGAGTGTTGAGGCTATAAATAGAGGCTTTGAGCATTTTTTTTGATCATCTAGCAGCCATGAATTCTTATACACTCTTGAGCTTTAATCTTTTACATAAAATCTTGATCTTTTGATCAAGTCAAGTGTTTTTGAGATCCACCGACTTTTTCAGTTGATAGCATTTGCATACTCATAGTTTCTCGGTGCGTGTTTGGAGGTCTAGAGAAGACCTTGCTGCTCGTTACTCTTGGTGAACGCCCTCACCTAGACGGTTTGGTGGCGTGGCCGTTGATCTCTCCGTTCGAAGTTTGTTGGAGAGGCTCGGCAAGTGTGTAAAAGGCATCGGTGCTCGCCTTTCCAGAGTGGACAAGGAGCAACCATTAGTGAGAAATATGCTTCGTGGATATTGAAGCAAGACTCATTCACTTGAGTGCTTCAACGAGGATTAGGGGAGATTGGGCGAGTCTCCGAAACCTCGGTAAAAAATCATTGTGTTCGTCTTCTCTTCCTCTTTCTCATATTATTGTTATTTGTTCTTGATTTCTCGATTTGTTTTTTAAAAGCCTCCTATTCACCCCCCTCTAGTCGGCATCTTTGATCCTACAAGCGGCAGGCTAGTTTCTTAACTGTGGTAACGAGTCACTTTGAGGGAATAGTCCCCCATCAAATACTCCAGAGCCCATCATGGCGCTCACTCCCCTCCCGGAGTACATTTCCGGACCCAAAATTTCTTGACCGGCTCCCCGTTCTCACGGTGACTGGGGGAATTTTGACCGGGTCTCAGAACTTTTTGACCAGGAAATTCTTCGCCAGCCCCCCGTTCTCACGGTGACCGGTGCAATTTTCTACGCGCTATCCGAATGCGACTGCATCTCTCTCCCAGGGGTACTTTGTCCCGGGAGAAGGTTTTCCCCGTCTGGGGACTCCGCGCTGCTCGCATGAGGTAACATCCTCTCCTGGTAGACTTTGTCCTGGGGGAAGGTTTTCTCCCCCCGATGGACTTTGTCCCGAGGAAGGCTTTCTCTCTCGGGTGGACTTTGTATAGGGAGAAGGTTTTTCCCGTCCGGGGGCTCCGCGCCGCTCAGATGAGGTAACATCCTCCCATAGTGGACTTTGTCCTGGGGGAAGGTTTTCTCCCCCCGGTGGACTTTGTCCCGAGGGAAGGTTTTCTCCCCCCGGTGGACTTTGTCCCAAGGGAAGGTTTTCTCTCCCGGGTGGACTGTAACACCCTGAGTTTAGGGGTGAAAACTTTCTTTTTCATGAACAACATGCATGCATGTATCTGTAGTAATAGCCAGATCATTATCCTTATCAAGCCCTAAAAATTCCAAATTTATTCTGTAGACCCAAATCAAGATCTGATTTTTCAGATTTGATCTACTATCTATTTTAAGTATAAAAGCCTTCCGAACCCAGATTCAATTCCAGCTCTACCTTTCAGATTTATTAATTCTTTTTTGTTTTCGAAAAAAGGAATTTAATTAATAACCTAATTACCCTAAATACTCTGAACTCATATTTAGCCAAATCTAGATCTAATCCAGACCAAATTATTCTTGGATCATGATCATGGGTATGCCAATACCTTAAAGTAGAAAGTTGGCAACTAGATTTCATCATCCAGGCCTTTTTCAGAGATCAGTCCAAATTGTATTGCAAATTAGTCCTTTTTTTGATATCTAGAAACCCAAAAAGGCTAAAATCCACAGATTAACTCCATATTCAGAATTTTCTTCAGCAAATCTTTTCCAAATGCTATTTGAAACAACTTTCTCTTCTGTACAGATTCGAAAATCTCATCCTAAATGCCAAAATTCGAAATCAACCAAAACTCAGATTTCAATTACCCTAAAATATCCTATTTTCAGTTTATATCAAAAACTATTCAAATGTGTCAGAATTTACCAAATATCTTTACCAAATACTTTGTTGAATAAAGTCTGCCAGATCAGTGCAATCACTGAAGGTGATCTTGCACACTGACCCAGTAATGGGAATATGCATAGGGGTGGAGGTTTGGGTACAACTTGCCACAACTGTGGTTCGCGAGAGATCCACAGGGCCAGGGGTGAATTGTGAGTGAAACATAATAAAAGTTCATGATTATCTCCGCCTTGCCACTCGCACATGGTTGTGAGGAAGGGTCTACTCATATTGATAGGATGGGCATGAAAGTGGAGTATCTTGCGGGTAAATTGGTACCTCTCTGTAGAGTTAAAAACGTATTCGAATACTCCGAGCTCCCGGTTTTATAGGAGTCTGCTCCGGTGGATTAAATCCACAGGGTGTGACACAAGTATGTTTTCTAAATAAAATTTGTTAAGTCAAGATTACCCAAATGACATGTGTTGTCATGATAAGGGGTACTGCCATGGGCTGCGTGTGTCGACGTGTTGCGGTAGTAATATAATCTAGTGAACAAGAATAGCGATGCTATGTTATGAAAAGTGCTGCCATGAGATGAAATGAGGTATGAAAGAAAAGATTATATTACAAACATCCATAATTCTTGACTAGTCTAGGTTCATATCATCACTACTATATGTATCTACTCTTACCTATGACTTGCTGAGTACGTAAGTGCTCCCCCTTGCAACCTACAAATCAGTAGATGGAGCGTTCAATAATCAAGATGAAGGTGTGAAGAATTTCTTGGATCCAGAAGGAGGAGAGTCAGTCTCGTCAAAGTCTTGATGTGTGTTATTCTGCTGTCAACTTCTCATTGTGGGAGGGTCACCTATCTTCTGCTGTGTAGATGTTATTTTGCTAAACCATGTATGCCGCGAAGGCATTGTAATCTCTTTATGTAATATTAAGGCCAGCAGGCCACACTGCTTAAATATTTTATAAGTTACTCTGTTGCAATGTAAATATACTCCTGTAGTTGACTTATCCTGGGAAGTCAAGGGATGCATATATGGGACTAGCTACAGTGAGCTAGGTCTCCACGGGAGTAGTCGTAGTCCCAGTTTCGGGGCACGACAAATTATGGTATCAGACCAGCATGAGAACTTGACTGTTGGACGACACCTTTAGGAATTGGCTGTGCCAGGAAGGTGTAATTTATTTAAAAACTATTTGTTGAAAACTTTATTTTGAGAAAAGAAAAATGAGTTGTGTAGTTCCTAAAAGCTCTTATTTCGAAGTCTTAGTTGATTCTTCCAAAATTTCGGTAAAATAGCAAAGCGTGTTTTGTTTAGCTGGGGATAATATAGATAGAGCTGGTGATGCTCTTGATAGCTTTGTGATTCGCTATTGCTTTTGCAATGGTTAACTTGTGTACTATGGCTAGAAGCCTAAGTATTTTATGCATTAATATAGTCTGCATTAATTTTTCTTTGCATTGCTGTCTTAGTTGGCCCTAGTTAGTTAGATCTGCTTGGATTCTCTTCAGAGCCATCATGGTCGACACAAGGAGAAGATTCTGAAGCAATGGAGAGGACAAAGATCAGACTCCGCATGAGGACTTTTATTTCAGCAAGGATCTCAGAATTCCAATCCTCCTCAGAATGAGTAACTCAGTTTGCATGAAATTCTTTTATCAATGGAGAAAAACCAACAAGAAACCACTTGGGTGAAGGAAGAGGAACTTCAGCGGACCTATCTCTATCCTTATCTTTTCTTGTCTTAGGTAAATCTCGGGGCAAGATTTCTTTAAGGAGGGTAGATCTGTAACACCCTGAGTTTAGGGGTGAAAACTTTCTTTTTCATGAACAACATGCATGCATGCATCTGTAGTAATAGCTAGATCATTATCCTTATCAAGCCCTAAAAATTCCAAATTTATTCTGTAGACCCAAAACAAGATCTGATTTTTCATATTTGATCTACTATCTACCTTAAGTATAAAAGCCTTCAGAACCCAGATTCAATTTCATCTCTAACTTCTGATTTATTAATTCTTTTCTCTTTTCGAAAACAGGACATTAATTAATAACCTAATTACCCTAAATTCTCTGAACTTAGATTTAGCCAAATCTGGATCTAATCCAGACCAAATTATTCTTGGATCATGATCATGGGTATGCCAATACCTTAAAGTTGGAAACTAGATTTCATCATCCAGGCCTTTTTCTTAGATCAGTCCAAATTGTATTGCAAATTAGTACTTTTTTTGATATCTGGAAACCCAAAAGGCTAAAATCCACAGATTAACTCCAAATTAAGAATTTTCTTCAGTAAATCTTTTCCAAATGCTAGTTGAAACAACTTTCTCTTCTGTACAGATTCCAAAATCTCATCCTAAATGCCAGAATTCGAAATCAACCAAAACTCAGATTTCAATTACCCTAAAATACCCTATTTTCAGTTTATATAAAAAACTATTCAAATGTGCCCAAATTTACCAAATATCTTTACCAAATACATTGTTCAATAAAGTCTGCCAGATTAGTGCAATCAATGTCAGTTTAAATCTTCCAAATCTCCAGATTTACAAATCAGCCCAAAGCGAAGATTTAGAAATCACAACTCAGTCCAATTCGACCAGAGCCTAGTCAATTTTCGACCAGAGCCTTGCCGTGGTCTTTGCGCCGTGTTCGCTCGCCGCCGGCCAAAACCTCGCCTGCGCCTGAGCCCGTGCTTACTTGTGTTTGCATGTGCGTACACATCCGCACCTCCGCCAGCGCCGTTGCAACGTCATGACCAACATCTGCTCCCGCGCGCGACCGGCAACAACCTTTGTCAGCAACTTCACGCCATGTTGCCTCGCCGTGCCAGTTTTGTCGCCACTGCTTTGCACCACCCAGCATCCACTAGTACAGAAATGCAGTCTACTAACCCCTTATTCTATCAGTTATTAGCGATTTAGTAGAAAAGCGATAGAAAATGTGCCTCGCGGTCATAAAAAGCCAATGGGTGTATTTTTCCTATCGGTTTGTAAGAAACTTACCGATAGAAGAAGCACTATGATTTACTCTAGCGGTGATGAACATATTTGCCATTAGAAGAGATGCATAACTACTGACGGGAGAATGTTGTGCGCCGATAGGACTGGTCGACTTCTACAACTAGACTTATTCTATCGGTATTGTATGAGTCTACCGACAGAATATCTCAAAAATTCCTATCGGCAATATGTAGTGTGCCGATAGAACCGTTCGCCTTCTACAAATATTTTAATTCTATCGGTAATGTATTCTTGTACGGTTAGAATATATCGAAAATTGCTTAGAACTGTTCGTCTTCAAATAGTTTTATTCTATCGGTAATGAATGTTTATACTGTTAGAATATAGCAAAAATATTTTAGAACTGTTCGCCTTCTACAAATATTTTTATTCTATCGGCAATGTACGTACATACCGACAGAGTATGTACCAAAATTCCTATCGGTAATATGTATTGTGCCGATAGAACCATTCGCCTTCTACAGATGTTTTTATTCTATCGGTAATTTATTTGTATACCGTTAGAATATATATAAAATGACTAACGGTATGCGGTTTTTGTACCGATAGAACTTATCTAGTACTATAAATACACGGGTATGTCTCTTTCATTCTCACAGTTCATCTGGGGCCCGTATGCTCCATGGACGGCCGGCGCACCTCTACAGGCGACCTCTGCACCTCCGCACCTCCATCGACGCCCTCTAGACTTCGGCATCCCAAGCAAGGTACGTAAAATTTTGACAATATTGTTAGATTATTCTAATCCGATTATGGCAATTATTCTGCTTTTTTTGTATCCTTCATTTTGATGTGTCTTCTTTTCAATATGATTATTATCTGTGCAGGTCCTTGGATGATGCTCATGAGGGGCAATGTATTTCACGGTTCTTCATCGCAGTACGCTGCCTACGTTGGCTTGTTGGCGAAAGAAACAGTGAAGATCACCGTCGAGAGCTGGAAGGACGTGATGGGCGAGATCTTGGTTGGCTCGATCGAGAAGATCCTTAAGCCCGGCGTGTTTCTCAAATCAGGACCTATAGAAAGCATCTTACATTTTTTTGCATACACCAGCTTGTGGCCAGATGATTACCTGCTTGGAGAAGAAGAATTGTTGTTATTTGCATAGCCATTCTACACCATCACTACACAGAACAACATCTTGGAAGGTAGGTTCTTTTTGTTAATGGAGTTGAGTTGAGTTGAGTTGATCGAGTTTGAGTCCGAGGAAATCACCAAAACGTACAAATGTAAGTCGACGGTAGTTCCAGCTCCTCGGGCATCTTCGAACTGAACTCCTATGGTTAAGTCCAATGTGGTTCAGACATTTGCTGTTTTGGAGGAATGGATTTGTGATGTATCAGGTCTAACTTGTAGTCGCTAGTTGCATTATCGCAACCTGCAAAGGTTCTCTTTTATGTAAAATGTACGGGCCACTGGGTCCTCGTCGTGATCTGTTGTTAATTTCAGACGTGGCTTTTCGAATATACATCGAATGTGTGAATTGTTGTATTTGTATATTATTGTATATTTGTGTATCATGTATTGCTAATTGGGACATGAACTTGAATGTGTAGGGAGTATTTGTGTATTTAATTGTATTGGTAGGTAGGTGTGTATTTGTATTGCTATTTCAGACATGTACCTGAATTTTTATTGGTGAACTGGCATGTGTATGTTTGTACCTGAATTTGTGAACCTTCATGTGTAATTTCTTTGGCAAGATCAAGTCCCAAGTACCTAAGAAAAGTATTTTTGTGTCTCAAAGTTAATCCACAAATTAGCATTTCTTGAAATATTGCTTTATCTTCTAGTTAGGATCTGTTTGATGTAAGATCTGTTTGATGTTACATTGATACGATTCCTTGGATGTAAGAACTGGTATCATGTGCGTTTGGTACAAGTACCTCCTCTAACGGTAAATACACATATTTATCGATAGAAAACACATATATTTGCTCAATCATGCATCATCTAACGGTAAATACACATATCTACCGATAGAAAAACACATATATTTGCTCAGTCATGCATCATCTAACGGTAAATAGACATATTTACCGATAGAACAAGGCCTGTACTTGCTCAGTAATGTACATTCTCTAACGGTATATGTGTGTTTTTACCGATAGAATATGTGAGAGGCAAATTATCCTAGTTAGTCTAACGGTTATTTCATGTATTTACCGTTAGAAAAAGCTCCATTATAAGGAAAACCCCACTCGACCATTACTGAGCTACTCTTTAATTTGTTCTGTTGCACTCTGTGTCCCTCTGTTTGTGATGAAAGTTCCACGCTCGTAGCTACACTGCTAGGGTGATCAGCGCAAGCTGGAGGGAAGTTGATTGTGCCCCTCTCTTTAAGGTCTGCTTAATTGTCGACAGTTATCTCTCTCTCCCTCTAGAACTCCATCCCTCTCTACTTGCAAGCTAGCTGTATTGTGTAGTTCCAAGTTTGTAGCTCTAAGCTTGGGAGCTAGGTAGCTGGAAATGCGTCATGTTTTAGGAGCTAACTAGCTTGTATTGTGTAGTTAGCTAGGTTAATTAGTGTTAATTTCGTCAGGCTAGGGTTCAACACATCTGTTGTAAGAGGCTGTATATGTACATATACATAACTTAATCGGGCAGTTTTCATGCATGGCTGACTCGTTAAATTTTGTTAATTGTAGATGGACAGGAAATATTGGATGTATGGAATAAAACGTACTACTCTTCAATATTTGGATGGTGTGAATGAGTTTCTTAAATTTGCTGAGCAACAAAAGGAGAGGAAGGGAGAGAAAAATATGCTCTGGCCTTGTACAGATTGTATGAACTTGAAGAGGTTTAGCAACTCTGATCAAATTAAGAGTAATTTGATTCGTCGTAGTTTTAACGCGCGATACACCCGTTGGATATGGCATGGCGAAGATCTTGAGGAAACAAGCACCACTACTACCAATCAGCAAGACTCGGATGTGGATTGCAATAATATTGATGATCATCCGAATTGTGATAATGTTCATTCCGATGTGCACGTAGATGATGATGATGATGATGACAATCTAGATGAGATGTTACGTGATGTAGAGGAAGATTACAACGAAAACGACTTCTGTGAATTTGAGAAACTGATTGCTGACTCTGAGAAGCCTCTGTTCCCTGGATGTGCAACATTTACAAAACTGTCTTCTATGCTGAGATTATATAACTTGAAGGCAGGCAACGGTTGGAGTGATAAGAGTTTCACGGCACTATTAGATCTTCTAGCGGACATGCTTCCAGAGGGAAATGAGTTGCCAACATCTACTTACCAAGCCAAAAAACTGTTGTGTCCATTGGGAATGGAAATCGAAAGAATACAAGCATGCCCAAATGATTGTGTGTTGTACCGTAACGAGTACTCCAGTTTGCATGTTTGTCCAAGATGCAGCGCATCAAGGTATACGCGTAGGGACCGAATTGACAGTGAACGTCACGAGATAAAGAAAGGACCTCCGGCGAAAACTGTGTGGTACTTGCCTGTGATACCTAGATTGAAGTGGCAGTTTGCAAATCCGAAAGTCGCGAAGCACTTGCGTTGGCATGCTTAAGCCCGGAAACCAGACGAAAAACTGAGACACCCAGCTGATTCTATTCAATGGAGAAACATCAACAGAACATTTGCTGAGTTCGGCGGCAAACTTAGGAATATAAAGTTCGGGCTGAGTACAGATGGTATGAGCCCACATGGTAATATGAGCAGTCGGCACAGCACTTGGCCGGTTCTTTTATGCATCTACAATCTTCCTCCTTGGTTATGCATGAAGCGCAAGTACATCATGATGGCATTACTAATCTCTGGACCCAGACAACCCAGAAATGATATTGACGTGTTTCTAGCGCCTTTAATCGAGGACTTACAGAAATTGTGGGATGCATACAAGAAAGAGAATTTCATGTTGCGGGCCCTGATATTTTGCACCATAAATGATTTTCCGGCCTACGGCAATTTGTCGAGGTATAGTACGAAAGGAGCCAAGGCTTTGCCTATTTACCTAGATGAAACTGAGAGCATGTGGATGTGAAACTGCCGGAAAACAGTGTACATGGGTCACCGCAGGTTTCTTCCGGTGCATCACACGTACCGTAAGAAAAGGAAATCATTTAACGGGAAGCCTGAGAAGGGATTAGCTCTAGTGTTTCTGACCGGTAAGGAGATTTACTCGCACGCGAAGGACATCAAAGCTGAGTTCGGTAAGCATTCTAAACCTTGAGAAAAAAATGTTTGGAAGAAGAGATCGATTCTCTAGGATCCACCGTACTGGGAGCACTTACAAGTTCGACATTGCATGGACGTCATGCATGTAGAGAAAAATGTCTGTGACAGTTTGATTGGTTTGTTGTTGAACATTCCGGGAAAGACAAAGGATGGTGTGAAAGCTCGTCGTGACATGGTGGAAATGGGGATAAGGACTGAGCTTGCACCTTTAGAGAATGGAAAGCGTACATACCTCCCCCCGGCCTGCTATACGTTGTCCAAGAGCAAAAAAATAGAACTCTGTCGGTGCCTGCACGGTGTTAAAGTTCCATATGGGTACTCCGCGAACTTGAAAAAACTTGTGTTCATGAAGGACCTAAGATTAGTTGGCACGAAGTCCCACGACTGTCATGTCTTGATGTCACAAATGCTTCCCATTGCTATCAAAGGCATTCTCCCAGTTAAAGTCAGAGAGACAATCACAAACCTATGTTATTTCTTCAACGTAATATCTTGCAAGGTAAGTACGTGCACTCGTACTATAAGTTCATTACCTCCATTTGTGGAGCTTAATTAGAAGATTTTTCTACTATGAATATTTGGCGCAACTGTGTCCTCGTAGGTAATTGATCCGGATGGACTGGACACTTTGCAACGCGATGTGGTTACAACTCTTTGTCACCTCGAGATGTATTTCCTTCCATCCTTTTTTGATGTTATGGTCCATCCGATTGTTCACCTTATCAGAGAAATTAAGTTTTGTGGACCCATGTGCCTGCGCTACATGTATCCATTTGAGAGATTTATGAGTGTATTGAAGGGATACGTAAGGACTCATCGTCGACCCGAGGGGAGTATCATGGAAGGTTATGCCGCCGAAGAGGTGGTTGAATTTTGCACAGATTATATGGCCGGGGTTGACCCAATTGGCGTTCCTAGGTCCCGACACGAGGGTAGGCTTCAGGGCATCGGAACGATTGGATTCAAAGCTATCGTCCCCGCTCGTGATGTGTACGCAAAATCACATTTTTGGGTCTTACAACACATGACGGAGGTCGAGCCATACATACACGAGCACAAGGTAATGTTACGGTCACAGAATCCTTCGAAGTCAGACGTTTGGGTCACCAGAGAACATAACAGGAAATTTACTGGGTGGATCCAAGAAAGTGTCACGCGAGCTGCCGAGGGCTCCGTAAGTGAAACTGTGACATGGTTGGCTAGAGGCCGAAGATTCACTGTAGGGACTCGGCAGGGGTACGACATCAGTGGGTATTCATTTTACACAAGAGCTCAAGACGCTAAGAGTAGCACGCAATGTAGCGGAGTGACACTATTTGCTATTTCCGATGATGCCAGGTTAGTAAGGTCGCTGAACTCATATTATGGTGCTATTGACAAAATATGGGAGCTCTATCCCTACTGAAGATATCGATGAAACAACGTATCTGCGAGATGACCACGAAGAAGGATTATGGGTTGAGAACCATTGATGATTAATTTCTATTTCATAGATAAATGCCAAGCAAACATCCCACAAGTTCTGCAGCGAGGTGAGGAACTTATCATTAATACATCAGGTAGTACATTTTTCTTTAGAACTTAATGATAAGCTAGTTCATAGCAGTAATATATCTCAATTTTACTCCACAGCATGAGTTCTAACATGTACAGTACCTTTATCCTGTAAGTACTTAATTCTTCCCTTCAAATAGCACTTACAAAAATCTCATTGCAGCCTCTTGCTTCTTCAAATTAAGCTCTCCAAAAAACAATTTTTCTGACGGAATTTTGTTATTTCTACCGATAGAAAAGGACATCCACTACTTTAATGTGTCTCAGGCACTTCAAAAGTTTCACTGTGAAAAATTTACTTATTCTATCGGTATTATTATGTTTTACCGTTAGACTAAATTCGTTAGTCCACAGTATTTTGTTGTCTGACCATTTTTTGTTGTTTCTATCGATAGAAAAATACTATGGCGCTCTGAATTCTCAACTGTGTCGCCATGCGTCACCTTGGAAATTCTATAAGTACCTCGCCATGCGTCATGGTATTTTGTTGTTTTTCTAATTCTCGAACGCTTCGACTCCTCATCTTCTCTTTCACAATGGCAACCTCCATGGGATCGTCAGCCACGCCCTCCCCGGTAAGAACTCTAAATCTCCTGGGTTTACCCCTGTATTGTTAATCCATGTTCAGTACATTCTTGACTTGTTGATTTGCACAGGTAATGCGAGCCGTGGAAGACACTGGCAAAGTGAAGTCCGACCTGAGGGCCCTCCAGGAGGAGCACAAGCTCCTTACGGACAAGCACACTCAGCTACGGCTTGAACTGGACGATCTCCTCCGGCGCATTCAGCGCATGAAGACGGCTGGTGACAATTTCAGGGCGATGATGAGGCGTCTTCGCGAGGAGAAGCAAGCCGCAGATATTACCATCGCTGGCTGCGGTTTGACTATGAGGGATACCATAGAGAAGCTGAGGGAGGTCGCAGGCCTTCTCGACGCGGTACTAGTTGATCCTAGGGACAACTTGTCGCTAGAGGAGTCCTGTGTCCTGGCTGCAAGTCAAACTGACTCTATTCTACATGCAGCCAGGGCTAAGACCACCCCTTGACCTAGCATTTTGGGTTTTATTTTTTTTATAAGTGATAAAACAACAATGAATGAACAATTTTTTTTTATGTCAATTTTCCAATTTTCCGGCTATCTTCCCTCTTTCTTTATCATTTTGCAGCTTTCAAGCACGGTCTGTTTGATGTTAAATTGTGTGTACCTTTTCATTTTCTGACGGTATTTTGTTGTTTTTACCGATAGAAAAATGGCACCCAATACTATAATCTCAGGCACTTAATTAAAAAATTTTTCTGGGGAAAATTGGTCTCACGGGATTTTGTTGTTTATACCGATAGAAAAATGGAATCCACTACTTCAAATATTTTTCCGGGAAATTTACTTGTTCTATCGGTAGTATTTTGTTGTACCGATAGAAACGTACGTAATTCTATCAGTATTATTTTGTTTTACCGATAGAAAAGGTCATCCACTACTTTATTACTCGTACACGGCCCTTGAGTTTCCCTCCAGTCGAACAGTTCCAACTTAGAGCACTGCGTGTCTTCGAGAGCGAAGAAAACCACAACCTCCGCCGTGACCACTCACTTCCTCTCTCCCGCACGACGATCGCTGGCTGGACACTGGTTCGCCACTGCCACCGATTCTTATTTTCGTCCTTCGCCGGCCGCTGCTGCGTTCTACACCGCCTCTCCATCACCACAACTGATCGCTGTAAATACCCTAATTCGTCGTTCTATTTCCAGCATCTTCCTTATTTGATTCTAGTGTTTTGTACGTACTAATTCGTCGAGTTTTTCAATTACACTAGGGTTCCCTATTGTGTTGGATTTTGTACATTCCGCATGCAATATTGATTTAAATTAGGGTTGACATAATATGTTCCAGTGTTGTAATGAACCTATTTTGAGATTTTAACTTATCTATACTGCTGTATGTGTGATCAATTGTATCCAACTGCCATGTAATGCACATTATATGTTGGAGGTGTTCTTACACATATTCTATCGGTATCTCCTGTATTTGCCGATAGAAACAATTTGTCTACTCTATCAGCAGCTCATGTGTTTACCGATAGAAAATATTTCTGAACAAGTATTAAAACTTTGGATCTGGAAGGACATGAGCCATGCAATGTACTAGTTTGGTTGGGAATTTTTACTCACTTGGTATGAATATATGGCAATGTGGATGGGTCTTCGATGTATATGTTTCAAATGCATATACATATATGACTTTTCCCAAACTAATAGATGTGATGAAGTCCTGATGACTTGCATATAGGTAATGCTAAAGATAACCAAGAGAGGGTGCTATAAACCATATTATTCCTTTTTTGGTTGTGACCTACTTTCTGTGCTGCTTCAATATCTTTATATTCCATTAGCATTAGGTTTGTCAGATTATGCACAGTGGCACTTAGATGCTTGTGTGCATATTTATGTGTGAAATAATAATGCTGGCCCATGAATATTAGTATAGAAAATCATGGAGAATGTTATGTGATGATAGTGAATAGTGGCTTATCAACAAAATTCCATATATAGAGAACATTGTTATGTTCTATCGGTATCTCACGTGTTTGCCGATAGAAAAATTGTTATGTTCTATCAGCAGCTCATGTGTTTACCGATAGAAAACATTGTTAATGTGAAATAATAATGCTGGCCCATGAATATTAGTTTAGAAAATCATGGAGAATGTTGAGTTAAACCAAGATTATGTGATGCTAGTGAATGGTGGCTTATCAACAATATTCCAGAACAATATGTTATATCGGTATCTTGTATCTTTGCCGATGGAAAACATTGTTATGGTCTATCGGCAGCTCATGTGTTTACCGATAGAAAATATTTCTGAATAGTTCAGGAAGTAATTTATGCATGTATTTCTTTTAGTATTATTTTCTTCGGACATTCCTTTTGCAGCCCTAATTAGTCTCTAGTCCTGGGCTGAGTTATGGAACTCCAAGAAGAATTAATTGCCATATGTTGCCTGCTTCCTATATGAAAATGTGTAGACGAAAACACTGAGAAATAGAATCTTATCTTGTATTGCATGGTAGCTTTTGTGTTTGCCAATGGAAAAAATATTTAAAATAGGTCCTTTTTCTTTGTAAAATGATTTGGTTTGTGTTTCCATTAAAGTTTTGATGGTTTGTTGATGGTTTTGTAGGGAAAGACATGTCGTCGTCTTCATCGGATGGTACTAGTGGTTCGACTCGGGCCAACCCCAACGTAACTGAAGATGCAGCTGTTACATCCCAGTGCAAGAGGGTGGGGTGAGGCGCGACGACGTTGGGCCGTTTGGCCAAATGCACGGATCTTTCTTGTGAGTTCAACCAATTTGGGAGGCCGATTGGAAAGAATGCTGGGAATTACGTGGCCTACATTGGGCTGTTGGCGAAAGAAAGGGTGAAGATCACCGTCCAGAGCTGGAAGGACGTGACGGCGGACGAGAGGGATAGGTTGTGGGCGGAAGTGAAGGTTAAATTAACTGAAATCACTGAACTCTTTCGTAATCACGTTCTCTTGGCTTATACTAAAGTTTAACTAAGTCGTGATTAATTGTATGCACTTTTTGAAAGCAGGCTAAGTGGAACATCCCCGACGATACACCTAGGACGGCCTGCTTGAAGGACATGAACGAAACATGGAAAACCTTTAAGAGCTGGCTCGTCAGTAACTTCCTCGCTGCGGGGAAATCTCCTTGCGAGAAGTACCCCTTCATATCGGAGGAGGTATGGGAGGAATTCACTAAGCAGAAGGGGACTGAGGAGTTCAAGGCCCTTAGCGAGTAGAATAGGGCGATCCAGAAGAGGAACGACCACCCGCATCAGCTCGGATCCCGGGGCTATGCGGGGAAGGAGGAGCAGTGGAAGAAGGAAGACGAGCAAAATCCTGTCATCGACACCCCTGAGTTGCCGCTCTCCGAGATCTGGGATGAGAGGTGAAAGCGATGGTGGTGGGGGAGGGGCTCCGTGTCATCCACGGGGTCTGTGCAGTTCGCAACCCCTGGGGACGTCGACGTTGTGAGGCGAATGGTAAGTTGGCTAACCTCGTAAACTATGTGCGCACAAGTGTATATAAGGCAATTTGTCTCACAAGGTACCTTTAAATGTAACAGATCTGTTCTGAGAAGGAGGCAGTGGAGGGATTGTTTACCCCACAGAGGGAGAACGACATCCTCACCCGAGCTTTAGAAAATAAGGAGCATCCCGGGCGGACACTGGCCGTGGGAGCCATTGTGTCGTGGAAGGCTGGTTTCGCAGATTCGGCTCCACCGAGGAAGAAGGCCCGCTCCTAGAAGGAAAAGGAAGCGGAGCTCTCCGATAAGATACGGGCTGAGGTACGGGCGGAGATACGGGCTGAGGAGCAGTCTGAGGTCGCACAAATGAGGGAAGAGTTTGCACGGTTGAGAGATGCATTGCTGGCCAAGAGTGTAGATGCGGATCCCCAGGGCGATCGTACACCGCGGGGTTGGATAAGCAGTTGCGCTTCGAAGGTCCTCGCGGATCCAGTGGATCTACTTGAGGTACTGCAAGCCTTCATCTGTGCACTTAAGTTGATGCCACTCCCATTTTGTTAGAGTTGTTTCACTAACCTATTTTAATATTTACAAATTTGCAGAAGCCGGAGGGCTGCATCCTACTAAATCACCTAGGCGACAGGCAAGAAGTGGTTGGACACGGTTTCGTATATCCGTCTGGGACGGATGTCCGGGTCCACTGCGTACTTCTGCGGTTGGGGTTTGCAAAGGTACAGGTGGACATGGCCATGCCGGGCTACAACGATTCTCCGTTGCCAATCCCAACAGAGGAACTGCAGACACTTGCTAAGGCAGTGGGCTCCTACGTACAGTGGCCCAAGAAGTACCTTCCAATACAACTGGTAAATCCTACACATTTTAGATTACATCCTACTCAGTACACTAAACTTGCAAAATCTAACATACGTGGTCATTAATTGAAGTGGCCTGCCGTCGGGCTACCAGGGAACTGTGCCCCCAGCTCGAGGCATGAGGCCCGATCTCGTGCGAACCAGGACACATCAAAGACGGCCTCGACCCCACCCAGCGCATCCACGCCTTCACGTCGGAACAAAGCCTCCATCACCTCGCCCTTGCCTTCGAAGGTACGCGCTCAGTCCTCGTCAAAAGGCAAGGGCAAAGGCAAGGGAAAAGGGAGACAGGGACAGCCGGAGAGGTTCAGGAATGGGTTCCCACTCATGTCGGAGGCAGCTTTGCGCAAATTGGATCGATCAACCAGAGACCTCCACGAGTGGTACCTACACCGAGCTCGGCGCAATCTGAACTTCTTAGTTCCGTACAGGCCTGGGCAGTTCCACCGTGAGCCCGGGAGTATATCCGTGGCACACGAGGATCTATTCGACCTCTACAACTGGCGGGAGCTCGATATGTCCATCATACAGACTGGAGTCCTGTGAGTTTGCTGATGCTATCTATTGTTGTTTTCTAACTCTGTTTGCTAACTCTGCATTGTTGTAGTTCATTTGAAATGTAGTAACTTTCTGTGCAATACTAATGTCGTCCTTTGCATGCAGGTGCATGTACAGGCTAGCATCGGAGGCTGCGTGTGACAAGGTGGGTTTCCTTGACCCAGAGAAAATAAGCCTCACGATGCTAGAGAAGGTCCCTGGCGGGTCCATGGGCCTCTGGGCCCGGGGCCCCGCGGGGTATCTGGAGCGCCTCGACCCTTTGTGCGGAGACGGTCCCAGGCGGGTCCCGGGGCCTTGGTGACCTGGGTCCCTGGTGCCCTGGTGCCCTGGGGACTTCCGGAGCCCCTCGGCTCTTCTTGAGGAGAAGGTCCCTGGCGGGTCCCGAGGCATCCGGGCCCCTAGTTTCGGCGAACTTCCAGAGTGCCTCGGGTCTTCGCGCACAGAAGGTCCCAGACGGGTCCCTGGGCCGCCGGCCCCTGTGTCCCGGAGGACTTCCGGAGTGCCTCAGGCCTTCATACAGTGAAGGTCCCTGGCGGGTGCCGGGGAACTTCTAGAGAGCTCGGGTCTTTGTGCGGAGAAGGTCCCTGGTGGGTCCCTGGGACTCCGGGCCCTGGCTCCCGAGGGACTTCCGTAGCGCCTCCCGAGGAACTTCCGGGGTGCCTCGGGTCTTCATGCGGAGAAGGTCCCCGGCTGGTCCCCGGACTTCCGGAGCGCCTCAGGCCTTTGTGCAGAGATGGTCCTGACGGGTCCCTGGCCCTCCGGGCCCCAGGTCCCTTGGAAACCAGTGAGGAGACTTGTCAAGCATCCAAGCCCTCGATCCAACGGCCATAGCTAGGGCTTTTTCGTCTTTTGCGCGTTTTGGGCCTATAAATACCCTCTTGTACCTCATTTGTAAAGGGACTCCAATTCATTTTTAACACACTCAAACAATTGGCTCCCTTGGAGACCTCTCTCCCCGAGAGAGCTTCTCCCCAGCGGACTCGCGTCCGGAGGGTGCCGACAGGACTAGGGCCCCCACTGGGACCCAAACATGTATAAAAATCGCCGTGTCAATTGCTGCGTTGCCCGGCGGGAGGTGACCAGTCACTCGGTCAGCTCGCGCCGTTGTTCGCGTGTCAAGTCTTTCCGTGAAATCTGCCGGTGGTATATTTTATACCATGACAATACTATTTGTTTTTCTTACGGTATACTACTAATTAACCGGTGGAACAGTGTACGTTTTTCTGACGGTAAACTCGTACGCAACTGTGAGAATACTATTTTTTTCTAACGGATAGTGCTAGTTAACCGTCATACTATAACGGTTTTTTTGATGGTCATCTATGGAAATGCCGTTAGAATAGTAGACTTATTCTAGTGATTATTTACCGTTAGAAAATTTCTTGTCTTGTTCAATCATGTCTATCTCTAACGGTACTAAAACCGTTAGTTGAAGTGTGTTTTTTACCATTAGAAGAAAGCTTTTCTGTACTAGTGCCATGACTTTGATTTATTGTCACAATAACCATGGATATGATATTAATTACCTGTGGATGTTATGGTCGCAAAGACATTTACCTGTAACCATTTTTCACGCAGAGATATTTACTTAAAATAGAATTGGGAATTCACAGATGATTATAGATTATTCGTAATCATTGTAAAGAACAGAATATTATTTCTTGCATTCTTTACATAAAACAGGAAGACAGGTGACCAAAGTGTCGACCTGACCCGAAAGTAAAGTACAAAGTTCTCCAAGGGATAAATCACCACTAGTCGGATTAACACTAGCTGCCCCTAGAGAATCAGTGATGTCCCTTAATCTCTCGATGTTGTCTCTTATTATGATGCTACCGCTGATCCTAATAGCATCAGAGAGTTCCCTCTGCCCCTGCACAAGGTTTCTCTCTTCGCGAGCCAACCTCGCATCATCAACAGCCTTGTTATGGCTCTCCCTAAGGTGCTCAACAACTTCGTATCAAGGTTGCATCCTCAATTCTTTCTTTTTCTTCTTGGAGAGTTCTACACAAAGCAGTCTTCTCCTTCACAAGAACCTCCATCTTAGCAAGTTGTTTGCTAAGAACCCACAATACCTTGTCCTCCTATATGAATAGAAGGATTAACCCAGATTGTACATAAGAAGGATCAAGAGAAAACAAGAAATTTACCTTGGAGGCAAATGTTGACTGGGTCACCAAAGGATATGGTGACAAAGGTACAACAGATGTAGTGGCAGTTAGCACTCCAGAAGTTGGAGGCAAAACAGAAGATTGGGGCAATGTGGTAGCCCACTAGACTTCAGTTCCCATTAGCTTTTTAGATGAAGTTCCACTGGATGATCCTGGATCGTCCCCAAATCGCTTCTTTGAAGATGTTGAATCCTCGAACATCTAAAGAATTCCAAAATGTATTACTTTGAAAAAATCCAACCGGAAGGAAAGATTCACACAGATTCTTCAGAAGAGAATTACCTCTTGAAGTGCCTGTCCAATCACATCTTCTATTACCAACTCCTCTTCATCACTCTCAACAATTTTTTTGGAGTCTCGGTTTTCCATTGAGATGAGAACAGAGATGAAAGATTGAAGTTAGGAGTTGAGAGGAGGTTCTAAGGACTTAAGCAATGAAAGCTTGTAAGTCTTGTAACAAAGAACCTATCTATTTATAAGGCCTGGAGGCGACGGTTTGTATTCACAAAAGCCCCGAGTTCTTAAAATGCACTTAAAGTTTTGCCTCGATTTGTTGCAAAAAGACTTCATAATGACCTATCAAGATTAACCCCAAATTTTTCTTAGGAAATGAACCAACATATGTCTTCCTTACAACCAGAGAAGGTGAAACGCCGGATACTATACTCTTGAAATTTGAAGTGATAAACTTTTTATTACTTCAAATTTGAGGGCTAGCTGACGATGATTATTACCTAAGCAAGTCATTGGTTCATTTAAATATATCATGTTTCAGATAATTAGAATATGATATATGGCTTAATACATTAGCATACGTTATGGACACAGAGGTAATTTCCTATGAGACCAGTAAGGTCGCAGAATTTGTGCGACCATACTATTGTGAGAGCTAACCTGAGTAGTATTTAAGTTTTCCAAACACGGTTCTAGGATAAAATAACTCCTTGTGAAGACAACCACCAGGAAGTTGCGATATGCAGTTATCTAAAAACCGCATGGAATAACTGATAAGAAGATAAAGATGCAGTTCCATAACTACATCTTGGTAACCGTCAAAACCTCCCAGCACTGATTCACATTGGCATCCTGTCGTGGTATTGCGAATACCTCAGCAGGTTTTGTGGAAGTTCCTAGCTGGACGAAGATGACACGATCTGACCAAGTTATTGGTCCTCTCCTGTCGGACAAACACAGCAAGTGACTCAAAGATTTATATAGGTTCAGGTCTCAGTGGAGACCCTAGTCCTGTCGATGTGCTCCGAACAAGAGTTGGCTAGGGGAGTTCTCTCGTGGGGAGAGTGCTACTAAGCACGCCTGTTCGTTTTTTGTGTATTGATGTCAAATGAGTTGTCCTTGGTTACAATAGAGGGATACAGGGCTTATATAGGCCCAAAAGATGCAAAAGGACTAAACTACCCCGGCCGCAGCCGTTGGATTGAAGGGCACTAGCGTCCTTCTTCCGGCTGAGGGGGCTCGATGCTTGACAAGTGTCCTTCCGGTTCCCGAGGTGCTTCTTGCGTGATCCTTACGTGACCCTACCCGGGACGGGGGTCATCGGGAGCCTCGTTGTGGGACCCTCATTTGAGGAATCCGGGGGCAACCGCCCAGGTGGGTTGCACTCAGAAATGGCACATTGCAGCTCACAACAACAAGATGCATTATATAAAAATGCGAGTAATTGAAAACATGTGCTGATCATCGGGACCAACATTACAATAACTTAGCGGCAAAATGACGCACATAATGTTGATACAAAAATTAAGGAGTTTTCGACACAAAGGTCGGCACAAATGAAACAGTAGTAATAAGCAAAAGGACTTCATCAGTCTTCTTCTTCAGCAGTAGCTATGTTGTACGGGCCTTCTCCACATCGGCCTCCACTTTGGTACGTAACCCTCTAACAAGCTGGGTCTTCAGTTTCTTCTTCTTGTTCCACATTGGGTTCAAGACCGTAAGATTCAGGGTCGATGAATCCTTCTTCTAAATTTATTTCTAAAAGCAAGGGTGAGCACATTGTCCACATGGTGCTCAACAAGTCCCAAATAAGAATGCAGCATATATAGATGAGGGGGGAAATTCTCAAAGAATGGCTCTTTGGCTTTTTACATATATATAGAATAGATTTTCGCACTTAGTTTTGAAGAAAAGATCTTTATTTTCGAAAGCGGTGCTTTTAAAACCCTAAGCTAGATTTTCAGAAAATGTTGTGTGTGGCGGTCTTCCATGAGTCACCACTTTATTCAGATTTTGTGAAAAGCTTTCCAAAAGCTACTTGTGCTGCATCGACGTGAATAGAATCCACAGTGCGTAGACTCCATAACCTGGGATCTCAGAGTATCCGATACTTTTTAAACTTTGCAAAGGTGTACCACCTTAATCCACCGATCATTCGGCTTTCAAGTGGTACCTCTCCATGCGACTTTTACGCATGTGACAAGGCCGAGATGACACAACAGTTTACAGTCCTAGCATTAACAATTCCCTGCCCGGTAAATAGACAGTTAAGTCTCAAGTACTGTTGTGGGTCCTCCCCACTGCCTTACTTCCTAGCCTGGGTCTATGTTCTCGCAAAACACATAGCCTCTCTTGATTACAGCCGCGCACGACTTAATCTTGCATAGGGCGTCTTCTTGCATAGGGCGTCTTCTTTCCACCTTTTCCTCTCATGATTTTTCTGAACTCACATCACTCATGGCCCTCAGCGGCCCACCAGTTCTCGCAAGAAACCGGATCGACAACCATTGCAGGGAAAAGCTAATACTAAAGAAAGCTACTAAGTTGCGCCCGTCCCATAACCAGGCAAGTGGTTGGTACGTTTTTCATGCCGCATAGAAGCACAACACAAGGTTCTAGTCCTTATGAATCTTTAGTGAGGAGTCTTTCACATTCCCAGTGCGCACACAGCACCATCCAATCAAACCATCCTCACTATCGATTACAATCACATTTTCTTTCACAAAAAGAGGTTTTGAATATGCTTTTCTCATAAGTGACCATTCAACATTTAACATATAATCTTGAGCATAGCATAGCCTAAGCATGATATTCTAGGGTGACAAGGGTGCAGGGATATTCAATGTCAAAAGGGGCTTTACAATCATCTAGGTCATATCTAATCACTTTATTTGAATATAGTTCTTATTTGAATATAAGGCATGCATATACTTGAAAACAGTTAACACACTTCATTTCGAAATATTAGGCTAGACATGATCAAGGGTTTGAGACTTGCCTTGCAGTGATGGGTCTAGCTGCTCAGATGAATCCTCGAAGTTCTCTTCTGCACCTTCAACTTCTGGTTCCACGGCGGACACAAACAACACATACACACTATATAGGCATACAAGTACTAGAAAATAATACGTAAATATATCGTGCATGCAGGGGAAAGGGTTTGGACAAGGTCACTTGATATTGATCGAAGAGATGGGCTCAAAAGGACTTGAATGTCGAAGGGCTGACATTCGGCTCATGGCTTGACATAGCCCTAAATTGGTTCTAGGTCTGTTTTCTGGAGATGTGACAGTAGGGAATATCGTAGAACATGGCTTAGAAGGCTTAGTGGACAAAGTGGCATTTCAATAGCTCAAATGTAACAGGTCTAAATCATGCAATGCCACTGGTGGACATGCACTGACATAGTGCTGGACATGGCCAAAAACTAGGGCATTGCATAACTTTTGACCTAGGGCACCGATTAATGCACAGCTTTGTCTGGGGGTTAGGCCTTGATGACAGGAACAAATCACTTAACAGGCACAAGGGTAGAAAGTGGCCGACCGGCGATGAACGGCGTCGATGAACCACGGTGGCGACACGGCGCAGACATGGTTCTGGACAAAACTTGGCATGATCACAACTTTTGATCTAGGCCGATTCATGTAACACCCTGGTTTTGGGGGTGAAAAGCTTTTGCATAAAATCCTGCATGCATGTATCCCTGTAGTTGTAGTCAGATCAGCTAAATCCTAATCTCCCCCAAACCCTAAAAATCTCCAAATCTATTCTCTAGATCCAGACCAAGATCTGACCATCCAGATTTAACCTACCAGTTATTCTGAAGATAAAAGTCTTCAGGAGCCAGATTGAATTCTAACCCTAACTCCCAGTATCTAAGTCTCTTTCTGTTTTCGAAAACAGGAAATTCAGATTTACTCTAAGTACCCCAGTTTCCAGATAATTGAGTTATCATGATCTAACCCCATCCAGACTCAAGTATCTTTTGGAATATGTTCCTAGGTATATCCTCAACTTACTTCAAAAAGTTGGGGACCACGTTGTTTCACCTAAACACTTTTCGCAGTTTAGTCCAAATTTTACTGCGAATAAGTCCTTTTCTGTTTACCTGGAAGCCTGAAAAGGCTAAAATTCACAAATCAACTCCAACCTCAGAATTTCTTCAGGGAACACCTCCCAAATGCCATTTGATACATATTTCCCTTCTGTTTAAACTTCAAAATCTCTCTCCAATCACCAGAATTCAAGATCGACAAAATCCAGATCTATTTTACCCTAATTTTACCCTATTTTCGAAAATAGGTGAAATCCCTCAAACCTTATCAAATTTCCTCCAGATTTGAGCTAAATGAGTATTAACAGAAAAATTATACTCATCCATGAAATCAATTTCCAAATTAAACCTCTTTAAAACCAGATTTACAAATCAGTCCAGATTTCAACTAAAACTCTTACACTTATACCCCTGGTTCGACCAAATGGGCTATTTCGACTTCGACCAGAGCAGTGCAACCGACCAGCTGCTGTTTTCGACCTCGCGCTGCTGTGTTTGCTTCGACCACGACCTTGTCCCAGTGCACGATCACGGCCACAGCTCGCATGCGACCACGTGCACCACTGCAGCTCCCATCGACTTCGACCTCGCCAGCTGCTACAATAGCCGTAGTCGTTGAAGCCAGCCCGTGGTCGCCATCTTCACCAGCTGAACAGTGCCACGTGTGCGAGTACTGTTGGCCACTGTGGATCTTCCCCGGCGCGACTCACAGCCAGCTGATTTCCTCCCGTTTGCACGCCACCAGCAACGGTCGAAGCAGGAGCTTTGCGCCACGTGGAGAACTCGCCGCGGCCAGCCATCAGTTCACCTTCCCATCACCTGTAAAGCCTTCACGGCCGCTGAACCAAGTCGTTTCGCCGCCTGTCTTCGCCATGAAGTCGCAATCTAGTCTTTTCCTTGCCGGCTTCAACTTCCCGTGCACATCTAGCCGTTGCAGCACATCCAGCTTGCCTATTTATACCCCCTGGGACTTAGCCTTACCTCTTGCACAGCAAAATCACCAGAAAACCAGCAGTTCGCTGTGTCTTCTTCTTCCCCGGTGAGCAGCAAAGAGGGAGCACGGTGCCAAGCTTCTCCACTACTTCATTCTTCGATCCAACACCCCCAGTGAGTTTCTCTCATCTCCCTCATGCTTCTCGAGCTTGGAATTTAGTTTAAATACCCTCAGTCGCCGGCAATTTTAGTTTTACTCCAGTAGCTCCGGCGAGCAATTAACTTCATTCCAGAACGAATTGATCTTCGAGCCAGTAGTAAAAGATGCTTAGAATAGCTCACTTAAGACCCCTGAGCTATTGGTTTGAACAAATTCGTTGTAAAACAAAAACCCCCAATTTCCAGCCATGAACATGAACTTGTACTTACTGATTTAGCTTCTCTGTTGAGCAATCTGTTAATCTAACTTCACCAATGCATTTCTAGTACCCTGAGGACCATACTCAAGCAAGGAATTGAGTTCAATCACTTTAAATCAGAAATGCCCAAAACAGATTTGAGTTCATCTTTTCTCCAACCAGTATCTTCCAAATCCAGCCACTCCAGCTCAAACCACTTTGCCATTTAGATGTTTTGGACCATTCTGAGCAACTTTGTCTTCTATCACGACTTCTAATTCGGCCTAGATTGTGAGATATAGCCATGCCCTAGTTACTGCACTGTTTATGTTGCATGTGCTCCAGGCCAGTCAACTTCTTTGCCGGTTTTCATCACTTTCCGGCCATCTCCTGCCCTAGATCCTGTTGAGACATTTGTTCTTGTTACAAATGTCTAACTACCAGACAAAGTGTTGCATCATTTGGAGCCCTAGATCAAAAGTTATGGTAAACCCTAATTTCTGGCCATGTCAACTCTATGTCAAACTATACCAGTCAGTGGCATTAGCCCTGTTCACCCACCTCTGGTCATGAAAAACAGAAAATACTTTGTCAAATAGTTGCCTCACTACCTTGTGCACCATATGCTTGAATCAAAACCCATTTTGGCCACTGGGAACTGTTCAAACCATGTCAATGCCATTCTTGGGCATTGTCAGCCTATGTCAGCCAATGGCATTGGGCCAGTTCGACCCCTTCTGGGTATGCAAACTGAACATAACTTTGTCCCTTATACTCCTGATGTTGTGATCAACATTTTATTCTACTGCCACAACTTGAGTTGAGCCCTCTATCATCCATCGACCCTATGTCGATGCCTTGAACCGAATGTCGACCCAAAGACGTTCGCTGTTTTTGATCGAACCAGCCGCAGCCTTGATATCATTCTGATATTTTGGAACCTTTGGAACCTTGTAAACCTTTGACGACTAATCTTAACCTTGGTTTCCATAGTTTAACCCTAATCGCTTCCAAATCTTGTATCGCCTAAGTGTTTCTCCTTGCATTATCGCATATAGTGGAATAGTAAGAGTAGGATTGATTGTAATACCTGTTTGCTTGTTTGATCCTTGTTTAGAGCAAGAGTCCGAGTTCGAAGACTTCGTCGCAGACCCGACATCAACTGCTGTTTCTTATGACGCGGAAGGCAAGTCATATTCTTGAACATCTTGAACCTATATTTTATGAATTGCTAGAATATACCTTGATTATAAAATAATAATATTGCATGAGAAAGATTGAGAATAGTTGAATTATGAAATGGCAGCATCAGGCTGATGCCTGTGAAATGTGAATTGATCAAATAATGAGCCATGAACTAATATATTATGTATATTTATATTCATGAAATAAAACCCCTAGCCGTGACCAGTATTTTGGTATGGAATGGTGAAAGCACTGGAGGTGCTTGGTCGCACAGGATGTGCCAGCACTGGAAGTGCATGGATTGTGGTATGAGCTGGTCACTGGCATATAAGGACCTAGAACCTTGTGTTGTGCGTCTAGTGGCATGATTAACGTGCCGACCGCAAGCCTGGTATGGGACAGGCCTGAACAAGTTGTATGTGGATCACACATGAAACCCCTATATGACAAACTCACGATTAACACGGGGTGCGCTCCAACACATATCACAGGATGTGATCATGCACGCTAACCCTGAGGGGAAGACGCCAATTAGTGGGGTTGTGAAACCCTGCCACAACTGTGGTTTGCGTGAAGAAAACCACGGGGTCTGGGGTGAATTGTGTGTGAAACATGGCAAAAGTTCTTGTTATCTCCACCTTGCCACTCACAGTATGAAGTGAGTCAGGGGTCCAATCCTTGTGATAGGAAGGGCATGAAAGTGGATATATCTTGCGGGTAAATTGGTACCCCTCTGCAGAGTTAAAAATGTATTCGAATACTTCGTGCTCCCGAGTTTTAGGAGTATGCCGCGGTGGATTGAATCAACGGGGTGTGACACAAGTATTGTTTTATAAATTAAAATTTGTTAAGTCAAGATTACCCAAATGACATGTGTTGTCATGATAAGGGGTGCTGCCGTGGGCTGTCATGTGTTGACGTGTCGCGGTAGTACCATAATTTATTGATCATGTGATATCTAAGAGGCATGTGGATTGTGCCCTAAGTATATGAAATGCTGCCATGAGCATGAGATTTGAAACGATTGGAAGAAAAGTATTTATGGAAAAACCCTCTCACCTCTTTTCCCTCAATAGCATAGGATCATGTCATCTCTACTATACGTATCTCTACTCTTACCTATGACTTGCTGAGTACGTAAGTGCTCACCCTTGCAACTTATCAACAATAGATGGAGTGCTACAATACCAAGACGAAGGCTTGGAAGATTTCGTGGATCCAGAAGGAAGAGAGACAGTTCTGCCAGAACCCTGAAGTGTGCTGTTCTGCCGTCAACTTCTTACGACTGTGGGGGTTTCGCCTAGCTTCCGCCGAGTAGTTGTCTTTTGTTTTAATTAGACCATTTGTGCCGTGAAGGCATTGTATTACTCTTGTTGTATCAGGCCAGCAGGCCATACTGTTTATCAATGATATTTTGTAAGTTACTCTGCTGCAATGAACTCCTGTGCTTGACTTATCCTGGGAAGTCAGTGGTATGTATGTATGAGGCCAGCTGCAGCTAGCTAGGTCTCCACGGGAGTAGTCGTGGTACCCTGTGCGGGGTGCGACAGAAAAAAGTGGTATTAGAGCAGCATGAGAACTTGACTGTAGGACGACACCTTTAGGAATTGGCTCGCCAGGAAGGCGCAGTTTATTTAAAAATCTATTTTCTAAAAACACTATTTTTGAAAACAGGAGCCTTGTAGCTTCTACAAGTTTTGGATTTCAAAAGTCTTACTTGGCTTTTCTAAAAATTCGGCAAGATGTCGAGAGAGTGTTCTGCTTTTATAGAGTGCCTCAGGAGTTGGGCTACGTTGCTACGGCACATAGCCTAGTTCTTTTGGTAGAACCTTGTTCGAGTAGTTAGTCGACCGTCGTGGAGGATTAGCTGGGAAAGGGTAGTATAGATTGAGCAGGTCGATGCTCTTGCTAGCTTTTGTGCTCCGCCGTTGCTTTCGCAATGGTTAACTTGTTTACTATGGCTAGAAGCCTAAGTGTTTTGTGCATTAAATAGTTGCATTAATTTCCGCATTAGTGCCCTAGTTCTGTCTCTTAGTTAGTCAGACCTATCTGCTCTCTCTTCAGAAGAATCAGTATGGTGTACACGAAGAGAAGATCGCAAGGTAGTCAAGAGGACAGGGAGCAAGCTTCGCCCAGGGAAGACCCTGCAAGGGGGGGACCTTCATCTCAACAGAGACCCCAGGAATCAAACCTTTCTCAGGAAGATCAGCCAACCCTCCAAGAAATTCTTCTCTCCATGGAAAAGAGCAGGCAAGAGGCACAAGCTGCACACACCCAGTTGTTGGCCCAGATCATTCAAAAGATGCCAGGAGTGACATCTGAAGGAACTGCTGTTGGAACCCGGCTATCGGATTTTCAGAAGACCCGACCACCAACATTTGCTAGTGCAACTGATCCCATCGTCGCCGATGATTGGCTCAGGGACATCGAGAGGAAGTTGGATACAGTTCGTTGTAACGACCGAGAGAAAGTTTTATTCGGATCACACCAACTTACAGGAGCAGCAGCCGCATGGTGGATAAACTATCAAGAGTCTCACCCTGACAAGGATAACATATCCTGGACGGAATTTAAAGAACAATTCCGGAAATTTCATGTACCCATCGGTGTCATAGCCGCCAAACGCCGAGAGTTCCGAAACTTGGTACAAGGGAGCCAGATCGTTACGGAATATCTGCACCAATTCAGCCATCTAGCTCGCTATGCGCCAGGAGACATCGACACGGAGGACAAAAAGATTGAGCGCTTTACCGAAGGACTTCAGCACTATCTGCAGTACCAGATTGCCTCCCACGAATTTTCAGAGTTCCAAACCTTAGTCAATCGGGTATTGAAGGTGGAAGAAAAGAGGAGCATAGGAGAAGAAAGTCGAAAAAGAAAGATGCTACAGCAAGCACGGCCGCCAGCCAACCCAACCAGGGGAAGGGTCCCAACATCTCCCAATTTTCGACCAGTCTACCAAGCACCAAGATCACCAGCAACACCGTCATGTCCAAGCTGCAAAGGAGCTCACTACCAAAGGGACTGCCCTCATGCTAGAACTCAGTGTTTTCACTGTGGGCAGTATGGACACCGCAAAGACAGCTGTCCTTGGATTCAGCTCCCAACGTCAATAGCAAGATCGCAAGCTGGAACACCGACGATGACATCCAGAACCACAGCTTCACCACCATTGCAGAGCCCCAGAGGAAGTTCGCCCAACAGAGGAGGAACCATAGCAGGCCGAGAACGAGGAAGAGGAAGAGGACAGATGGGAAGCCGAGGAGGCCGATTAAACTTCACCTCTCTTCAAGAAGCAAACAACGCCACCAACATTCTCCTAGGTAGATTCTTGATCCAGTCTGCATATGCTTTAATACTGTTGATCCTGGAGCTACAAATTCATTCATATCAGAAGATTTTGCATTTAAAGTGGGAATAAATATGGTACCTCTAGAGTACTCTATGGTTATACAGGCCCCAGGAGCTAAGTTGCCTGTATATTCTGCTTGCCATCATATATAACCTTCAGAGTAGAAGGGGAAGAGTTTATGGCTAGCCTATTAGTCCTAAAACTGCAAGGCCTAGATATTATATTGGGAATGGATCGGTTATCCCAACATAAAAGTCTAGTGGATTGTGAGAGGAAAACTCTGAGCCTTGTTAGTAACCAAGGGAAGAAAGTCTTGTTTCATCTGGACAAGTCGACAGTCGAGAAACCACAAGGGTCTATTCAAGCACTTTAGAAGATATGCTTGGATCAATTGCCCATAGTACAGGAATACTCGGACGTATTCCCAAAAAGAACTCCCAGGAATGCCACCTGATAGGGAGATAAAGTTTACCATTGAGCTTAAACCAGGAGCGGCACCTATAGCTAAGAGACCATATAGGATGCCGGTAGTAGACTTAGAAGAGTTGAAAAGTCAGTTAGAGGAGCTAGAGAGTAAAGGATTTACTGACCTAGTGCTTTACCTTGGGGAGCCCCAATGCTGTTGAAGAAAGATGGAACTCTAAGAATGTGCGTAGATTACCAAGCGCTGAATGAGGTGACCATTAAGGACAAGAATCCACTGCCAAGGAATGATGAACTATTCGACCAACTTCGAGGAGCCAGAATATTCTCCAAGATAGCCCAAAAGCCCGGCTATCACCAACTGGAAATCAGGAAGAAGGACATAACCAAGACTGCTTTCACTACAAGATACGGGCTGTACGAGTTTACTGCAGCCTTCATGAACATCTTGAACAACACATTCATGGATCATCTCGATAAGTTGTCATTGTGCTCATAGACGACACCCTCACCTACTCCAAGAAGTCCAGAAGAACATAAGTGGCACTTGCACAAAGACTTGAGAAGACCAAGAGAGTGCAAGTTCTATGCCAAATCCGACAAGTGCGAATTTTGGATGACCAAGATTGCATTTCTCGGCCATGTTTTGACAGAAAAGGAAATTTTAGTGGACTCGGCCAGGATCGCTGTGATCAAGGAATGGAAGTAACCTACCAGCATGTCAGAGATCAGAAGCTTTTTGGGATTAGCAGGTTACTATCGGAGATTTATTGGAGGATCTTCTCAGATTACTAAATTCCTTACCAATCGGTTTAGGAAGGGAGTCACATTTGGATGGACCGCCAAGTGCGAAGAAAGTTTCCAGAAACTTAAGGAAAATTTAACAACCACACCAGTCCTCACATTGCCAGATAGTAAGGATGACTTCGAAGTATTCTGTGATGCTTTGAAGCTAAGCATAGGCTGTGTGTTGATACAAAAAGGCCAAGTGGTAGCTTATGCTTCACGACAGCTAAAGCTGCATAAGGAAAACTACCCTATTCATAACTTGGAGTTAGCAGCGACAGTACATGCCTTGAGGATATGGCAACATTACTTGCTTCAAAATAAGTGTGAAATCTACACGGATCATAAGAATCGCAAGTATATTTTCAACCAGGCAAAACTCAGCATGCGCCAACGTCGTTGGTTAGGGCTAATCAAAGACTATGACCTCAGTATTCTCTACCACCCAAGAAAAGCCAATGTGGTAGTAGACGCCTTGAGTAGAAAGGGCTACACTTTACAAGAGATTGTACTGAATAACCCACACTTACAACTGGAATTGCAAGGACTAGAGGTAGAAGTGGTACCGTCAGGAAGGTCAGCCACTCTCACAGTAATATCCCGACTCAAGGAACAAATAGAGAGTGCTCAAAAGGAAAATAAAGAGATCTGCAAGATCAAGAGCCGAATCAGGTTAGGTAAGGCTCGGGATTTTTCTGAGGACGAACAAGGAATTGTATGGTAACAAGGAAGGATCTGTGTACCTCAAAGCACAGACCTCAAGGAGCTGATTCTGCGTAAAGGTCATCAAACTTCATGCTCAATACACCCTGGTAACACAAAGATGTATCGAGACTTGAAAACTCGATTTTGGTAGGTCGATATGAAGAAAGAAATTGCGGCATACATTATAAGAGGTGACACATGCTAGAGGATCAAGGCCGACCATCAGAAGATAGCCGGAAAGTTACAACCCCTACCTGTGCCAGCATGGAAACGGGAAGAAATCGGAATGGATTTTATTACAGGACTTCCCAGAACACAAGGACGTTACGATTCAATATGGGTCATTGTAGACAGACCCACCAAGACTACACATTTCATGCCTGTCAAGAAGACCTACAATGGCAATAAGTTGGCAAAATTATGCATGCAAAGGATAGTGATATTGCATGGTATCCCTAAGAAGATATTCTCAGATCGTGGAAGTCAGTTTACCTCAAAGTTTTGGGACCAACTTCATGAAACCTTGGGAACCCAGATGCAGTTCAGCACTGCATATCATCCACAGACGGGGAAACAAACTGAGAGAGTCAATCAGATCCTGGAAGAGTTGCTAAGAGCTTGCATTTTGAATAATGGGACTTCATGGGAAAAATTCTTACCATTTGCAGAATTTACCTATAACCACAGTTATCAGGCTAGCACCATTTGAAGCTTTATATGGACATAAGTGCAGAACCCCATCACATTGGAACGAGTCAGGAGGAAGGAACGTATCGGACCATTCAAGATACTCAAGAGAAAGAGGAGAAGTGTCCTATAAACTAGAACTACCATCAGAACTTGGAGGAGTACATGATGTGTTCCATGTCCCTCAACTTTGGAAATGCCTGGAAGAACCCGCGGACCGAGTAGAAACTCTTGGTAGTTCGTTGCAGAAGAACCTCACCTACCTTGAGCAACCTCTCCGGATTGTAGCCAGAGATGAGCGTCAATTTCGAAGAAAGAAGATCAAGCTGTGCAAAGTTCAATGGAAAAAGAGGAAGATTTGCTTTAGACCTATCCCCATCTTTTCTCCTCTCTAAGTAAATCTCGGGGCGAGATTTCTTTAAGGAGGGTAGGCTTGTAACACCCTGGTTTTGGGGGTGAAAAGTTTTTGCATAACATCCTGCATGCATGTATCCCTGTAGTTGTAGCCAGATCAGCTAAATCCTAATCTCCCCCAAACCCTAAAAATCTCCAAATCTATTCTCTAGATCCAGATCAAGATCTGACCATCCAGATTTAACCTACCAGTTATTCTGAAGATAAAAGTCTTCAGGAGCCAGCTTGAATTCTAACCCTAACTCCCAGTATCTAAGTCTCTTTCTGTTTTCGAAAACAGGAAATTCAGATTTACCCTAAGTACCCCAGTTTCCAGATAATTGAGTTATCATGATCTAACCCTATCCAGACTCAAGTATTTTTTGGAATATGTTCCTAGGTATATCCTCAACTTACTTCAAAAAGTTGGGAACCAGGTTGTTTCATCTAAACACTTTTCGCAGTTTAGTCCAAATTTTACTACGAATAAGTCCTTTTCTGTTTACCTAGAAGCCTGAAAAGGCTAAAATTCACAAATCAACTCCAACCTCAGAATTTCTTCAGGGAACACCTCCCAAATGCTATTTGATACATATTTCCCTTCTGTTTAAACTTCAAAATCTCTTCCCAATCACCAGAATTCAAGATCGACAAAATCCAGATCTATTTTACCCTAATTTTACCCTATTTTCGAAAATAGGTGAAATCCCTCAAACCTTATCAAATTTCCTCCAGATTTGAGCTAAATGAGTATTAACAGAAAAATTATACTCATCCATGAAATCAATTTCCAAATTAAACCTCTTTAAAACCAGATTTACAAATCAGTCCAGATTTCAACTAAAACTCTTACACTTATACCCCTGGTTCGACCAAATGGGCTATTTCGACTTCGACCAGAGCAGTGCAACCGACCAGCTGCTGTTTTCGACCTCGCGCTGCTGTGTTTGCTTCGACCACGACCTTGTCCCAGTGCACGATCACGGCCACAGCTCGCATGCGACCACGTGCACCACTGCAGCTCCCATGACTTCGACCTCGCCAGCTGCTACAGTAGCCGTAGTCGTTGAAGCCAGCCCGTGGTCGCCATCTTCACCAGCTGAACAGTGCCACGTGTGCGAGTACTGTTGGCCACTGTGGATCTTCCCCGGCGCGACTCACAGCCAGCTGATTTCCTCCCGTTTGCACGCCACCAGCAACGGTCGACACAGGAGCTTTGCGCCACGTGGAGAACTCGCCGTGGCCAGCCATCAGTTCACCTTCCCATCACCTGTAAAGCCTTCACGGCCGCTGAACCAAGTCGTTTCGCCGCCTGTCTTCGCCGTGAAGTCGCAATCTAGTCTTTTCCTTGCCGGCTTCAACTTCCCGTGCACATCTAGCCATTGCAGCACATCCAGCTTGCCTATTTATACCCCCTGGGACTTAGCCTTACCTCTTGCACAGCAAAATCACCAGAAAACCAGCAGTTCGCTGTGTCTTCTTCTTCCCCGGTGAGCATCAAAGAGGGAGCACGGTGCCAAGCTTCTCCACTACTTCATTCTTCGATCCAACACCCCCAGTGAGTTTCTCTCATCTCCCTCATGCTTCTCGAGCTTGGAATTTAGTTTAAATACCCTCAGTTGCCGGCAATTTTAGTTTTACTCCAGTAGCTCCGGCGAGCAATTAACTTCATTCCAGAACGAATTGATCTTCGAGCCAGTAGTAAAAGATGCTTAGAATAGCTCACTTAAGACCCCTGAGCTATTGGTTTGAACAAATTCGTTGTAAAACAAAAACCCCCAATTTCCAGCCATGAACATGAACTTGTACTTACTGATTTAGCTTCTCTGTTGAGCAATCTGTTAATCTAACTTCACCAATGCATTTCTAGTACCCTGAGGACCATACTCAAGCAAGGAATTGAGTTCAATCACTTTAAATCAGAAATGCCCAAAACAGATTTGAGTTCATCTTTTCTCCAGCCAGTATCTTCCAAATCCAGCCACTCCAGCTCAAACCACTTTGCCATTTAGATGTTTTGGACCATTCTGAGCAACTTTGTCTTCTAACACGACTTCTAATTCGGCCTAGATTGTGAGATATAGCCATGCCCTAGTTACTGCACTGTTTATGTTGCATGTGCTCCAGGCCAGTCAACTTCTTTGCCGGTTTTCATCACTTTCCGGCCATCTCCTGCCCTAGATCCTGTTGAGACATTTGTTCCTGTTACAAATGTCTAACTACCAGACAAAGTGTTGCATCATTTGGAGCCCTAGATCAAAAGTTAAGGTAAACCCTAATTTCTGGCCATGTCAACTCTATGTCAAACTATACCAGTCAGTGGCATTAGCCCTGTTCACCCACCTCTGGTCATGAAAAACAGAAAATACTTTGTCAAATAGTTGCCTCACTACCTTGTGCAGCATATGCTTGAATCAAAACCCATTTTGGCCACTGGGAACTGTTCAAACCATGTCAATGCCATTCTTGGGCATTGTCAGCCTATGTCAGCCAATGGCATTGGGCCAGTTCGACCCCTTCTGTGTATGCAAACTGAACATAACTTTGTCCCTTATACTCCTGATGTTGTGATCTGCATTTTATTCTACTGCCACAACTTGAGTTGAGCCCTCTATCATCCATCGACCCTATGTCGATGCCTTGAACCGAATGTCGACCTAAAGACGTTCGCTGTTTTTGATCGAACCAGCCGCAGCCTTGGTATCATTCTGATATTTTGGAACCTTTGGAACCTTGTAAACCTTTGACGACTAATCTTAACCTTGGTTTCCATTGTTTAACCCTAATCGCTTCCAAATCTTGTATCGCCTAAGTGTTTCTCCTTGCATTATCGCATATAGTGGAATAGTAAGAGTAGGATTGATTGTAATACCTGTTTGCTTGTTTGATCCTTGTTCAGAGCAAGAGTCCGAGTTCGAAGACTTCGTCGCAGACCCGACATCAACTGCTGTTTCTTACGACGCGGTAGGCAAGTCATATTCTTGAACATCTTGAACCTATATTTTATGAATTGCTAGAATATACCTTGATTATAAAATAATAATATTGCATGAGAAAGATTGAGAATAGTCGAATTATGAAATGGCAGCATCAGGCTGATGCCTGTGAAATGTGAATTGATCAAATAATGAGCCATGAACTAATATATTATGTATATTTATATTCATGAAATAAAACCCCTAGCCGTGACTAGTATTTTGGTATGGAATGGTGAAAGCACTGGAGGTGCTTGGTCGCACAGGATGTGCCAGCACTGGAAGTGCATGGATTGTGGTATGAGCTGGTCACTGGCATATAAGGACCTAGAACTTTGTGTTGTGCGTCTAGTGGCATGATTAACGTGCCGACCGCAAGCCTGGTATGGGACAAGCCTGAACAAGTTGTATGTGGATCACACATGAAACCCCTATATGACAAACTCACGATTAACATGGGGTGCGCTCCAACACATATCACAGGATGTGATCATGCACGCTGACCCTGAGGGGAAGACGCCAATTAGTGGGGGTTGTGAAACCCTGCCACAACTGTGGTTTGCGTGAAGAAAACCACGGGGTCTGGGGTGAATTGTGTGTGAAACATGGCAAAGTTCTTGTTATCTCCACCTTGCCACTCACAGTATGAAGTGAGTCAGGGGTCCAATCCTTGTGATAGGAAGGGCATGAAAGTGGATATATCTTGCGGGTAAATTGGTACCCCTCTGCAGAGTTAAAAATGTATTCGAATACTTCGTGCTCCCGAGTTTTAGGAGTATGCCACGGTGGATTGAATCCACGGGGTGTGACACAAGTATTGTTTTATAAATTAAAATTTGTTAAGTCAAGATTACCCAAACGACATGTGTTGTCATGATAAGGGGTGCTGCCGTGGGATGTCATGTGTTGACGTGTCGCGGTAGTACCATAATTTAGTGATCATGTGATATCTAAGAGGCATGTGGATTGTGCCCTAAGTATATGAAATGCTGCCATGAGCATGAGATTTGAAAAGCTTGGAAGAAAAGTATTTATGGAAAAACCCTCTCACCTCTTTTCCCTCAATAGCATAGGATCATGTCATCTCTACTATACGTATCTCTACTCTTACCTATGACTTGCTGAGTACGTAAGTGCTCACCCTTGCAACTTATCAACAATAGATGGAGTGCTACAATACCAAGACGAAGGCTTGGAAGATTTCGTGGATCCAGAAGGAAGAGAGACAGTTCTGCCAGAACCCTGAAGTGTGCTGTTCTGCCGTCAACTTCTTACGACTGTGGGGGTTTCGCCTAGCTTCTGCCGAGTAGTTGTCTTTTGTTTTAATTAGACCATTTGTGCCGTGAAGGCATTGTATTACTCTTGTTGTATCAGGCCAGCAGGCCATACTGTTTATCAATGATATTTTGTAAGTTACTCTGCTGCAATGAACTCCTGTGCTTGACTTATCCTGGGAAGTCAGTGGTATGTATGTATGAGGCCAGCTGCAGCGAGCTAGGTCTCCACGGGAGTAGTCGTGGTACCCTGTGCGGGGCGCGACAATTCAGGGTTTGAGCCATTGGAGTAAAACACTCAGGGGGTTGAGGCCTAGCTAAATGACAAGGTTGTATCAGCTGGTTTGGCCGGAAAACAAACTCCGGTGATCGGAGCCGAAGACGAAGGCACTGATTTGGGCATTTTTGATCTAGGGAAGCATCTAGGTGATAACACAAAGCTACTGGTGTGCTCAATTTTGCCAGGGAATGGCTGGAGAAGCACGGCGGCGTTCTCCGGCGAACTGCCGAATCTCGAATTTGAGGATTCGACGCTCGGGGCAAAATTGATGATTCCAATCTTGCAGGCTTACTCCTCCTATCTTACTGATCACTTTTCTCTACTAGCACGAGGATCAATTTGGCTTGAATCACTCGGCATTAGGGGAACAGGGCAACAAGCAATCTCGGCGATCGCCGGCGCTAGGTCTCGTCGGAGTTCAATTAAATGCTATGACACGTACAGGGGAACGAGGGGAACTTACTGGTGGCCTTGGTTTGGAGTGAGAAGCAACGGTCGAGGCTAGCACCATGAGCTCCAGAAGCGGCTCGTCGGGGAAGAAGACGAAGGCCCGGCAATGGCAAGCTCTAGAGCTAAGTCTCGGGTTGCTGGTGAAGTGTGGGTGTGGAGTGAAGCACTGGAGAGAGGGGGCTTTATAGAGCCGTGGGGTTGAGTTCTCGGGAGCGGCAGCAAATCGACGGGGAGATGCTCTCTGGCGCCGGAGCGGTCAGCGAGGCGCATTGGGGCACAGCGGGAGCTTTGCCAGAGACGGAGTATCGCGTGAAATCTGGATTAGGCAGAACGACTGGATGGCGAGTCTCGGCATGGCAGCCATGTGGCAGTAAAGATCTGACAATGGCAGGCACGCGCGCGCGAACGGTGAAGCTGCGGTCTCCTGTCATCGCCATGGTGGAGCATCTTGGCGCGACGTGAGCACGTGCGGCACACGCAGGATTCGGCCGTTGGCGGCGGCGAATTTGGCCGGCGGTGAACGCTACGGTGGTTCACGGCGAACAATGGCAGCAACCGTGGTCGAACGTACTCAGGTCCTGGTCGTGCGTGCGGGCTCTGGTCATGGTTGAAGAAAAGAAGCCAGGGACTTGTTTGCGAGGCAAAGGGCTGATTTGTGAAGTTTGGGCTGAATTGCGAAGGTTCTTCTCGAAATTTAGGACCTGATTGCAAATTTGGGATTTTGAAGGGCTGATTTGCAATCTGATTTTGCAGATGAGTATTACCAAAATACTTGGACTCATCCAGCAGGGAAAATGGAAAAATCTGATAAGATCTGAGGGTTTTGACAAAAATCGAATACAGGGTAAAATAGGGTAATTAGGGTTCGACATTTTTGTCGGGGCTGAAACTAGGGTTTCGGTTGAGATTTTTGAGTTCTTCCCGAAGGGAAAAACGTTCAGAAAAGTAAAAGGGGGACAACCATTTGATCAGATTTGAATTTGGAGATGATCTGAGACTTTTAGCCTTTTTGGGCTTTTTGAAAATTCTGAAAAGGACTAAACTGAAATACTTTTGGACTGAAAGGTGAAAATGATCTGGGAGATGAAGTTTCGCTGCCAACTTTTTAGGTTAAGGTAGTGGCATACCTAAGATCATGAGTCTGAGATAAGAGATCAAAATAGGGTTGAGACATCAGGGATTCCAAAGAAGATATGCTGACTCGTGTGCAGAAAAGAAAGCCAAAAACTGGGATGTTACAACCTCCCCTCCTTAGGAATAATCTCCTCCTCGAGATTCTGATCAGTCTGAGAACAGGTAGGGGAAATTTTGACGCAGCTTTTCTTCTCTTTCCCAAGTTGATTCTTCTTTGGTGTGGTTATTCCATTGGACTCTGCAGAATTTTATGGTCCTTGACTTTAATCTCCTCTCACCGACTTCTAACACCTTGACTGGGTATTCCTGATATGTCAGATCTGGTTGAACCTCTGTTTCTGTGGGAGACACTTGCTCCGTTGGTTTTCTCAGGCATTTCCTTAGTTGGGATACGTGAAAAACATCATGGACTCCTGCTAATTCAGGTGGTAGCTCCAGTTTGTATGCTACTTCTCCTCACCTTTCCAAAATCTTGTATGGTCCCACGTATCTCGGGCTTAACTTTCCCTTCATCTGAAATCGTCGAACTCCTTTGTAGGGTGTCACTTTGAGATACACGTAATCACCTATCTCGAAGGATAGTTCTCTCCTTCTGCTGTCGGCGTAACTCTTCTGTCGGGATTGGGCTGTTTTCAACCTCTCTTGTATGATCCTCACATGAGCAGTGGCATCCTCCAGTAATTGCGGTCCCAAAAATTGTTTCTGTCCTACCTCGGTCCAATATAGTGGTGTGCGGCACTTCCTTCCATAAAGTGCTTCATAAGGAGCCATTTGTAGACTCACTTGATAACTATTGTTGTAGGTAAATTCTGCGTACAGTAGAAATTGTTCCCAAGAATTCCCATAGTCTAAAGCACACGCTCTCAACATGTCTTCTAAAATCTGGTTCACCCTTTCTGTTTGGCCTCCAGTTTACGGGTGGTAAGCGGTACTGACTTCAATTTCATTCCCAGGGATTTTTGTAACTCTCCCCAAAATCTCGATACAAATTGTGCTCCTCTATCTGAGACGATTGTTTTTTGTACTCCATGTAGCGTGACAATCCTGGTAAGATATAGTTCTGCCAGCTTTTTCGTTGTGTATTGCGTCCTTACAGGTAGAAAATGAGCTACTTTCGTCAAATCTATCGACTATAACCCATGTAGAATCGTATCCTTGCTGGGTTCTTGGTAAACCAACTACGAAATCCATTCCAATTTCGTCCCATTTCCACTCCGGGGTTGGTTGGGGTTGCAGCGGTCTTGCAGGTTTCTGGTGTTCTGCTTTCACTCTTTGACAGGTGTCACAAGAAGCTATAAACTCGGCAATTTCCTTCTTCATTCCCTTCCACCAAAATCAATCCTTTAGATCTTGGTACATCTTTGTACTACCTGGGTGAATAGAGTACGGGGTACAATGGGCTTCTTGTAGTATCAGGTTCTTGATTTCTTTGTCATCTGGAACACAAATTCGGTCATGATACCACAAAATTCCTTCCTCGTCCTCACGAAGGTCAATTGCATCTTTTCATTCCTCTTTCAACTTCTGAATGCTCTGATCTGTTTCTTGAGCTTTTCGAATTTGATCCTTCAGCTCGCAATTTACTGTTAATGCGGCGACGGTTCCTTGTTCAACAAATTGCAAACTCAACTTTTCGAAATCTCTAAGCAATTGAGGTGGTATTTCCAATGTCTTTGCTTGATTGCAGTAGGATTTTCTACTCAAGGCGTCTGCTATTACATTTGCTTTTCCAGGGTGGTAATGTATTCCAAGGTCATAATCCTTAATCAGTTCTAACCATCTTCGCTGTCTCATGTTCAAGTCTTGTTGGGTGAAGATGTATTTCAGACTCTTGTGGTCCGTGTAGATTTCACATCTATTTCCAAGTAGATAGTGTCGCCAAATCTTTAGCGCATGAACAACGGCGGCCAATTCCAAATCATGAGTTGGATAGTTCTCCTCATGTGGTCGCAATTGTCTTGATGCATAAGCTACGACCCTTCCTTCTTGCATAAGGATACAACCTAGTCCTTGCTTTGACGCATCACAATAAACCTCAAAATCCTTTTTATTATCTGGTAACGTGAGAACAGGTGCGGTTGTTAATATCCTTTTCAATTCCTCAAAGCTCTTCTCACACCCTTCTGTCCAGTCGAATGGAACATCTTTCTTTAGTAGTCCGGTGAGTGGCTTTGTAATTTTGGAAAATCCTTTGACAAATCTCTGGTAATATCCGGCTAATCCTAGGAAACTTCTTACTTCAGTTACTGTTTCTGGTTGTTTCCATTCCATGATAGCCTGAATTTTTGATTGATCCATGGAGATTCCTTTGCCAGAGATAATGTGGCCTAAGAATGAAATTTCTTTTAACCAAAAGGCACATTTATCAAACTTGGCATACAATCGATGTTCTACTAACTTTTCCAGCACCATCCTGAGATGTTGTGCGTGCTTTTCCTCTGACTCCAAAAAAGATGAGAACGTCATCGACAAACACAATGACAAACTTGTCCAGAAATTCCATGAGAACTTTGTTCATCAAATTCATGAACACTGCTGGTGCATTTGTTAAACCAAACGGCACCACGGTAAACTCATACAATCCATATCTCGTTATGAATGCAGTCTTTGGAATATCTTGTTCTCGAATCTTCAGTTGGTGGTATCAGGACCTCAGGTCGATCCTTGAAAATATCTTCGCTCCTCTTAGTTGATCAAAGAGATCATCAATCCTTGGAAAAGGGTACTTGTTCTTGATTGTCATATCATTTAGTTTCCGGTAGTCGACACAAAGTCGTAGACTGCCGTCTTTCTTTTTAGCGAAAAGCACAGGGGCTCTCCAAGGTGAGGAACTTGTTCTTGATTGTCATATCATTTAGTTTCCGGTAGTCGACACAAAGTCGTAGACTGCCGTCTTTCTTTTTAGCGAAAAGCACAGGGGCTCTCCAAGGTGAGGAACTTGTTCTAACAAATCCTTTTCTTTCCAATTCTTCCACTTGCTTTCTTAGTTCTTCTTGTTCTTCACTTGCCATACATGCAAGCTTTCTTGCATAAGGGGCAGATCCGGGTTTTAACTCGATTGAGAATTCAATGTCCCGATCTGGTGGCATTCCAGGAAGCTCTTCAAGAAAAACTTCTGGATATTCATTTACTATTGGAACTCCTTCAAACTCAACTCCTTCTAAGCTGTTCAAACTACACACTCGGTTGTTCACCATTGATCTGTCGGCATGGAATGTGACTTGTTTTCCTTCAGCATTCGTCAGGGTTATTGCTTTCTTCTCACAGTCCATTTGACCTTTATGCTTGGCTAACCAATCCATTCCAAGGATAACATCTAATCCTTGAAGGTCCAAAACTAGCAGGTTTGCTAGGAATCCTAGATTGCCAATACTAAAGGCGATATTTCTACAGATAGAGTTAACAGGCATCCAAGCCCCAGGGGATTGAATTAAAATAGGGGACTCTAATGCATATACTGGTAACTTATTTTTGGGCATGAAAGGTCTTGACACAAATGAATGAGTAGCACCAGGGTCAAATAATGCAACTGAAAGTTCAGAGTGAATGAAGATCCTACCGATGACAACGTCTGATGCTTCTCCCGCTTCAATGGCAGATGCGTAGTTGAGTCTTTCGCGACCTGCAGCAGGCATTCCTCTCCCTCGGCCATTCTGGAATCTTCTTCCTCTAGAGGGTGGAGCATTTCTGGTGAAGCCTTGGGTTGGAACAGGGGGTCTTGCAGCTTGTGCTCGGGCAACATTGGATGGTAACTAGTGTAGTGGACATGTCTTCCTGCGATGTCCCTTTCTTCCACAATGAAAGCATTCTTCATTCTTCATGGGGCAATCCTTCAAGAAGTGGTTTCCTCTACATCCGGTACATTGTGGTGTTGCAGTTGGCGAAGGCTTTGGGGTCTTTGCGGTGGTCTGAAGGTTGGCCGGTAAGCAGGCATCGGTCTCCCTCGACTAGCACTTCCTTGGTAAGAGTTGGGAAAAGCCTTCCTCTTTCGGTCTTCTTCAATCACTCCCCTCTTCTCCTCCATCTTAAGCAGTCGGTTTATCAGGACATGGAAGTCCGTAAACTCATGAGATGACAGTTGGTATTGCAACGAGTTTTGTAGTCCTTCGCAAAATTTGTCGATCTTCCTCTCCTCTTTCGCAACAACTTCAGGGGCATACCTCGCTAGTTGAATGAATTCATGCAGGTACTGTTTGACGGTCCTGTTTCCTTGTCGCAGATTCACGAACTCTCGGCATTTTGCTTGAACAACCCCTTTTGGGACATGGTACTTGTGGAATTCTTCCTTGAACTCATTCCAGGTGATCGAATCTCTGTTGGAGTGTACAGTCTGGTAATTTTCCCATCAAGCAGCAGCAGGTCTAGCTAGTTGATTTGATCCATACAAAAGCTTCTCTTTGTCGCTGCACCGAACGGTGTTCAAGTTCCTTTCTACGTCTCTTAACCAATCGTCGGCCACGATGGGGTCTTCTGTACTTGAAAAGGTCGGAGGACGTGTTTTCTGAAAGTCGGTTAATTTTGCACCAGTTGTGGATCCCTCAGCTTGTCTAGATGCTATGTGTTGCATCAACTGTCCTAAGATCTGATTCTGTACAGTTGCTAACTCTTGTCAATTTCGCTCCATCCATAACAGTACATCACTGATGTCACATCCTTGTGGCATCGTCGAAGATCCTAGTCTATCAGGGTTAGTACGGCTTCTTACTAGTACAGAAATGCAGTCTGCTAACCCCTATATTCTATCGGTTATTAGCGATTTAGTAGAAAACCGATAGAAAATATGCCTCGCGGTCATAAAAGGCCAACGGGTGTATTTTTCCTATCGGTTTGTAAGAAACTTACTGATAGAATAAACACTATGATTTACTCTAGCGGTGATGAATATATTTGCCGTTAGAAGAGATGCATAAGTACTGACGGGAGAATGTTGTGCGCCGATAGGACTGGTTGACTTCTTCAAATAGACTTATTCTATCGGTACTGCATGAGTCTACCGACAGAATATCTCAAATATTCCTATCGGCAATATGTAGTGTGCCGATAGAACCGTTAGCATATATCAAAAATTGCTTAGAACTGTTCGTATTCAAATAACTTTATTCTATCGGTAATGAATGTTTATACCGTTAGAATATAGCAAAAATATTTTAGAACTGTTCGCCTTCTACAACTAGTATTATTCTATCAGCAACGTACGTATATACCGACAAAGTGTGGACAAAAATTCCTATCGGTAATATGTATTGTGCCAATAGAGCAATACGCCTTCTACAGATGTTTTTATTCTATCGGTAATTGATTTTTGTACCGTTATAATATATATAAAATGACTAACGGTATGCGGTTTTTGTACCGATAGAACTTATTTAGTACTATAAATACACGGGTATGTCTCTTTGCTTCTCATAGTTCATCTGGGGCTCGTAATCCTAACCCGTAAGCTCCATGGACGGCCGGCGCACCTCTACAGGCGACCGCTGCACCTCCGCACCTCCATCGACGCCCTCTAGACTTCGGCATCCCAAGCAAGGTACGTAAATCATTCTAATCCGATTATGGCAATTATTCTGCTTTTTTTGTATCCTTCATTTTGATGTGTCTTCTTTTCAATATGATTATGATCTTTGCAGGTCCTTGGATGATGCTCATGAGGGGCAACGTATTTCACGGTTCTTCATCGCAGTACGCTGCCTACGTTGGCTTGTTGGCGAAAGAAATGGTGAAGATCACCGTCGAGAGCTGGAAGGACGTGAAGGGTGAGATCTTGGTTGGCTCGGTCGAGAAGATCCTTAAGCCCGGCGTGTTTCTCAAATCAGGACCTATAGAAAGCATCTTACATTTTTTTGCATGCACCAGCTTGTGGCCACCTGCTTGGAGAAGAAGAATTGTTGTTATTTGCACAGCCATTCTACACCATCACTACACAGAACAACATCTTGGAAGGTCGGTTCTTTTTGTTAATGGAGTTGAGTTGAGTTGAGTTGAGTTGATCGAGTTTGAGTCCAAGGAAATCACCAATACGTACAAATGTAAGTCGATGGCAGTTCCAGCTCCTCGGGCGTCTTCGAACTGAACTCCTATGGTTAAGTCCAATGTGGTTCAGACATTTGCTGTTTTGGATGAATGGATTTGTGATGTATCAGGTCTAACTTGTAGTCGCTAGTTGCATTGTCGCAACCTGCAAAGGTTCTCTTTTATGTAAAATATACGGGCCACTGGGTCCTCGTCGTGATCTGTTGTTAATTTCAGACGTGGCCTTTCTAATATACATCGAATGTGTGAATTGTTGTATTTGTATATTGTTGTATATTTGTGTATCATGTATTGCTAATTGGGACATGAACTTGAATGTGTAAGGAGTATTTGTGTATTTAATTGTATTGGTAGGCAGGTGTGTATTTGTATTGCTATTTCAGACATGTACCTGAATTTTTATTGGTGAACTGGCATGTGTATGTTTGTACCTGAATTTGTGAACCTTCATGTGTAATTTCTTTGGCAAGATCAAGTCCCAAGTACCTAAGAAAAGTATTTTTGTGTCTCCAATTTAATCCACAAATTAGCATTTCTTGAAATATTGCTTTATCTTCTAGTTAAGATATGTTTGATGTAAGATCTGTTTGATGTTACATTGATACGATTCCTTGGATGTGAGAACTGGTATCATGTGCGTTTGGTACAAGTACCTCCTCTAACGGTAAATACACATATTTATCGATAGAAAACACATATATTTGCTCAATCATTCATCATCTAACGGTAAATACACATATCTACCGATAGAAAAACACATATATTTGCTCAATCATGCATCATCTAACGGTAAATAGACATATTTACCGATAGAACAAGGCCTGTACTTGCTCAGTAATGTACATTCTCTAACGGTATATGTGTATTTTTACCGATAGAATATGTGGGAGGCAAATAACCCTAGTTAGTATAACAGTTATTTCATGTATTTACCGTTAGAAAAAGCTCCATTTTAGGGAAAACCCCACTCGACCATTGCTGAGCTGCTCTTTAATTTGTTCTGTTGCACTCTGTGTCCCTCTGTTTGTGATGAAAGTTCCACGTTCGCAGCTACACTGCTAGGGTGATCAGCGCAAGCTGGAGGGAAGTTGATTGCGCCCCTCTCTTTAAGGTATGATTAATTATCGACAGTTATATCTCTCTGCCTCTAGATCTCCCTCCCTCTCTACTGGCAAGCTAACTGTATTGTGTAGTTCCATGTTTGTAGCTGTAAGCTTGGGAGCTAGGTAGCTGGAAATGCGTCATGTTTTAGGAGTTAACTAGCTTGTATTGTGTAGTTAGCTAGGTTAATTAGTGTTAATTTCGTCAGGCTAGGGTTCAACACATCTGTTGTAAGAGGCTGTACATGTACATATACATAACTTAATCAGGCAGGTTTCATGCATGCATGGCTGACTCGTTAAATTTTGTTAATTTTAGATGGACAGGAAATATTGGATGTATGGAATAAAACGTACTACTCTTGAATATTTGGATGGTGTGGATGAGTTTATTAAATTTGCTGAACAACAAAAGGAGAGGAAGGGAGAGAAAAATATGCTCTGTCCTTGTACAGATTGTATGAACTTGAAGAGGTTTAGCAACTCTGATCAAATTAAGAGTCATTTGATTCGTTGTGGTTTTAACACGCGATACACCCGTTGGATATGGCATGGCGAAGATCTTGAGGAAACAAGCACCACTACTACCAATCAGCAGGACTCGGATGTGGATTGCAATAATATCGATGATCATCCAAATTGTGATAATGTTCATTCTGATGTGCACGTAGATGATGATGATGATGACAATCTAGATGAGATGTTACGTGATGTAGAGGAAGATTACAACGAAAACGACTTCTGTGAATTTGAGAAACTGATTGCTGATTCTGAGAAGCCTCTTTTCCCTGGATGTGCAACATTTACAAAACTGTCTTATGTGCTGAGATTATATAACTTGAAGGCAGGAAACGGTTGGAGTGATAAGAGTTTCACGGCACTATTAGATCTTCTAGCGGACATGCTTCCAGGGGAAATGACTTGCCAAGATCTACTTACCAAGCCAAAAAAAACTGTTGTGTCCGTTGGGAATGGAAATCGAAAGAATACACGCATGCCCAAATGATTGTGTGTTGTACCGTAACGAGTACTCCAGTTTGCATGTTTGTCCAAGATACGGCGCATCAAGGTATACGCGTAGGGACCGGATTGACAGTGAACGTCACGAGGTAAAGAAAGGACCTCCGACTAAAACTGTGTGGTACTTGCCCGTGATACCTAGATTGAAGCGGCTGTTTGCAAATCCGAAAGTCGCGAAGCACTTGCGTTGGCATGCTTAAGCCCGGAAACAAGACGGAAAACTGAGACACCCAGCTAATTCTATTCAATGGAGAAACATCAACAGAACATTTGCTGAGTTCGGCGGAGAACTTAGGAATATAAGGTTCGGGCTGAGTACAGATGGTATGAACCCACATGGTAATATGAGCAGTAGGCACAGCACTTGTCCTGTTCTTTTATGCATCTACAATCTTCCTCCTTGGTTATGCATGAAGCGCAAGTACATCATGATGGCGTTACTAATCTCAGGACTCAGACAACCCGAAAATAATATTGACGTGTTTCTAGTGCCTTTAATCGAGGACTTACAGAAATTGTGGAGCGAGGGGGTGCAGGTGTCGGATGCATACAAGAAAGAGAATTTCATCTTGCGGGCCCTGATATTTTGCACCATAAATGATTTTATGGCCTACGGCAATTTGTCAGGGTATAGTACGAAAGGAGCCAAGGCTTGCCCTATTTGCCTAGATGAAATTGAGAGCATGTGGATGCGGAACTGCCAGAAAATAGTGTACATGGGTCACCGTAGGTTTCTTCCGGTGCATCACACGTACCGTAAGGAGAGGAAATCATTTAATGGGAAGCCTGAGAAGGGATCAGCTCCAGTGTTTCTGGCTGGTAAGGACATTTACTCGCGCGTGAAGGACATCAAAGCTGAGTTCGGTAAGCATTCTAAACCTCGAGAAAAAAATGTTTGGAAGAAGAGATCGATTCTCTGGGATCTATCGTACTGGGAGCACTTACAAGTTCGACATTGCATTGACGTCATGCATGTAGAGAAAAATGTCTGTGACAGTTTGATTGGTTTGTTATTGAACATTCCGGGAAAGAAAAAGGATGGTGTGAAAGCTCATCGTGACATGGTGGAAATGGGGATAAGGACTGAGCTTGCACCTTTAGAGAATGGAAACCGTACATACCTCCCCCCGGCCAGCTATACGTTGTCCAAGAGCGAAAAAACAGAACTCTGTCGGTGCCTGCATGGTGTTAAAGTTCCATGTGGGTACTCCGCGAACTTGGAAAAACTTGTGTCCATGAAGGACCTAAGACTAGTTGGCACGAAGTCCCACGACTGTCATGTCCTGATGTCACAAATGCTTCCCATTGCTATCAGAGGCATTCTCCCAGTTAAAGTCAGAGAGACAATCACAAACCTATGTTATTTCTTCAACACAATATCTTGCAAGGTAAGTACGTGCACTCGTACTATAAGTTCATTACCTCCATTTGTGGAGCTTAATTAGAAGATTTTTCTGATATGAATATTTGGCGCAACTGTGTCCTCGTAGGTAATTGATCCGGATGGACTGCGACGTGGTTACAACTCTTTGTCACCTCGAGATGTATTTCCCTCCACCCTTTTTTGATGTTATGGTCCATCTGATTGTTCACCTTATCAGAGAAATTAAGTTTTGTGGACCCGTGTGCCTGCGCTACATGTATCCATTTGAGAGATTTATGGGTGTATTGAAGGGATACGTAAGGACTCGTCATCGACCCGAGGGGAGTATCATGGAAGGTTATGCCGCCGAGGAGGTGATTGAATTTTGCACAGATTATATGGCCGGGGTTGACCCAATTGGCGTTCCTAGGTCCCGACACGAGGGTAGGCTTCAGGGCATCGGAACGATTGGATTCAAAGCTATCGTCCCCGCTCGTGATGTGTACGCAAAATCACATTTTTGGGTTTTACAACACATGACGGAGGTCGAGCCATACATACACGAGCACAAGGTAATGTTACGATCGCATAATCCTTCGAAGTCAAACGTTTGGGTCAGCAGAGAACATAACAGGAAATTTGCTGAGTGAAATCAAGAAAGAGTCACGCGAGCTGCCGAGGGCTCCGTAAGTGAAACTGTGACATGGTTGGCTAGAGGCCCAAGATTCACTGTAGGGACTTGGCAGGGGTACGACATCAATGGGTATTCATTTTGCACAAGAGCTCAAGACGCCAAGAGTAGCACGCAATGTAGCAGAGTGACACTGTTTGCTATTTCCGAGGAAGCCAGGTCAGTAAGGGCGCTGAACTCATATTACGGTGCTATTGATGAAATATGGGAGCTCGATTACAGATACTTAAGATTTTCCTGTTTCGATGCCAACGGGTCGAAATCTCTCGAGGTGTTCTAGTTGACAGTTACGGGTTTACTCTCGTCGATCTTGGTAGAGTCGGACACCAAGACGATCCATTCATACCTGCAAAGCAAGCCACACAGGTATTCTTCATCGTTGACCCGGCCAATCCAAACTTGCATGTTGTCCTCCACAGCAAGAGACGTATTGTTGGGGTCGAAGATGTTGTCGACGAAGAGGAGTATAACCAATTCGATGAAATACCTCCATTTTTAGAGGACATTCAATCTATCCCTACTGAAGATATCGACGAAACAACGTATCTGTGAGATGACCACGAAGAAGGATTATGGGTTGAGAACCATTGATGATTAATTTCTATTTCAGGGCTAAATGCCAAGCAAACAGCCCACAAGTTCTGCAGCAAGGTGAGGAACTTATCATTAATACATCAGGCAGTACATTTTTCTTTAGAACTTAATGATAAGCTAGTTCACAGTATTAATATATCTCAATTTTACTCCACAGCATGAGTTCTAACATGTACAGTACCTTTATCCTGTAAATACTTAATTCTTCCCTTCAAATAGCACTTGCAAAAATCTCATTGCAGCCTCTTGCTTCTTCAAATTATGCTCTCCAAAAATCCATTTGTCTGACGGTATTTTGTTATTTGTACCGATAGAAAAGGACATCCACTACTTTAATGTGTCTCAGGCACTTCAAAAGTTTTGCTGTGAAAAGTTTACTTATTCTATTGGTATTATTATATTTTACTGTTAGAATAAATTCGTTAGCTCACGGTATTTTGTTGTCTGACGGTTTTTAGTTGTTTGTACCGATAGAAAAATACACTGGCGCTTTGAATTCTCCACCGTGTCGCCATGCGTCGCCTTGGAAATTCTATAAGTACCTCACCATGCTTCGCGGTATTTTGTTGTTTTTCTAATTCTCGAACGCTTCGACTCCTCATCTTCTCTTTCACAATGGCAACCTCCATGGGATCGTCAGCCACGCCCTCCCCGGTAAGAACTCTAAATCTCCGGGTTTACCCTTGTATTGTTAATCCATGTTCAGTACATTCTTGACCTATTGATGTGCATAGGGAATGGGAGTCGTGGAAGACACTGGCAAAGTGAAGGCCGACCTGAGGGCCCTCCAGGAGGAGCATAAGCTCCTTACGGACAAGCACACTCAGCTACGGCTTGACCTTGACGATCTCTTCCAGCACATTCAGCGCATGAAGACAGATGGTGACAATGCTAGGGCGAGGTCGAGGTGTCTTCGCGAGGAGAAGAAAGCTGCGGATATGACCATCGCTGGCTGCGGTTTGACTATGAAGGATACCATAGCGAAGCTGAGGGAGGTCGCAGGCCTTCTCGACGCGGTAGTAGTTGATCCTAGGGACAACTTGTCGCTAGAGGAGTCCTGCGTCCTGGCTGCAAGTCAAACTGACTCTATTCTACATGCAGCCAGGGCTGAGACCACCCCTTGACCTAGCCTTTTGGGTTTTATTTTTTTTTATAAGTGATAAAACAACAATGAATGAACAATTTCTTTTTATGTCAATTTTTCAATTTTTCGGCTATCTTCCCTCTTTCTTTATCATTCTGCAGCTTTCAAGCACGGTCTGTTTGATGTTAAATTGTGTGTACCTTTTCATTTTCTGACGGTATTTTGTCATTTTTACCGATAGAAAAATGGAACCCAATACTATAATCTCAGGAACTTAATTAAAAAATTTTTCTGGGGAAAATTGCTCTCACGGGATTTTATTGTTTATACTGATAGAAAAAAGGAATCCACTACTTCAAATATTTTTTCGGGAAATTTACTTGTTCTATCGGAAGTATTTTGTTGTATCGATAGAAACGGACATAATTCTATCGGTATTATTTTGTTGTACCTTTAGAAAAGGTCATCCACTACTTTATTACTCGTACACGGCCCTTGAGTTTCCCTCCAGTCGAACAGTTCCAACTTAGAGCACTGCATCTCTTCGAGAGCGAAGAAAACCACAACCTCCGCCGTGACCACTCACTTCCTCTCTCCCACACGACGATCTCCAGCTGGACACTGGTTCGCCACTGCCACCGGTTCTTATTTTCGTCCTTCGCAGTCGCCGCTGCGTTCTACACCACCTCTCCATCACCACAACTGATCGCCGTAAATACCCTAATTCGTCGTTCTATTTCCAGCATCTTCCTTATCTGATCCTAGTGTTTTGTACGTACTAATTCTTCGAGTTTTGCAATTACACTAGGGTTCCCTATTGTGTTGGATTATGTACATTCCGCAGGCAATGTTGATTTAAATTAGGGTTGACATAATATGTTCCAGTGTTGTAATGAACCTATTTTGAGATTTTAACTTATCTATACTGCTGTATGTGTGATCAATTGTATGCAATTGCCATGTAATGCACATTATATGTTGGAGTTGTTCTTACACATATTCTATCTGTATCTCCTGTATTTGCCGATAGAAAATATTTCTGAACAAGTATTAAAACTTTGGATCTGGAAGGACATGAGGCATGCAATGTACTAGTTTGGTTGGGAATTCTTACTCACTTGGTATGAATATATGGTAATGTGGATGGGTCTTCGATGTATATGTTTCAAATGCATATACATATATGACTTTTCCCAAACTAATAGATGTGATGAAGTCCTGATGACTTGCATATAGGTAATGCTAAAGATAACCAAGAGAGGATGCTATAGACCATATTATTCCTTTTTTGGTTGACCTACTTTCTGTGCTACTTCAATATCTTTATATTCCATTAGCATTAGGTTTCTCAGATTATGCACAGTGACACTTAGATGCTTGTGTGCATATTTACGTGTGAAATAATAATGCTAGCCCATGAATATTAGTATAGAAAATCATTGAGAATGTTATGTGATGACAGTGAATAGTGGCTTATCAACAAAATTCCATATATAGAAAACATTGTTATTTTCTATCGGTATCTCACGTGTTTGCCGATAGAAAAATTGTTATGTTCTATCGGCAGATCATGTGTTTACCGATATAAAATATTTCTGAACAGTTCAGGAAGTAATTTATGCATGTATTTCTTTTAGTATTATTTTGCAGCCCTAATTAGTCTCCAGTCCTGGGCTGAGTTATGGAAATCCAAGAAGAATTAATTGCCATATGTTGCCTGCTTCCTATATGAAAATGTGTAGACGAAAGCGCTGAGAAATAGAATCTTATCTTGTATTGCATGGTAGCTTTTGTGTTTACCGTTGGAAAAAATATTTAAAATAGGTCATTTTTCTTTGTAAAATGATTTGGTTTGTGTTTCCATTAAATTTTTGATGGTTTGTTGATGGTTTTGTTGGGAAAGACATGTCGTCGTCTTCATCGGATGGTACTAGTGGTTTGACTAGGGCCAACCACAACGTAACTGAAGATGCAGCTGTTACATCCCAGCGCAAGAGGGTGGGGCGAGGCGTGACGACGTTGGGCCGTTTGGCCGAACGCACGGATCATTCTTGTGAGTTCAACCAATTTGGGAGGCCGATTGGAAAGAATGCTGGGAAGTATGCGGCCTACATTGGGCTATTGGCGAAAGAAAGGGTGAAGATCACCGTGCAGAGCTGGAAGGGCATGACGGCGGACGAGAGGGATAGGTTGTGGGTGGAAGTGAAGGTTAAATTAACTGAAATCACTGAACTCTTTCGTAATCACGTTCTCTTGGCTTATACTAAAGTTTAACTAACTCGTGATTAATTGTATGCATTTTTTGAAAACAGGCTAAGTGGAACATCCTCGACGATACACCTAGGACGGCCTGCTTGAAGGACATGAACGGAACATGGAAAACCTTTAAGAGCTTGCTCGTCAGTAACTTCCTCGCTGCGGGGAAATCTCCTTGCGAGAAGTACCCCTTCATATCGGAGGAGGTATGGGAGGAATTCACCAAGCAGAAGGGGACTGAGGAGTTCATGGCCCTTAGTGAGAAGAATAGGGCGATCCAGAAGAGGAACGACCACCCGCATCAGCTCGGATCCTAGGGCTATGCGGGGAAGGAGGAGCAATGGAAGAAGGAAGACGCGCAAAATCCTGTCATCGACACCCCTGAGTTGCCGCTCTCCGAGATCCGGGATGAGAGGTGAAAGCGATGGTGGAGGGGGAGGGGGTCCGTGTCATCCACGGGGTCTGTACAGTTCGCAACCCCTGGGGACGTCAACGTTGTGAGGAGAATGGTAAGTTGGCTAACCTCATAAACTATGTGTGCACAAGTGTATATAAGGCAATTTGTCTCACAAGGTACCTTTAAATGTAACAGATCTCTTTTGAGAAGGAGGCAGTGGAGGGATTGTTTACCCCACCGAGGGAGAACGACATCCTCACCCGGGCTCTAGGAAATAAGGAGCATCCCAGGCGGACACGGGCCGTGGGAGCCATTGTGTCGTGGAAGGCCGGTTTCGCAGATCCGGCTCCACCAAGGAAGAAGGCCCGCTCCTGGAAGGAAATGGAAGCGAAGCTCTCCGATAAGATACGGGCTGAGGTATGGGTGGAGCTCTCCAATAATATACGGGCTAAGGTGCAGTCTGAGGTCGCACAAATGAGGGAAGAGTTTGCACGGTTGAGAGATGCATTGCTGGCCAAGAGTGCAGATTCGGATCCCCAGGGCGACGGTACCCCGCGGGGTCGGATAAGCAGTTGCACTTCGAAGGTCCTCGTGGATCCAGTGGATCTACTTGAGGTACTGAAAGCCTTCATCTGTGCACTTAAGTTGATGCCACTCCCATTCTGTTAGAGTTGTGTCGCTAACCTGTTTTAATATTTACAAATTTGCAGAAGCCGGAGGGTTGCATCCTACTGAATCACCTAGGCGACAGGCAGGAAGTGGTTGGACATGGCTTCGTATATCCGTCTGGGCCGGATGTCCGGGTCCATTGCGTACCTCTGCAGTTGGGGTTTGCAAAGGTACAGGTGGACATGGCCATGCCAGGCTACAACGATTCTCCGTTGGCAGTCCCAACAGAGGAACTGCAGACACTTGCTGAGGCAGTGGGCTCCTACGTACAGTGGCCCAAGAAGTGTCTTCTAATACAACCGGTAAATCCTACACATTTTAGATTACATCCTACTCAGTACACTCAACTTGCAAAATCTAACATACGTGCTCATTAATTGAAGTGGCCTGCCGCCGGGCTACGAGGGGACAGCGCCCCCAGCTCGGGGCATGAGGCCTGATCTCATGCGACCCTGGACGCATCAAAGATGGCCTCGACCCCACCCAGTGCATCCACGCCTTCACCTCGGAAGATAGCCGCGATCACCTCGCCCTTGCCTTCGAAGGTACGCGCTCAGTCCCCGGCAAAAGGCAAGGGCAAAGGCAAGGGAAAAGGGTGACAGGGACAGCCGGAGAGGTTCAGGAACGGGTTCCCACTCATGTCGGAGGCAGCTTTGCGCAAATTGGATCGATCAACCAGAGACCTCCACGAGTGGTACCTACACCGAGCTCGACGTAATCTGAACTTCTTAGTTCCCTATAGGCCTGGGCAGTTCCACCATGAGCCCGGGAGTATATCCGTGGCACACAAGGATCTGTTCGACCTCTACAACTGGCTGGAGCTCAATATGTCCATCATACGGACTGGAGTCCTGTGAGTTTGCTGATGCTATGTATTGCTGTTTTCTAACTCTGTTTGCTAACTCTGCATTGTTGTAGTTCATTTGAAATGTAGTAACTTTCTGTGCAATACTGATGTCGTCCTTTGCATGTAGGTGCAGGTACAGGCTAGCATCGGAGGCTGCGTGTGACAAGGTGGGTCTCCTTGACCCAGAGAAAATAAGCCTCACGATGCTAGAGCACGACGCCGCGCACGCTGAGCAGTACATATCCAAGGCGCTGATGGCGCAGCAGGACAGGGAGTTCATTCTGGTGCCGTACCACCAAAGGTTAGTGTATTTCGTACTAATTTAACTCAATATTATATGTTACACATGAGGTATACTTTGAGCTAGTGGTCCTCTTTTACATACAATGCAGGGGCCACTGGATCCTCATCGTGATCTGTCTACCGAGGAACGAGGTGTACTACCTCGATTCGATGTGTGACAGATTATCGATCGAATATGTGGTCAAGGGGAATATGGAGGCGTAAGTAACTTATATGTTTGATTTAAATTTTGACCTCACTAGCTAATGATAATACATTAACCGGGAATACTAACTGAAATGCCAGGCTTTTGATAAATATGTGTCCGCTGGAGGGAGGCATGCCACACCACAGGGCTCCCTACTAGCTTGGAAAGAATATGAGGTACTCACGAGACTTTTTGTTTATGCTTAATTAGTTTATGGAAACAATAGCTAACATGTCTTCGCATATGCAATTATCTCAGTGCCACCAGCAGCCGCAATTGTGGGAATGCGGGTTTGATGTGCTGCGCTGCATGTACGACCTAGTGCAGACAAACTTTGCCCAATTCCCCCAGGTAAGCATCGATAGCTAACACAAATTTGAAGATTGGGTGTCACGTTCTAAATTAGGAAGTTAGTTACTCAGTATTCACACATGCTTGTAGATCGCCATGTCGAAAGACCAATACGAAAATGCAAATGCTAGAGATCTTCGACAAATCTGGGCTCAATCTGTCATGGAGGAAGTTGCACCCAACCATCCGCCATGACAATTTTCTCTTTTTCGTGTACTCTGTGCATAGACTGTTTATATACATGTGAATAAATATGTATGTGAATAAATGTCCACATTGGATTGAAATTTGTATTTGTCCATATATATGTGAATAAATGTGAATAATTGTCTAATGTGTCAATCTGTTCTGTCAATTTACCCTTCTTTGCATCTGTGCTGTATTGTGTATCCAATCTATACTGTATTGCATCTGTACTGTATATGTGAATGTATTGTATTGTCAATGTAAATAACGTACTGTATATGTGAATGTTCTATCGGTAAATTCATTCACAACCGAGAGACTACTACCACTTTTTCTATCGGTAAACTCATCCACAACCGAGAGACTACTGTCGTTTTTTCTATCGGTACACTAAAAATTAACCGTTAGAAGAGTGTGACTTTTCCTGCCGGTGAACTCATCCACAACCGAGAGACTACTGTCATTTTTTCTATCGGTACACTAAAAATTAACCGTTAGAAGAGTGTGACTTTTCCTGCCGGTGAACTCATCCACAACCGAGAGACTACTGTAGTTTTTTTCTATCGGTACACTCAAAATTAACCGTTAGAAGAGTGTGACTTTTCCTGCTGGTGAACTCATACGAAAACCGAGAGAGCACAATCGTTTTTTCTATCGGTAAACTTATTTCCAACCGAGAGAGTACTAAGGTTTTGTCTGTCGGTAAACTCGTAATGAATCGTTAGAAGAGTGGTACTTTCCCTGCCTCTAAACGTCAGACTATGACGGGTTTTCTATCGGTACACTCCTAAGATGCTGATAGAATAGTGAAGTTCTTCTATCGGTTATTTACCGATAGAAAATGTTCTGTCTTGTTCTATCGTGTCTATCTCTGTCGGTACAAAAACCGATAGTAAAAGGGTGTTTTTTACCGATAGAAGAAAGCTTTTCTGTACTAGTGTTGTTCCGGGTGTAGCCCTTGCATTGCTGGGATTTCCCTCTAGCTCTACTTCTTGGGGTCTTGCACGTGTGTTAACCATCCTACTCAAACAGGAGGTTAAGAATAGAGACATTGATTCGGAAAGAATCACACACAAGGATGCTAGCAGAATGCTGGCATTTAACTCAAGAGATAAGAGTAAGGATATGCAAAATGACTTTTTCATAAATCAGCTTTTCAAAAGATACAAAGCTTCTAGCCTCATCGGCTTACAGAGCTCATCTAACATCCAGCATACATCAACCATACTAAAACAACTGCTACAACAAAAGGAAATCTAGCGTCTGTTGGGTGAGGCACAAAAGGTCGAATCGAAGGAAGTCTGCGGTCACTCCTCAGCATCATCGAAAGAATCACAAGGCTCTACCTCCTCGAGATCCTCCTCCTCATCGTCATCTGCATCCATCGGATCATCCTCCTTGTCGTCGTCAATGTTGACAATCTCCTTTCCTTTTCCTTCAGGGGTCTTCTCCTTCTCCGTAGTGCAGGGAAGCTCGATCGTCTGACCGTTGATGACTATGCCGCGCGACGCAGGCGTGAAACCGCTGAGGTACTCCTTCAAGTTTCCTACTCTCTTGCGAGCGGTGATCTTCAACTTTGGGCAACTCTTCTTGACTACTGACTCTGTAGCTTCGAGGTCCTTCTCTCCACTTGATTCAGCCAATTCTTGAATTTGCCTCTCCTTCTCTTGGAGACTTGCACGAGCCCTCGTAAGCATGCCCTCAAGGTAGTGGCGGTCATCGCGAACACGCTCGTAGTCTCGAAGTAGGCGGGTGTATCGAATCTCCGAAGCACGAACGACATCTCAAGTCTTCGTCAGGATAGCGTCCTCTCGGTCGTTGGACGGAAGAACAACTCGGTGCCTTGATCCGGGGACCTGGTAAGGCACGAAGCGGTAGGGGGAATCAGAAAGGTAGTCGCTGTACAACTGTCGGACGGTACCTACGGCACGACGGGCAGCGTCTAAGATAGCATCTTCTTCTTCTTCTCTGCGGGATTGACGTCTTACTGAGCCTCTCCCATGCTCGGGTATCTCATAGACAATCACTGAAGCCCGACAACCAATGGGTCGTCTGTTGATCTCATCCTGCCAGACACAGTATACTGGCCTCTGACTGTCCCGTGCTCTAAGAAATTGCAGCATCATCCACAGCAACACCGCCCATGATCCAAGCTCGTCTCCGTGAAGGTATCTCCTATCGAAAGCCATCTGAAGACAGAACGAAAGGCATCTATGAGTTTAAAGAGAAGTCTAAAGCCTTTTTCCAAAAATCAAAAATAACATTTTTCTTAAGGAAAATAGGTTTTCGTAAACAAAATTTTTTTTTTGTCAAAGAACTAGTGAACTTTTCTTCTAGGGACGCCAAGTCTATCTAGGGGTTACGACCTACAATCGAGCCTTTTGCTCTGATACCAAATTCTGTGGGACCCTCATTTGAGGAATCCGGTGGCAACCGCCCAAGTGGGTTGCACTCAGAAATGGCACATTGCAGCTCACAACAACAAGATGCATTATATAAAAATGCGAGTAATTAAAAACATGTGCTGATCACAGGGACCAACATTACAATAACTTAGCGGCAAAATGACACACATAATGTTGATACAAAAATTAAGGAGTTTTCGACACAAAGGTCGGCACAAATGAAACAGTAATAATAAGCAAAAGGACTTCATCAGTCTTCTTCTTCAGCAGCAGCGGTGTTGTATGGGCCTTCTCCACATCGGACTCCACTTTGGTACGTAACCGTCTAACAAGCTGGGTCTTCAGTTTCTTCTTCTTGTTCCACATTGGGTTCAACACCGTAAGATTTAGGGTCGATGAATCCTTCTTCTAAATTTGTTTGTAAAAGCAAGGGTGAGCACATTTGTCCACATGGTGCTCAACAAGTCCCAAATAAGAATGCAGCATATATAGATGAGGGGGAAATTCTCAAAGAATGGCTCTTTGGCTTTTTACATATATATAGAATAGATTTTGGGACTTAGTTTTGAAGAAAAGATCTTTATTTTTGAACGAGGTGCTTTTAAAACCCTAAGCTAGATTTTCAGAAAATGTTGTGTGTGGCGGTCTTCCATGAGTAACCACTTTATTCAGATTTTGTGAAAAATTTTCCAAAAGCTACTTGTGCTGCATCGACGTGAATAGAATCCACAGTGCGCAGACTCCATAACCTGGGAGCTTAGAGTATCCGACACTTTTTAAACTTTGCAAAGGTGTATTACCTTAATCCATCGATCATTCGGCTTTCAAGTCGGTACCTCTCCATGCGACTTTTACACATGTGACAAGGCCGAGATGACACAACAGTTGACAGTCCTAGCATTAACAATTCTGTCGTGGTATTGCGAATACCCCGGCAGGTTTTGTGAACGATCCTAGCGAAGATTACGCGGCGCGGGCTGACCGGGTGACCGGTCCTCCCCCGCCGGACAAACGAAAGAATTGACACGAGGATTTATACAGGTTCGGGTCCCGGTGGGGGCCCTAGTCCTGTCGGCGTGCTCCCGACCGGAGTCGGCTGGGGAGGCTCTCTCCGGGGGAGAGGCTTCCGGAGCACACCTGTGAATTGTGGCTATTCCAATCAATATGAATCACTCGCTTACAACTGAGGGGTACAAGGGCTATTTATAGCCCCAAAAAGAACTCGGATTGAGGGGTAGCGACGTCCTTCTCCCGGTCAAACGCCTTGGATGCTTGACAGGTGGTCGCTGATTCCCGAGGCGCTCCTCGCGTGACCTGCACGTGATAAACAACTCGAGACTTTACCTTTAGAAGGGCGATGAGGCCCGGTACATGCGCCGGAGGCCAGGTCCTGGTAGCAAAAAGGCGGCGCCCGGGGAGGCCCCGGAGGCCACGTCCCCGGGCAAATGGCGGGGCCTGAGAACGGCCCCGGAGGCCAGGTCCCGGGGGCCAAAACGGCGGTGCCCGGGGAGGCCCCCGAGGCCACGTCCCCGAGGAAATGTGTAACATCCTGAGTTTTGGGGTGAAAAGTTTCTTTCTTAAAAATCATGCATGCATATGTCTCTCCTAGATCAGCCAAATCAACCTCAGCTTTATTCTGTTCTAGCCCTAATTTCTTCAAATCTATCCTGTGACCCCAAGTCAAGATCTGACTTGCCAGATTTGATCTATCAGTTATCCTAAACCTAAAAGCCTTCAGAACCCAGATCCAATTCTATCCCTAACTTCCAGAATTATCAACTCTTTTCTGTTTTCCAAAACAGAATATCTGTTATTACCTTTTACCCTAAGTTTCAGAAATTCAGGTTTAATCAAAATCTTAGCCAAGATCAGACCAGATTATTCTTGGATTATGATCAAGGGTATGCCAATACCTTAATCCAAAAAGTTGGCAGTCAGATTTTACCATCTAAACCTTTTTCGCAAATCAGTCCAAGAGATATTACAAATTAGTCCTTTATCTGATATCTAGAAACCCAAAAAGGCTAAAATCTCCAGATTAACTCCAAATTCAGAATTTCTTCGGCAAATCTTTTCTAGATGCTATTTGAAACAAGTTTCTCTTCTGTTCAGATTCCAAAATCTCATCCTAAATCCCAGAATTCGAAATCAATTGAAATTCAGATTTCAATTACTCTAAAATACCCTATTTTCAGTTCATACCAAAAATCATCCAAATGTCTCAAATTTTATCCTCAATCTGTGCCAAATCATTTGTGGAATTAAGTTTGCCAAATCAGCAAAATCAATTTCAGATTTAACCTTCCAAAACTCCAGATTTATAAAACAGTCCAAAACTCAAGATTTGAAATTGCAGTTCAGTCCAATTCGACCAGAGGACTTAGCCGTTTTCGACCAGAGCTTGCCGTGCCTGTGCGCCGTGGCTGTTCGTCGCCGGTGAAGCTACGCCGCGCTCGTGACCGTGCATGTTGGGTGTACGTGTCCTCGCCTCAGCCAATGCCGTGGCAATGTCGCTGCAACGTCGACGACCAGCGCCTGCTCCTGCACGCGACCAGCAGCCTTTTGTCAGCAACTCACCGCCACGTTGCTTTGCCGTGCCAGTTGCTGTCGCCACCGCTTGCTCCAGCTTTGCAAAGTCCCGATGAACCGACATGGTGATCAGCTACAGACTTGTCGCCGTCGCAATCACCGCTCCTTGCGGTGTCTTCGCCGCTGATGTTCAGCACGCAACCAATCTCATCACCGGCTGCTAATCACTTCGCTGCTCCCTCCTTGCAAGTTGCGCCTGGCCTATTTAAACACTACTGTACCCCCCAGCAACTCCTTTCCTTCACTGGAAATCAGCTAAGTCCCGAAATTCTCCTGTCTTGGTCTTCTTTTCCGGCGAGTCCAGATTGAGGCCTCACGGTGCCAGCACGCCCTGCTGCATCTCTCACCGAATTAACAGCACCATAAGGTATAGCTCATCTCCCTCATCGTGCTGTACCATTTAATTTAGTTATATTGCATCCAGTCGCCGGTGATCGCCGGAATTCCCGATTGCCCTGTTCCGGCAATGCAGACCAAATCACTTCGAATTAGCTCTCGAACTTGTGAAGAAAAATGATCAGTGAACCTTTTGAAGCAAGCCTATGCATCAATATCTCCAGATTGAGCTCGAATTGAAGTTTTCCCCAGTTTTGAGCTTCTCCAGAAACCGGCGATCGTCGCCAGGCTTCTCCGGCCATCCTCCGACCAAATTGATTGTGCAGATAGCTTTCTCTTACCCTTCTATCACTCCTCAAGCTTGGAATCGAGTTCTTTCGGCCTGTATCAAAAAGCCCCAAATCTCATGTCATCTTCTCCGGCGCAGTTCACCGGAAATCCTTTCCCGGCCGTTTCAGCTTCATCTACTTTGTCATTCAGGTGTGCCCCAACTTCCTGAGCATATTTGTCTTCTAGCTCGATCTCTGAAACTGCCCAGAATTCAAGTTACAGCTATGCCAAGATTTCTGTCCAGTGGCTTCACTGTGCCGTGTCGCCACCACACTTCTCCTTCGAAATCCATCACCTTCCAGCCATCTTCAGCTTTGAATCCTGTTGAATGATTTGTTCCTGTTATCATTTCCTACCTCCCAGACAAAGTGGTGCATCATTTGGAGCTCTAGATCAAAAGTTATGCCAAGCCCTAGTTTCTGGCCATGTCAAGATCAATGCCAGACTATGTCAGTCAGTGGCATTAGCCCTTTTCACTTCCTTCCAGATGTGCATTTTGGGCATAACTTTGTCCCTTAGATTCCTGAGGTTGTGATCAACATTTTCTTCTTCTATCACAACTTGATTTGAGCCCTTGAATTATATTTGCCGCTAAACCCTAGTTTTTGACACTATCTCAGTGCATGCCAGCCAATGGCATTGGCCTTGTTTACCTATTTCTGATTGTGCAATTTGAAAACCACTTTGTCCACTGAATTTGTAGAGTTATGATCTACATTTTCTTCTACTGTCATAACTTGAGATAAGCTCTCTAGTTTTCCTTGAAGTTATGTCAGAATCTTGATCCGAATGTCAATCCGCTGACATTCGCTGTTTTTGATCAAACCAGCCACAAACTGATCTTCTTATTGTAACCTTGAGATCCTAGGAGCATCTACCACCCATCCGTAGCCAAATCCTTAAAACCCTAGATCTCAACTCAGTTCAGCTTGTAATCTCAATTATCTCCAGTATTGACGAGGATTGACACCCGGGTCACTTCTAATAAACTTCTGGTTCAAGACAGGTTCGAACCAGAGCATGTGTCTGGAGATGCGAACTCAAGTTATTTTGAGAGGCATCACCACGAGGTCGCAAGCTTTACGCGATCAAGTCGCAGCTTTACGCGGTCAGACCATAGGCCTTGCGCGGTCAGAAGTTCGTGGCCTATGCGCGAACTACACATTCGGGATATTACGCGGTCAGCCGAATCCCGCGGTCAGAACATCTACCGATCAGGATACCTGGGATCTATCTATTCGGTTGTCTATACGACAGGATATTCTAAGTATCCCGAAGATTCCTACACGTGGAAAATCAACCGTCAGGGGGTTAACACGTACAGTTATTCATGAATAACACGTGTTTAACCTGCGTGGAGGTTAAGAGCAGTTTCAAAAACCGTATCTAACCGTCCGTGCAACCGATTGATGCAGTTTCCTTCACATGGCACCCTTTCAAGCAGTATAAAAGGATGGCATGAAGTATTAATCAGGGAGAGGAGATCCAAGTTAGCCAAGTCTACGGCACACCTCATATAGCATTTTTAAGTCTTCCTTAGCTTATCTTTCTACACTTTTTACAGGAAAAATCCTCGCCTGTGAGGACTTTTTCCTCCACTTGTAAACCTTTACCATACTTAGTGAAATCTCAACAGGACGTAGGGCTTTTACTCCCACCATCGAGGGCCCGAACCTGTCTAAATTCTCTGTGCTCCTGTTCTCCATTGTTCAGCATACCTTCCCGAAGGGTCATCTTGAAAGGTCTCACTATTACAAATTCTGCATAAGTTCGGCTGAGGACTCCGAGTCCGAATCGTCGACAGCTGGCGCCCACCGTGGGGCCTTTCTCAAGGCGTCTTAATTGAAATTCGGAGGTTTGCCGAAACATGGCTGGAGCATATGATTCCGAGAATGATTTTGATCTCGAGGATTATGCTCATATCCCAATGCCTTCTCCAAGTGATCCTGTTCCGATGGAAGAGGTCGAAGGCCAGAATCTTCCACAGGATGAATCATCTTCCCAAGTCATGATGATCGACCAGGAGGTAACTGGCACAGGGTCAGAACCCACAGAGGTTCTTAATGTGCTAGGTGATGAGTGCGGCCCATCGTACGATCCCACTGAGGGAAAGTATGATGGTGACCCCGAGGTTAGCCCAGGAAGATTCGACCCTGATAACCTTCACCGTCTCTTTGATTTCGAGTCCGACTCGGAACAAACCGAGATGTTCTCCCCATCGGCGACTTCTCTCCCTAGGCAGTTTGCTGCGTTGTCGGAGGAAACTCCCGATCAACAGGCTGCCAGGGACGAACAAGATCGCAAACAAAAGGAGGAGCAAGATCTCGAGCAACAAAACAACGAACTACGCAGAATTGCCCTAGAGGCTCTTCAAGATGCGCAGGCTCGTTACGATGCTGCCCCGAGTTCTTCTCGACGGTCGCGTGGTCATAGACGTGACCAGACTCCTTCCTTACCACCGGAGCACTTCCCAGTGGACGAGGAAACAATAACACCTGGTGCCCCTAGGAGAAGTACCCATGGTCGACTGCGATCTATCGCGGAAGTCATGCGTAACTTTCCTCCTACGGTCACGGATGCGCAGAGACCGGCCTTTTACAGGATCCTGGCGGAAAGATTGGACGAGGTCGCATCTGAGGCGACCCCAACAGCCTCTTCCCGCTCAGTGACACATTCCCGTGATCGAGATGGTCCTCATTTTGGCTCTGGTCGACGGAGTTACCCGCCGCCTATACCGTCCCGACAGGACAAATATCGGCGAATGCAGGACTCTCGCAGTGGGGATCGAGTTCCCGTTCATTCTCGTTTGGGACCTCGAGTAACCCCGCCATTAAGTGAGTTTGCTCGAAACCCGACCGAAAGTCGCAGGACGGTTCATGGTCCTTACGTTGGTTGCAAAGCTTTCTCGCCTGGCCTACGAGCAGTCGTTTGGCCCGATAAGTTTCGACCAGGGGCCATTGAGAGGTTTGATGGAACTCAGAACCCATCCGAGTTTCTTCAGATCTATATTACTGCCATCCAAGCAGCAGGAGGCGATGACAAGGTCATGGCCAATTACCTGCCAACAGTCCTCGTAGGACCGGCTAGAACCTGGTTGTTCAATCAGCCTGAGGGTTCTATCTATAATTGGGAAATGCTATGCGATGCCATCCTCAGCAACTTCCAAAACTGTTACCAAAAGCCGGGTAAGGAGGACGACTTGCATAGATTGCGGCAAACTTCGACCGAAACGCTTCGGCAGTTTGTCAAGAGGTTTGTTGGGGTAAGAAATACCATCCCGAACATATCTGATGGTTCCGTAATCAGGGCATTTAAGCATGCCGTTCGATACCGGAGATTCACTGAAGACTTGCTCATCCACCCTCCTCGATCGGTGGCCGATCTGTTCGATATGGCTGATCGATACTCCGATGCAGCCGAGGCAGTCGAATGGAACCGAATGGTTGACAAGGGGGACCTACCGCCCCAACCAGGCTTCAAGGACGCCAAGAAAGAAGATTCGAGCAAAAAGCCGGAGTCTTCACCGGGTGGGAAGTCAAAAAAGTCGAAGAGGAACCGCTCTGGACAGTACCGTGAGGTCGCGGTCGCGGAGAAACCATCTTCGACCAAAGGTAATAAGTTTTCTTTTAAAAGTAAAACTGCTTCTGGTGGCCGGGATTCCGACCAGCCAGAAAAATCAACTAATCCGCAGGAGGGCAAAAGGTGGTGTCCACTCCACAATTCCGCAGGCCACGATCTCAAAAACTGCAGGAGTTGGTTGAAACAGCTGGATGATTTCTACCAAGGAGCTGGGCCAATGCCGACCTTACCGCCCAAAGAGCAGGCGTGCGGGGTTAGAGACGTCGATGGAGACGAAGAAATGGCTTACCAGGTACCTCAAAATCATGTTAATGTCATTTTCGGAGGCTCCTCCTCTTTCGTTTCCAAAAGGCAGTTTAAAACTTTTTGCCGAGAGGTTAACCAAACGGAGACATCCCTTGGTGAACCTCAATATCCCCGTTGGTCGGATATGCCTTTGACGTTCGACCGCGCTGACTGTCCTGCGGGGCTAACTCGACCATTGAGATTACCTCTGGTTATTACCCCAATCATCAGTAACGCGAGAGTCGAAAGGGTCCTGATCGACGGGGGAAGTTCCCTTGATCTTTTATTGGTCAAGACACTCGACGAGATGCAAATTCCTCGTTCGAAGATCAAGTCCATAATTCATCCGTTTTATGGGATAATCCCAGGCCCCTCCATGATGCCATTGGGACAAGTGGTCCTCCCGGTCACTCTGGGAGAACCAGATAACTTCCGAACAGAATTGGTTACTTTCAATGTAATCGATTGTGATTCAGCTTATAATGCAATCTTTGGCAGGCCTACTCTCGCTAAGTTCATGATGACAACGCACTATGCTTATCAGTGCGGGAAATTGCCTGGCCCCAAAGGTGTCATTTCGGTCCGAGGTAGTCGCAACGTGGCACTCACGTGCGACCGGCTATCTTTGGAGATGGTCGATCAACTTCCCCTCCGGGACGCACAGGTCGCCACTGTCGCCACCGATGCGATCAAGGCTGCTCCTCGACCAGATGAGAAACTCAAACAAGTTCCTTTGTACCCAGATGACCCATCCAGGACAATTCGGGTTGGGTCAGCCCTGGATGACAAATAGGAACTCGACCTCGTTGCTTTCCTCCGAGCTAACGCAGACGTGTTTGCGTGGAAACCGTCCGACATGCCCGGTGTCCCAAGGGAAGTAATTGAGCACAGGTTAGCAATTCGACCTGGACAACGACCAATAAAGCAAAAGCTCAGGCGTTTTGCCACCGACCGACAGGAAGCCATCCGAGAAGAGTTAGACAAACTCTTACAAGCCGGGTTCATCCGCGAGGTGAATCACCCGGACTGGCTCGCCAATCCGGTCATGGTCCGCAAGTCAAATGGCAAGTGGCGCATGTGCGTCGACTATACTAGCCTCAACAGTGCCTGTCCGAAGGACGACTTTCCCCTTCCCCGCATCGACCAGCTGGTTGACTCCACTGCGAGTTGCGAACTGATGAGTTTTCTGGATGCCTACTCGGGATATCATCAAATTAGCATGGCAGAAGACGATGAAGAGAAAACTGCCTTCATCACCCCGTTCGGCACATACTGCTACGTCAGAATGCCGTTCGGTCTCAAGAACGCTGGTTCCACGTACCAGCGCTTGATGCAAAAGACCTTTCTTTCCCAGATAGGGCGTAATCTCGAAGCATATGTAGACGACTTGGTTGTAAAGAGCAACAAAAGATTGTCTCATTTGGACGATCTTGCTGAAACCTTCTGTAACTTGAATCGCTTTGGAATAAAATTGAACCCGGAGAAATGTTCTTTCGGGGTTTCCTCAGGAAAGCTTCTAGGTTTCCTTGTATGTTCCAGGGGCATTGAGGTTAATCCTGAGAAAATCAGAGCTATTGAACAAATGAGGTCACCCTCGACCATGAAGGATGTTCAACGCCTGGCTGGTCGCATGGCGGCTTTAAGTCGCTTCATATCGCGATTAGGCGAAAGGGGACTACCTTTCTTTAAAGCCTTGCGGAAACATCATAACTTCACGTGGTCAGATGAGGCCGAAAAAGCGTTTCAGGAGGTAAAAACATATCTATCCAGTCCGCCAGTATTGGTGTCTCCTGAAAAGGAAGAACCATTACTTCTGTATTTGGCGGCCACCCCGCACGCGGTCAGCGCAGTTCTGATCGCGGAAAGGGAAGGAGTACACAGACCCGTCTACTATGTGAGCGAAGTACTTCATGGTCCTAAGGAGTGCTACCCTGAGGTCCAGAAGATACTTTACGCACTACTGATGGCTTCCTGCAAGCTACGACATTACTTTCAAGCACACAAGATCACAGTACCCTCCTCTTTTCCTTTAGGGGATATTGTCCGAAATCCAGAGAAATCTGGTCGAATTGCCAAATGGGCGGTCGAATTCGGTGCCTTTGAAATCCACTTCACCCCTCGCACGGCGGTTAAGTCTCAGGTTTTGGCCGACTTTGTGGTCGAATGGACCAACCCTGAGCCACCCGTGCAGTCGGCAAAGGAATTGGAATGCCCCGATTATTGGACAATGTACTTTGACGGTTCCCGTAGTTTTCAACACTCGGGGGCTGGAGTGGTCTTAATTACGCCTCAGGGCGAACAGCTTAAGTATGTCATTCAACTACACTTTGTTGCAACCAACAATGCAGCAGAGTATGAAGGTCTTCTTGCAGGGCTCCGGGCAGCAAAATTCCTCGGAGTCCGTCGATTAGTGGTGAGGGGGGACTCACAGCTGGTCGTAAACCAGGTAAACAAGGAGTACAGCACCTCCGATGAGACAATGGCTCATTACCTGGGGGAAGTGAGGAAATTGGAAAAACACTTCAGTCACTTCGAAGTCCAATATATCCCGCGAAAGGACAACATTCTCGCAGACCAATTATCCAAAATTGGATCCTCACGCTCATCCGCTCCGGCAGGAGTGTTCATTGAACACTTGGACCATCCTTCGATCATGACTTCGGTCGAGGATGATCCGGCAATAGCCTTCGTTGCCAACCTCGGTCAGGAACAAGATTGGACTCATCCATTGAGGGTCTATCTTGAACATGGGACCCTACCCGAGGACGAAACCAAAAGCGATCGGTTAATTCGAAAGGCGCGTCTGTACAAACTCATAGATGGGGTTATGTACAGAAAGGGTACTCAAGGAGTATTCATGCGCTGCATATCTCAGGAGGAAGGAAAATCCCTCTTGAAAGAAATACATGACGGTGTATGCGGTGCACACGCGTCATACCGAACACTGGTCGGAAAAGTTTTTCGACAGGGATTCTACTGGCCTTCGGCACTCGATGATGCCAAGCTTATGGTCAAGATGTGTCCACAGTGTCAGTTTCATGCAAGACAGGTTCATCAACCTGCTTATGCATTGCAAACTATTCCTCTCGCTGGCCTTTCGCGATCTGGGGAATGGACATCGTCGGTCCTATGCCACAAGCGGTCAATGGATACAAGTTTTTGTTCGTAGCCATTGACACATTCACAAAGTGGATTGAGGCCGAACCAGTACGAAATATTACTGCATCAGCCGCACAAAAGTTCTTTCACAAGAACATTGTGGCACGATTTGGTGTTCCAAACCGTCTCATCACAGACAACGGTTCTCAGTTCGCTAGCGGTCTTTTCCTAGACTACTACGATCAGATTGGGACCAAGGTGTGCTTTGCTTCCGTGGCACATCCACAAAGCAATGGTGCCGTAGAACGGGCCAATGGGCAAGTACTGCAAGGTATCAAAAAACGTGTTTTTGATCGCCTCAAGACCCGCTCGGGGGCTTGGGCAGACGAGCTCTATACTGTTCTATGGGCACTACGGACTACCTTTAGTCGAGCCACCGGTGAGACCCCCTTCCATTTGGTCTATGGAGCCGAGGCTGTGTTGCCCACGGAAGTAAGTATTGGATCTGTTCGCACGAATCAATTCGAACAGGTCAACCAATCTGAACAACGATCGTAAGACCTCATCCTCCTGGAAGAACGGCGTGATCGCGCCCTGATTAAGTCCGCGGTATACTTGCAGGCTCTACGCAAGTATCACAGTAAAAAGGTGCGACCACGTGATCTCAACGTGGGCGACTTGGTTTTACGAAAAATTCAAGACCAGTCTAACCGCAATAAATTCTCCCCAAAGTGGGAGGGACCATATACTGTCGTCTCAGTGCCGCGGTCAGGATCTGCGCGGTTAGCCATGGAAGATGGTCGGATTTTGTCCAATACTTGGAACATCGATCAACTTCGCAAGTTTTACGTGTAAGTGTTCCAATAACTTTTTTCCTGTTCAATTAGCATCTTTTCATAAAAAGCATGTCTTGTTTTTATACAACGAGTGTTTTTCTTTAAGCCCAAATTATACAAATTCGACCTGGGGGCTGATCGCTGGCGGTTAGGTTATTACAGCATTTTTCAACCGGATTCGCTGGTCAATCTCATGATCACTTCCAGATAAGTTACTCCTAAATAAGCTGTTTCTCAACGCACACGGGACTATCTGGCTAGTCTTCGGTCATTTGGGTGGCTACCAGTTTGCAATAAGGTTAAAATGTTACTTTAATCTAAACCATCGGTTTGAAGCACATATCCCTGGTCATCATACTTATGTTTTTCCCCTCTGCTTAAAATACTAAGGCTTCAGTATTCATAAAACAGAGGCGGGGGCTAGAGGAATATACTTATAGTATGAAACTTATGATGTGAATATGCACTTTCTCTTGAAAAAATAATTTTACATACATAGCATTGTAATTACAATTGTTTGGTTACAAAATACAAGGATCATTCGATCCTTAGCTCAGCCAAAAGCTTGTCAACGAAGGGCTTAACTTCTTCAATAACGGCGTCAAGCAGTTCGTCACTCTCGACCTCGACCGGTCCCACCAGCGCGCTCAGATTCGCATCTGGGCCATGGTGAAGTCGAACCCGGCTGAGTACGGCAGATGCGGCTGATCGGACTCTCGTCCTGATCATCTCTTCACGTCGCCGTAAATCTCCAGGGAGATATTCGAGCAGTGATTCTGCTTGAGTTGTAAGCAGTGATGCCCAATCGCTGACATCTGGGTTGTCCTTCCTCAACTCTACCACATTGGTATTCAAAAGGCTGGCTATGGCCTCCAGTTTTTTGAAGACCAGTAGGCTCAACTCTTTGACCACTTGATTGGTGTGGTCGAGCGAGGACTCAAGAAGCATTTTGTCCTGGCTGAGCTGTTTAATATGACCTGCTTGCGCTGCACAAAGAAAAGAGGTTATGAACAAGAAATGTCTTTAAGTCTTCTCAAGTTGGGAACCGACTTACCAACATTCTCAGACTGAAGTCTATTGATTTCAGTCCGTAGTTTCTGAAACTCTGTAACTGAGTTCAACTTTATCTTGGTTAACTCCTTCTTCAAGAACGTAACCTCTCTGCAGCAAAATCAGGTTAGTCACAATTAAAGCCTACTTATATTAACAGAAGGATGACGATACTCACTTGCGCAAGCCGTCACGATCTTTTTGAACAGCCGCCATGCTAGCCATTGCAGCATGCGACTGGCTCGTCACCCATGACAAGCCCTGTGACACAAAGCAAGAGAGTCAAGTATGCTCTAAAGGCGATTCAAACGCCGAAACAGGAGTCATCATACCTTCATAAACTTATTTAAAGCAGCATCATCCATGCTAGCAGGAATCCTTGCTAGCGCGCCTGAAGTGCCTGCAACGGGGACAGTTGATGGGAGTGCCGGCCGGACGCCACCCCCAGAGGCCACTGGTGGTGACCTAGTCCCTGTGCTTGATTCACCTCCCGCGGTCCGGACGATTTCCTGAATCACGGGAGTAGAGCGCTCTTCATTAGAGGCTCCCTCATCAGCCCTAGCTTCAACCTCCCCAGTGGCGGTTGAAGGTATAGGCGCTGTCTTCTTTTGCCTAACAGGAAGAGTGGGTCAGACAGTTTTTATATAAGATTACTGTCGAATAAGAGTTCTTACCTTATTCGAAATCCCATTCGTTCCTGGGACTTCTGGGACAATTCCCCTTGCGAAGGAGAGCCGTCTCCGGTTCTTGCCTTCCTTATGGTAAATAAGACAGCACCCCCCTGCAAATATCATGTTACAGGCATATTCCTAGGGAACAGGTAAAAACACATAAGTCTTTACCTGGACTACCGGGCTAATTGGTGGGGCTTCATCCGAAGGCCTTGACGATTCCTGAGTTGCTGGAACCGTCACAGCCGGCCTTCGTTCGTCTACCTCCTCCTCTGTCCGCAGAGGAGGAGGATTTTCCTCCCTGGAATCCCCAGTGGACCCAGGGGGAAGCTCTCCTTCCTGTATGTACATTAACTTGTCAAATACGCAGAAAGAGTCATGGAGGGAATGATCGAAAAGATCCTTTACCTTAGTCGTCCCTTCGACCAGGGAAGCAGAGATGACTGACCCTGAAACCCCGGGGGCTTCAGGAATTGGAAGGTCACCCGCGACCACCAGATCTTCGGTGGTCGCAGGGTCAGCCACGGCCACCTCTTCGGCAGCTGTGGTCTCTGCGGGGCAGCCTGGGACATCGCTGGATGGAAGATCCGCGATCTTCCTCCTTCGAAGGATCAGAGGAACGTCATCCTCTTCCTCCTCGCTCCCCTCTCCCTGTACGACGAAGAAGTGATTCCATGTCGCGCCTGAAAAAGTAGCAGGAATGCGATATCTTACCGCAGTCTTTCTTGCGGGACGAGGGACGCTTCGTGAAGACCCCTCCCCGGGGTTCAGCTTGGTCTTCTTAGGGGCAGGACTCTTTGTCCTGGGTCTCTGGGAGACCTTCTTCACGTTCTTCGCCGCCGGCTTCTTCAGAGAGCCGACATTCTCACTTGGGAATGTCGCATCCGCGAACCTCCCTAGGAGCTATTTTCATTCCAATGAAATTGATTAGTGCTGGACATACATGAAACCTGCAAAACAGAGGCCAAGTGAGAAGTTTACCTTTCGGCGCTCCTGTTTAAGGTCGTCGCCAGCATGAATCAAGCTTTGGGGGCGAGGCGATCCCTTGGGGCCCTCTACCTCGGCGTTGTACGCCCTGAGGAGGTAGTTAGTCTGCCTCTCAATCTCAGCTGAGGGCAGGACTGTTCCCGGATACAAGTTAAATTGGTACATTTCAAAAATGACAAAAGGATTTCTATGTCAGAAATAAGTACCTTCATTATAGTCCAGGGTAGTGTCCGCCATGGACGTGATCTCCCAAGCCGGATGAGCCCTTTCACGTAGGGGGCTCACCCGATTCTTCACAAAGTCTCGGATGACGTCACGTGCCGTCAGCCCTTGTTCGACTAAGTGAAGGATCACCTCGGCATGCTTCATGAACTCCGCGTTCATTGCCGGGAGAGTATCCAACTCGCTTGTTTTCTCCGGCCGCGAATTCTCAAACCACAGCCCGCTCTCGGTCGGCGGGGTGCAGTAAAACCATTTCTGGTGCCACCCGTGCACTGAATCTCGCAGGGGTGGGGAGGGATACTCCTTTTTATCCCTCAGCCGGAAGTAGATGCATCCGGCGGCGTTGGTGCTCTTCGACCACGCCGAAAAGTAAAATCGTCGGAAAAGATCCACGCTGGGATATACTCCGACGAAGGCTTCACAGAGATGCTGGAATACTGCAAGAATCAGCATCGCGTTGGGGTGGAGGTTGATCAGTTCCCACCCGTAATGCTCAAAGATATCCTTAAGGAACCGACTCTCAGGGAATCGGAACCCGCAACGAAAATACTCCTCAAAAACCACCAACTCGCCTTCTTGGACGGTTGGGGTTTCTTGGTCCTTCTCCGCAGGTCGCCAGTTAATGAGCAGCCGCGGAGAAAGGATCTCCTCCTTCTCAAGCGCCATCAGGCTCTGCTCAGAATGATGAATGGATCTGCTCCAGGACGCCATCTATGGTGTAGAATCAAAGGGGAAGCTGGCGATTTGGGGAAGACGAAGGCTAAAGAAAATGAGGGTTTTGAGCGGCGGGAATTCTAAGGGTTTTTCGCGGCTGAGTGGCTTCCTCAAGAAGCTACCTACTGCTTTTTATAGACTCAAGGTGACGCATTAATTGGTAAACGGCTCGTTTCAAACGTTCCATTGAATGCTTTATTCATTTCCCATAATGGATACTGTCTCTGATAGACCCGATAAAGTACCCAGACGTCGGATCTGAAACAAAAAGGCTTCTTTGTTTTGGAAACTGAAAGTGCAAAAGGACTGAAAAATTTTCAGTACTTTTCAAAAGGCGTTTTTCCTTTTTATACTTTGAACATTTTCTTCGAAAAAATCATATAACTCAATTTTTGACGTACTGGAATGTTTCTAATTGGGTTATGGTTTTATCGAAATCATGTTTTAGGCTGAAACTTCGATTCTAATCGGAATGACGGCCTGACCAAATCCTAACTCTGGTCGCACTTTAGTTCTGACCGCGGCTCTGAAACTGCTCGCTGAATCAGGGCAGGTCGCGGTGCCTTTTTTCTTAAAAACGATTCTGATCGCAGAACTAAAGTTTCCTGTGTATGAATGGTCGCAAACGTAAAGTTTATGGCTATATTTTCGCACAGAAGATGTGAAGAATACTCGTGAGAAATAAGAAACTTTTTATTTTTTACATTCTTTACATACAAAAGGGATGCAGTCGATCAAAACATCGACTTGCTCCGAAAGAAGTTTACAAAGTTCCCCAAGGGACATATTGTTGTCAGTAGGATCTACACTGACAACCCCCAGGGAACTAGCAACTACCCTAAGTCTATCTATATCGTCCCTAACAACGGACGCACTATTGTCCCTAATCAAGTCAGAGAGTTCTCGCTGTTGTTGAGCGAAGTCTCTCTCTCGACGGAAATGGTGCGCCTCCTCTCGGGATCGATCAAGACATTCTGCTAAACGCAGAATCTTCGAGGCCATCTCCTCGGTCTTCTTCTCCAGGGCATTCTTCTCTTCCAGAAGAGTCTGTCCGGAAGGAAGAGATGGAGCAGCAGAAGGCTGATCGCTGGGGCCTCCTACCTCCTGCATTTTGCAAAAGTTAGTCATATTAACTAAAATTATCAGCAAAAAGGGGGAAGAATTGTTACCTGTCCCGGTGCAACGTTCCCAGAAGAAAATTGCTTCACCAACCCAATATGGCAATCATCTGATCGAGGGATAGTCACCGCTTGCCGACCAGAAAATTGATCACCCAAACAAAAATGGGGAGTATTGGGATGAAATGGAGAAAACTGAGAAGAACATCCCTCCAAAGGTGGAGATGAAAATTCAACTTGCCGAGAGGCATGAACGGGGAGGGTCAAAGGAACTGAAGGAAGAAGGAAACTCGCTACATTCTTCACCGTTGTTCCACTGGAAGATCCTTCGTCAACCTTGGGTTTCTTCCTTAAGGGAGATAGGACTTCATTCGACCCTTGTTCGACAATTTCCCCTTCATCGCTCTCAATCTCGATGATTTCGTGATCTGCCATTGGGAAGAGTAAGTGAAAAGGAAGGAGGCCAGGTAACAAGAAAAAGACTTAGGCGTGAGAGGGAAATTGTGAATCTTTACATGTCCAGGGGTCTGGTATTTATAGCCGCCAGGTCGACGGTTCGCCTCCCAGACACCTCGAGTTTCGTTAAAGACATTTACAATTTTACCTCGAGATAAAAATCTCTACGGCGCCATCATTGCCCGTCACGTAATGTCAGAACCCGTCTTGAAAAACCAACCGTTTTCACTTAGTGCGCCACTAAGTGGAGAAGTTAAAGGGCCGGGTTAAAAATCCAATGCATGGTTTTTAAATTCGAAATAAACACGTCTCTCCGTTTTCTTCGAATTTGGGGGCTAGCTGACGAGGATTGACACCCGGGTCACTTCTAATAAACTTCTGGTTCAAGACAGGTTCGAACCAGAGCATGTGTCTGGAGATGCGAACTCAAGTTATTTTGAGAGGCATCACCACGAGGTCGCAAGCTTTACGCGATCAAGTCGCAGCTTTACGCGGTCAGACCATAGGCCTTGCGCGGTCAGAAGTTCGTGGCCTATACGCGAACTACACATTCGGGATATTACGCGGTCAGCCGAATCCCGCGGTCAGAACATCTACCGATCAGGATACCTGGGATCTATCTATTCGGTTGTCTATACGACAGGATATTCTAAGTATCCCGAAGATTACTACACGTGGAAAATCAACCGTCAGGGGGTTAACACGTACAGTTATTCATGAATAACACGTGTTTAACCTGCGTGGAGGTTAAGAGCAGTTTCAAAAACCGTATCTAACCGTCCGTGCAACCGATTGATGCAGTTTCCTTCACATGGCACCCTTTCAAGCAGTATAAAAGGATGGCATGAAGTATCAATCAGGGAGAGGAGATCCAAGTTAGCCAAGTCTACGGCACACCTCATATAGCATTTTTAAGTCTTCCTTAGCTTATCTTTGTACACTTTTTACAGGAAAAATCCTCGCCTGTGAGGACTTTTTCCTCCACTTGTAAACCTTTACCATACTTAGTGAAATATCAACAGGACGTAGGGCTTTTACTCCCACCATCGAGGGCCCGAACCTGTCTAAATTCTCTGTGCTCCTGTTCTCCATTGTTCAGCATACCTTCCCGAAGGGTCATCTTGAGAGGTCTCACTATTACAAATTCTGCATAAGTTCGGCTGAGGACTCCGAGTCCGAATCGTCGACAAGTATCGTTCAGTCACTCTTGTTAAGCATATCTGCATATAAATCCTAAATCATTTTAATATATAAGTAATATTTGTGTGTATTGTTTGTTTGTCGCCGAGCAGATTCAGAAGCTGAGATCGAGGACTTCGCTGTTGACCCGTCATCAACTGCTGTTTCTTACGACGCGGAAGGCAAGTCATATCCTTGGTCATCTTGAACCTATATTTTAAATATTGCTAAAACATAACCTTGAATATAGGCAATATTGCATGTGAAAGATTGAGAATGGTTGATTTATGAATTGGCAGTACTAGACTGGTTATCTGTGAAATATGAAACAAACAAGTTTTGAGCCATGAACTATTATATGTATATATATATATACTTATATTCATGAAATAAAACCCCTAGCCGTGACCAGAAAAATGGTATGGATGGCTGTAGCACTGGAGGTGCTAGACTGCAAAGGAATGCAGGCACTGAAGGTGCAGGGTTGTGGATGGTCTGGTCACTGGCATATAAGGACTAGAACCTTGTGTTGTGCGTCTAGTGGCATGAACAACGTGCTAACCGCAAGCCTGGTATGGGACAGGCCTGAACAAGTACTTATGTGGATCGTACATGAAACCCCTGCATGAGTTGTGTTGTGATGATTGACTTGGAGGCTGACTCCCACTATCACTGAAGGTGATCTGATATTTGACCCAGTAATGGGAAAATGAGGTGGGGTGGAGGTTATGATACAGCCTACCACAACTGTGTTTCGCGGAGAGCCACAGGGTCGGGGGTGAATTGTAGGTGATGCATAACAAAAGTTCTTGTTATCTCCACCTTGCCACTCACACATGGTTGTGAGGAGGGGTCTAATCATTTTGATAGGATGGGCTTGAAAGTGGAATATCTTGCGGGTAAATTGGTACCTCTCTACAGAGTTCAAAACGTATTCGAATACTCCGAGCTCCCGGGTTTTATAGGAGTCTGCTGCGGTGGATTAAATCCACGGGGTGTGACACAAGTACTATTTTCTAAATAAAATATGTTTAAATCAAGATTACCCAAATGACATGTGTTGTCATGATAAGGAGTGCTGCCGTGGGCTGTCGTGTGTCGACGTGTCGCGGTAGTGCTATAATCTAGTGAACATGATTGATGATGTTATATTATGAAAAGTGCTGCCATGAGATGAGGTATGAAAGAAAAAGATTATTTTATAAACATCCATAATTCTTGACTAGTCTAGGTTCATGTCATCACTACTATATGTATCTACTCTTACCTATGACTTGCTGAGTACGTAAGTGCTCACTCTTGCAACCTACAAATCAATAGACGAAGCAATCAACAATCAAGATGAAGGCGTGGAGTACGTCGTGGATCCAGAAGGAGGAGCGTCAGTCCCATCATTTCCCTGATGTGTGTTGTTTTGCTGTCCACTTCTCTTTGTGGGTGGGTCACCTATCTTCTGCTGTGTAGATGTTATTTTGCTAAACCATGTATGCCGTGAAGGCATTGTAATCTCCTTATGTAATATCAAGGCCAGCAGGCCACACTGCTTAACTATTTTGTAAGTTACTCTGTTGCAATGTGATATACTCCTGTGCTTGACTTATCCTAGGACGTCAAGGGTATGTGTATGCTATGCATATATGGGACTAGCTGCAGCGAGCTAGGTCTCTACAGGAGTAGTCGTAGTCCCAGTCTCGGGGCGCGACAAGAGAAGTTGGTATCAGAGCAACATGAGAACTTGACTGTAGGACGACACCTTTAGGGATTGGCCGTGCCAGGAAGACGTAATTTATTTAGAAAACTACTTGTTGAAAATTGTATTTTGATAAAAACAATGAGCTTTGTAGCTCTTGAAAAACTTCCACATCCCCGGGCAAATGGCGGCGCCCGAGACCGTCGCCCGAGGCCAGGTCCCAGGGGCCAAAATGGCGGCGCCCGGGGAAGCACCGGAGGCCAGTTCCCGGGAGCCAAAAGGCGGCGCCCGAGGAGGCACCGGAGGCCATATCCCCGGCAAAAGTCGGCGCCCGGGATCGGCGCCGGAGCCAGGTCCCGGGGGCCAAAATGGCGGTGCCCGGGGTGGAACCGGAGGCCATGTCCGCGGGCAAATGGCGGCGCCCGGGACGGGCGCCGGATGCCAGCTCCCGGGGGCCAAAATGGCGGCACCCGGGGAGACACCGGAGGCCAGGTCCCGGGAGCCAAAAGGCGGCGCCCGGGGAGGCACCGGAGGCCATATCCCCGGGCAAATGGCGATGCCCGGAACCGGCGTCGGAGGCCAAGTCCCGGGGGCCAAAAGGCGGCTCCGGGGGAGGCCCCGGAGGCCTCGTCCCCGGGCGAACGTGACGCAACTTACCTGGACTTAGTCTCGCGGAGATTTCCCACAACAGCAGCCCCCCATGCCCCCCGGGGACGATGCTCGAGTCCCCGGTGGGTATGGTACATGTCACCGGGAAAATCTCCGGTCCAAGCCACCAGAGCCGGGACGCTTCGGCGTCCGTGCCTCGCGCTTAGGACCGTGCTGTTTTGCCATAAATGTGCTCGCGGTTCGAACTGGTGCCTCGATTCCCGTGCCAGTCCCTTCGATTCCCGCGCACGGTTTGAACTTCAACGGTCCAGATTGCTCCACGGGGTGCCACGTGGCGCCCATCTGGACCACGGCTCGCCCCTATAAATAGGGCCTTGGGGGGCCTGGGTACGTCATTCCAAACTTCTCATCCTTAGCGCGTTTAGCTCTCCCAGTAGCTTTCTCCCAGTAGCTCTCCCGGTAGCAGGCGTTCGGAACTTTTTAGACGTAGCCTCCTGAAAAGTTAGCCTCCGAAAAAAAAACTAACCTGATGCCACCGAAGGGTCGAGCGAAGACGACCGAGGTGCCCCAGAGGAGGTCGCTCCGGACTTCCTCTGGGCGTCTGAGTTCACGGCCGAGGACGCGGAGTCCATGGTTGAACGCTGCGTCGTTGAGGACGGGGACATCCAGGTCCCCGTGAAGAAGGACGGAGCCCCCCGCCCCAGGCCCGGAGAGATCATGGACTTCGAGGCCTTCCTGGAGGCGGGGCTCCGACTCCCGGTGCATCCCTTGCTCCGGGAGTTTCTGAAGGAGTATGGGGTGGCTCTAAACCACCTCACCCCGAATGCGATCGTCCGGATGAGCCTCTTCATTTGGCTCTACGAGATGGCGACCGGGCGGGAGCCTACCCTACGTGGGTTCCGGTACTTCTACGAACCGGCGGTGAGGAGCTCCCACCTGGTGAAGGGGGCGCCCAAGTCCCCCTTCGGCTTGGTGATGGTGCAGATGCTGCCGTCCCGGGTGGCCGATTACCCGGCAGCAGCCTCCCGGGACCATTGGGGCGACTGGATCCGGAGGTGGTTCTACCTCTGGGTCTGGGACAACGAGGTGACGTACGCCCCGGAGCCCGCCTCCTACAGCAGGTCGTCCGCGCTGAAGCCTCCGGTGTGGACGGACGAGGAGCTCGAGCTCCTCGGCAAGGTGATCATCTCCCGGAAGACCCGCTCTACGCGGGACGCCGCCGAGGAGATGATGCTCCTAAGGATCTCCCCCTTCTCACGCGGGAGAAGGGGGATCGGCATGGGCCCGGAGCAGCGGCCCCTGGTCAAGCCGGTGACCCAACGTAAGTCCCGGTAACCTGCTTCATTGCATTTACAAATTTTTGAAAATTTTACTAACTCTTTACCTCTTGTAGTCCGGCCGTACCCGGCGGCGCGGGAGAAGGTGGAGAACCTCCTGGGGAGGTACTTCGCCGACAAGCACAAGCGCGTCGTGCGCCTCGTAGGGGAGGGTCCTCCCCAGAACTTTGTGGCCGAGGCCTATGGGCTGAAGCTGCCAGAGAGGAAGCCCCTCCCCACCCCCGGGTCGCACAAGCGGGGGAAGGACGCGGCCGGGGGCTCTGAGCCTAAGAAGGCCAGAGTCCAAAAAGCCCCCGGCCCGTCGACGACGCCGGCGACGACACCGGCGAAGCCCCGGGACGAGACCCCCAGGACTGAGCACGCCCGGGCACCGGCCCAGAAAGAAGCAACACCCCCTCCCCCAAAGAGCCCTGTTGAGGCCCGGGGGAAGGAGCCGGCCGCGGCTGGGGCGGAGTCCGATTCGGCGGACTACGCCCCGTCGCCGCCTTCGGTAGCAGTCCTCCCGGCGCCCCCGGCACCCTTGGAGCCGGAGAAACCGGCGGAGAGGTTCACGGAGACCTCACCTCCGCGGGTGGAGTGGCCCGTGGACGAGGGGGGCAGCCCCTCGATCTACGAGGTCCCGCCGGAAGTGGGGGCCGCGGGGGCCCTCCCGCCCGGGAACGGGAAAGGGCTGATGATCCCCCCCAGGCGAAGGACCCCCTCCGAAGCGTCCTCAGCCACTTCCTCGGGGGGCACTTCGGCGATGAAGACGACGACGACGGCCACCCCGACCGAGGTCATACCGGGCGCCCAGGCCCAGGAGCCCGTTACTGGCCGCAGCGGGACAAGTCTCCGTGATCCCGGAGGCAGCGGACGCCCGGGCACGAGGCCAGGCGATCCCCGTTATTGCGGCCGCGGCCGGGCTCGTCGAGCAACGGGGAATGGGCGCCCGGGCGATCGGGGGCCGCATCCCGTGGAGCTTCCCCGAGTTCTTCAAGGCCTCGCACCGAGAGGTGGAGCAGCTCGCCGGGGGTTTCTACGACCGGATCATCCGGGTGAGATTCCCGGCACCGGCGCCTCCGGCAGTGGACACCCCAGCCCCGGCCTCGGAGGAGGCCCCCTGGGGGGAGGACGCCAATGAAAGAGTACGAGCCTCCCCCGGGTCTTTAGATAGCACCCTTTTGTTTTTTTAGGACTTTGATCCCGGTAGCTTCTTAGAAGAAGCCCTGGACACTTGTAAAAAGATATTGTGGAATGCAAATGAGTTAGAAAATTTTCTAAGTCTTTGAATTGAATGCAATGTTACCAGGGTTCCCGGGAGGTTACTCCCGGGCGAAGGTCCGGGAGGGGCTCTTCGGGGGACGCCCAAGCGTCTTTAATATTGCTAAGCCTCGTCTCTGGGGAGCGCAATGGGGACGCAGTCCGGGAGCCCGTGTCTGAATTGTCCCCCCCGTGTCCGGGGTTCCGGATGATACCTCCTCTTCGGATACTTCCACCGGTGGGATACGAGTTCTGGCCCAAAGATGTGCTCCGGGACGGTCGGCGCCGCGTGCGCGCATTGTACCGGGACTTGGCCCGGGAGCTAGCGGAGAGCCTCCGGGAGTATTAGGCGTAGGAGCCTTAGGATGTAGAGAATCCCCTGGGTTAGGACCCGGGTTGTATCGTTTCCGATGCCCACCGGAGGGGGAAGATGTCCTCCGGGTTTGACGATGAATAAAGCTGTGTTGTTGCTTTTCTTCTTTGTCTTCTTTGTCTTCTTTTTGTTTTTTCTTCTTGGATGGTCTGGACGACTCCTCTTGACAAGAATGAGCTAAGTTTCCTCGTGGGCTGTGCGGTCGACACCCGGGGATTCCTTATCCCCCCCGTCCACAACGGGCCGGAGGGTAGCTCCGCGGGCTGTGGGGGTAGCAAGGCCCCCGGGGTGGAAGTGACCTGTAGCATAGGAATTTTTCTAAGTTAGAAAATTTTAAAATGAGGTTTCCAAGGGAAAGACCTTCCAGGAGACAATCGTCCGGTCGCCGTGAGAACGGGGAGCCGGGAATAAGGCCTCGTGTGGAAGAAACATCCAAGAAAACCCGATGAGATTTCCGGAGGCGAGCTTCCTAGGAGATGATCGTCCGGTCGCCGTGAGAACGGGGAGCCGGGAAAAGGGTCTCTGGGGAAGAAATGTCCGAGAAATCTGTAACTTCTCCGGGAGACAATCGTCCGGTCGCCGTGAGGACGGGGAGCCGGGAATAGGGTCTCTGGGAGGCAATCATCCGGTCGCCGTGAGAACGGGGAGCCGGGAATAAACTCGCTGGGAGGCAATCATCCGGTCGCCGTGAGAACGGGCAGCCGGGAATAAGGTCACCGGGTGGCAAATATCCAAGAATGCCATTAGACGTCCTATTGGGGAGAGCGTCTACTCCCGGAGGAGGAAGAGATATCCAAGAAAGCCATTAGACGTCCCACTGGGGAGAGCGTCTACTCCCGGAGGAGGAAGTGCCCGATGATGGGTCTTGAGTCTTTGGGCAGGGGACTAGTCTCCCAAAGTGACTCGTTACCGCGGCCGCTGGGGACCGGGTTGCCACTTACACCCTCAGTCCACGAGGGCTGATCGTAAGCCGCCCTACAGGAGGGACTTCCTGGGTCTGGGCCCACTTCCTCACGGGGAGGGCATCCTCACGAGGAGGGCTTCCTCGCGGGGAGGGCATCCTCGCAGGGAGGGCGTCCTCACAGGGAGGGCATCCTCGAGGGGAGGGCATCCCCGTTAGGGGCGGTAATGAGAAGGAACTGCAATGAGACAGTTGAAAAGTAAGACCTATGTACTGCTAATAAATTGAAGTACAGTGCCTCCCCCTGCGAAGTCGCGAAAGGGGAGGAAAAGGTAAATACAGTGTCCCTCCTCCCCCTCCGGCATGATCGCACCGGGGGAGGGGACAGGCCCGTAAGGCTAAACATAGAACTTGCGAAGTAAACGCAAGTTCCACTTGGGGGAGAGCTTCCCCTGGGCTTGGGGGTCTGTGACGCGCTTGAGGACAAGGTCCCCAAGGCGGAAGGATCTTTCACGCACGCGCTGGTTGTATGCGCGTGCCATTTCGCGCTCGTAGATGGCGTGGCGGAGGAGCGCTCGGTCACGTTCCTCCTCCACGAGGTCAACCTCCAGGCGCTGGTTGGCCTTGTTGGCCTGGTACGCTGCAGGCGTGGCTACCTCCAGGAGCTCAACCCGCAGCGACCGGAGGCCAATCTCTGGGAGGAGGACTGCCTCCGCCCCGTAGACCAGGGAGAAGGAAGTACGTCCCGTCGCCTGGGACGGGGTCGTGCGCATGGAGCAGAGCATGCTAGGGACCTCCTCTGCCCATGCACCCCGCTTAGAAGCGGTTTGCTCGAGTCTCCGGCGCAACCCCTGTAGTATTACGCCGTTGACCCTCTCGGCAGCCCCATTGCTCCGGGGATGGGCCACTGAGGTTAAGTGGATGACGAGCCCCAGGCCTTCGCAGAATTCCCGGAAATAAGCAGAGTCGAATTGGGTCCCGTTGTCCACGGTGATTTCCCGGGGGACACCAAAACGACATACGACTTTTCTCCAGAAAAACCGCTGGACGGCCCGGGACGTGATGCTGGCCAAAGGCTCCGCCTCAACCCACTTTGTAAAATAGTCGACCGCGACTACCACATACTTGTATCCTCCGGGCGCTGGGGGGAAGGGCCCTAAGAGGTCCATCCCCCAGCGCACGAAGGGCCAAGTGATGGGGATTGTCTGCAGCGCTATAGGGGGGAGGTTCGATCCCTTGGCCATCTTCTAGCATGCCTCTCACGTGGAGACAAGGTCTCGTGCGTCGCGCATGACCGTGCGACAGTAGAAGCCCTGCCGGAGGGCCTTGGCCGCGATGGCACGCGGGGCTAGGTGAGAACCACAGCTCCCCGCGTGGATGTCTTCGAGAAGTTGAAGTCCTTCCGGCCGGGGGAGGCAGCGCAGGAGGGCGGAAGCCCCCCGCTTGTAGAGCCTCCCCTCCAGCAGGAAATATGCCCGGGCTTTAGCCCGGAGGCGTTTAGCCTCGGTCTCACTAGGAGGGTCCCCCTTCCCCTTGATGAAGGAGATGAGGGGGTCCATCCAAGACGGAGTCCGGGTGATCTCGGTGACCTCCAGGACATGAGGCTTGTCGCCCGTGTCCGGGGAGACCACCGAGGGCTTCATGATGATTTCCAAGAAAGGCCCCTTGGGGAGCGATTCCCGGGCGCTTGCGGCCCGGGCCAAGGCGTCGGCCTAGGCATTGTCCCTTCGCAGGATATGCCGGGCCTCGAGGCCGTCGAAATGCCTCTCCATCTTTCGCACCTCCTGCAAATAAAGACTTAGGTTTGCGTCATGGCACAGGTAAGACGTGTCCATTTGGCAAACTACGAGCTGAGAATGTCCCTTGATTAGGAGGCGCCGGATCCCCAGGGAGCGCGCAAGGCGCATCCCGAGGAGCAAAGCCTCGTATTCGGCGACGTTGTTGGTTGCGGGGAACTCGAGCCGCGCGGCGTACTCGAGTTCCTTCCCCTCGAGGCTCCGGAGGACTACTCCCGCACCAGCCCCGGTGAGACACAGCGACCCATCGAACATGAGAGTCCCATGATTACTGCATCAGGGCGACACAGGGGGGTCTTCATCCCCAGACCTAGAGGCGGGAGTCCACTCTGCGACGAAGTCGGCGAGGACCTGCGACTTGATGGTGGAGCGGCCGATAAGGGACAGGGAGAAGGGGGCGAGCTCGGCCCCCCACTTCCCAATCCGACCGGTGGCTTCTTTGTTCCGCAGTACCTCCCCCAGGGGGAGGGACGACGGGACGGTGATGGGGTACCCCAGGAAGTAATGGCGAAGCTTCCAGGACGCCACCAGGAGGGCGTAGCAGATCTTCTCCATCTCCGTGTACCGAGTTTTGGCCCCATGGAGGGCCTCACTCACGTAGTACACGGGACGCTGCTGCCCCCCTTGCTCCTTCACTAAGACCGCGCTGACGGCGACATGTGTCGTGGCGAGGTAGAGGAGCAAGGGCTCTTCTGGAGACGGACTCACGAGCATTGGAGGGCTCGTGAGGTACTTCTTGAGGTCGTTGAATGCTTCCTGGGCCTCGGGGGTCCAGCGGAACCCCTCGAGCCCTCGGAGGATCTTGAAGAACTGAGGCCCCGCTCCCCCGACTGGGAGATGAAGCGGCTTAGCGCGGCTAGGCGGCCGGAGAGCCGCTGGACATCCTTGACGGAGCGCGGTGGGGGCATATCTAGGAATGCCCGGATCTTCTCGGGGTTTGCCTGAATGCCCCACTGGGACACGAGGAAACCTAGGAGCTTCCCCCCGCGCACCCCAAAGGCGCACTTCTCCGGGTTGAGTTTGAGCCCGAACGTGCGGAGGTTGCGGAAGGTTTCAGCCAGGTCGTCGATGTGGGAGGCTGCGCGGGGACTCTTGACGACCGCGTCGTCTACGTAGACTTCGACGTTGCGGCCGACTTGATCTTTGAAGACCAGCGTCATGAGCCGCTGGAAGGTCGTCCCCGCGTTCTTGAGCCCGAAGGGCATATGGACGTAGCAGAAGGTTCCGAGGGGAGTTATGAAACTCGTCTTTTCCTCGTCCCCTTCCACCATCCGGACTTGATGGTAGCCCGAGTAGGCGTCTAGGAAGCTCATGAGCTCGCACCCCGCAGTGGAGTCGACGAGCTGGTCAATCCGCTGGAGCGGGAAGTTATCTTTGGGGCAGGCGCGGTTAAGGTCAATGAAGTCCACGCACATCCGCCACCTGCCGGTTGACTTCTTGACGAGGACGGGGTTCGCGAGCCACTCGGGGTGCAGGACCTCCCGAATGAACCCCGCCTCTCGGAGCCGGGTGATCTCCACCTTGATTGTCTCTTGGCGCTCGAGGGAGAGTTTCCGCAGCTTCTGTTTGATCGGGGGGTGACCGGGGGCCACTGCGAGCTTGTGCTCAATGACCTCCCGGGCGACGCCCCGCATGTCCGAAGGCTTCCATGCAAAAACATCGGAGTTTTCGCGCAGAAAAGCCGGAAGTTGCGCTGCATGCTCCTCGAGGAGCTCCGCCCCGATCTGGACGGTTTTGTCTTCGTTGCCCGGGGACAGCAGGATCTTCCGCAGGCCCCCTTCCGGACGTGGCTTGAGGAGGGGCCTCCCGGGCAGTGGCGTAGCGGCGTCTAGTTCCAGGGGAGAAGCCTCCCCCCGGGCGTCTTTATGAGGTTGACGCTTCCGATTGTGGCCGCAGCGCGCTCGTATAGAGCACGGACCATGTCTTTGTCTCCCCGGACGTTGATCACACCATGCGGCCCGAGGATCTTCATGCAGAGGTAGTTTGATGGGTGGTAGCCCCCAGCCAGTTGATTGTGGTCCTCCCCATTATTGCGTTGTAGGAGTAGGGGAGGTCCACTACGTCGAAGCGGACTAACTCGGTCCGGTAGTTCTCCGGGGTACCGAATGTCATAGGGAGGTCTACCTTGCCCACGAGGTGGATCGCCGTCCCTGCGACAAAACCTTGCAGAGGGCCGGCCGCAGGCTGCAAGAGCTTCTCATCCACCTGCATCTCTTTGAAGGCCTTCAGGAATAGAACGTCGGCAGAGCTCCCGCCATCCACGAGGATGCGGGCCAGGTGGCAGTTGTAGATTGTCGCGGAGACAATGAGCGCGTCGTTGTGGGGGAAGCGAACCCCTCGCGCATCTTCCGCCGTGAAGGTGAGGGGGACGTCCGACCACTTAGGTGGCGGGGACGCGTGTAGCACCCCCACAACCTTGACCTCGCGCGCATACTCCTTACGCTCGCGCTTAGAGTTCCGCCCGGAGGCGGATCCTCCCACAATGACGTTGATGTGGCGCTGAGAAGTTTGAAAGGGGAGAGCTTCTGAAGGCTCCCCTTCCTGTGTCAGCTGACCCCCCGCGGGAGCGGGAAGGGCCGGAACAGCTGGTCGAGGGAGCAAGGAGGCCGGAGTCCCCCCGCCTGCCCGCGCTGGTCGAGGAACGCCGCGAAGTGCTGCAATAGCTGGCTGCAGTCTCAGGTAGCGTGGGTACTGGACCCGTGGAAGCTGCACCATGGTCCTTCCCGCCTTCTCCCCCGGGGCCTTCCCGGCCGCGCGAAGACCGTCCTCCCCCATGGCCTTTCGGCTTGGGGAAGAGGCGGTTGCCCCTTGCGGGGTCGCGCGAGCCACCTCCGCCCTCGAGGACAAAGTTGTCCCGAGGCCGTGGCTCGTTACGCCCCCCTACCTAGGGCGCTTGAGGGGATCCCTGGTCCCCCGGTCGGCGGGGGCGGGAGCCCCCTGGGTCTTCTTCCAGATGTCGTTTTCCTCCGCCCGAGCGTACTTTTCGAGTATGTTGAAGAGCTCGTCGGCGGAAGGGGGGCAGCATAAACCCCAGTGGAATCATAGGTCCCGAGAGCGGTAGGGCCTCCGAGAATCGGAGGGGCCACCGGGTGTCCCATAAACGGGGCCATTGCCCCCACGAACGGGAACTGCGGCGGATAGATGGGGGCCGGTGGCCGTGCCAAAACGCCAAGGAGTTCATCCATGGAGCACTGGGCGCGGAGTCGGCCCTCCACAAGAGCTTTGAGCCGGGTACCCTGGGACGCCGGGGGAGCCACCGGGGGAAGGCTAGTCCCCCCCAAGACGCCCACGGCCACCAGATTCGACCCGGAGGCCTATCCACCGAAAGCTACTGGAAAGGATAGAGGTGGTACCTAGGTCTAGCCGTGTCCAGGCGGAAGTGCCGGGGCGGCCGTGCTTCGAGGGGGTGGTGCCGGGTCACTGGGACCGGCATCACCAGGTAGGGCGCGAGCCCTTGTTCTTGGGGGAGCCATGGCCATTTGTCACGAAGTCCCCACGATCGGCGCCAACTGTCGTGGTATTACGAATACCTCACCAGGTTTTCTAGAAGTTCCTAGCTAGACGAAGACGACACGAGCTGACGAAGTGATTCGTCCTCTCCTGTCGAACAAACACAGCCAGTGACACGAGCTGACCAAGTGATTGGTCCTCTCCTGAGGCACCAGGGGCCTAGTCCCTGGGCCAATGGTGGCACCCGGGACGGAGGCACCAGGGGCCTAGTCCCCGGGCCGATGGCGGCGCCTGGGACGGGGGTCACCGGGAGCCTTGTTCCCGAGTGAATGGTGGGCCCGGGACGGCGGCACCGGGGGCCTAGTTTCCGGGCGAATGGCGGCGCCCGGGATAGAGGCACCGGGGGCCTATTCCCCAGGCCAATGGTGGCACCCAGGACAGGGGTCACCGGGGACCTTGCCCCTGACTTGGACTTGATCGCACGGAGATTTCCTCCAACACATCCTTTCAATCAGTATAAAAGGAGAAGATGAAGCAACTTAAAGAGATCAGACGATATATGAAAGAATAGGAAAGATAGAAGCATATTGAGAGATTGTTTACTCTTGTAATAGTCACTCTTCTTGTAATCTTTATACTCATAGTGAAAACACCACAGGACGTAGGGTTATTACTCAAATCCTTGCAGGCCCAAACCTGTATAATCTCTTGTGTCTCCAATGCACGATTATCTTAACTTACCTAGTGAGCCTCTTGAATGGTCTCCACATTCCTACATAATATATCTGCATAAGATGAAGTAAGGACCCCGAGTCCCAATCATTGACAGTACCATCTGTTGAAGACTTGGTCTATCAATGAGAAGAACCTCTACCTGACAAAGTGATCTTGGAGAAGACGGTGACAACCACCTGCAGCGGCACACGAGAGTCTTTTCGAATTGGACGAAAAGATCACCGAGCATGTGCGGCAAAGTGGTATAGCCGAGAAGATGGTCAAGTTCAATTTCGACATGTCCAGTTTTGATCACATGGTAGCCAATGAGGGTTGTCTCCTTCTCAACAGGGGAGTCATGATCCGGGAGGATCTTCGGATATTTTAGGATGAGTTCACAAAGGCTTCGCAACTGCGACCTAGCAACCGCGACCTAATCGATTTTGGCAAGGTTCCGCGACCGCGGAAGGGTTCACGACCTTGGAAGGTTTTGCGACCTTGATTTGATTTGAACTCTGGTCAGAAAAGTAATCCATTCAATATACATATAACTAAGTGTTATGTATTCAGGTTTAGTTAGTTGTCTGAGTCTAATACGTTATTGATTCTGATATGTACTCATATAATTGGACTATAAATAATTTGTAATAGCTCTAGTTTAGATGATCGAAGAGTCATTAAACTTATTTAAGTCTTAGATACATAGTTCATCGATGTAGGCGAGTGAATCCTAACGTTCAACGTGTACAAGATCCCTCTTTGAAATAAAGAGCGTGCTATCTTTTGAACCATGTTTTCGATCAACATGGGTTTCGGTAATTCCGAGTAAGATCACGTTATTCCGCATATTAGCATCTGATCGAGTATAGTCAAAACCCGTCTATACTTCAATAATAGAAACCCGAAGCTGATCGAGGCTAGATCGAAACCCAGTCCAACCCGTAATCAGATCATTAGTTTTGATGAGACTAGTCATATCCCTGTGAGTTGTCATTCACTCTGTATCGACATATGCCATCCTCCTGATGTGTGTTATTGATTAGTCAATGAGAAGGACTTTTGTCAGCTGACTTTTTGGAGGGCCTTGTCCCTTCTACACACATGTGCTTGTTCTTTCTTGATCTTATTTGCAGGTTAGCACGTGTGGCTTCTTGACAGTGAGAATACTTGCTCCAAGTCAACATTCCCTGGGATCCTGATGGATTCCCAGGTATGCTGCTTCTGATAGGAGGGTGGACGCGGAGTTTCTACTACGTCCCATACTTGCCTCTCCTTCCCCACTCGTGCTTCAACACTATATCCTTTGAGAGTCGAGTTTCCGACCTAAAAGAAGCGCTCTTAGGAGGCAACCCGAGTGTTCTCTCTTTTTCTTTCTTTTTGTAATTTATTCTCTTTTGTTTGGTAGGATTGTTTTTAGTTTCTTTTATCCTTTTGTTTTTCCAGGTTTCTACTATGTCTTCATCCATACATGTACGTGGGACTTCGATTATGGTTCACCATGATGACATTGACTTCATCCATAACTGATGAGCTGTCTCGGACCCCAAGTGACTTATTTGTGCAAAAATTTACTTTGTACTTCCACCTCATTCATTTTATCACCTCTTGTGTGCATCATAGACTATGCATCATTTAAGCTTGGGGGTATGGGAGTCGCTTTGTCCTTCATTGTTTGCATTTTTGGGTCAAATTTTTTTTGAAAATATGGACGAATTGATAGCATATTTGTGATTTATGTGGCCATAGGGGCATTTTTTGCTTAAATGCTGTCGATGATTGGGACAATATCCCAAGCCGAACTTGCATGAATTTAGTTTGTTTTGTAGGGAGGTAGTATCTAACAATCACCAAAGGGAAATTACTGCAAATATGGACACATGAACACGCTGTGTTTATACAGGTTTGGGCCCTCGTGGTCTGAGTAATAGCCCTACTCCTGTTATATTCTCACTATATGAATAATGGAAGTACAGATTGTGTATTAACGAGTCTAATCCTCTAACACTGTACTAGACTTCATGGATTTTATCACCCTTTCTTCAAGTCATATCCTCCTTTTTATACTTGTTGAAGAGGATGCCAGTTTCTTGATCGAAAGGATGCTTGGAGATAACTGCACAGCGGTTGCAAGCAATTGCTTTTTGCCGGTTAGAAGATGCAGTTGCTGTTCACTGGTTATAGTGTGTGGTTATGGATAACTGCACACTTATCCTTATCTTCTTGATGGTTAATGAATAACTGTACAGCCACGAACAATTGTGTAATTATACTGTCAATGAAGAGAGCATTATCCTAGTAATATTGGCCAGAGTACAGTTATCATGTAACCATATTATTTGTAGACCATGATCAGCAATTCTCGCTAGACTCTCTTGGTTCAGAGGCATCTCCAGTTTCAATAACTCTTTTTATCATGTGGTCACACACAAATTGTGACTGTGTACAAGGGATTATCATATCTCCGCAACCAAGGTGATCGCGGGCGGATATCTCCATGGCCAGAGAGATTGCGGATAGTGAGATTATAAATGATTGCGAGCACATAAAAGCGCAGCCACAATCTATTAAAGTCACGAGTTATAATCACTCGTGACGGGCCTTTGTGTCAAATTGACCAAATGGGGGTATGTCTAGAATAGCTTGGACTATCCCAAGATCTCTCTATGTAGTCTCTTGTGACCATGGAAAGACATGACTAAATAGCTTGATCCTCTTTCCATGATCTTCTACGACCTCGGAAAGGCATAGGCAAATAACCTGAATCTTTCTCTCCATGGTTTCCTGTGATCACGAAAGGGCATAAACAAAGGATCCAGTAATAATCCTTGTCAGCTAGCCCCCGAATTTGAAATGGCAACAATCTTTAAAAATCATGTTTTTGATTCCAAAGAGATGCCTTGTCGTTTTGAATTCCAATGAAAATCTGAAAAGACCTCTCGGTGCATGTGTCAGACCATCATGACGGGCATTAAATGTAAAATTTCAAACTTGCTCATCGTGATCCACTACTAGGTACACGAAGAGTCGCTTCTGAGGCTTTATATACTTAGCCATCAGATCTTCCTTCAGAATCGCCTAAGTCCCCAAACATTTCATATTCAAGCTCTTCTTTGCTCTTCACCTTCTTCACCCTAATGGCATCCTAGACTCGTTCTCTTCTTTGTTCAGCAAAGAACTTGCTAGCCCTGGAGAGAGAAGGTTATCTCCCCTCCAGTCGTTGATCCCGTGGCACCCCACCGGGAAGAAGAAACTCCAGCCATGAAACTAGGCAAGTTGGTGATTTTTGAGGATTTCTTGCTCTGCGAATTTCGTCTCCCGTAGAGCGAATTCCTCTTGGGCATCCTTGCCCATTGCGACTTAGAATTGGTAAATCTCCATTGCAATTCTATTCTGATCCTCGCTGTCTTTAGCATTTGTGCGAGGCATATGTTGGGATTTTGCCCAGCATTCCCATTTTTTGCCGGTTTTATTTCCTGGCATGGTCAATAAGCTCCAATGCTTATGGGTGCGTCTACTTCCACTTGCATGAGAAAAAAGACTACCCGTACCTCGCCCTCTGTGACTCTATCCATGGATGGAGCCAACAGTGGTTCTACTGTCAGCTCCTGAAGAGAGCAATCTCTGGTTCAACAACCGTCGACCAAAGAAGAGTGGAGAGAGGGATTTGCCCCTCCACTCGACGGCGAGCAGAAGAGTCAGGTCCAATGATCCTTCACCTGGTCAATGAGGGCCTCACCGCTCGCGATGTGATCTGGGACTTTGTGAAGAACCGAATCAACCCTATGAGGAAGAGGGTACATCCTGCCTGGGAGGTTAGGACTGTAGAGGACGGCTCCAGAGATCATCACCTTAGTAATTGCTCAATCACTCAAATTGGTATATTCTTTCAGTTCATTTTTAATTTATCTGAACTGAAGTATTTTCATAAAATGTTCACTGTTCTTTTCTTGACAGTCTTGCCCACCTTTGAGGTTGATAGGAGGATGAATTCCCTCCTAAAGGATTACAATGTGGCCGCAGAAGGTGGGGTCACTGCGCCAAGGCTGGAAAGCTTGGTCGGCCACACTGATGACTTCGTGGAAGCGCGTCGAAAGGTAATTCTCTTTCGAAAAGTCTGCACATGTCTTTATTTCGAACCGGAGTTACCAAAGTTGCTCATTTTGGTGTTAGGCGGCCCAAAAGAGGCGAACTGGTGATGATGTTGGATCATCCAGTGGTCCTTCATCGAAAAACTGAAGAAGGCCGGCTCTGCAAACAAGGGCTCGGTCAGGCCTACAACCTTGTAAATTCGGCCACGCATCGCTCTCTCAACAGACGCCGCGACAATTGCGCCGTTTGTGCGGCCTTCATGCACACAAGCCTCCTCTCTACTGATTGCGACCATAAGCCTCCCTGCAACCATGATAGCAAGGGCAACGATGAGAAACTCGAGCTCTACTGTGGTCAAGCTGACAATCGGTCCCTCAGCCACGATGTAACTGTATACACACTACATTAACCCGGCATGACAAAGCTAGAAGAACTGGTAGTTCTCGTGACCATAACTGTGAACCAGTGTGCTCGTGCTTGGGACCATGTCACGAACTTCCTCAAGCTAACTCTTTCCATGACCAAGGTGATTGTCGCGATGATCGACAATGGCGCGTTTCATACATGGGTTGTAGGGCTTTCTTGCCGGGATTACGAAACGTGATCTGGCCTGATAAGTTCAAGCCTAGAATAATCGAAACATTCGATGGTACTCAAAATCCATCTAAATTTCTCTAGATTTATGTCACTGCCATTCAAGCGGTAGGAGGAAATGAACGGGTTATGGTAAATTATTTGCCAACGGTCCTTGAGGGTCCGACACGAACTTGGTTATTTAATCAACCAGAAGGATCAATTTACAATTTGGAAATGTTGTCCGATGCAATCCTTAACAATTTCCAAAACTGCTATGAGAAACCTGGCAAAGAAGATGATCTTCATCGTCTACGCCAAACTTCAACTGAGAACCTTCGACAGTTCGTTAAGAGATTCGTAGGAGTGAGAAATACCATTCCCAATATCTCTGATACTTCAGTTATTAGAGCCTTTAAACATGGCATTCGATACCGAAGTTTCACGAAGGACTTAAGTATCCATCTGCCTAGATCAGCGTCAGACCTTTTCGACATGGCTGATCGATATTCCGACGCAATTGAGGTTGTGGAATGGAATAGGATGGTGGATTAGGGTATCTTACCTCCTCAACCTAGTCTCAAACTTGAAAAGTAGGATGATTCGAACAATAAATCTAAATCATCTATAGGTGGAAAGTCCAAGAAGTCCAACAAGAATGGATCATGCCAATTCCGAGAGGTCACAATCATGGATAAGCAACCACAGGAAAAAGGTAAAAAATTTCCATTCAAAAATAATAAATCTCCTTCTGGTAGTCGCAACAGCGACCATACAGACAAACAGACTAACCCGCAGAGAAGTAAGAGATGGTGTCCGTTGCACAATGTTTATGGACATGACCTCAAGAATTTTCACACTTGGTTGAAGCGCATAGAGGACTTTTATCAAGGTAATGAACCTATGCCAACTATACCAGAATAAGGATAATCCTTTGGAACAAAAGACGCTGATGGAGATGAGGACATGCCATACCAGGTACAAAATAATCAAATTAATATAATTTTTGGTGGGTCTTCATCTTATTTTTCTAAGTGTCAATTTCAATCTGTTTACTGGGAGGTAAATAATATTGAAGCTTCTCTTGGAGAGCCTCAATTTCCCTACTAGTCAGAGACTTCCCTGACCTTTAGCCGGGAAGATTTCCCTAAAGGATTGTCACAGCCGCGGCGACTTCCTTTGGTAATTTCCCCCATTATTAGCACTACTAAAGTGGGACGAGTACTGGTCGATGGAGAAAGCTCTATCGACCTATTGTTTGGAAAAGCACTTGACGACATGCAAATACCTTGTTCGAAAATCAAACCAGTGGTTCACCTGTTTTTCAGGATCATTATGGGTCCTTCGATGATGCCCATCGGACAAATTGTATTGCCAGTGATACTCGGGGGACAAGAGAACTTTCTGACGAGGATTGACACCTGGGTCACTTCAAATAAATGCACTGTTGGTTCAAGACAGATTCGAGCCAGACACGTGCCCGGCGGTGCGAACTCAAGTAATTCTGAGAAGCATCAGCCCAAGGTTGCAGGCTTTGCGCGATCAGGTTGCAGGCTTTGCGCGATCAGACCGCAGGCTTCGCGCAGTCAGAAGTTCATATGCTATACGCGAACAGAATGTTAGAGATGTTGCGCGGTCAGCCAACATCCCGCGGTCAGAACATTCTCGACCAGGGTACTAGGAGTTCATCTGTCTGGCTGTTCCAATAGCGGGAATATTCCAAGTATCCCGAAGATACCTCCACGTGGAAGACCAACCGTCAGAAAGTTAATACATGCAGTTATCCATGAATAACACGTGTTTAACCAGCGCGGAGGTTAAGAGCAGTTCTCTAAAAACCGCACCCAACCATCCAAGCAACTGTCTGATGCAGTTACGACATGGCACCCTTTCGACCAGTATAAAAGGGTGGCAAGGTGCATCAAACAGGGGAATGGAAAAAGAAGAGAGAAAAAGATCTCTGATACAAGCGAGATACAACACATCTCAACCACTCAAAAAGCCAAGTCTACGGCCTAGATTATATAGTCTTTTACAAGCCTTTCTGGCTTCATTTTGTACATTGACATAGGAAAAACCCTTCGCCTGTGAAGGTGTTTTCCCACCATCTTGTAAACCTTTAAATCCCAACAGGACGTAGGGCTATTACTCCCACCATCGAGGGCCCGAACCTATATAAACCTCTCTGTGCTCCTGTTCTCCATTTTTCTACATACCTTCCCGGAGGGTCATCTTGAAATTTCTCGCTATTACAAATTTTGCATAAGTTCGGCTGAGGACTCCGAGTCCGAATCGTCGACAGCTGGCGCGCACCGTGGGGCCTTTCTCAAGGCGTCCTAAATTTAATCCGGAGGTTCGCTAAAACATGGCTGGAGTATATGATTCCGAGAATGACTTTGATCTCGAGGATTATGCTCACATTCCAATGCCTTCTCCAAGCAATCCTGTTCCGATGGAGGAGGTTGAAGGACAGAATCTTCCAGAGGTGAAATCATCTCTCCAGGTCATGTCCATCGACTAGGGGGCGACTAGCGCAAGGTCAGAACCCACAGAGGTTCTCAATGCGCTAGAGGATGAATCCGGTCCATCATACGACCCTGAGGGGAAGGATGATATCGACCTGGAAATCAGCACGGGGAGATTCGACCCTGATAACCTTCACCGTCTCTTTAATTTCGAGTCCGACTTGGAACAAACCGAGATGTTTTCCCCATCGACAACCTCTCTCCCTAGACAGTTCGCTGCCTTGTCGGAGGAGACTCTCGACCAACAGGCTGCTAGGGAAGAACGGGATCGCAAACAAAAGGAGGATGAAGATCTCGAGCAACAAAACAATGAACTACGCAGAACTGCCCTAGAGGCTCTTCAAGATGCGCAGGCTCGTTACGATGCTGCTCCGAGTTCTTCTCCACGATCACGTGGTCGCAAACGTGAGCAGACCCCTTCTTTTCCACCGGAGCGTTTCCCGGTGGATGAAGAAACAGTGACACCTGGTGCCCCTAGGAGAAGCACCCATGGTCGACTGCGATCTATCACGGAAGTCATGCGTAACATTCCTCCTACGGTCACGGATGCGCAGAAACCGGCCTTTACCAAGATCTTGGCGGAAAGGTTGGATGAGGTCGCGTCTGAGGCGACCCCAACGGCCTCTTCCCGCTCGGTAACACGTTGCCGCGAACGAGAGTGTCCTCACTCTGGTTCTGGCCGGCGAAGTTACCCACCGCCCGTACCATCCCGACAGGACAAGTACCGGCGAACGCAGGATTCTCGTAGTAGGGATCGGGTTCCTGTTCACTCTCGTTTGGGACCGCGAGTAACTTCACCGTTGCGTGAAGTCGCCCGTAACCCGGTCGAGAGTCACAGGGCAGTTCACGGTCCATACGTCAGTTGTAAAGCCTTTTCGCCCGGCCTACGAGCGGTCGTTTGGTCCGATAAGTTTCGACCAGAGGCCATTGAGAGGTTTGACGGAACTCAGAACCCATCCGAATTCCTTCAAATCTATATCACCGCCATCCAAGCGGCAGGAGGCGATGACCGGGTCATGGCCAACTACCTGCCTACAGTTCTCGAAGGACCGGCTAGAACCTGGTTGTTTAACCAGCCCGAAGGTTCCATCTATAATTTGGAAATGCTATGCGACGCTATCCTCAGCAATTTCCAAAACTGTTACCAAAAGCCGGGTAAAGAGGACGATCTTCATCGGCTACGACAAACTTCAACCGAGACTCTTCGGCAGTTTGTCAAGAGGTTTGTCGGGGTGAGGAATACCATCCCAAACATATCTGATGGCTCCGTTATCAGGGCATTTAAACATGTCGTCCGATACCGGAGATTCACCGAAGACTTGCTTATCCACCCTCCTCGATCAGTGGCCGATCTGTTCGACATGGCCGATTGATACTCTGACGCAGCCGAAGCAGTCCAATGGAACTGGATGGTCGACAAGGGTGACCTACCACCTCAACCAGGTTTGAAAGACGCCAGGAAAGAAGATTCAAGTAAGAAGCCAGAATCTTCATCTGGTGGGAAGTCGAAAAAGTCGAAGAGGAACCGCTCTGGACAGTACCGCGAGGTCGCAGTCGCAGAGAAGCCGCCTTCGACCAAAGGTAACAAGCCTTCATTTAAGAATAAAACTGCTTCTGGTGGTCGTAGTGCCGACCAGCCAGAAAAGTCAACTAATCCGCAGGAAGGCAAGAAGTGGTGTCGACTCCACAACTCCGTAGGCCACGACCTCAAGAACTGCAGGAGTTGGTTGAAGCAATTGGATGATTTCTACCAGGGAGTCAGGCCAATGCCAACCTTACTGCCTAAAGAGCAGGCGTGCTGACTTCGAGACGCCGACGGAGACGAGGAAATGTCCTACCAGGTACCTCAAAATCATATTAATGTTATTTTCGGGGGTTCTTCTTCTTTCGTTTCCAAAAGGCAGTTTACAGCCTTTTACCGAGAGGTTAACCAAACGGAGACATCTCTTGGTGAACCTCAATACCCCCGTTGGTCAGATACACCCTTGACATTCAATCGTTCTGATTGTCCCGCGGGGCTTACTTGACCATTGAGGCTCCCTCTGGTCATTACCCCGATCATCAGTAACGCGAGAGTCGAAAGGGTCCTGATAGATGGAGGGAGTTCCCTTGACATTTTCTTGGTCAAGGCCCTCGACGAGATGCAAATTCCTCATTTGAAGATCAAGCCCATAATCCATCCGTTTTATGGGATAATCCCAGGCCCCTCTATGATGCCGTTGGGATAGGTGGTCCTCCCGGTCACACTGGGAGAACCAGATAACTTCCGAACAGAATTGGTTACTTTTGACGTAATAAATTGTGATTCGGCTTATAATGCAATCTTTGGCAGGACAACTCTCGCTAAATTCATGATGGCAACGCACTATGCTTATCAGTGAGGAAAATTGCCTGGCCCCAAAGGTGTCATCTCGGTCCGAGGTAGTCGCAACGTGGCACTCACGTGCGACCGGCTATCTTTGGAGATGGTCGATCAACTTCCCCTCCGGGACGCCCAGGTCGCCACCGTCGCCACCGACGCGATCAAGGCTGCTCCTCGACCAGATGAGAAACTCAAACTGGTTCCTTTGTACCCAGATGATCCATCCAAGACAATTCGGGTCGGATCAGCTCTGGATGACAAATAGGAACTCGAGCTCATTGCTTTCCTCCGGGCTAATGCAGATGTGTTTGCGTGGAAACCGTCTGACATGCCCGGTGTCCCAAGGGAAGTAACCGAGCACAGGTTAGCAATTCAACCTGGACAACGACCAATAAAGCAAAAGCTCAGGCGTTTTGCTGTTGACCGACAGGAAGCCATCCGAGAGGAGTTGGACAAACTCCTACAGGCTGGGTTCATTCATGAAGCCGATCACTCGGAATGGCTCGCCAATCCGGGCATGCTCCGCAAGTCAAATGGCAAGTGGCGCATGTGTGTCGACTACACTAGCCTCAACGCTGCCTGTCCGAAGGATGACTTTCCCCTTCCCCGCATCGACCAGCTGGTCAACTCAACTGCGGGTTGCAAACTGATGAGTTTTCTGGACGCTTACTCAGGATATCATCAAATTAGCATGGTAGAAGAAGGTGAAGAGAAAACTACCTTCATCACCCCGTTCGGCACCTACTGCTACGTCAGAATGCCGTTCGGTCTCAAGAACGCAGGTTCCACGTACCAGCGCTTGATGCAAAAGACTTTTCTTTCCCAGATAGGGCGTAATCTCGAAGCATATGTAGACGACTTGGTTGTAAAAAGTACCAAGAGATTGTCTCATTTGGACGATCTCGCTGAAACCTTCTGTAATTTGAATCGCTTAGGAATAAAATTAAACCCGGAGAAATGTTCTTTCGGGGTTTCTTCAGGAAAACGTCTTGGTTTCCTTGTGTGTTCCAAGGGCATTGAAGTTAATCCTGAGAAAATCAGGGCCATTGAACAAATGAGATCGCCCTCGACCATGAAAGATGTTCAACGCTTGGCTGGTCGCATGGCAGCCTTAAGTCGCTTCATATCGCGACTAGGCGAAAGGGGATGACCTTTCTTCAAAGCCTTGCGGAAGCATCATAATTTCACATGGTCGGATGAGGCCGAAAAAGCGTTTCAGGAGGTAAAGACATATCTGTCCACTCCACCAGTGTTGGTGTCTCCCGACAAAGGAGAACCATTGCTTCTTTATCTGGCGGCCACACCGCATGAGGTCAGTGCTGTCCTGATCGCGGATAGGGAAGGAATACACAGACCCGTCTACTATGTGAGCGAAGTACTTCATGGTCCTAAGGAGCGTTACCCTGAGGTCCAGAAGATACTTTACGCGCTGCTGATGGCTTCCCGTAAGCTACGACACTACTTCCAAGCTCACAAGATCACGGTACCCTCCTCCTTTCCTTTGGGGGATATTGTCCGAAATCCAGAGAAATCTGGTCGAATCGCTAAATGGGCGGTCGAACTCGGTGCCTTCGATATCCATTTCACGCCCCGCACGACGGTTAAGTCTCAGGTTTTGGCCGACTTTGTGGTCGAATGGACCAACCCTGAGCCACCCGTGCAAGTGCCAGAGGAATTGGAATGCCCCGATTACTAGACAATGTACTTTGATGGCTCCCGTAGTTTTCAACACTCGGGGGCTGGAGTGGTCTTAGTTACGCGTCAGGGCGAACAGCTTAAGTATGTCATCCAACTACACTTTGTTGCGACCAACAACGCGGCAGAGTATGAAGGTCTTCTTGCAGGGCTCTGGGCAGCAAAATTCCTCGGAGTCTGTCGATTAGTGGTGAGGGGAGACTCACAGCTGGTCGTAAACCAGGTAAACAAGGAGTACAACACCTCCGATGAGACAATGGCTCATTACCTGGGGGAAGTGAGGAAATTGGAAAAACACTTCAGTCATTTCGAAGTCCGATATTTCCCGCGAAAGGACAACATTCTCGCAGACCAATTATCCAAAATTGGGTCCTCACGCACATCCGCTCCGGCAGGAGTGTTCATTGAACACTTGAACCGTCCTTCGATCATGACTTCGGTCGAGGATGATCCGGTAATAGCCTGCGTTACCAACCTTGGTAAGGAACAGGATTGGACTCATCCATTGAGAGTCTACCTTGAACATGGGACCCTACCCGAGGATGAAACCGAAAGCCATCGGTTAATTCGAAAAGCGCGTCTGTACAAGCTCATAGATGGGGTTCTGTACAGAAAGGGTACTCAAGGAGTATTCATGCGTTGTATATCTCAGGAGGAAGGAACATCCCTCTTGAAGAAAATACATGACGGTGTACGCGGTGCGCACGCATCATATCGAACACTGGTCGGAAAAGCTTTTCGACAAGGATTCTACTGACCTTCGGCACTTGATAATGCCAAGCATATGGTCAAGATGTGTCCTCAGTGTCAGTTCCACGCAAGACAGGTTCATCAACCTGCCTACGCGTTACAAACCATTCCCCTCGCATGGCCTTTCGCGGTCTGGGGAATGGATATTGTTGGTCCTATGCCACAAGCGGTCAACGGGTATAAGTGTCTGTTCGTAGCCATTGACACGTTTACAAAGTGGATTGAGGCCAAACCGGTACGAAATATTACCGCCTCAGCAGCACAAAAGTTCTTTCATAAGAACATTGTTGCCCGATTTGGTGTTCCAAACCGTCTTATCACCGACAATGGTTCCCAGTTCGCCAGTGGTCTTTTCCTATATTACTGCAACCAGATCGGAACTAAGGTGTGCTTTGCTTCTGTGGCACATCCGCAAAGCAATGGTGCTGTAGAACGGGCCAATAGGCAGATACTACAAGGCATCAAAAAAAGTGTTTTTGATCGCCTTAAGACTCGCTCGGGGGCTTGGGCAGACGAGCTCTATACCGTTCTATGGCCGCTACGAACTACCACTAGTCGAGCCACCGGTGAGACGCCCTTCCATCTGGTCTATGGGGCCGAGGCTGTATTGCCTATGGAAGTCAGTATTGGGTCTGTTCGGATAGAACAATTCAAACAGGTTAACCAGTCTGAACAGCGGTCACAAGATCTCATCCTCTTAGAAGAAAGGCGTGATCGCGCTTTGATCAAGTCCGTAGTATACTTGCAAGCCTTGCGCAAGTATCACAGCAAAAGGGTGCGACCACGTAGTCTTCACGTGGGCGACCTGGTTTTACGAAAAATTCAAGACCAGTATAATCGCAACAAATTCTCCCCGAAATGGGAAGGCCCTTACACTGTTGTCTCAATGCCGCGACCAGGATCCGCGCAGTTTGCCATGGAGCATGGTCGAATTTTGTCCAATACTTGGAACATCGATCAACTTCGCAAGTTTTAAGTGTAAGTACTCAATCCCTTTTCCTGTTCAATTAGCACTTTTTCATAAAACAAAAAATGTTTTGGTTTCATACGATGAATATTTCCCTTTATGCCCATGTGCTGCGAATTTGACTCGGGGGCTGGTCGCCCGCGGTTAGATCATTATAACGCCCTAGTCGGATTCGTCGGCCGATCTCATGACCGCTTCCAGACAAGTCACTCCTAAATAAGCCGTTTCTCAACGCACACGGGGCTTTCTGGTAAGTCCTCGGTTATCTGAGTGGCTGCTGGTTTGCAAACAAGGCTAGGCGTTACTTTGATCATAATTGTTGGTTCGATCACACATCCCTGGTCGTTATATTCACTTCTCTCCGGCATTTGTAATACTAAGTCTTCAGTATTTACAATCACAGGCGGGGGCTAGGGGGATATGTTTACAGTATGAAACGAACACAAAACAAGAATATATATGCAAATCAAAATATATATTCATTTTCAAAAAAGAATTTCCACATACATTGCATCGTATACAATTGTTTTTGTACAGGTGTAGGGATCACTCGATCCCAAGCTCAGTCAGGAGCTTATCTACAAGAGGCTTCATTTCCTCCATGACTGCCTCTAGCTGTTCCTCACTCTTGACCTCAACCGGTCCCACCAATGGATTTAGATCTGCATCTGGACCATGGTGAAGTCGAACCCGGCTGAGGATGGCAGAAGCGGCTGACCGAACCCTGGTTCTAATCACCTCTTCTCGTCGCCGTGTATCTTCAGGAAGATACTCGAGAAGTGACTCCGCCTGGGCCATGACTAGTGTAGACCAGTCATTTAGGCTGAAATTATCTCTTGTGGTTTCGACCACATCAGCCTTCAGGAGATGAGCCACCGTCTTCAGTTTTTCGAAGATCGAACGGCTCAGGTCCCTGATTGCCCTTTCGGAACATTGAATAGAGTCACGGAGGAGTCCATTGTCTTGACTGAGTTGTTTTATTTGACCCGCTTGCGCTGCAGCAAGAGAAAAGATTACTTGCGCGTTATGAAGCTAAGTCTTCCTAAGTCAGGAATCGACTTACCAGCAAGTTGTGACCGCAGCTTGTTGTTTTCGATCTCTTGGTTTCTAGTCACTGAGATCGAATGGAGCTTGACTGTGGCCACTTCTTTCTCATCAATGCCACCTCTCTGTAGTAGAACAGAAGGAGTGGTCATAACCAATTTGTATCTGTACAAGTTAAAGAGTAATGATCCTTACCTGCGCAAGCTGTCTCTTTCTTTTTGAATGGCCTCAACGCTCGCCATCATAGCGTTCGACTTGGCCGACATCCGGGATAGCTCCTATGATGCAAAAAAGGAGTTAAGGGTGTCCTATGTACAATTCAGGCACCGAGAGAGAAATTTATCGTACCTTCATAAACTCCCGTAAGGAGATGTCTTCCGGACTGATAGGAAGACTCGTTGAAGGCCCCGATGCGGCCACAACAAGGGCAGCCGGTGGGAGTGCCTACCGGGCACTACGCCCAGTCGCCGTTGCTTGTGACTGGGTCTCCGCGCCTACCTCTCCCCTCACGGCCCGGACGACTTCCTGGACTGAGGGGGCAGAGCACTCCTCATTGGGGGCTCCTGCACCAGCAGCAACTTCAACCCTCCCTGGAGCAGTTGAAGGGCCGGATATTGTTTCTTTTCGCCTGACAAAGGAGAGAGGAGCCAAGCAGTCACAACTCGTGACCATCATGGTTCATTTTAAACAACCAGGATAAAGGTTCTTACCTTATTTGAAATCCCATTAACTTTTGAGATTTCAGGGAAGGCTCTCTTCGAGAAAGGGGACAACTATCGTCCGTCCTAGTCTTCCTCTTGGAAAATAAGGCGTCTCCCCCCTGGGTGTGTTCTTCTGTGAGCACATTTCTAGGAGAAGATGAAGACGCATGATAAGAATCTTTACCTGGGCAATCGGTCCTGTTGGCGGGGTTGCATCTGAAGGCCTGGATGGCTCCTGGACTTCTGTAGCCGGCACCTCATTTGCAACCGCAACAGGCTCTTGTCCGACTACCTCCACTCCTGTCCGTGGGGGTGGAGGATTTTCCTCCCTGGGACTCGCAGGAGTCGCAGGGGGAAGCTCTTTTCCCTGCATAAGCATTAACTTAATGTACCGGGGAAATTAAAGAAAATAAGACTATGAGAGAATCTTACCATGGTCGTCCCATCGACTAGGGAAGTAGAGGCAACTAGCCTTGAAGCCTCGGGGGCTTCAGGGGTTGGGGTGTTGTCCGCGGCCATGGAGCTTTCGGTGACCGCGGGGTCTGCTACAGCTGCCTCTGCGGTAGCAGTTGTCTCTGCGGAGCGAGTTGAAGTGTCACCGGATGGAGAGCCCGCGATCTTCCTCCTCCGGCGAATTAGAGGGACATCATCGTCTTCCTCCTCCTCGCTCCCCTCTCCCTGTACGACGAAGAAGTAATTCCAGTTCGCACCTGGAAAAATCGGAGGGACATGATATCTTACCGCAGTCTTTCTTGCGGTAGGAGGGACACTTCGTGAAGACCCTTCCCCGAGATTTAGCCTTGCTTTCTTGGGGGCAAGATTCCTCGTCCTGGGTCTCGAGGAAACCTTCTTCACATATTTTGTCGTCGGCTTTCCCAGGGAACCGACGTTCTCGCTGGGAAACGTTGCCTCAGCGAACCTCCGTAGAAGCTGTTCCCATTCCAATGGAATTGATTAGTGCTGGACATACATGAGACTTGCAAAACAGAGGCCAAGTGGAAAATGTACCTTTCGGCGCTCTTGTTTAAGGTCGTCGCCGGCGTGAATCAAGCTTTGGGGGCGAGGCGATCCCTTGGGGCCTTCTACCTCGGCGTTGTATGCCCTGAGAAGGTAGTTAGTCCACCTCTCAATCTCGGCTGAGGGCAGGACTGTTCCCAGAAACGAGTTACATTGATGCATCTCAGAAATGACATAAAAGAATTTCAGTGCAAGAAATGAATACCTTCATTATAGTCAAGGGTACTGTCCGCCATGGACTTGATCTCCCAAGCCGGATGAGCCCTTTCACGCAGGGGGCTCACCCAGTTCTTCACAAAGTCTCGGATGACGTCACGTGCTGTCAACCCTTGTTCGACTAACTGAAGGATCACCTCGGCGTGCTTCATGAACTCCGCGTTCATCGCAGGGAGAGTATCCAACTCTCTCGGCTTCTCCGGCCGCGAGTTCTCAAACCACAGCCCGTTCTCGGTTGGCGGGGTGCAGTAAAACCATTTCTGGTGCCACCCGTGCACCGAGTCTCACAGGGGTGGGAAGGGATACTCCTTCTTATCCCTTAGCCGAAAGTAAATGCATCCGGCGGCGTTGGCGCTCTTCGACCACGCCGAAAAATAAAATCGCCCGAAGAGATCCACACTGGGATATACTCCGACGAACGCCTCGCACAAGTGTTGAAACACCACCAGTATCAACACTGCGTTTGGGTGGAGGTTGATTAGCTCCAACCCGTAGTGCTCGAGGACATCCCTCAAGAACCGACTCTCAGGGAATCGGAACCCGCAGCTCAAATACTCTTCAAAAACCACCAACTCGCCCTCTCGGACGATCGGGGTTTCTTGGTCCTTCTCCGTGGGCAGCCAGTTGATTAGCAGTCGTGGAGGAAGGATCTCCTCCTTCTCCAAAGCCACTAAACTCTCCTCAGAGTGGTGGATTGATCAGCTCCAGGACGCCATTTTTTGGTGGAGAGTCGAAGGAAAAGTTGGCGACTTTTGGGGAAGACGAAGGCTGAGAAGAACGAGGGTTTTGTGCGGCGGAAATGTTGAGGGCTTTTGGCTGTGTGGCTTCCTCAAGAAGACACCTGCTCCTTTTATAGACCCGAGGAGACGCACTAATGTGAGTAACGTTCCATTCAAACGTTCCACTGAGTATTTTATTCATTTCCCATAATGGACACTGTCTCTGGCGAACCCTTTAAAGTGTTCAGGCATCAGATCTAAAACAAAAAGACTTCTTTGTTTCAGAAACTGAAAGTGCAAAAGGCCTGAAAAGTTTTCAGTGATTTTCAGAGGACGTTTTTCCTTTATATGCCTTGGACATTTTCATAAAAAAATCCTATGACTCAATTTTTGGACGTATGGATATATTTTGACCGGGTTGTGGTATGATCGAGACCATGCTTTTGGTTAAGCTCCGATTCTGATCTAAGTGACGATCTGACCGAGCCTCAATTCTGGCCACAGTATGTTTCAGTTCTAACCGTGGCTTTAAGTCTGATCGCGGTATCAGAGCTGGTCGCGGTACTTTTATAAAAGCGTGATTCTGATCGCAGAACTGAAATTTCCCTGTGTATGAGTGGTCGCGAACATAATATTTACGGCCATATTTTTGCACAGAAGATGTGAAGAATATTCATATAAAGAAGAAAGTTTTATTTCTTGCATTCTTTGCATACAAAAGGAATACCGGCGACCAGAGTGTCGACCTGATCCGAAAGAAGTTTGCAGAGTTCTCCTAGGGACATGTTGTTGTCAGTAGGATCTACATTGACAACCCCCAGAGAACGAGCAACTAGTCTAAGCCTATCTACATCATCCCTGACAGGAGATACACTACTGTTCCTAATTAAATCAGAGAGTTCTCGCTGTTGCTAAGCGTGGTCCCTCTCTCGACGGAACCAGTGCACCTCTTCACGGGATCGTTCAAAACATTCTGCCAGAAGCAGAATCGCCGAAGACATCTCTTCGGTCTTCTTCTCCAGGGCATTCTTCTCCACTAGAAGAATCTGTCCGGGAGGAAGAGACAGAGTAGCAGAAGGCTGATCACTGAAGCCTCCAATCTCCTACATTTGCAAAAGTTAGTTGTGCTGACTATAAATATCAGCAAAAGGAGAGGAAGATTATTACCTGTCCCTGCTCGTGACACGTTGATATAGCCATCCTGGGAAGTAGATCACCCGATAAAATCGGATGATCACCAGATGGTGGAAGTGCAACCTTCCCACCTGAAGATTGCTTCCCCAACACGAGTTGAGAATCCTCTGGTCGTATAGTCACCGCTTGCCGACCAGAAAATTGATCACCCAAACAAAAGCAGGGGGTGTTGGAGTAGAAAGCTGAAGGAAGAAAAGATGATGGCTCATTTTCTATCTTTGCTCTGCTGGAAGATCCTTCGTCAACCTTGGATTTCTTCCTTGAGGAAGATGGATCTTCAGGCATTTGAGGTTCTTGCCTGAGAACTTCCTCTTCATCACTTTCAATCTCGATGATATTGTGATATGCCATCAGGAGGTGTATGAAGAGAAGAATGAAGGTAATTTTAGAAGGGACTTAGCCGTGGGAAGAAATTGTGGAGCTTTGCAAAACGAAAGACCTGGTATTTATAGCCGCCAAGGTGACGGTTCACATTCTAAGCACCTCGGGTTTTTAAAAGCATTTACAATTTCACCTTGGGTTAAAAAACATTTCAATAGCACCATCGTTACCCATCACGTAATGCCCAGAGCCCGTCTCGGGCAACCAACCGACCCACTTAGTGCGCCACTAAGCGGGGGATTTGAAGAGACGGGTTAAAAATCCGATGCATGACTTTAAATTTGAAATAAACACGTCCCTTCGTTTCCTTCGAATTTGGTGGCTAGCTGACGAGGATTGACACCAGGGTCACTTCAAATAAATGCACTGTTGGTTCAAGACAGATTCGAGCCAGACACGTGCCCGGCGGTGCGAACTCAAGTCATTCTGAGAAGCATCAGCCCAAGGTTGCAGGCTTTGCGCGATCAGGTTGCAGGCTTTGCGCGATCAGACCGCAGGCTTCGCGTAGTCAGAAGTTCGTATGCTATACGCGAACAGAATGTCAGAGATGTTGCGCAGTCAGCCAACATCCCGCGGTCAGAACATTCTCGACCAGGGTACTTGGAGTTCATCTGTCCGGCTGTTCCTATAGCAGGAATATTCCAAGTATCCCGAAGATTCCTCCACGTGGAAGACCAACCGTCAGGAAGTTAATACATGCAGTTATCCATGAATAACACGTGTTTAACCTATGCGGAGGTTAAGAGCAGTTCTCTAAAAACAGCACCCAACCATCCAAGCAACTGTCTGATGCAGTTACGACATGGCACCCTTTCGACCAGTATAAAAGGGTGGCAAGGTGCATCAAACAGGGGAATGGAAAAAGAAGAGAGAAAAAGATCTCTGATACAAGCGAGATACAACACATCTCAACCACTCAAAAAGCCAAGTCTACGGCCTAGATTAGATAGTCTTTTACAAGCCTTTCTGGCTTCATTTTGTACATTGACATAGGAAAAACCCTTCGTCTGTGAAGGTGTTTTCCCACCAACTTGTAAACATTTATCACCTATAGTGAAATCCCAACAGGACGTAGGGCTATTACTCCCACCATCGAGGGCCCGAACCTGTATAAACCTCTCTGTGCTCTTGTTCTCCATTTTTCTTCATACCTTCTCGGAGGATCATCTTGAAAGGTCTCACTATTACAAATTTTGTATAAGTTTGGCTGAGGACTCCGAGTCCGACTCGTCGACACTTTCGAACAGAGTTAATTACTTTTGATGTAACAAATTTTCCAGATGTTCCAAGATGCCATCAATATGATCTCCATGAAAGAATCTTTAAAAACCATATTATCATTTCTACAAGAAAATTTTCCAATTCAAGGTTTTGAATCCTATTGATTGGAAATGGGCTTTTATTTCGGATTTGAAGCTTGTTGCTCTGCGATTTCAGGATAGGATTAGACCTCAAATCTTTAGATGGATTGACCTTATGTAATCTTCTTCTTTTTTTGTTTCTTGTTCTTGTTCTTTGGATCTTTTGTACTCTTTTATCCTATTAATATATTCTATTTAGTAGTAGGCTTCTTGCCTACTGCCTTTGGTCAAAAAAATTACTTTTGATGTAATTGACTTTGATTCATCTTATAATGCGATCTTTGATAGGCCCTCGCTCGCCAATTTCATGGTAGAAACACGTTATGCCTATCAATGCGTCAAGGTGCCATGACCAAAAGGAATGATCACAGTGAGAGGTAGTCAAAATACGACCCTTGTGATCGTATATCCATGGAATTAGTCGACCAACTTCCCCTCCAAGACATTAAGATGGTGACCAAGGAACCAGATTCAGTCAAGGACACTCCGCGACCAGATGAAAAGTTAAAGCAAGTTCCTTTATACCCAGACGACCCGTCAAGAACCATTCGGATTTGGTTAGAACTGGATGACAAATATGAACTTGCGCTCATTACTTTCCTCTGAGCTAACGCAGATATGTTTGTGTAACACCCTGAGTTAGGGGTGAAAATTTCCTTTTTCATCAATAGCATGCATGCATGTATCTGTAGTAATAGCCAGATTAGTTTCTATCTCAAGCCATAAAATCTCCAAAATCTATCCTGTGACCTCAAATCAGGATCAGATTGTTCAGATGTGATCTATTAGTTATCCTGAATCTAAAAGTCTTCAGAACCTAGATCTAATTCTATCTCTAAATCCCAGAATTATCAACTCCATTCTGTTTTCGAAAACAGAATTACTTTATATTACCCAAATACCCTAAGTTTCAGAAATACAGATTTAACCTAAATCTTGACCAAGTTTAGACCAGATTATTTCTGGAATATGATCATGGGTATGTCAATACCTTAATCTAAAAAGTTGACTGCCAGATTTCACCATCTAGACCCTTTTCACAAATTAGTCCAAAAAATTATCGCAAAATAGTCCTTATCTGTTATCTGAAAACCCAAAAAGGCTAAAATCTCCAGATTAACTCCAAATTCAGAATTTCTCCAGCAAATCTTCTCAAAATGCTATTTGCCACAAGTTTCTCTTCTGTGCAGATATCAAAATCGAACCCTAAATGCCAGAATTCAAAATCGACAAAACTCAAATCCTAATTTACCCTAAATTACCCTATTTTCAGTTTGTATCAAAAGCTATCCAAATGCGCCAAATTTTATTTTCAATCCTTGCCAAATCATCTGTGGAATAAAGATTGCCAAAATAGCAGAATCAAAGTCAGTTCAAACCTCCCAGAATTCCAGATTTGCATTTCAGTCCAAAACAAGAAATCGAATATTGCAATCAGGTCCCTAATTCGACCAGGACAGCAGCAAGCATTCGACTAGGTCAACTGCTGTACACGACCAGGGCTCGCCGTGTTTCTTTGCGCCGTGGTTGCTCATCGCCGGCCAAGCTTCGCCGCACTTGTGACCGTGCATGCCAGTACGCACGTGTCCTTGCCTCAGCCGTCACCGTGGCAGCGTCGTTGCTACGTCGACGACCAGCGTTTGCTCCCGCGCGCGATCAGCAGCAACTTTGTCAGCAATCCATCGCCACGTAGCCTCGCCGCGCCAGTACTTGTCGCCACCGCTTGCTACAAGCTTCGCCAGGTCCCGATGAAGCGACATTGTGATCAGCTGAAGGCTTGTCGCCGTCGCATCACCGTTCTTCGCTGTGTCTTCGCCGCTGTTGCTCCAGCACGCAACCAGTCAAGTCACCAGCAGCCAATCTCTTCATTGTTTTCTCTTCGCATGTTTCGCCTGCCTATTTAAGCATCCCTGTGCTCAGCAGCTCCCTCAAACCTCACTGGAAATCAGCTAAGTTTCGAAATTCTCCTGTCTTGGTCTTCTTCTCCGGCGAGCCGTCGAGGAGCCTCACGGTGCCAGCACAATCCGCAACATCTCCTGTCAAATTAATCGCATCAGTAAGTTCCCTTCATCTCCCTCATCGTGCTGTACCATTTAATTGGTTTACATTGCATCTAGTCACCGGCGATCACCGGAAATGGCTGAAAATCGAAGATTGCCCTGTTCCGGCAATGCAGCCCGATTCAATTCGAATTAGCTTTCGTTTCTGTAAACAAAATTGATCAGTGAGCTAAATCAAGCAAGCCTGTGAAGTTGGATTTCGAAATTTAGCAAGAATCGAACCTTTTCCCTTAACCGAGCTTCACCAGAAAACCGGCGATCGTCGCCAGTCTTCTCCGGCCATCCTCCGGCCCATCCAATTGTACCAGAAGCTTCCCTATACCTCCTAGATGCTCTCCAAGCAAGGAATTTAGTTCTCTCGGCCTGTAACAGAAACCCCCAACTGGCAGTGTTTCTTCTCCGGCGCCGATGACCGGAAAGCTTGTTCCAACCATTTCAGCCCTCGAAACCTTGTCATTTAGATGTGCCTTAGCCTCCTGAGCACTTTTGTCTTCTAGCCCGACACCTAGATCGGCCTAGATTGGAAGTTACAGCCATGCCAAGATCTTGTCCAGAATTGCTCCAGTGCAGCCAGTTCATCTCTGTTCATCATCAAAATTCTTGCTTTCCAGCCATTTCCTGCCCTAGATCCTGTTAACTTAATTGCTCCTGTTACTCAAGCCTACCTCCCAGACAAAGTGGTGCATCATTTGGAGCTCCAGATCAAAAGTTATGATAAGCCCTAGTTTTTGGCATTGTCAGCTCTATGCCAGAGCTTGCCAGCCAGTGGCATTGACCTTATTTACCCACTTCTGGTTGTGCAATTTGAAATCCACTTTGTCCACTGAATTTGTAGAGTTGTGATCTACATTTTATTCTACTACCACAAGTTGAGATGACCCCTCTATCATTCATCGACCCTATGTCGATGCTTTGAACCGAATGTCGACCTAAAGACGTTCGCTGTTTTTGAGCGAACCAGTCGCAACCTTGATATCATTCTGATATTTTGAGACATTTGGAACCTTGTAAACCTTTGACAGCTAATCTTAACATTGGTTTCTTTAACTTAACCCTAATCAGCCTCTAAACCCAATCATTCCAGAATCATCAAGACTTCATCTTTGCATCATTGCATATAGTATAATAATGTATTGAAAAGATTATGATTATTGGTTGTTTGTTTGTTGGGAGAGCAGATCAAGAGCCCGAGTTCGAGGACTTCATTGCGGATCCGACGTCAACTGCTGTATCTTACGACGCGGAAGGCAAGTCATATCCTTGGTCATCTTGAACCTATATTTTAAATGTTGCTATAATATAACTTTGAATATAGGCAATATTGCATGTGAAAGATTGAGAATGGTTGATTTATAAATTGGCAGTACTAGACTGGTTATCTGTGAAATGTGAAATAAACAAGTTTTGAGCTATGAACTATTATATGTATCTATATACTTATATTCATGAAATAAAACCCCTAGCCGTGACTAGAAAAATGGTATGGATGGCTGTAGCACTGGAGGTGCTAGACTGCAAAGGAATGCAGGCACTGAAGGTGCAGGGTTGTGGATGGTCTGGTCACTGGCATATAAGGACTAGAACCTTGTGTTGTGCGTCTAGTGGCATGAACAACGTGCTAACCGCAAGCCTGGTATGGGACAGGCCTGAACAAGTAATTATGTGGATCGCACATGAAACCCCTGCATGAGATGTGTTGTGATGCACGATAAACACGGAGCGCGGCTCCCACACATATCACTGAAGGTGATCAAGCACGCTGACCCAGTAATGGGAATAAGCAAAGGGGTGGAGGTTTGGATACAACCTGCCACAACTGTGCCTCGCTGAGAGCCATAGGGTCGGGGGTGAATTGTGAGTAAAACATAACAAAAGTTCTTGTTATTTCCACCTTGCCGCTCACAATATGAAGTGAGTCAGGGGTCCAATCATTTTGTTATGATAGGAAAGGTTTGAAAGTGGAGTATCTTGCGGGTAAATTGGTACCTCTCTGCAGAGTTAAAAACGTATTCGAATACTCCGAGCTCCCGGGTTTATAGGAGTCTGCTGCGGTGGATTAAATCCACGGGGTGTGACACAAGTATTATTTTCTAAATAAAATATGTTTAAATCAAGATTACCCAAATGACATGTGTTGTCATGATAAGGAGTGCTGCCGTGGGCTGTCGTGTGTCGACGTGTCGCGGTAGTGCTGTAATCTAGTGAACATGATTGATGATGTTATATTATGAAAAGTGCTGCCATAAGATGAGATGAGAAAGGAAAAGACTATTTTACAAATATCCATAATTCTTGACTAGTCTAGGTTCATATCATCACTACTATATGTACTTACTCTTACCTATGACTTGCTGAGTACGTAAGTGCTCACCCTTGCAACATTCAACTCAATAGATGGAGCCTACTTTGATCAAGATGATGGCACGGAGTATTACGTGGATCCAGAAGGAGGAGAATCAGTTCCGCCAGAGCCCTGAAGTGTGTTGTTCTGCCGTCAACTTCTTTTGTGGGAGGGTCACCTATCTTCTGCTGCGTAGTTAAATATTTTGCTAAACCCTGAATGCCTTGTAGGCATTGTAATCCTCTTATGTAATATTAAGGCCAGCAGGCCACACTGCTTAATATTTTGTGAGTACTCTCTTGCAATGTAATATACTCCTGTGTTTGACTCATCCTGGGAAGTCAAAGGTTTGTAGTTTGGGACTAGCTGCAGCGAGCTAGGTCTCTACAGGAGTAGTCGTTGTCCCAGTCACGGGGCGCGACAAAGAAAAGTTGGTATCAGAGCAAAATGAGAACTTGACTGTAGGACGACACCTTTAGGAAATTGGCCGTGCCAGGAAGACGTAATTTATTTAGAAACTATTTGTGGAAATTTTATTTTGGTAAAAATAATGAGCTTTGTGGCTCTTGAAAACCTTCATTTCAAAATTTTATTTGGATTTCTAAAATTCGGTAAGATTGTGAGAGTGCGTTCTGTTCCAGAGTATCTTAGAAGTTGGTGTAGACAGAGCTAGTGGATGCCCTTAATAGCTTTGTGATTCGCTGTTGCTTTTGCAATGGTTAATTTGTGTATTATGGCTAATAGCCTAAGTAATTTTATGCATTAAAGTAGTTGCATTAATTTCTGCATTGCTGTCTTAGTTGGCCTTAGTTAGTTAGATCCGTCTAAACTTTTTCAGAGCCACCATGGTTGACACCAGAAGGAGATCTCGAAGTGGAAGAGAAGATATAGGTCAGACTCCGCAAGAAGAAGAAACTATGACAAGAGACCCTTTGTTTCAGCAAGGATCTCAGAGTTCTAATCCACCTCAGAATGAACAACCCAGTCTTCAGGAAATTCTGTTGTCAATGGAGAAAAGCCGACAAGAAGCTCAGATAGCTCATACCCAGTTATTAGCTCAGATAGTTCAGAAACTGCCTACTGGAACAACAGAAGGAACTACTTCTGCTGTAGGAGCAAGATTAACAGATTTCCAAAAGACCCGTCCACCAACATTCTCTAGTGCGACCGATCCTATGGTTGCCGATGATTGGTTACGGGATATCGAGAGGAAACTAGACACGGTCCGATGCAGCGAACGAGAGAAAGTTTTGTTTGGATCTCATCAGTTATCAGGAGCTGCCGCTGCATGGTGGATGAATTACCAGGAAGCCCACCCTGATAAAGATAATATCTCTTGGAGGGAATTTAAGGATCAATTTCGGAAATTTCATATACCTACTGGTGTTATGGCAGCTAAGCGTCGGGAATTTCGGAATTTAACTCAAGGAAGTAAGTCAGTCACTGAGTATCTACACCAATTTACTCATTTGGCTCGATATGCACCTGGAGATGTGGATACTGAAGAGAAGAAGATAGAGCGCTTCATAGAAGGACTTCAACACTATTTACAGTATCAAATTGCTTCTCATGAACTGACGGAATTTCAAACCCTAGTGAACAGAGCTTTAAAGGTGGAAGAAAAGAAGAATATGGGAGAAGAAAGCCGAAAGAGGAGGATGTTCCAGCAAACAAGACCACAGCCAAATCCAATCAGAGGAAGAGTTCCTATCACTCCCAATTTTCGACCATCTTATCAGAATCCCAGACCAGCAACGACATTGTGCCCCAATTGCCGTGGAAATCATTCTCAGAAGGATTGCCCTCATCCTCGTGTTGAGTGTTATCATTGTGGACAGCGTGGGCACCGTAAAGAATTCTGTCCTTGGATACAACTTCCGATGTCCATTGCCAGATCTCAAGCGGGAACACAGCCAATAGTAACCAGAGCATCACCATCGCAGAATTTTAGAGGAAATTCAGCAGGAAGAGGAGGAAACATGGCAAATCGAGGAAGAGGAAGAGGTAGAGCACCAGCTGCAACCCAAGGAGGAAGGTTAAACTATACTTCAATTCAAGAAGCGGGCAACGCCACCGACATTCTTCTAGGTAGATTTCTGATTCAATCTGCATCTGCCTTAATATTGTTTGATCCTGGTGCTACAAATTCATTCATGTCAAAAGCATTTGCATCTGAAGTTGAAATGCATGTAGACCAAGTACCACTAGAGTACTCTATAGTTATACAAACTCCAGGGGCTAGATTATCTGTTTACTCGATCTGCCCAAATGTAACTTTCAATATAGAAGGAGTAGAATTTGAGGCAAATCTACTAGTTCTAGAACTGCAAGGTCTAGACATTATTTTGGGAATGGATTGGTTATCCCAACATAAAGGTCTAGTAGATTGTGAAGAGAAAACCCTTAGTCTTGTCAGTAGTCAAGGGGAGAGAGTTCTATTTTATGCAGAAAGATCATCAGTCAAGAGACCGCTAAGATCTGTTCAAGCATTGCAAAAGTTATGCCTGGAACAAGTGCCCGTAGTACAACAATATTCTGATGTATTTCCAGAAGAACTTCCAGGAATGCCACCTGATAGAGACATAGAGTTCTCTATTGAGCTTAAACCAGGAGCAGCGCCTATAGCAAAACGACCATACCGGATGTCAGTTTCTGAATTAGAAGAGCTCAAAAGCCAATTGGAAGACTTGGAAGATAAAGGATTTATTAAACCCAGTACTTCGCCATGGGGAGCCCCGGTATTATTCGTAAGGAAGAAGGATGGAACCCTACGAATGTGTGTGGATTATCGGGCTCTAAATGAAGTTACCATAAGGAACAAGTATCCATTGCCAAGAATTGATGACTTGTTCGATCAACTTCGAGGAGCTAAAGTATTCTCCAAAATAGACTTGAAGTCTGGATATCATCAGCTGAAGATTAAGAAGGAAGATATATCGAAGACTGCTTTCACTACCAGATACGGACTGTATGAGTTTACAGTAGTACCTTTTGGTTTAACTAATGCCCCAGCAGCCTTCATGAATGTTATGAATAGCACATTTATGGATTTCCTTGACAAATTTGTCATAGTGTTCATAGATGACATTCTGATATATTCCAGGAATACAGAAGAGCATGAGCAACATCTACATCTAGTCTTAGAAAGACTACGAGAAAGGCAATTCTATGCCAAGTTTGATAAATGCGAGTTTTGGATGTCAAAGATTGCATTTCTTGGACATGTGTTGACAGCAGAAGGAATTTCAGTGGATCCAGCTAAAATTTCAGCTATCAAGGAATGGAAGCGACCCACCTCGGTTCCAGAAATTAGAAGTTTCTTGGGATTGGCAGGTTATTATAGAAGATTCATTCAAGGATTTTCCCAAATTGCCAAACCACTTACAAATCTGCTAAAGAAGGATGTTGCATTTAAATGGACCACCAAGTGCGAGGAGAGTTTTCAGAAGTTGAAACAAAAATTGATAACAACACCAGTTCTTACCTTGCCAAATAGCAAAGAAGATTTTGTAGTTTACTGTGATGCTTCGAAGCAAGGGATAGGCTGTGTCCTAATGCAACAAGGTCGGGTAGTAGCCTATGCTTCACGCCAGTTGAGGCCACATGAGGAAAACTATCCTACCCATGATTTGGAATTAGCAGCAATAGTTCATGCCTTGAAGATATGGCGACACTACCTTATTGGAAATAAATGTGAGATTTTTACCGATCATAAGAGCCTCAAGTATATCTTCACTCAGACGGAGCTCAACATGCGTCAACGACGATGGCTGGAGTTGATCAAAGATTATGATCTTAGTATTCAGTACCATCCAGGGAAGGCTAATGTAGTAGCAGATGCCTTAAGCAGGAAGGTTTACAACCTACAAGAAATGGTTATGTTGAAGAACCCTTACCTACAACAAGAGTTGCAGAATCATCAAGTGGAAATAGTACCGCAGGGAACGATAGCTACTTTAACAATAAAATCTCAACTTGAAGAACAGATAGGAAATGCCCAGAAGGAAGATGAAGAAATTCGTAAGATCAAGAGTCGAATCAAGTTAGGAAAGGCTCAAGGCTTTACTGAAAATAACCAAGGGATTGTATGGTATCGAGAAAGAATCTGTGTACCTCAAAACGCAGATCTTAAGGAAATAATTCTCCATGAAGCACATAAAACTCCATACTCAATACACCCTGGTAACACAAAGATGTATCAAGATTTGAAGACCAGATTCTGGTGGGATAATATGAAGAGAGATATTGCAGAGTATATTGCAAACTGTGATACATGTCGACGAGTTAAAACAGAACACCAGAAAATAGCAGGAAAGCTACAACCTCTACCAATACCATTATGGAAATGGGAAGAAATTGGTATGGATTTCATTACAGGATTACCTAAAACTCACGGAGGATATGATTCTATATGGGTTATTGTGGACAGACTTACTAAAGTAGCTCACTTCATACCGGTCAAAAAGATTTATGATGGCAGTAAATTAGCAGAGTTATACATGCAAAGAATAGTGGCATTGCATGGTATTCCTAAGAAGATAGTCTCAGATCGTGGAACACAGTTTACCTCCAAATTTTGGAATAGACTGCATGAAACCCTAGGAACCCAGTTGGATTTCAGTACTGCATATCATCCACAGACGGGAGGACAGACAGAAAGAGTCAACCAAATCCTAGAGGATCTTCTAAGAGCTTGTATACTAGATTATGGGACATCATGGGACAAATGTTTACCATTTGCAGAATTTACATATAATAACAATTATCAAGCTAGTATACAGATGGCACCATTTGAAGCTTTATATGGACGTAAATGCAGAACTCCATTACATTGGAATGAGCCAGGAGAACGAAAAGTCATTGGACCAGAGATAGTAGAAGAAGCAGAAGCTCATGTCAGACTCATCAGAGAAAGGTTGAAAACAGCACAATCACGACAAAAGAGCTATGCAGATAAACGACGAAGAGAATTATCTTTTGAACCAGGAGATTTTGTGTATCTCAAGGTTACACCATTCAAAAGATTACAAAGATTCCAAGTGAAAGGAAAGTTATCCCCAAGATATATTGGACCATTTAAGATAATCAAGAGAAAGGGAGAAGTATCATATAAATTGGAATTACCTGTGAGATTAGCAGGAGTGCATGATGTGTTTCATGTCTCTCAGCTCCGGAAATGTTTGAAGGAACCTACTGACCAGATAGATGTACAAGATGTGCCTTTACAGAAGAATCTCACCTATCTTGAGCACCCAATCAGAATCCTAGCCACTGATGAACGTCAGCTCAGAAGGAAGAAAATCAAATTGTGTAAAGTTCAATGGAAGAATCATTCAGAGCAAGAGGCTACTTGGGAGAAGGAAGAAGATCTTAAGCAAACCTATCCTGATCTTTTCCTGTCTTAGGTAAATCTCGGGGCGAGATTTCTTTAAGGAGGGTAGATCTGTAACACCCTGAGTTAGGGGTGAAAATTTCCTTTTTCATCAATAGCATGCATGCATGTATCTGTAGTAATAGCCAGATTAGTTTCTATCTCAAGCCATAAAATCTCCAAAATCTATCCTGTGACCTCAAATCAGGATCAGATTGTTCAGATGTGATCTATTAGTTATCCTGAATCTAAAAGTCTTCAGAACCTAGATCTAATTCTATCTCTAAATCCCAGAATTATCAACTCCATTCTGTTTTCGAAAACAGAATTACTTTATATTACCCAAATACCCTAAGTTTCAGAAATACAGATTTAACCTAAATCTTGACCAAGTTTAGACCAGATTATTTCTGGAATATGATCATGGGTATGTCAATACCTTAATCTAAAAAGTTGACAGCCAGATTTCACCATCTAGACCCTTTTCACAAATTAGTCCAAAAAATTATCGCAAAATAGTCCTTATCTGTTATCTGAAAACCCAAAAAGGCTAAAATCTCCAGATTAACTCCAAATTCAGAATTTCTCCAGCAAATCTTCTCAAAATGCTATTTTCCACAAGTTTCTCTTCTGTGCAGATATCAAAATCGAACCCTAAATGCCAGAATTCAAAATCGACAAAACTCAAATCCTAATTTACCCTAAATTACCCTATTTTCAGTTTGTATCAAAAGCTATCCAAATGCGCCAAATTTTATTTTCAATCCTTGCCAAATCATCTGTGGAATAAAGATTGCCAAAATAGCAGAATCAAAGTCAGTTCAAACCTCCCAGAATTCCAGATTTGCATTTCAGTCCAAAACAAGAAATCGAATATTGCAATCAGGTCCCTAATTCGACCAGGACAGCAGCAAGCATTCGACCAGGTCAACTGCTGTACACGACCAGGGCTCGCCGTGTTTCTTTGCGCCGTGGTTGCTCATCGCCGGCCAAGCTTCGCCGCACTTGTGACCGTGCATGCCAGTACGCACGTGTCCTTGCCTCAGCCGTCACCGTGGCAGCGTCGTTGCTACGTCGACGACCAGCGTTTGCTCCCGCGCGCGATCAGCAGCAACTTTGTCAGCAATCCATCGCCACGTAGCCTCGCCGCGCCAGTACTTGTCGCCACCGCTTGCTACAAGCTTCGCCAGGTCCCGATGAAGCGACATTGTGATCAGCTGAAGGCTTGTCGCCGTCGCATCACCGTTCTTCGCTGTGTCTTCGCCGCTGTTGCTCCAGCACGCAACCAGTCAAGTCACCAGCAGCCAATCTCTTCATTGTTTTCTCTTCGCATGTTTCGCCTGCCTATTTAAGCATCCCTGTGCTCAGCAGCTCCCTCAAACCTCACTGGAAATCAGCTAAGTTTCGAAATTCTCCTGTCTTGGTCTTCTTCTCCGGCGAGCCGTCGAGGAGCCTCACGGTGCCAGCACAATCCGCAACATCTCCTGTCAAATTAATCGCATCAGTAAGTTCCCTTCATCTCCCTCATCGTGCTGTACCATTTAATTGGTTTACATTGCATCTAGTCACCGGCGATCACCGGAAATGGCTGAAAATCGAAGATTGCCCTGTTCCGGCAATGCAGCCCGATTCAATTCGAATTAGCTTTCGTTTCTGTAAACAAAATTGATCAGTGAGCTAAATCAAGCAAGCCTGTGAAGTTGGATTTCGAAATTTAGCAAGAATCGAACCTTTTCCCTTAACCGAGCTTCACCAGAAAACCGGCGATCGTCGCCAGTCTTCTCCGGCCATCCTCCGGCCCATCCAATTGTACCAGAAGCTTCCCTATACCTCCTAGATGCTCTCCAAGCAAGGAATTTAGTTCTCTCGGCCTGTAACAGAAACCCCCAACTGGCAGTGTTTCTTCTCCGGCGCCGATGACCGGAAAGCTTGTTCCAACCATTTCAGCCCTCGAAACCTTGTCATTTAGATGTGCCTTAGCCTCCTGAGCACTTTTGTCTTCTAGCCCGACACCTAGATCGGCCTAGATTGGAAGTTACAGCCATGCCAAGATCTTGTCCAGAATTGCTCCAGTGCAGCCAGTTCATCTCTGTTCATCATCAAAATTCTTGCTTTCCAGCCATTTCCTGCCCTAGATCCTGTTAACTTAATTGCTCCTGTTACTCAAGCCTACCTCCCAGACAAAGTGGTGCATCATTTGGAGCTCCAGATCAAAAGTTATGATAAGCCCTAGTTTTTGGCATTGTCAGCTCTATGCCAGAGCTTGCCAGCCAGTGGCATTGACCTTATTTACCCACTTCTGGTTGTGCAATTTGAAATCCACTTTGTCCACTGAATTTGTAGAGTTGTGATCTACATTTTATTCTACTACCACAAGTTGAGATGACCCCTCTATCATTCATCGACCATATGTCGATGCTTTGAACCGAATGTCGACCTAAAGACGTTCGCTGTTTTTGAGCGAACCAGTCGCAACCTTGATATCATTCTGATATTTTGAGACATTTGGAACCTTGTAAACCTTTGACAGCTAATCTTAACATTGGTTTCTTTAACTTAACCCTAATCAGCCTCTAAACCCAATCATTCCAGAATCATCAAGACTTCATCTTTGCATCATTGCATATAGTATAATAATGTATTGAAAAGATTATGATTATTGGTTGTTTGTTTGTTGGGAGAGCAGATCAAGAGCCCGAGTTCGAGGACTTCATTGCGGATCCGACGTCAACTGCTGTATCTTACGACGCGGAAGGCAAGTCATATCCTTGGTCATCTTGAACCTATATTTTAAATGTTGCTATAATATAACCTTGAATATAGGCAATATTGCATGTGAAAGATTGAGAATGGTTGATTTATAAATTGGCAGTACTAGACTGGTTATCTGTGAAATGTGAAATAAACAAGTTTTGAGCTATGAACTATTATATGTATCTATATACTTATATTCATGAAATAAAACCCCTAGCCGTGACTAGAAAAATGGTATGGATGGCTGTAGCACTGGAGGTGCTAGACTGCAAAGGAATGCAGGCACTGAAGGTGCAGGGTTGTGGATGGTCTGGTCACTGGCATATAAGGACTAGAACCTTGTGTTGTGCGTCTAGTGGCATGAACAACGTGCTAACCGCAAGCCTGGTATGGGACAGGCCTGAACAAGTAATTATGTGGATCGCACATGAAACCCCTGCATGAGATGTGTTGTGATGCACGATAAACACGGAGCGCGGCTCCCACACATATCACTGAAGGTGATCAAGCACGCTGACCCAGTAATGGGAATAAGCAAAGGGGTGGAGGTTTGGATACAACCTGCCACAACTGTGCCTCGCTGAGAGCCACAGGGTCGGGGGTGAATTGTGAGTAAAACATAACAAAAGTTCTTGTTATTTCCACCTTGCCGCTCACAATATGAAGTGAGTCAGGGGTCCAATCATTTTGTTATGATAGGAAAGGTTTGAAAGTGGAGTATCTTGCGGGTAAATTGGTACCTCTCTGCAGAGTTAAAAACGTATTCGAATACTCCGAGCTCCCGGGTTTATAGGAGTCTGCTGCAGTGGATTAAATCCACGGGGTGTGACACAAGTATTATTTTCTAAATAAAATATGTTTAAATCAAGATTACCCAAATGACATGTGTTGTCATGATAAGGAGTGCTGCCGTGGGCTGTCGTGTGTCGACGTGTCGCGGTAGTGCTGTAATCTAGTGAACATGATTGATGATGTTATATTATGAAAAGTGCTGCCATAAGATGAGATGAGAAAGGAAAAGACTATTTTACAAATATCCATAATTCTTGACTAGTCTAGGTTCATATCATCACTACTATATGTACTTACTCTTACCTATGACTTGCTGAGTACGTAAGTGCTCACCCTTGCAACATTCAACTCAATAGATGGAGCCTACTTTGATCAAGATGATGGCACGGAGTATTACGTGGATCCAGAAGGAGGAGAATCAGTTCCGCCAGAGCCCTGAAGTGTGTTGTTCTGCCGTCAACTTCTTTTGTGGGAGGGTCACCTATCTTCTGCTGCGTAGTTAAATGTTTTGCTAAACCCTGAATGCCTTGTAGGCATTGTAATCCTCTTATGTAATATTAAGGCCAGCAGGCCACACTGCTTAATATTTTGTGAGTACTCTCTTGCAATGTAATATACTCCTGTGTTTGACTCATCCTGGGAAGTCAAAGGTTTGTAGTTTGGGACTAGCTGCAGCGAGCTAGGTCTCTACAGGAGTAGTCGTTGTCCCAGTCACGGGGCGCGACAAAGAAAAGTTGGTATCAGAGCAAAATGAGAACTTGACTGTAGGACGACACCTTTAGGAAATTGGCCGTGCCAGGAAGACGTAATTTATTTAGAAACTATTTGTGGAAATTTTATTTTGGTAAAAATAATGAGCTTTGTGGCTCTTGAAAACCTTCATTTCAAAATTTTATTTGGATTTCTAAAATTCGGTAAGATTGTGAGAGTGCGTTCTGTTCCAGAGTATCTTAGAGGTTGGTGTAGACAGAGCTAGTGGATGCTCTTAATAGCTTTGTGATTCGCTGTTGCTTTTGCAATGGTTAATTTGTGTATTATGGCTAATAGCCTAAGTAATTTTATGCATTAAAGTAGTTGCATTAATTTCTGCATTGCTGTCTTAGTTGGCCTTAGTTAGTTAGATCCGTCTAAACTTTTTCAGAGCCACCATGGTTGACACCAGAAGGAGATCTCGAAGTGGAAGAGAAGATATAGGTCAGACTCCGCAAGAAGAAGAAACTATGACAAGAGACCCTTTGTTTCAGCAAGGATCTCAGAGTTCTAATCCACCTCAGAATGAACAACCCAGTCTTCAGGAAATTCTGTTGTCAATGGAGAAAAGCCGACAAGAAGCTCAGATAGCTCATACCCAGTTATTAGCTCAGATAGTTCAGAAACTGCCTACTGGAACAACAGAAGGAACTACTTCTGCTGTAGGAGCAAGATTAACAGATTTCCAAAAGACCCGTCCACCAACATTCTCTAGTGCGACCGATCCTATGGTTGCCGATGATTGGTTACGGGATATCGAGAGGAAACTAGACACGGTCCGATGCAGCGGGTTGCGAACTGATGAGATTCCTGGATGCCTACTCAGGGTACCATCAAATTAGTATGGCAGAAGTAGATGAAGAGAAAACTTCCTTCATCACACCATTTGGCACGTACTATTATGTTATAATGCCATTTGGGCTCAAGAATGCTGGTTCCAGATATCAGCGCTTGATTCAGAAGGCCTTTATATCTCAATTAGGGCGTAATTTAGAAGCTTATGTTGATGATTTGGTTGTAAAAAGTTTGAAAAGTTCTAGTCATGTAAATGATCTCACAAAAAGTTTCTGTAATTTAAATAAACATGGAATCAAGTTGAACCCTGAAAAGTGCTCTTTTGGAGTTTCTTCTGGTAAACCGTTAGGTTTCCTTGTTTGTTCTAGAGGCATTGAGGTTAATCCTGAGAAAATCTGGGCCATTGAGCAAATGCAATCTCCTTTGACAACGAAGGAGGTACAAAGCCTAACAGGTTGAATGGCGGCTTTGAGTCATTTCATCTCGTGATTAGGCGAACGTGGATTACCATTCTTTATGGTTATCACAAGTTAACCATTGCAAAAGCAATGGTGAAGCACATAAACTATCAAGAGCATTCACTAGCTCTATCTACACTATCCCCAGGTTAAACCTCCTTAGCGGTCGTCTAACTACTCGAACAGGGCTCTATCCCCAAGAACTACACTATGTGCCAAGGCAACGTAGCCCAACCCCCAAGGCACTCTATGCAAGAAAAACACATTCTCGGCACCTTGCCGAAATTTTAGAAAAACCAAATATGATTTTGAAATCGAAATTTCTAAAAGCTACAAAGCTCCTTTTTACAAAAATAGGGTTTTCGGAGAAATAGTTTTTAGATAAATTACGCCGCCCTGGCGCAACCAATTCCTAAAGGTGTCGTCCTACAATCAAGTTCTTATGCTGCTCTGATACCATGTTCTTGTCACGCCCCGCCTTGGGGACCATGACTACTCCCGTGGGGACCTAGCTCACTGCAACTGGTCCCATACGTACATACCATTGACTTCCTAGGATAAGCAAGCACAGGAGTACATTGCAGTAGAGTAACAAACAAAATATTTTGAGCAGTATGGCCTACTGGCCTTAGTACAACATAATGGATTACAAAGCCATCACGGCATAAATAATTATGGTTAAAGCAAAATAACAACTACTCGTCAGAAACTAGGTGAACCCTCACAGCAAGAAGTTGAAAGCAAAACAACACTCTATAGGGCTCGGGCGAAACTGGCTCTCCTCCTTGTGGATCCAAGAAGTTCTTTGGGCATTCGTCTTGATCATGGAGCACTCCATCTATTGGTTGATAGATTGCAAGGGTGAGTACTTACGTACTTAGCAAGTCATAGTGTACAAGAGTGTATACATATAATAGTAATGTGATGAACCTATTGTAGTAAAGAAGTGTGGATGGTTGTAAAATAGTTTTTTTCCTCTAAATCTCATGGATGTACTTTTCATAGCATAGCATTGCTATTCATCTTACAACTATTAATAGTACTACTGCGACACGTCGACACACGACAGCGCATGGCAACACCCTTTAATATGACAACACATGTTATTTTTGGGTAATCTTGACTTATCAAATTTTATTTAGAAAACATGCTTGTGTCACATCGATGTGGATTTAATCCACCGTAGCAGACTCCTATAGATCCGGGAGCTCAGAGTATTCAAATACGTTTTTAACTTTGCAGAGGGGTACCAATTTACCCACAATATATTCCACTTTCATGCCCATCCTATCAATATGATTAGACCCCTCCTCACTGCAAAGTATGAGTGGAAAGGTGGAGATAACAAGAACTTTTGTCATGGTTCACACACAATTCACCCCTGACCCTGTGGTCGGACTACCAGACCAAACCACAGTTGTGGCGCACCATACCCCACCCCAACTGCATCCTCCCATTACTAGATCAGCGTGCATCACATCCTGTGATATGTGTTGGAGCCGCACTCCATATCAAATCGTGCACAACTTTCCATCTCATGCAGGGGTTTCATGTGCGATCCGCATACAATTTGTTCAGGCCTATCCCATACTAGGCTTGCGGTTAGTACGTTTTTCATGCCACTAAAAGCACGACACAAGGTTCTAGTCCTTATATACCAATGACCAGTTCAAACCACAACCCTGCACATCCAGTGCCACAACCATTCCATACCAAACTCTAGTCACGACTAGGGTTCTATTTCATGAATATACATATATACATATATATTAGTTTGTGGATCACTACTAAATCATTTAACATTTTACAGGCATCCAGCCTAGTACTGCCAAATCATATCTCAACTATTCTTTCACATGCAATACTACTTATATTCAAGGTCATATCATAGCGATTCATAAAATATAGGTTCAAGATGTTCAAGAATATGACTTGCCTTCTGCGTCGTAAAAATCAGTTGCTGGTGTTGAATCGGCAGTGAAGTCCTCGAACTTTGCTTCTGGATCTACTCAGCAACAAATCAAACACAAATGATTACTAATTATATTAAAATGTTTTATGATCTATATGCAGATATGCTTTAAAAGAATAAACTAAATGATGCTGAAGTTGATTGAGACTGCAGACTGAACTGGGTCGAAACTCTAGAGTTTTGTAGATTCTGGGCTGAGGTTGGATACATTCAGTTCACGGCTGGTTTGCACAAAAACAGCGAATGTCAGCTATTGACATTCGGTTCGCGGCTGACAAAGTCAAAGAATGGCATAGGTATGGTGTAGAGGATTTTCAGTTGACAAAACAAGTTTAGCTTAAGGCATTGGGTGCAAAATGAAGCAAGATAACTAATTGACAAACTGGTTTTTACAGAAAAGTCCAAAGAATCAAAGAATTTGTAGTTAAACCCCTAGCACAAAGAGATTGAATGCCAGTGCATTGCTGGTTTCTAGGTTTAGCGCATCTGGACAAACTGCGCGTGCGTTGCTTCACCTATTTTGTCAATCAAGTAGGTGAGGTTACAAGGATGTTGCTGGCGAAGTTAATTAGGAGATGGTGGCCAGACGATGGCGAACAGCGAGGTCGAAGTCATCAGCTTTGAAGACTCGAGATGCGCTATGGTGACAGAGCACATGGATCGATGGAACATGAAATTAATCAAGGTCTTTTGCTCCTGAGGTGGTGCTGATGGTGTTGGAGTGAGGAATCGGATGGCAAAGCTGGTTTGGGGCTCGCCGGCGTTGCGGCCAGACTTGGTGAAGATGGCAATTTGGGTGTTGGCATTCTAAAACAATGTTGCCTAATTGGCTTCGTCTACACCATCTATGAGACACAGGAAAAGAGTCAGTTTAGCTAGAGATATGGTGGAGTGGGCTGGTGATGTGAACTGTTTTCGACGGCGCGCGAAGAACAGCAAATCTTCATATTACAAGTCAATTTCAAATTTTGATTAATCAGGCTTGCTCCATAGGCTTTGGAGACCATTTCATTCTACAAAAAGGGATATTGAAATTGGTTGGAAAGAAATCTATAGCCGGAACAGGGAAATTTGAATTTTCAGCGATCGCCGGCGATACAGTTCACTAGAGACGAATTAGCTGAGATGGTATGAGAAGATGGGCACTAGGAGCATACCAGTGAAGTTGGATGGAGAATTGGAGCTGAGGTGGATCCTGGCGACGTTATCCTCCTCGACGTCTCACCGGAGAAGAAGAAGAAATGAGAAAAAGATAGATTTAATGGCTAAGGAAGCTCTGGAGAGCAGTGTGAAGGTTACACCGGTCGTGGGCAGCTATTTATAGGCACAGAACATAGATGGTGAGGCTAAAGGTAGTGAAACTTGTGCCGGCGAAGCGGCTGGTCGAAGCAACAGCGACATTGACGAGATGGCGACAGCGGCTCTGCAACTGCGTCAGGTGGTCGGCTCATTTGAACTTGGCGTTGGTCGGTGCAAGGCAGAGGCGACAAAGCTAGCCCGGCTTGCGACGTGGTGCGAAGCTTCTGACAAGGCTGCTGCTGGTGAGAGTGCGCAGTTGCTGCTGGTCACTGGTGCTGCCATGGTGATGGCTCTGGTGCGGACACGTGCGCATGCAGGTATATACAAACACACACACTGGCGGAGTTGCACCTAGCCAGCGATGAAGGATCGTGGCGAGGTTCGGATCAAACAGCGTGCCGGCGAGTAAAACTAAAATTTGGACCAAAATGCAAATTTTGATAATTGATGTGGATTGATTTGTAATTTTTGCAAAATAGTTGAGTAGAGCTGAAATTGATCATACTGCTGTGGCTTAATAAACTCAACAAGTAGTTTGGTAAAGACATTCGACAAAATTTGGAACTTTTGATCGGATTTTGAGCTAAACGAAAACAGGGTAATTAGGGTATTTAGGATGTGGATTTTGTCGAAATTGAAATTCTAAGACTTTGGATAAGATTTTGAGATCCTCCTAGAAGAAGATTTTGTATTGAATAGCATTTGAGAGGTATTCCCTGAATCAGATTAGGATTTGGAGTTGATTTGTGGTTTTTTAACCTTTCTAGGCTTTTGGTAATTCTAAAAAGGATCAATTTGCAGTACTTTATGGACTGATTTGCGAAAATGGTCTTAATGGTGGAATATGGCTACCAACTTTTTGGATTAAGGTATTGGCACACCCTTGATCATAATCCAAGAATAATTTTGTCTAGATTAGATCAAGATTTGATTAAATCCGAGTTTTGAATCTTAGGGTATTTAGAGTAATTAGGATATTCAATTAATTCTGTTTTCAAAAACAGATTGAGACAGACAAATTTGGTAGTTAGAGATTGAATTTGATCTGGCTTCTGAACGTTTTCCTACTCAGGATAAATAGTAGATCATATCTGGATTGTCAGATCTTGATTTAGGTTCCATGGAGAAGAGTTTGAGATTTTTGGGGTTAGGGAAGAATGAATCTGGGCTGATTTTGCTGATCTTGAAGAAACATATGCATGCATGACTCTTTATGAAAAAGAATTTTCACCCCAAACCCAGGGTGTTACAGTTCTCGTAGTTTTTCAAACTCGGGGGCTGGAGTGGTCTTAATCACACCCTAGGGCGACAAACTCTAGTATGTCATACAATTACACTTTGTTGCTACCAATAATAACACAGTAGAGTATGAAGGTCTTCTAGCCAGGCTTTGAGTAGCCAAATCCCTTGGAGTCCATCGATTAGTTGTGAAAGGGAGATTCACATTTAATCGTAAACCAGGTGAATAAGGAATACAGCTGTTCCGACGAGACAATGACTCTATACCTGGACGAAGTGAGGAAATTGGGAAAACACTTTAGAAATTTTGAAGTCCAATTCGTTCCGCGAAGAGACAATATTCTAGCAGACCAATTATCAAAAATTGGTTCTGATGGTGATTTGCGTATACCTTTTGGTAGTCGAACGAGACTACAAAGAGAGAGACAAATAAACCTCCTTCCTATGGCCGTGAGACATCTCAAGAAGAGACAATGAGGAAGTCTAAGGTATTCTAGACAGATGTTTCCCGTGTAAGTATGACCACTAATCATTATGGTCGTAACACCTATCATTCAAAGAGTTCATAGTCGAAAGGACTATATTACCTACGATCACCCTGGTCATAGAGATGAGGTCGTAGCCAGTACACGAGCAAATGAATATTATTTACCTTGTCGATACCAGAACCTGGGGGTATACTTTAAATAAAGGACTGGTCGAGAACTCGTCTACTGACCACGGTCTCAAGGCCCAACAGATAGATGGTTATGTTTATTTGACCATACTCGGTGGTTATGTCCATTCGACCATACCCAACGGTTATGCTTATTTGACCACCACCATTGGATACCGTGACCCTTTATTCTCCCATAAATATCGTAACTCGCATATATGGTAACCGTCAATAGGATAAATGTGTAGATAATTATGTGCAGCCAATCATAATTGCACATCAATGACCAGAGCATGTCTTTCGCCTGGCCACCCTTTAATTCTTTAATCGACGTCCTTCGACAAGCTATAAAAAGAGGAGGTCGAGGACAACAGGGAAGATTAGAAGAAAGGGAGACCTGATTTCTACAACGGAGCCTCACACAGTTTAGAGAATAGGAGATTAGTTTTTGGTTCATTCGGGAACATCTCTTGTTCTCCTCTGTAATCCTTTACACTCTTAGTGAAACCACAACAGGAGTAGGGCTATTACTTAGTCTTCGAGGGCCTGAACCTGTATAATTCTTGTGTCTCCAGTGCACCTCTATTATTGATACTTCCTCTAGGTGTTTGCTAGAAGTGCTTTCCTGTGTGAATACTTGATCTTGTGTAAGTTCGGCTTGAAACCTTGTTCCAATCGTTGACAACTGGCGCCCACCGTGGGGCGCCATCAAAGCATTCTTCTTCATCACCTGAGGTTATTGTTCTATAGATCATCATGTACTGTCTGCATGATTTTGAGCATGATTTTGATCTCGAGGATTGCACTGACATTGATATGGATGATGATACTCTTTTTATGGAAGAAGATAATATCCCCTCAGAGCCTTGCGCCAAGGAGAATCTTTCCCAGGACCTGGATATTGACCAGGAATCAAAGCAAGCAATTCATTCATCTTCAGTGAGTATTCCCATGACCGAAGATGAATATGTGCAACAACCCATAACCTTGACTAATGCAGGTGTTGAGGATCGTGATGTTTCAACATCAGAGATGGCTAAGTCCAATGATCATCAGGCATTGAGTCTGGAAGATTCTACTCCAGATAGCCTTTATCCTATCTTCGACTTTGAGCACAATTCCAAAGAAGAGGATATGTTTTCTGTGTCTGAGGTTATAGCTCCCTGAGAAGTTGCTGGACTTTTCGAGGAAACTCCTAAGCAATGTATTGCCAGGGAGGAGGCAGACCATAGAAGACAAGAGAATGAAGCTCGTGAGTGGCAAGAGGCTGAGGTTCGTAAAACTACAGAGGGAACTCTGCGTCATGCACAATCTTGCTAAGATACTGCCACTAGTGACTTTGTTCCAGGAACATCTTGTCAACGACATCACGATGGTCGTAGGAGTGATCGAACGCCGCTCTCAGCCCCAGAGTACTCCCCAACGGCTGACGTGACGATAGAACACCTTTGGCTCCCTGAAGGAGCACTCAAGATCGCATTCATGTGATCGCGGAGGAGCTATGCAACCCTCCTGCTGCTTCCACCAATGATGACGGGTGACATTCGCAAGAGTTCTTGCAGAAAACCTCGATGGATTTACATCAGATGTAACTCCTACTGCATCAACGCGTTTGATAACCTAGTCCTGGGAAGGGAGTAGTGCTTACCATAGCCAAAGAAGGCATGCTCATGCCCGATCAGCACTAGACTATCGTGTCCATGAAAATATACAGAGGATTGATCATTACCATGGTCATGCTCGTGGTCCGGCGTGTTCACATTTGGGGCCACCACAAGAGCGCACTGGACGAGATGCAAATTCCTTGTTCGAAGATTAAACCCATAATTCACCAGTTTTTTGGTATAATCCCTGGTCCCTCAATTAATGATGGCGATGGGGCAGATTGTATTACCAGTAACATTGGGAGAACTAGATAACTTCCGAACAGAATTGATTACATTTGATGTGATTGACTCCTATTCGGCATATAACGCTATTTTGGCTGGCCGACACTTGCTAAGTTCATGGCGGCAACGCATTATGCTTATCAATGCGCAAAGCTACTAAGCCCCAATGGCGTTATTTCTGTTCGAAGTAGTCGGAACACGGCACTTGTGATTGGCTATCTCTGGGGTAGGTGTATCAGCTTCCCCTTCAGGATGTTAAAACTGCGACCACGGCCTCAAATACTATCAAAGTTGCCCTGCGACTAGATGAGAGATAAAGCAAGTTCCATTGTACCCAGATGATCCGTCTAGAACTATTCGGATTGGATCAGGACTGGATGACAAATAGGAAGTGAAGCTCGTTACTTTCCTTCGGGCGAACGCATATGTGTTTGTGTGGAAACCATCCGACATGCCTGGAGTCCCACGCCGCCATTCGCCCGGGAAGTGATTGAGCACAGGCTAGCAATTCGGCTTGGATAGCGACCAATAAAGCAAAGGCTTAGACGCTTTGCTGTTGACGGGCAAAAGGCCATCCGTTCGGAGTTAGACTGTTGGGGGAAATCTCCGCGAGGCTAAGTCCAGCTAAGTTGTGTCCCATTCGCCCGGGGACGTGGCCTCCGGTGCCTGCCTCGAGCGCCGCCTTTTGGCTCCCAGGACCTGGCCGCCGGTGCCGGTCCCGGGCGCCGCCATTTGCCCAGGAACGTGGCCTCCAGTGCCTGCCCCAGGCGCCGCCTTTAGGCTCCCGGGACCTGGCCCCCGGTGCTGGTCCCGGGCGCCGCCATTGGCCCGGGGACGTGGCCTCCGGTGGCGGCCCCGGGCGCCGCCTTTTGGCTCCCGGGACCTGGCCTCCGGTGCCGGTCCTGGGCGCCGCCATTCGCCCGGGGACGTGGCCTCCGGTGTCCTCCCCGGGTGCCGCCTTTTGGCTTCCGGGACCTGGCCGCCGGTGCCGGTCCCTGTGGCTCTCACCTAGCCCCGCGTGCCGTCTCGGCCAAGGCTCTCCGGCAGGGCTTCTACTGGCCCACAGTCATGCGCGACGCGCGAGACCTTGTCTCCGCGTGCGAGGCTTGCCAGAAGATGGCCAAGGGTTCGAACGTCCCCACTGTAGCGCTGCAGACTATCCCCATCACTTGGCCCTTCGTGCGCTGGGGGATGGACCTCTTAGGGCCCTTCCCCCCAGCGCCCGGAGGATACAAGTATGCGGTGGTCGCGGTCGACTACTTTACAAAGTGGGTAGAGGTGGAACCCTTGGCCAGCATCACGTCCCGGGCCGTTCAGTGGTTTTTCTGGAAAAACATCGTTTGTCGTTTTGTTGTCCCCCGGGAAATCACCGTTGACAATGGGACCCAATTCGACTCGGCTTATTTCCGGGAATTCTGCGAAGGCCTGGGGCTTGTTATCCACTTCGCCTCAGTGGCCCATCCCCGGAGCAATGGGGCTGTCGAGAGGGTCAACGCCGTGATTCTACAGGGATTACGCCGGCGACTCGAGCAGGTCGCTTCTAAGCGGGGCGCATGGGCAGAGGAGCTCCCTAGAATCCTCTGCTCCATGCGCACAGCCCCGAGCCGGGCTACGGGACGTACTCCCTTCTCCCTAGTCTACGGGGCCGAGGCGATCCTCCCCCCGGAGATTGGCTTCCGGTCGCTGCGAGTCGAGCTCCTAGACGGAGCTACGACCGCAGCGTACCAGGCCAATGAGGCCAACCAGCGACTAGAGATCGACCTCGTGGAGGAGGAACGCGACCGAGCGCTTCTCCGCCACGCCATCTACGAGCGCCAGATGGCGCACGCATACAACCAGCACGTGCGCGAGAGAGCTTTTCGCCTTTGCGACCTTGTCCTCAAGCGCGTCACGGACCCCCAAGCCCAGGGTAAACTCTCCCCCAAGTGGGAGGACCCCTACAGGATCTCCGCGGTCCTGGGCTCGGGGGCTTACAAGCTCTCCAACCTTCAAGAGCAGGAGCTGAACCACACGTGGAACTTGCGTTTGCTTCGCAAGTTCTACGTCTAGCCTACACAGGCCTGTCCCCTCCCCCGGAGTGATCACGCCGGAGGGGGAGGAGAGACATTGTATTTGCCTTTCCCTCCCCTTTCGTGGCTTTGCGGGGGGAGGCGTTGTATTTCATTTCGTTATCAATACAATTGGTTTCTTCTCTTCAACTGTCTCATTGCAGGTTCTTCACATTACCGACCCTAACGGCGACACCCTCCCCGCGAGGAAGTGGGCCCAGACACAGCAAGTCCCTCCTGTAGGGCGGCTTACGATCAGCCCTCGTGGACTGAGGGTGTAAGCGGCAACCCGGTCCCCAGCGACCGTGGTAACGAGTCACTTTGGGAGACTAGTTCCCTTCCCAAACACTCAGACCCGTCATCGGGCACATCCTCCTCCGGGAGTAGACTGTCTCCCCAACGGGACGTCTCAGGCTTTCATGGATATTTTTTCCCCGGAGACTCTATTCCCGGCTCCCCGTTCTCACGGCGACTGGATGATTGTCTCCCGGAAAAATATCGGATTTCTCGGACATTTCTTTCCCAGAGATCTTATTCCCAGCTCCCCATTCTCAAGGCGACTGGATGATTGTCTCCCGGAAAAATATCGGATTTCTTGGATTTTTCTTCCCTGGAGACCCTATTCCCGGCTCCCCGTTGTCACTGCGATCGGACGATTGTCTCCCGGAAAGCACACCTCCGGAAATCTCATCGGGTTTTCCCTGATGTTTTTGACCAGATGTTCGACATGTGTGGTCGTAGTCGTTGCTAAGTGTCAACAAACATATCCGCGAGAAAACAGAAAAATTGCATTTAGAAATGACTTTTGTGTTGGACATTTTGGCAATAGGATGGTTTTTGAATTTCTTAGAAATATCTAAACCTTCCTAGGTCTTGCTCCTGTTGAAACAATTGTGGCCCTTGGAGTTATCTTTCTAACAAGCCAAAAATAATCTCAATCGGATCTCTAGATCAAAAGTTATGCTTGTTTTACTGTCAATGTACGTCCGGCCTGTACAAATATTTTTCAGCCTTATGCAAAATGAAACCAGAAATGTTTGCATCCGTCCAGGGCTTTTGTCCGGATGGACCGGACTTTGTCCGGTATGGCCGAACATTGTCTGGACTGTACAAATTTGTTTGAGCCGAGAGTTAACAGAGACAGATATATATGTTCGGGGGCTTTTGTCCGACATGGCCAGACATTGTCCGAAATGGCCGAACATTGTCTGGACTTTACGAAAAACCTCCCAACGGTCACTGACACATTTGCAACGGTCGCATTTTGGTGTACAGGCCGGACAATGTCCGGCCTGTACAAAATTGTGTCAGCAGGTTGCAAACGGCTAGTTTCTTTGAGGGGCTATATATATCTTGTGTTTGCCTTCATTTGAGGTTGCTCAAATACCTGATATTCCTGTGTATAAGCTAGCTAAACTCTCTGGAATCAACTCAGTGCTGATCATGTCGTGCCTTGTACTTGAGTTGAGCTTGCAGCAAGTTTTGTTCAACCTCATGATGGAGCCGTTGAATACCTTCCAGAAACTTTTGTGCTCAACCCTGATCAGATGCTTCCCTGCTGTTCTATGCTAAGGTAGGGATCACAAACTCCATGTCGAATGGACTCTGTGGCAGAAATCCTAAACAGACCTCAAACGGAGACTTTCCAATCGAACCATGCGCTGCTCGATTAAAAGCAAACTGCAGGTACGGTATGCTTTCATCCCAGGTCTTCAGGTGCTTCGAGTTATATCCTCTCATGAGATGAATGACTGTGCGATTTACCACCTCAATTTGACCATCAATTTGCGGATGAAAGGCAGTACTCCTCTTTAGCTTGGTGTCCATCATCATCCAGAGCGATCGCCAAAAGTGACTAAGGAACCGGGTATCGCGATCAGACACAATAGAAGTCAGCAGTCCGAAGTGTGTCCAGCGTGTTGAAAGAATACCTGAGCTGCTTCTTCTCCTGTGATAGTCTTTCGACAAGGTATAAGAATAATCATTTTGGAGAACCGATCAACGACCACGAATAGGTAGTTGTTGCCACGTCGGGTCTTAGGAAATCCTCCCAAGAAATCCATGGATATGCTCTCCTATGGTCGCGATGGAACTGGCAAAGGAGTGTACAAACCTAATTTTTGGTTTGCCTATTTCGAGATGCTGTAGAGACCACAGCCTCGAACAAAACTAGCCACATCTTGTTGCATACGCGGCCAGAACACATGTCGGTGAAGATTTTGCAACGTCTTTGTAACCCCAAAGTGACCAGCTACCTTCGATGTGTGTGCTTCTCGCAATCGAGGTGCTCCACGAGGTATGCAAACTAAATTGCCCTTGTACAAGAGTCCTTCTCGGCGAACAAACTCCGTAGGTTTCCCTGTTTCGAGTTCAGTCGGTGTTATTTGGAAATCAGGGTCTTCACTGTACGTAGTGGCATAGTCATCATGACATAAGGGCTCAATCTGCATGAACGTTGATAAGCAGAGGGTCATAATCAGTGGTCGCGACAACATGTTCACCAATTTGTTGTGTACGCCCTTCTTGTATTGAATAACCTGATTAAACTATTGCATATACGACATCCACTTCATGTGCCAAGCTTGCTGTAGCTTGGACTAAGTTTGCAAATATTTTAACGGTTGGTGGTCGGTGTGGACAATAGTCTCTTTACCCAAGAGGTAACACCGCCAATGTTTCACGGCCAGATGTAGCTTGGACTAAGTTTACAAATCTACAAGGACCACAAGAGTTTGAAATACATCTTCACCCAACAAGACTTGAACATGAGACAGCGAAGATGGCTAGAGCTGATTAAAGATTATGACCTTGGAATACATTACCACCCTGGAAAAGCAAATGTAGTAGCAGATGCCTTGAGCAGAAAATCCTACTGCAGTCAAGCGAAGACATTAGGAATACCACCCCAATTGCTTAGAGATTTCGAGAAGTTGAATTTAGAGTTTGTTGAACAAGGAACCATCGCCGCATTAACGGTGAATTGCGAGCTGAAGGACCAAATTCAAAAAGCTCAAGAAACAGATCAAAGTATTCAGAAGATGAAAGAGGACATGAAATACGGAGAAGCAATTAACCTTCGTGAGGACGAGGAAGGAATTTTGTGGTATCATAACCGAATCTGTGTTCCAGAAGACAAGGAAATCAAGAACATGATACTGCAAGAAGCCCATTGTACCCCATACTCTATTCACCCAGGCAATACAAAGATGTACCAAGATCTAAAGGATCAGTTTTGGTGGAAAGGAATGAAGAAGGAAATTGCCGAGTTTATAGCTTCTTGTGACACCTGTCAAAGAGTGAAAGCAGAACACCAGAAACCTGCAGGACCGCTGCAACCCCTACCAACCCCGGAGTGGAAATGGGACGAGATTGGAATGGATTTCGTAGTTGGTTTACCAAGAACCCTGCAAGGATACGATTCTATATGGGTCATAGTCGATAGATTGACGAAAGTGGCTCATTTTCTACCTATAAGAACGCAATACACAACGAAAAAGCTGGCAGAACTATATCTTACCAGGATTGTCACGCTACATGGAGTACCAAAAACAATCGTCTCAGACAGAGGAGCATAATTTGTATCAAGATTTTGGGGAGAGTTACAGAAGTCCCTGGGAACGAAGTTGAAATTCAGTACAGCTTACCACCCGCAAACTGCAGGCCAAACGGAAAGAGTGAACCAGACTTTAGAAGACATGTTGAGAGCGTGTGCTTTAGACTATGGAAATTCTTGGGAACAATTTCTACCGTACGCAGAATTTACCTACAACAATAGTTATCAAGTGAGTCTACAGATGGCTCCTTATGAAGGGCTTTATGGAAGAAAGTGCCGCACACCACTATATTGGACTGAAGTAGGACAGAAACAATTTTTGGGACCGCAATTAGTGGAGGATGGTACATCCCACGTGAAGATCATACAAGAGAGATTGAAAACGGCCCAGTCTCGACAGAAAAGTTACACCGACAGAAGAAGGAGAGAACTATCCTTCGAGATAGGTGATTACGTATATCTCAAAGTAACACCCTACAAAGGAGTTCGACGATTTCAGATGAAAGGAAAGTTAAGCCCGAGATACTGGGACCCTACAAGATTTTGGAAAGGCGAGGAGAAGTAGCATACAAACTGGAGCTACCGCCTGAGTTAGCAGGAGTCCATGATATCTTTCACGTATCCCAACTAAGGAAATGCCTGAGAAAACCAACGGAACAAGTGTCTCCCACAGAAACAGAGGTTCAACCAGATCTGACATATCAGGAATACCCAGTCAAGGTGTTAGAGGTCAGTGAAAGGAGATTAAAATCAAGGACCATAAAATTCTGCAGAGTCCAATGGAATAACCACACCGAAGAAGAATCAACTTGGGAAAGAGAAGAAGAGCTGCGTCAGAATTTCCCCTACCTGTTCTCAGACTTATCAGAATCTCGAGGACGAGATTATTCCTAAGGAGGGTAGGATGTAACATCCCAATTTTTGGCTATCTTTTCTGCTCACGAGTCAGCATATCTTCTTTGGAATCCCTGATGTCTCAACCCTATCTTGATCTTAGGTATGCCACTACCTTAACCTAAAAAGTTGGCAGCTAAACTTCATCTCCCAGATCATTTTCACATTTCAGTCCAAAAGTGTTTCAGTTTAGTTCTTTTCAGAATTTTCAAAAAGCCCAAAAAAAGCCAAAAGTCTCAGATCATCTCCAAATTCAAATCTGATCAAGTGATTATCTTTCTTCCATTTTTCTGAACGTTATTCCCTTCTGGAAGAACTCAAGAATCTCAACCGAAGCCCTAGTTTCAGCCCCGGCAAAATGTCAAACCCTAATTACCCTATTTTACGCAGTTTTCGATTTTTGTCGAAACCCACAAATCTTGTCTGATCTTACCATTTTTCCTGCTGGATGAGTCCAAGTATTTTGGTAACACTCATCTGCAAAGTCAAAATTCAAATCAGCCCTTCAGATCTTCAGATTTGCAAATAGGCCCAAGTTCCCGAACCAAAATCCTCGCAGTTTAGTCCAAACCTTCGCAAATCAGTCCAAAACCTTGCAAACAAGCCCCTGGCCTTTTCTTCGACCACGACCAGAGCCGCGTGCACGACCACGACCTGAGGACATTCGACCGCAGCTGGTGCCGTTGCCGTGAACCACCGCAGCCTTCACCGTCGGCCAGATTCGCCGCCACCAACGGTCGAAACCAGCGTGTACCGCACGTGCTCGCGTCGCGCCAAGGAACGCCACCGTGGCGATGACTGGAGACCGTGGCTTCACCGTTCGCGCGCATGCCTGACATTGTCAGGACTTTACTGCAACATGGTTGCCATGCCGAAGATCGCTATCCCGTCGTCCTGACGAAGTCCCGATTTCACGCGATGCTCCGTCTCTGGCAAAGCTCCCGCCGTGTCCCGATGTGCCTCGCTGACCGCTCCAGCGCCAGAGAGCATCTTCCCGATGATTGCTGCCGCTCCCGAGGACTCAACCCCGCGGCTATATAAAGCCCCCTCGCCCAGCATCTCTTCACACCACCCCGCAGCTGTATGCTTTAGCTTCTACCACCAGAGAGCAACCAAGCTCCTCAGCGCCGCCGTAAAAACCTTCTTCCCCGGCGAGCCACTTCTGAAGCTCACGGCGCCAGCTTCGCCCGCAGCTTCTCACTCCAAACCAACACCACCAGTAAGCTCCCCTCATCCCCCTGTATGTGTCATAACATTTAATCGACCCCCGGCGAACCTCAAAGCCGGCAATCACCGGAAAAGCCATAATCCCCTGTTCCCCTAATGCCGAGCGATTCAAGCCAAATTGATCCTCGTGCCAGTAGAGAATAGTGATTAGTAAGCTGGGAGGAGTAAGCCTGCAAGTTTGGAATCATCAATTTTGCCCCGAGGGTCGAATCCCAAAGTTCGAGCCTCGGCAGTTCGCCGGAGAACGCCGCCGTGCTTCTCCAGCCATTCTCTGGAAAAATTGAGTACACCAGTAGCTTCATGATGACCCCTAGATGCTTCTCGAGTGTGGAATTGAGTTCAAACGCCCTGGAACGAAAACGCCCAAATCGGTGCCTTCGTCTTTGGCCCCGATCGCCGGAGTTCATTTTCCAGCCAAACCAGCCGATGAAACCTTGTCATCTAGCTAGGCCTCAACCCCCTGAGCAATTTACTCCACTGGCTCGAACCCTGAATTGGCCTAGATCAAAAGTTATGATCATGCCAAGATTACTGCCCAGTAGTTCAGGCCACCGTGTTTGCTCACCGGATTTGGCCACCCTCCGACCACTTTCTGCCCTTGATCCTGTTGAGAGTTTTGTAGCTGTTATCAAGGCCTAAACCCCAGAAAAAGTTGTGCACCAATTGGAGTCCTAAGTCAAAAGTTATGCGATGCCCTAGTTTCTGGCCATGTCTAGCACTATGTCAATGCATGTCCACCAGTGGCATTGGGTTATTTAGACCTGTTAAATTTGAGAAATTGAAATGCCACTTTGTCCACTAAGCCTTTTGAGCCATGTTCTACAACATTCCCTGCTGTCACATCTCCAGAAAACAGACCTAGAACCAATTTAGGGCTATGTCAAGCCATGAGCCGAATGTCAGCCCTTCGACATTCAAGTCCTTTTGAGCCCATCTCTTCGATCAGTATCAAGTGACCTTGTCCAAACCCTTCCCCTGCATACATGATGTATTTACGTATTATTTTCTAGTGCTTGTATGCTTATATAGTGTGTATGTGTTGTTTGTATCCGCCGTGGAACCAGACGTTGAAGGAACAGAAGAGATCTTCGAGGATTCATCTGAGCAGCTAGACCCATCACTGCAAGGCAAGTCTCAAACCCTTGATCATGTCTAGCCTAATATTTTGAAATGAAGTATGTTAACTGTTTTCAAGTATATGCATGCCTTAGATTCAAATAAGAGCTATGTTTCAATGAAATGATTAGATATGACCTAAATAACTATAAAGCCCCTTTTGACATTGAATATCCATACACCCTTGTCACCCTAGAATATCAAGCTTAGGCTATGCTATGCTCAAGATTATATGTTAAATGTTGAATGGTCACATATGAGAAAAGCATATTCAAAACCCCTTTTGTGAAAGAAAATGTGATTGGAATCGATAGTGAGGATGGTTTGATTGGATGGTGCTGTGTGCGCACTGGGAATGTGAAAGACTCCTCACTAGAGATTCATAAGGACTAGAACCTTGTGTTGTGCTTCTATGCGGCACGAAAAACGTACCAACCACTTGCCCAGTTATGGGATGGGCGCAACTTAGTAGCTTTCTTTAGTATTAGCTTTTCCCTGCAATGGTTGTCGATCCAGTTTCTTGCGAGAGCTGGTGGGCCGTAGAAGGCCATGAGTGATGTGAGTTCAGAAAAATTATGAGAGGAAAAGGTGGAAAGAAGGAAAACGCCCTATGCCAGATTAAGTCGTGCACGACTGTAATCAAGAGAGGCTATGTGTCTTGCGAGAACATAGACCCAGGCTAGGAAGTAAGGCAGTGGGGAGGACCCACAACGGTACTTGAGACTTGACTGTCTATTTACCGGGCAGGGAATAGTTAATGCTAGGACTGTAAACTGCTGTGTCATCTCGGCCTTGTCACATGCGTGAAAGTCGCATGGAGAGGTACGGACATGAAAGCCGAATGATCGGTGGATTAAGGTGGTACACCTTTGCAATGTTTAAAAAATATCGGATACTCTGAGCTCCCAGGTTATGGAGTCTGCGCGCTGTGGATTCTATTCACGTCGATGCAGCACAAGTAGTTTTTGGAAAGTTTTTCACAAAATCTGAATAAAGTGGTGACTCATGAAAGACCGCCACACACAACATTTTCAGAAAACCTAGCTTAGGATTCTAAAAGCCTCGCTTTTGAAAATAAAAGATCTTTTCTTTAAAGATTGAGTGTGAGAATCTATTCTATGTGCTAATATAAAGCCAGAGAGCCATTCCTTGAGAAATTCCCCCTCATCTAAGTATACTTGCATTCTTATTTGGGACTTGTTGAGCACCATGTGGACAATGTGCTCACCCTTGCTTTTACAAACAAATTTAGAAGAAGGATTCACTACTACAGAAGTGCATTCCACTAACCCATATTTTCTAACGGTTATAAGCAATCTGGGAAAAATCCGATAGAATAGGACGACAGGGGCGGAAAAGAGGCATTTTACTTTCGGTTACACACTAGTCCAACGTTAGTGAAATACAAATACTTTTTACTATCGGTCATTACTGTACAAACCGATATAATATATCAAATAGTACTATCGGTTTTCCACTTTTAACTGATAGTAAAATTGCGCACTTTATACTATCGGGACTTACTGTACCAACCGATATAATATATTAAAACAGTACTGTCGTGGTATCACGCATACCCCGACCGGTTAGGACGTGCACGGCATGAGTACAACGGCGCGACCAGACCGAGTTACTGGTCTTCTCCCGCCGGGCAACACAGGAATTGACACGGGGGTTTATACAGGTTCGGGTCCCAGTGGGGGCCCTAGTCCTGTTGGCTCTCTCTGGACGCGAGTCCATTGGGGAGGTGAGCTCTCGGGGAGAGGTCTCCAAGATAGCCGGATATCACGTTAATACAAATGAGTTCGAATCCCCTGAAAAGAGGTACAAGAGGGGTATATATAGCCCCTAAGAAATACAAAAGACCGAAAAGCCCTCGTTGCGACCGTTGGATCGAAGGGCGCGGACATCCTTTGGCCCGGAGGACGGCTCGGATGCTTGACACGTGGCCTCGCCGGCCTCCCAGAGGCTTCACGGTCAGCAGCCGCCCTTCCAGGGCTCTGGATGCCACCGGGAGCCCAGAGACTCTTCGGGAATCACCGGGGGTCCGGTGACCCTCCGGACCTCACCGGGCGCCCGGTGACCCTCCGGATCTCACTCGGGGCCCGGTGGCTCCCCGAGTCACACCGGGGCCTGGTGGTTCTCCGGGTCTCACCGGGGGCCGGTGACCCTCTGGGTCTCACCGGCGGCTGGGTGACTCTTCGGGACTCTCCGGTGGCTCGGTGACTCTCCGGGACCCGGGGCCCAGGGACTCGCCGGGCCCCTACGGGACCCGCTGATGCTCCGGGTCTGACCGGGGGCCCTGTGACCCTCCGGGACCCGGTGACTCCCTGGGACCCGGGGCCCAGGGACTCTCCGGGACCCTATGGGACCCGCTGATGCTCCGGGTGTCACCGGGGGCCCGGTGACCCTCCAGGACTATCCAGGACCCGCTGATGCTCCGAGTCTCACCGGGGGCTCGGTGACTCTCCGGGACCCGGTGACTCCCTGGGGCCCGGGGCCCAAGACTCTCCGGGACCCTATGGGATCCGGTGATGCTCCGGGTCTCACCGGGGGCCCGGTTACCCTCCGGGACTCGGTGATACTCCAGGTCTCACCGGGGTCTCAGTGACTCTCCGGGACCCAGTGACTCCCTCGGACCCGGGGCCCAGGCACTCTCCGGGACCCTATGGGACCCGGTGATGCTCCGGCTCTCACCAGGGGCCCGGTGAACCTCCGGGACTCTCCGGGACCCGGTGATGCTCCGGGTCTCACCGGGGGCTCGGTGACTCTCTGGGACCCGGTGACTCCCTAAGACCCGGGGCCCAGGGACTCACCGGGGCACTACCGGACCCGGTGATGCTCCGGGTCTCACCGGGGGCCCGGTGAGTCTCCGGGAGTCTCCAGGACCCGGTGATGCTCCGAGTCTCACCGTGGGCGCGGTGACCCTCCGGGACTCTCTGGGAGCCGCTGATGCTCCGGGTCTCACTGGGGGCTCGGTGACTCTCTGGGACGCGGTGAGTCCCGGGGACCCAGTGCCCAGGGACTCTCCGAGACCCTATGGGACCCGGTGATGCTCCGGGTCTCACTGGGGCCCGGTGACCCTCCGAGACTCTCCGGGACCCGGTGATGCTCCGGGTCTCACCGGGGGCCCGGTGACTCTCCGGGACACGGTGAGTCCCTGGGACCCGGGGCCCAGGGACTCTCCAGGACCCTACCGGACAAGGTGATGCTCCCGGTCTCACTGGGGCCCGATGACCCTCCGGGACCCTACGGGTCCTGGTAATGCTCCGGGTCTCATCGGGCCCCGGTGACCCTCCGGGACTCTTCGGGACCCGGTGATGCTCCGGGTCTGATTGGGGGCCCGGTGACTCTCCGGGACTCACCAGGGACCATCTCCGTACGAAGGACCGAGGGCGCTCGGGAGCTCCCTTCGAAGACTATCCGGAGGTATAGGATTTGGCCCAACAAGAGCCCCCCAGGCCCTCGGGGACACGTCGTGGCCCCGGAGGGTATGTGTAAAACTCTTCCCCTGATGACACTGAGGTTTGCGGGGTAATTTTCCCGCACACTGCTACAATAGAACTCTTTCGCTTCTGAGGGACCGGGGATCTCCGGGCGGAAGGATCTGAACTTGGGATGTAAAGTCGCTGAGGAAGAGAAAACCGCCCCCGGGTGGCTTGGAGCCCCAGAACGGAAGAAGTCCTCCCGGGACAAAGTTTACCGGGGAGAGAATGTTACCGCGTTTAAGAGGCGCGGAGCCCTTGGACGGGAAAAACCTTCTCCCTGGACAAAGTCCCCCCCGGGAGAGAACGTTGCCGCGTCTAAGCGGCGCGGTGGAGGAGAACCTCGTCCCGGGACCAAGTCCACCCGGGAGAGGAAGTTACCGCATCCGAGCAGCGTGGAGCCCTTGGACGGGAAAAACCTTCTCCGGGGACAGAGTCCCCCCAGGAGAGAACATTACCACGTCTGGGCGGTCTGGTTGAGAACAACCTCCTCCCGGGACCAAGTCCACTAGGGAGAGGAAGTTACCTCGTCTGAGCGGTGAGGAGCCCCCGGACGGAAAAAACCTTCTCCCGGGACAAAGTCCTCCCGGGAGAGGAAGTTACCGCGTCCGAGCGGCGTGGAGCCTCCAGACGGGAAAAACCTTCTCCCGCGACAGAGTCCCCCCGGGAGGGAACGTTACCACGTCTGGGCGGCGTGGTTGAGAACAACCTCCTCCCAGGACCAAGTCCACTCGGGAGAGGAAGTTACCGCGTCTGAGCGGCGCGGAGCCCCCGGACGGGAAAAACCTTCACCCGGGACAAAGTCCACTCGGGAGGGGAAGTTACCGCGTCCGAGCGACGCGGAGCCCTTGGACGGGAAAAACCTTCTCCCGGGACAGAGTCCCCCTGGGAGAGAACGTTACCACGTCTGGGCGCGTGGTTGAGAACAACCTCCTCCCGGGACCAAGTCCACTCGGGAGAGGAAATTACCGCGTCCGAGCGGCGTGGAGCCCCCAGACGCGTAGGAGCCTTAGGATGTAGAGTGCTTCCGGGTTTTGACCCGGGTTGTACCGTTTCTGATGCCCACCGGAGGGGGAAGGTGTCCTCCGGGTGAATGACTAATAAAGCTGTGTTTGCGCTTCTTCTTGTTTTAAGAGTCTTGTTTTGATATTTTTCTTGGATGGTCTGGACGACTTCTTTTGCTAAGAATGAGCTAAGTTTGCTCGTGGGTGGTGCGGTCGACACCCGGGGGTTCCTTATCCCCCCCGCCCACAGCGGGCCGGAGGGTAGCTCCGTGCACTGTGGGGGTGACACAGCCCCCGGGGTGAAGATGAAGACGAGAAAACCTGATGAGATTTCCAGAGATGAACTTTCCGGGAGACAATCGTCCGGTCGCCGTGAGAACGGGGAGCCGGGAATAGGGTCTCTAGGGAAGAAACATCCGAAAGAACCCGACGAGATTTCCGGAGATGGACTTTTCGGGAGACAATCGTCCTGTCGCCGTGAGAACGGGGAGCCGGGAATAGGGTCTCCGAGGAAGAAATATCCAAGAAATCCGTAATTTTTCCGCGAGACACTCATCCGGTCACCGTGAGAACGGGGAGCCGGGAATAAGATCTCCTGGAAAGAAATATCCAAGAATGCCTGAAATGAGATTTCCGGAGATAGACCTTCCGGGAGACAATCGTCCGGTCGCCGTCAGAACGGGGAGCCGGGAATAAGGTCTTCGGAGAAGAATATCCAAGAAATCCGTCCCGCTGGGGAGACTATCGACTCCCGGAGGAGGATGTGCCCGATGACGGGTCTGAGTGTTTGGCTAGGGGACTAGTCTCCCAAAGTGACTCGTTACCACAGTCGCTCGGGACAGGGTTGCCGCTTACACCCTCAGTCCACGAGGGCTGATCATAAGCTGCCCTACAGGAGGGACTTGTTGGGTCTGGGCCCACTTCCTCACGGGGAGGGCCGCCCCCCCCCCCAACGAAGTCGCGGAAGGGGAGGTAAAGGTGATTACAATGCCCCCTCCCCCTCCGGCGTGATCGCTTCGGGGGAGGGGACGGGCCTGTGTAGGCTAGACGTAAACCTTGTGAAGTAGACGAAAGTTCCACGTGTGCTTCAGTTCCTGCTCTTGGAGGTTGGAGAGTTTGTAAGCCCCCGAGCCCAGGACCGCGGAGATCCTGTAGGGGCCCTCCCATTGGGGGGAAAGCTTACCCTGGGCTTGGGGGTCTGTGACGCGCTGGTTGTACGCGCGCGCCATCTCGCGCTCGTAGATGGCGTGGCCGAGGAGCGCTCGGTCGCGTTCCTCCTCCACAAGGTCGATCTCCAGTCGCTGGTTGGCCTCATTGGCTTGGTACGCTGCGGTCGTAGCTTCGTCTAGGAGCTCGACTCGCAGCGACCAGAAGCCAATCTCTGGGGGGAGGACTGCCTCGGCCCAGTAGACACGGGAGAAGGGAGTATGTCCCGTCTCCCGGCTTGGGGTCGTGCGCATGGAGCAGAGGATGCTAGGGAGCTCCTCTGCCCATGTGCCCCGCTTAGAAGCGGCCTGCTCGAGTCGCCGGCGTAACACCTGTAGGATTACGCCATTGACCCTCTCGACAGCCCCATTGCTCCGGGGATGGGCCACTGAGGCGAAGTGGATGACGAGCCCCAGGCCTTCGCAGAATTCCCGGAAATAAGCCGAGCCGAATTGGGTCCCGCTATCCACGATGATTTCCCGGGGGACACCAAAACGACATACGACGTTTTTCCAGAAAAACCGCTGGACGGCCCGGGACGTGATGCTGGCCAAGGGTTCCGCCTCAACCCACTTTGTAAAGTAGTCGACCGCAACCACCGCATACTTGTATCCTCCGGGCGCTGGGGGGAAGGGCCCTAAGAGGTCCATCCCCCAGTGCACGAAAGCCCAATTGATGGGGATAGTCTGCAGCTCCACAGGGGGGAGGTTTGAACCCTTGGCCATCTTCTGGCATGTCTCGCACGCGGAGACAAGGTCTCGCGCGTCGCGCATGACCGTGAGCCAATAGGAGCCCTGTCGGAGAGCCTTGGCCGCGATGGCACGCGGGGCTAGGTGAGAGCCACAGCTCCCCGCGTGGATGTCTTCGAGAAGTCGGAATCCCTCTGGCCGGGGGAGGCAGCGCAGGAGGGCGGAAGCCCCCCGCTTGTAGAGCCTTCCCTCCAGCAGGAGATATGCCCGGGCTTTGGCCCGGAGGCACTTAGCCTCGGTCTCGTTGGGAGGGTCCCCCTCCCCCTTGGTGAAGGAGATGAAGGGGTCCATCCATGATGGAGTCCGGGTGATCTTGGCGACCTCCGGGACGCGAGGCTCGTCGCCCATGTCCGGGGAGGCCACCAAGGGCTTCGTGATGATTTCCAAGAAGGCCCCCTTGGGGAGCGATTGCCGGGCGCTGGCTGCCCGGGCCACGGCGTCGGCCCGGTCATTGTCCCTTCGCGGGATATGCCGGGCCTCGAGGCCATCGAAGTGCCTCTCCATCTTTCACGCCTCCTGCAAATAAAGACTCAAGTTTGCGTCATGGCACAGGTAAGACTTGTCCATTTAGCAAACTACGAGCTGAGAATCTCCCTTCACTAGGAGGCGCCGGATCCCCAGGGAGCGCGCAGGGCGCATCCCCAGGAGCAAAGCCTCGTACTCGGTGACATTGTTGGTTGCGGGGAACTCGAGCCGCGCCGCGTACTCGAGTTCTTTCCCCTCGGGGCTCCAGAGGACTACTCTCGCACCGGCCTCGGCGAGACACAGCGACCCGTTGAACATGAGCGTCCAGTGGTCATTGCGTCGGGGCAGTGCGGGGAGGTCTTTGTCCCCGGGCCCGGAGGCAGGAGTCCACTCTGCGACGAAGTGGGCGAGGACCTGTGAGTTGATGGCGGAGCGGCCTGTGAGGGACAGGGAGAAGGGGGCGAGCTCGGCCCCCCACTTCCCAATCCGCCCGGTGGCTTCTTTGTTCCATAGCACCTCCCCCAGGGGGAGGGACGACGGGACTGTGCTGGGGTGTCCCAGGAAGTAGTGGCGAAGCTTCCGGGATGCCATCAGGAGGGCGTAGTAGATCTTCTACATCTCCGTGTACCGAGTTTTGGCCCCCTGGAGGGCCTCACTCACATAATACATGGGACGCTACTGCCCCCCTTGCTCCTTCACCAATATCACGTTGACGGCGACCAGGGTCGTGGCAAGGTAGAGGAGCAAGGGCTCTTCTGGAGACGGACTCACGAGCATTGGAGGGCTCGTGAGGTACTTCTTCAGGTCGTCGAAGGCCTCCTGGGCCTCGGGGGTCCAGTGGAACCCCTCGAGCCCCCGGAGGATCTTGAAGAATTGGAGGCCTCGCTCCCCCAACCGCGAGACGAAGCAGCTTAGAGCGGCTAAGCGGCCGGAGAGCCGCTGGACGTCCTTGACGGAGCAGCGCCGCGGGGGCATGTCCAGGAATGCCCAGATCTTTTCGAGATTTGCCTCTATGCCCCATTGGGACACAAGGAAACCCAGGAGCTTCCCCCCGCGCATGTCGAAGGCGCACTTCTCTGGGTTGAGCTTCAGCCCGTACGCGCGGAGGTTGTGGGAGGTCTCCACGAGGTCGTCGATGTGGGAGGCCGCGCGGGGACTTTTGACGACCGCGTCGTCAACGTAGACTTCGACGTTGCGGCCGACTTGATCTTTGAAGACCAGCGTCATGAGGCGCTGGAAGGTCGCCCCCGCGTTCTTGAGCCTGAAGGGCATGTAGACGTAGCAGAAGGTTCCGAGGGGACTTATGAAACTCGTCTTTTCCTCGTCCCCTTCCACCATCCGGACTTGATGGTAGCCCGAGTAGGCGTCTGGGACTCTCATCAACTCGCACCCCGCGGTGGAGTCAACCAGTTGGTCAATCCGCGGGAGTGGGAAGTTGTCCTTGGGGCAGGCGCGGTTAAGGTCGGTGAAGTCCACGCACATCCGGCACTTGCCGTTTGATTTCTTGACGAGGACGGGGTTCGCAAGCCACTCGGGGTGCAGGACCTCCCGAATTAACCCCGCATCTCGGAGTCTGGCGATCTCCCCCTTGATTGCCTCTTGGCGCTCAAGGGAGAGCTTCCTCAGCTTTTGTTTGACGAGGGGGTGACCAGGGGCTGCCGCAAGCTTGTGCTCAATAACCTCCCGGGCGACGCCCCGCATGTCCGAAGGCTTCCACGCGAAAACATCGGAGTTCTCGCGCAGGAAAGCTGCCAGTTGCGCTGCATGCTCCTCGGGGAGCTTCCCCCCCATCTGGACGGTTTTGTCCCCGTCGCCCGGGGACAGCAGGACCTTCCGGAGGCCCCCTTCCGGGCGCGGCTTGAGGAGGGGCCTCCCGGGAGGTGTCGGCGCGACGTCTGGTTCCTGGGGAGAAGCCTGCCCCCTGGGTGCCTTTATGAGGTTGACGCTTCCGATTGTGGCGGCGGCGCGCTCGTACAGAGCACGGGCCACGTCTTGGTCTCCCCGGACGTTGATCACGCCGTGTGGCCCGGGGATCTTCATGCAGAGGTAGTTTTGATGGGTGGCAGCCCCTAGCCGGTTGATCGTGGTCCTCCCCATGATCGCGTTGCAGGACGAGGGGAGGTCCACTACATCGAATCGGACCATCTCGGTCCTGTAGTTCTCCGGGCCACGTCTTAATCTCCACACGGGATGGATCACCTTCCCCAGGACGAACCCTTGCAGGGGCCCTGCCACGGGCTGCAGGAGCTTCTAATCCACCTGCATCTCCTTGAAGGCCTTCAGGAAGAGGACGTCGCGGAGCTTCCGCCATCCACGAGGATGCGGGCCAGGTGGCGATTGTAGATGGTGGCGGAGATGATGAGCGCGTCGTCGTGGGGGAAGCGAACCCCGCGCACGTCTTCTGCCGTGAAGGTGAGGGGGACGTCCGACCACTTGGGTGGCGGAGACGTGTGCAGCACCCCCACAACCTTGACTTCGCTCATGTACTCCTTACGCTGGCGCTTAGAGTCCTACCCGGAGGCGGACCCTCCCACGATGACGTTGATGCGGCGCTGAGAAGTTTGGAAGGGGAGAGCTTCTGAAGGCTCCCACTACTGCGTCTGCCCCTGCTGACCCCCAGCGGGAGCAGGAAGGGCCGGAACAGCTGGCCGAGGGGGCAAGGAGGCCGAAGTCCCCCCTGCCCATGCTGGTCGAGGAACGCCGTGAAGTGTTGCAGCAGCTGGTGGCAGTCTCGAGTAGCGTGGGTACTGGACCCATGGAAGCTGCACTGCGGTCCTTCCCTGGCTCTCCCCGTGGGGCCTTCCCGGCCGCGCGAAGACTGTCCTCCCCCATGGCCTTTTGGCTTGGGGAAGGGGAGGTTGCCCCTCGAGGGGTAGCGCGAGCCGCCTCCGCCCTCGAGGACAAAGGTGTCCCGAGGCCGTGGCTCATTACGCCCCCCTGGCTGGGGTCCCTGGCCCCCCGGTCGGTGGGGGCGAGAGCCCCTAGGGTCTTATTCCAGAGGTCGTCTCCCTCCGCCCGAGCGTACTTTTCGAGTACGTTGAAGAGCACGTCGGCGGAAGAGGGGCAGCTCTGGGAAAGCCTCCGGTGGAGCTCCCCCGGGAGGATCCCGCTTTTGCACGCTTCAATGAACGTAGAGTCGGGGACGTGAGCCACCTTACTCTTCACTTGGGCGAAGCGCTTGAAGAAGCTTCGGATGGTCTCCCCTGTCCTCTGCCGGATGGTGTACAGCTGCGCGGAGTCCAGGGGGCGCACATATTTCCACTGGAAGTTCACGCAGAACCCACGCTTGAGCTGCGTGAAAGACTTGATGGAACCGGCCTTCAGGTTGCGGAACCAGGAGCGGGCGATGCCGGTGAGGTAGAGGGGGAAGACGTTGCATTGTACCATCTCGTCCCCCCCGGCCGCTGAGATGGCTGTGGAGTACACCTGCACAAATTCATAAGGATCGACCTCACCATTGTAGTACTCGATGCGGGGAGGGTGATATGGCTTTGGCCATCGGACGCGTCGGAGCTGGCGGCACAAGGGCTGGTTGGCCCCCTCAACACTCTGGGAAGGTTCCCAGTCGTTGTCCCCCCTTGTAGGGGAGAGGCCCCAGCGGTCCGCTCGGATGGTGGTAGTGCCTCTTCTCCTCAGGGTTGGGGCTAGCTTCGTGAACCTCCAGGTGTCCCCCAGAGGTGGTCGTGGCTTCATCGACTGGTCTCCTTCCCCGGCTGGTCTGGCGGCATGTCCCCAGCCTGTGTTGAGAGGGAGCTTTGCTAGGTTTCACGGCACGCATGTGCTCCACCTCCTCCCGAGTTAGTCGAGTCTGATCCACTGGGGGAGGAGGGAGCTGATGCGCGTCAGCCGACGCTGCTGGCGCGCGGGCAAGGCCGGGCATCGGGCTTGTCTCTGGGGCCGTTTCGAGCGCGGTGGGAACCGCCAGCCCAGGAGCCACTCCGGACGCACCGGCAACCATCCACAGCGCGAAGCCAGGGAGAGCCACCGGCGCGGCGAAGGCTCCCGGTGCGAGGTAAGGCCCCGGCACAGGGACAACTCCTTGCGTGGGGTAAGGCCCCGATGCGAGGAAGGCTCCAGGTGCGGGGTAAGGTCCCGGCGTGGGGAAGGTTCCTGGTGCGGGGTCAGGCCCTGGTGCGGGTACAGCTCCCGGCGCGGGGTAAGGCCCCGGCGCGGGGAAGGCTCCCGGCGCGGGCGCAGGGTAAGTCTCCGGCGCGGGGACAGCTCCCAACGCGGGGAAAGCTCCCGGCGCGGGGACAGCTCCCGGCGCTGGGTAAGGCCCCGGCGCGGGGAAGGCTCCCAGCGCGGGCGCGGGGAAGGCTCCCGGCAAGGGCGCGGGGAGAACTCCTGGCGAGGGGGTAAGGCCCCGGCGTGGGGAAGGTTCCCGGTGCGGGCGCGGGGAGAGCTCCCGGCGCAGGGGTAGCCCCCGGTGCGGCGCTAGGAAGGCCACCGAGTGTCCCACGAAAAACGGAGGCGGCGACCCCATAAATGGGAATGAGGGCCGATAGACGGGAGCGGGAGGCCGCGCTAATGCGCGCAACAACTCCTCCATGGTGCGCTGGGCGTGGAGTTGGCCTTCGACCAAAGCTTTGAGCAAAGTGTCCCGGGGAGCCCGGTGTGCCATCGGGGGGAGACTAGTCCCCGCCGGGGTGGTCGCGGTCACCGGGGTTGACCCAGAGGTCTGCCCACTGAAAATAATTGGAAAGGTCAGAGGTGGTACCTGGGTCTGGCCGCCTCCAGCCGGAAGCGCCGGGGCAGTCGTGTCTCGAGGGGGTGGCGCCAGGTCATCGGGACTGGAGTCACCGGGTAGGGCGCGAGGTCCTGCAATCGCGGTTGCGGTCGCCGAGCTGGAAACGGGAACACCTCTACCAAAGATTTCGGGAGAAGAAGGTGGCAGCTCTCTCCAGGTGTTCCCGAACGGTGGGGTTGTGACGGTGACATCTTGCTGGGGCGGTGCCGGGTCGCTGGGACCATCACCACCGGAAAGGGAGAGAGCTTGAGCTCTCGTTCTTGGGGGAGCCATGGCGATTCGTCACGACCCCCGATGGACGGCGCCAACTGTCGTGGTATCACGGATACCCCGGCAGGTTACGACGTGCACGGCATGACTACAACGGCGCGAGCAGACCGAGTTACTGGTCTTCTCCCGCCGGGCAACACAGCAATTGACACGGGGGTTTATACAGGTTCGGGTCCTAGTGGGGGCCCTAGTCCTGTTGGCTCTCTCCGGACGCGAGTCCGCTGGGGAGGTGAGCTCTCGGGGAGAGGTCTCCAAGAGAGCCGGATATCACGTTAATACAAATGAGTTCGAATCCCCTGAAAAGAGGTAGAAGAGGGGTATATATAGCCCCTAAGAAATACAAAAGACCGAAAAGCCCTCGCTGTGACCGTTGGATCGAAGGGCGCGGACGTCCTTTGGCCAGGAGGATGGCTCGGATGCTTGACATGTGGCCTCGCCGGCTTCCCAGAGGCTTCACGGTCAGCAGCCGGCCTTCCAGGGCTCCGGATGCCACCGGGAGCCCGGAGACTCTTCGGGACTTACCGGGGGTCCGGCGACCCTCTGGACCTCACCGGGCGCCCCGGTGACCCTCCGGATCTCACCGGGGGCCCGGTGGCTCCCCGGGTCTCACCGGGGCCCGGTGGTTCTCCGGGACTCACCAGGGGCCGGTGACCCACCGGGTCTCACCGGGGGCCGGGTGGCTCTTCGGGACTCTCCGGGGGCCCGGTGATGCTTCGGATCTCACCGGGGGCCCGGTGACCCTCCGGGTCTCTCCGGGACCCGGTGACCCTCCGGGACTCTCCGGGACCCGGTAATGCTCCGGGTCTCACCGGGGGCCCGGTGACCCTCTGGGACTCTCCGGGACCCGGTGATGCTCCGGGTCTCTCCGGGGGATCGGTGACTCTCCGGGACCCGGTGACTCCCTGGCACCCGGGGCCCAGGGACTCGCTAGGACCCCACGGGACCCGGATGCTTCGGGTCTCACCGGGTGCCCGGTGACCCTCCGGGACTCTCCGGGACCCGGTGATGCTCCGGGTCTTACCGGGGGCTCGGTGACTCTCGGGTACCCGGTAACTCCCTGGGATCCGGGGCCCAGGGACTCTCCGGGACCCTATGTGACCTGGTGATGCTCCGGGTCTCACCGGGGGTCCGGTGACCCTCCGGGACTCTCTGGCACCCGGTGATGCTCCGGGTCTCACCGGGGGCTCGGTGACTCTCCGGGACCCGGTGACTCCCCGGGACCCGGTAATGCTCCGGGTCTCACCTGGGCCCGGTGACCCTCCGGGAGTCTCCGGGACCCGGTGATGCTCCGGGTCTCTCCGGGGGCCCGGTGACTCTCTGGGACTCACCCGGGACCATCTCCGCACGAAGGACCGAGGCACTCCGAAGACCCCACGGGACCCGAGGCCCGGACGCCCAGGACCCGCCAGGAACTTCTCCGCACGACGGACCGACGCACTCCGAAGACCCCGCGGGACCCGGGGCCCGGACGCCCAGGACCCGCCAGGAACCTTCTCCGCACGAAGGACCGAGGGCACTCGGGAGCTATGTTCGAAGACTACCTGGAGGTACAGGATTTGGCCCAACAAGTACTATCGGTTTTTCGTTCGTAACAGATAGTAAATTTACTCACTTTATAGTATCGGTTCGTACTCTATCAACCGATATAATATATTACATAGTACTATCGGTTTTTCTCGCGTAACTGATAGTGAAATTACTGACTTTTTACTATCGGTTCCTCCTGTACTAACCGATACAATATATGAAATAGTACTATCGGTTATATAAAACAAACCGATAGTAAAATGACTTCATATAAACTAATGGTTATGACAGTGGGGACCTTAGTTTACTATCGGTTTGTGTTGTTGAACCGATAGTAAAATTGGACAACTTAATTAGGACGACCCCTGCTCTGCGCTCTGCATGTTGGAATCATTTCAGCCGCGCACGACTCCAAGCTAGAGTGATCTGGAGAAGCTAGCTGAGAGGTTGATCATATTTCCATCCCCCTCGGTATTGTCATCTTCTCATCACCTCTCTCTCTCTCGATCACTCTTTCACATGCACTCTCCCTCTCTCTCTCTACTTGCAATTCATTAAACTAGATACATGTATCTCCAAACTAGCTAGAAGGCTAGGTTGGCTAGCTAGCTATAGCTTGCTGAATTTAAGCAGCTAGCTAGCTGGCTCTTCCAATTAATGCATGCATCAAGTTAATTAGGGTTTCATATATACAAATCCATTTAATGTAATTAAGCAGCTCATGTACACACATATGGCCTAGCTAATTATGTTTCATGCATATATGCATGCCCTGAGTCATTAATTATTTATTTGAATTTGTCAATTTTGTGAAATAATTGTAGATGGACAGAGAATATTGGATGTATGGAATAAAACGTACTACTGTTGAGTATTTGGAGTGTGTGAATGGGTTTAATAAATTTGCTGAGCAAGAAAAGGCGAAGAAGGGAGAGAAAGATATGCATTGTCCTTGTATAGATTGTATAAACTTAAAAAGGTTCGGCAACTCTGATCAGATTAGGAGTCATTTGATTCGTCGTGGTTTTAACGCACGCTATACCCGTTGGATATGGCATGGTGAAGATCTTGAGGAAACGAGCACTGCTACCACTCAGCAGCACCCGGAAGTGGATTGCAGTAATGATGATCATGATCAGAACATTGGTAATGTTCATTCGGAAGTCCATATAGATGATGACAATTTAGATGAAATGTTACGTGATGTAGAAGAAGACTACAGGGAAAACGATTTAGCTAAATTTGAGAAATTAATTGTTGATTCTGAGAAGCCTTTGTTCCCCGGATGTGCAAAATTTACAAAGTTGTCTGCTGTGTTGAGATTATATAACTTGAAGGAAAGCAACGGTTGGAGCGATAAGAGTTTCACGGCGCTATTGGATCTATTAGCGGACATGCTTCCAGAGGGAAATGAGTTGCCAAGATCGGTTTACCAGGCCAAAAAACTATTGTGTCCGTTGGGAATGGAAATCGAAAGAATACTTGCATGCCCAATCGAAAGAGTACGAGGATTTTCATGTTTGTCCAAGATGCGGTGCATCGCGGTATAAGCATGGGGACAGAATTTATCACAATGGATGTGATGAGGTAAAGAAAGGGCCTCCGGCGAAAACTGTGTGGTATTTGCCTGTGATTCCTAGATTGAAATGGCTGTTTGCAAATCCGAAAGATGCGAAGTACTTGCGTTGGCATGTCGAAGGTCGGAAACAAGACAGAAAACTAAGACATCCAGCTGATTCCATTCAATGGAGAAACATTAACAGAACATTCGGTGAGTTTGGCGGCGAAGTGAGGAATATAAGGTTTGGGCTGAGTACGGATGGTATGAATCCACACGGAAATATGAGCAGTCGACATAGCACTTGGCCGGTTCTTTTATGCATCTACAATCTTCCTCCTTGGTTATGTATGAAGCGCAAGTACATCATGATGTCGTTACTAATTTCAGGACCCAGACAACCCGGGAATGATATTGACGTGTTTCTATCACCGTTAGTCGAGGACTTACATAAATTGTGGAGCGAAGGGGTGCGGGTGTGGGATGCACATAAGCGAGAGAATTTCATGTTGCGGGCTATAATATTTTGCACCATAAATGATTTCCCGGCCTATGAAAATTTGTCGGGGTATAGTACGAAAGGAGGCAAGGCTTGTCCTATTTGCCTGGATGAAACTGAAAGCATGTGGTTACCGAACTGCAGAAAAACAATGTACATGGGTCAACGCAGATTCCTTCCGATGCATCACACCTACCTTAAGAAGAGGAAGTCATTTAATGGGAAACCTGAGAAAGGATCAGCCCCAGTGTTTGTGACTGGTAAGGAGCTTTACTTGCGCGTGAAGGACATCAAAGTTGAGTTCAGTAAATGTTCTACACCTCCAGGAAAAAATGTTTGGAAGAAGAGATCGATTCTTTGGGATCTGCCATATTGGGAGCACTTACAAGTTCGACATTGCATTGATGTCATGCACGTAGAGAAAAATGTTTGTGACAGTTTGACTGGTTTGTTGTTGAACATTCCAGGAAACACGAAAGATGGCATCAACGTTCGCCGTGACATGCTCGACATGGGCATAAGGACTGAGCTTGCATCGTTGGAGAAGGGAAAGCGGACATACCTCCCCCCGGCCTGCTATACTTTGTCAAAAAGAGAAAAAACAGAACTCTGTCAGTGCCTACATGGTGTCAAAGTTCCATGCGGGTATTCTGCGAACTTGAAAAAACTTGTGTCCATGAAAGACTTGAAACTAGTTGGTATGAAGTCCCATGATTGTCATGTACTGATGTCACAAATGCTTCCCATTGCTATCAGAGGCATTCTCCCAGTCAAAGTCAGAGAGACAATTACAAAGCTATGTTATTTCTTTAACACAATATCTGGCAAGGTATGTAAGCGTGTACTCCTAGCAAGTTAATTATCTCCATTCGTGGAACTTGTCAGATTTTTTGGATCTGAATATTTGCTACAACTGTGTCCTTGCAGGTAATTGATATGGATGGACTGGACGATTTGCAACGCGATGTGACTACCACTCTTTGTCAGCTGGAGATGTATTTCCCTCCATCCTTTTTTGATGTTATGGTCCATCTAATTGTTCACCTTGTCAGAGAAATTAAGTTTTGTGGACCCGTGTTCCTGCGCTACATGTATCCATTTGAGAGATTTATGGGTATCTTGAAGGGATATGTAAGGAATCGACATCGGCCTGAGGGCAGTATCATTGAAGGTTATGCTGCCGAGGAGGTGATCGAATTTTGCACCAACTATATGGCCGGGGTTGACCCAATTGGCATTCCTACGTCCCGGCATGAGGGCAGGCTTCAGGGCATTGGAACGATTGGATTTAAAGCAGTCGTCCCCTCTAGTGATCTGTATGCAAAAGCCCATTTTTGGGTCTTACAGCACATGACGGGGGTGGAGCCATACATACACGAGCACAAGGAAATGTTACGGAAATAGAATCCCTCGAAGCCAGAGATTTGGGTCACCAGAGAACATAATAGGAAGTTTGCTGGGTGGATCGAAAATAGAGTCCTGCAAGCTTCTGAGGGCGATGTAGATGAAGATGTTACATGGTTGGCCAGAGGGCCTAGATTTACTGTAGGGACTAGGCAGGGGTATGACATCAACGGCTATTCATTTTACACAAGAACTCAGGACGAGAAGAGTACTATGCAATGTAGTGGAGTGACACAACTTGCTATTTCGGAGGATGCCAGGGCAGTAAGGGCACTCGACTCATATTACGGTGTTATTGAGGAAATATGGGAGTTCGATTATGTATTACTTAAGATTCCTCTGTTTCGATGCCAATGGGTCGAAATCCCTCGAGGTGTCAAAGTCGACAATTATGGGTTTACTCTCGTCGATCTCAGTAGAGTCGCACACAAAGATGATCCATTTATACTTGCTGAGCAAGCCACACAAGTGTTCTACATCGTTGCCCCGGCCAACCCAAAGTTGCACGTTGTCCTTCACAGTAAGAGACGTATTGTTGGGGTCGAAGACGTTGTGGATGAAGAAGAGTATGATCAGTTCGACGAACTACCTCCATTTTTAGATGGAATCCTTCAATCTATCCCTATCGAAGATATTGACGAAACAAGTTACCTGCGAGACGACCACGAAGAAGGATTATGGGTGGACAACCATTCTTGACTAATTTGCAATATGTAAGTGACGTATATTACTTGGATCTTTAATTGAAGAATTCTTCAAATCATTTTTCAAAAATTCTTTGGGAAAACATATGTGATGCATTGAGAATCATTTCTGCAAATTTTCATTTCAATTGGAGTATATACTTGATTTGAGCAATAATTGATTCTTTTCACAAATATATATGAAAACTGCAAATTTTCATTCCATGATTGGTCTTTACTGTTAATTTATTTCAAAATTATTGGAAGTCATTTGCATGGGGTTTCAGGTATCTTTACAAGTGCAAAATGATGTACTGAGACCCATCTGTAATTGTTCTCAGGAAATACCTTTAGGTCAATTTAACAGTATTCTACTATCGGTTTCAACCTCAAAACCGATATGAAATTAACATATACTATCGGTTTATTGTCATAAAACCGATAGTAAAATACAATGCAAAATGATGTACTGAGATCCTCTGTAATTCTTCTAAGGGAATTCCTTTAAGGTCAATAACATTGTATTTTACTATCGGTTATAACTGTGAAACCGATATGAAATTAAACTATACTATCGGTTTACCGTTCATAACCGATAGTGATTTATACTGTGTTATGAGCCCCTGTTCTTAGTTTACTATCGGTTTAGTGTTTACAACCGATAGTGATTTATACTGTGTTATGAGCCCCTGTTTCTTAGTTTACTATTGGTTTGGTATAATAAAATCGATAGTGAACAGTGCCAACACTGCAAACCCTAACTTACATGTTTTTACTATCGGTTTTGTGGTTATGAACCGATAGTAAATATTCATAGATTAGGTTATAACCTTGCACGATTTTCCCTCCAGTGCAACTGATCACATTCCAATTTCCAAATACTCGCGCGGAAAACCCTAGATTCGCCGACGTTCGCTTCTTCGCTCCTCTGCGCCACCATTGCCGATCAGAATCTGGTTCTCCACCGCCTCCGGCCACTCCACGATCGACTGTAAGTGTTCTTGACCAAATCGCTCGCGTGTATTGCTTAATTTTGTATGCAATGGTTCATATCCCGTTCAATGGATTACAAATATAAACCTAGAGTAAAATTCATGAACTACAAACTTGATAGCTATGAGAATGACAGAATTGATAAAAATCACTAGCAATTTGTCATAAGTGTAGTCCACTATCGGTTTCTTATTGGGAACCGATAGTAAATACCTTAAACTGAATTTTCTGTTAATTATTTCCCATTTTCTAATTTTCATCTGAAATTTTGGTTCATTTACATTTTAACATACTTTATGTTCCTGCTGAGAGACTAGCATAGTTTGCACTGCTAATCTTATAGATACATTGGACCATTTAAGATAATCAAGAGAAAGGGAGAAGTATCATATAAATTGGAATTACCTGAGGGATTAGCAGGAGTACATGATGTATTTCATGTCTCTCAGCTCCGGAAATGTTTGAAGGAACCTACTGACCAGATAACTGTACAAGATGTGCCATTACAGAAGAATATCACTTATCTTAAGCACTCGGTCAGAATCCTAGCCACTGATGAATGTCAGCTCAGAAAGAAGAAAATCAGATTGTGTAAAATTCAGAGAGAAAATCATTCACGACAAGAAGCTACTTGGAAGAAGGAAGAGAATTTTCAGTAAACCTATCTTTATTCTTACCTTTCCTTGCTTTAGGTAAATCTCGGGGGCGAGATTTCTTTAAGGAGGGTAGATCTGTGACATCCTGAGTTTTGGGGTGAAAAGTTTCTTTCTTAAAAATCATGCATGCATATGTCTCTTCTAGATCAACCAAATCAGCCTCAGCTTTATTCTGTTCTAGCCCAAAAATCTCCAAATCTATCCTGTGACCCCAAGTCAAGATCTGACTTGCCAGATTTGATCTATCAGTTATCCTAAATCTAAAAGCCTTCAGAAGCCAGATTTAATTCCATCTCTAAATCCCAGATTTATCAACTCCATTCTGTTTTCGAAAACAGAATATCTTATATTACCCAATTACCCTAAGTTTCAGAAATCCAGATTTAATCCAAATCTTGGCCAAGTGCAGACCAAATTATTCTTGGATTATGATCAAGGGTATGCCAATACCTTAATCCAAAAAGTTGACAGCCAGATTTTATCATCTAGACCCTTTTCGCAAATCAGTCCAAGAGTTATTTCAAATTAGTCCTTATCTGATTTCTGAAAACCCAAAAAGACTAAAATCTCCAGACCAACTCCAAATTCAGAATTTCTTCGGCAAATCTTTTCTAGATGCTTTTTTAAACAAGTTCTTCTTCTGCGCAGATTTCAAGATCTCATCCTAATTACTATAATTCGAAATCAATTGAAACTCAGATTCAATTACCCTAAGAATACCCTATTTTCAGTCCGTACCAAAGACTATTCAAATGTGCCAAATTTTATCAACTGTTCTTGCCAAATATTCTGTTGAATATAATCTGCCAGATCAGTACAATCAAATTCAGTTTAAACCTTCCAAAACTCCAGATTCGCAGATCAGTCCTTTTTCCAGATTTTTTTTAAAAAGCCAGCAAAGGCAAAATGTTGCAAATCATCTTCAAATTCAAATCTAATTCAGGGAACACCTTCCAAATGCTTTTCAACACAATTTCTTCTTTTATGAGTATCTCAAAATCAAACCCTAAATCTCAGAATTCGAGATCAATAAGTTTCAGACTTATTTTGCCCTAATCTACTCTGTTTTCAGTTCATATCAAAAATCATCCAAATGTCTCAAATTTTATCTTCTATTTGTGCCAAGTCATCTGTTGAATCAAGCCTACCAGATTAATGCAATCAATTTCAGATTTAACCTTCCAAATCATCAGATTTACAATTCAGCCCGAAATCAAAAATCAAATATTGCAAATCAGCCCCTATTTCGACCAGAGCAGCAGCTACTGTGCGCACGACCAGAGCTCGCCGTGATCTTTGCGCCGTGCACGCTCGCCGCCGGCCAAGCCCCGCTTGCATTTGTGCTCGTGCATGCTTGCTGTTGCTGTTGCGCACGCGTCCGTGTCTTAGCCTTCGCCGTGGCAGCAACGTTGAACAGCAATTGCTTCCGCGCGCGACCAACAGCAGCTTTTGTCAGCAACACGGCACCACGTTGCTTTGCCTTGCCAGCTTGTGTTGCCACCGCCTTGCACCACCCGACATTGTTGAGTCCCGATGAAGCCGACAGCTTAATCAGCTTTGCACCGCCTGTGCGCCATCACGTTACCGCTCGCCGTTGTTGCATCTGCGCCCGGCAAGTCACTGACGCCAATTCATTGCTGTTTAATCCTTGCAAGCTTCGCCCTCTAGTCTATTTAAGCAATCAACACCTTGTGCAATCTTCACTTCACCAGAGCTTAACCAAATTCTCAAATTCCCTTGCTGTCGTCGTCCTCCGGTGAGCCATCGAGGAGCTTCACGGTGGCAGCCTCAACCGCAGCATCTCCTGCCAAATTAACAGCACCAGTGAGTTCCCCTTATCTCTCTCATCGTGCTGTATCACTTAATTGGATTACCTTGCACCTTATCGCCGGCGATCACCGGAATTTACTGAAACTCGAAGATTGCCCTGTTCCGGCAATGCAGGCCAAATTACCTCGATTTAGCTCTCGACCCTGTGGAAGAAAATGATCAGTGACTCATTTCCAGCAAGCCTATGCATCAAGATCTCCCGATTGAGTTTCAACCGAAGCTTTCCCCAATTTTGAGCTTCTCCAGAAACCGGCGATCGTCGCCAGGCTTCTCCAGCCATCCTCTAACAAAATTGACCATCCTAGTAGCTCCCTTATACTCCACAGATACTCCATGAGCTTGGAATTGAGTTCATTCGGCCTAAATCAAAAACCCCCAAATCCAGAGTTTCTTCTCCGGCGCCGATGACCGGAAAGCTTGTTCCAGCCATTTCAGCCCTCAAAACTTTGTCTAGTATGTGTGCTTTGATCTCCTGAACACTTTTGTCTTCTAGCCCGACGCCTAGATCGGCCTAGATTGGAAGTTATAGCCATGCCAAGTTTGTGTCCAGAACTGCTCCAGTGCAGCCAGTTCATCTCTGTTCATCATCAAATTTCTTGCTTTCTAGCCATCTTCTGCCCTAGATCCTGTTGAATGATTTGTTCCTATTATCATTGCCTACCTCCCAGACAAAGTGGTGCATCATTTGGAGCTCTAGATCAAAAGTTATGCCAAGCCCTAGTTTCTGGCCATGTCAAGATCAATGCCAGACTATGTCAGTCAGTGGCATTAGCCCTTTTCACTCCCTTCCAGATGTGCATTTTGCGCATAACTTTGTCCCTTAGACTCCTGAGGTTGTGATCAACATTTTCTTCTTCTATCACAACTTGATTTGAGCCCTTGAATTATATTTGCCGCTAAACCCTAATTTTTGACACTATTCTAGTGCATGCCATCCAATGGCATTGGCCTTGTTTACCCACTTCTGATTGTGCATTTTGAAAGCCACTTTGTCCACTGAATTTGTAGAGTTATGATCTACATTTTCTTCTACTGTCATAACTTGAGATAAGCTCTCTAGTTTTCCTTGAAGTTATGTCAGATTCTTGATCCGAATGTCAATCTGCTGACATTCGCTGTTCTTGATCAAACCAGCCACAAAACTGATGTTCTTATTGTAACCTTGAGATCCTAAGAGCATCTAACACCCATCCTTAGCCAATTCCTTGAAACCCTAGATCTCAACTCAGTTCAGCTTGCAATCTCAATTATCTCCAGTATCGTTCAGTCACTCTTGTAAAGCATATCTGCATATAGATCCTAAATCATTTTAATATATAAGTAATATTTGTGTGTATTGTTTGGTTTGTCGTCGAGCAGATCTAGAAGCTGAGATCGAGAACTTCGCTGTTGACCCGTCATCAACTGCTGTTTCTTACGACGCGGAAGGCAAGTCATATCCTTGGTCATCTTGAACCTATATTTTAAATGTTGCTAAAACATAACTTTGAATATAGGCAATATTGCATGTGAAAGATTGAGAATGGTTGATTTACGAATTGGCAGTACTAGACTGGTTATCTGTAAAATGTGAAATAAACAAGTTTTGAGCCATGAACTATTATATGTATTTATATACTTATATTCATGAAATAAAACCCCTAGCCGTGACCAGAAAATGGTATGGATGGCTGTAGCACTGGAGGTGCTAGACTGCAAAGGAATGCAGGCACTGAAGGTGCAGGGTTGTGGATGGTCTGGTCACTGGCATATAAGGACTAGAACCTTGTGTTGTGCGTCTAGTGGTATGAACAACGTGCTAACCGCAAGCCTGGTATGGGACAGGCCTGAACAAGTACTTATGTGGATCATACATGAAACCCCTGCATGAGATGTGTTGTGATGATTGACTTGGAGGCTGACTCCTACTATCACTGAAGGTGATCTGATATTTGACCCAGTAATGGGAAAATGAGGTGGGGTGGAGGTTATGATACAGCCTACCACAACTGTGTTTCGCTGAGAGCCACAGGGTCAGGGGTGAATTGTAAGTGATGCATAACAAAAGTTCTTGTTATTTCCACCTTGCCGCTCACAGTATGAAGTGAGTCAGGGGTCCAATCATTTTGTTATGATAGGAAAGGTTTGAAAGTGGAATATCTTGCGGGTAAATTGGTACCTCTCTGCAGAGTTAAAAACGTATTCGAATACTCCGAGCTCCCGGGTTTATAGGAGTCTGCTGCGGTGGATAAAATCCACGGGGTGTGACACAAGTACTATTTTCTAAATAAAATATGTTTAAATCAAGATTACCCAAATGACATGTGTTGTCATGATAAGGAGTGCGGCGGTGGGCTGTCGTGTGTCGACGTGTCGCGGTAGTGCTATAATCTAGTGAACATGAATGATGATGTTATATTATGAAAAGTGCTCATGAATGATGATGTTATATTATGAAAAGTGCTGCCATGAGATGAGGTATGAAAGAAAAAGATTATTTTATAAACATCCATAATTCTTGACTAGTCTAGGTTCATGTCATCACAACTATATGTATCTACTCTTACCTATGACCTGCTGAGTACATAAGTGCTCACTCTTGCAACCTACAAATCAATAGACGGAGCGATCAACAATCAAGATGAAGGCGTGGAGAACTTATTGGATTCCAGAAGGAGGAGCGTCAGTCCTGTCATTTCCCTGATGTGTGTTGTTCTGCTGTCCACTTCTCTTTTGTGGGTGGGTCACCTATCTTCTGCTGTGTAGATGTTATTTTGCTAAACCATGAATGCCGTGAAGGCATTGTAATCTTCTTATGTAATATCAAGGCCAGCAGGCCACACTGCTTAACTATTTTGTAAGTTACTCTGTTGCAATGTGATATACTCCTGTGCTTGACTTTTCCTGGGACGTCAAGGGTATGTGTATGCTATGCATATATGGAACTAGGTGCAGCGAGCTAGGTCTCTACAGGAGTAGTCGTAGTCCCAATCTCGGGGTGCAACAGAAAAGTTGGTATCAGAGCAACATGAGAACTTGACTGTTGGACGACACCTTTAGGCATTGGCCGTGCCAGGAAAACGTAATTTATTTAGAAAACTACTTGTTGAAAATTGTATTTTGATAAAAACAATGAGCTTTGTAGCTCTTGAAAACTTTTATTTCAAAATTTTCTTTGGATTTTCTAAAATTCGGTAAGATTGTGAGAGTGCGTTCTGTTGTTTCAGAGTGTCTTAGGGGTTAGTGTAGATAGAGCTAGTGATGCTCTTGATAGTTTGTGATTCCCTGTTGCTTTTGCAATGGTTAACTTGTGTATTATGGCTAGTAGCCTAAGTATTTCATGCACTAAAGTAGTTTGCATTATTTTCTGCATTGTTGTCTTAGTTGGCCCTAGATAGTTAGATCAGCCCAAACTTCTTTTTCAGAGCTACCATGGTTGATGCAAGAAGAAGATCTCATTGCAGTGGAGAAGACAGGGAACAGACTCCTCAGGAAGAAGATATTATGACAAGAAACCCTTTGTTTCAGCAAGAACCTCAGAGTTCCAATCCTCCACAGAAGGAAAATATAGAGGGAGAAGATCGGAAGAGAAGAATGCCTCAACAACTGCAACCACAACTAAACTCAACTAGAAGGAGAATCCCTACCAACCCTAGTTTTCAACCATCATACCAGACTTCCAGACCAATAAGAATGACGTGCCCCAATTGCAAAGGAAATCATCTTCAAAAGAACTGTCCTCACGCGAGTGTCAAATGTTTTCATTGCAAACAGCATGGGCATCGCAAAGAATTCTGTCCCTGGATTCAATTCCCTAGACTCATAGCCATATCTCAGGCAAAGATGCAGTCAGTAGAACCTAGATCATCACCACTGCAGAAACCCAAGAGAAATTTACAAAGAAGAGGAGCCATGTTTACCAGAAGCAACGGAAACCCTTACATGAACATTCAATGTTATCACTGTTGGCAGCGTGGACATCATAGGGAATTTTGACCTTGGACTCAACTTCCACCATCTATTGCCAGATTACAGGCAGGAACACAACCAGAAGCACCCAGAGTACCAGTGTCACCAGCACCAAAGCCTAAAGGAGCTCCACCAGGAAGAGGAGGGAACATGGCTAATCGAGGAAGAGGAAGAGGTAGAGCACCAACCGCAACCCAAGGAGGAAGATTAAACTATACTTCAACCCAGGAAGCAGGCAACGCCACTGACATTCTTCTAGGTAGATTCCTGATTCAATCTGCATCTGCCTTTATATTATTTGATCCTGGTGCTACAAATTCATTTATGTCAAAAGCATTTGCATCTGAGGTTGAAATGCATATAGAACAAGTACCATTAGAGTATTCTATGGTTATGCAAACCCCAGGGGCTAGATTATCTGTCTACTCGATCTGCCCAAATGTAATCTTCAGTATAGAAGGGGTAGAATTTGAGGCAAATCTACTAGTTCTAGAATTGCAAAATCTAGAGATTTTATTAGGCATGGATTAGTTATCCCAACATAAAGACCTAGAAGATTGTAAAGAGAAAACTCTTAGTCTTGTCAGTAGCCAAGGGGAGAGGGTTCTATTTTATGAACAAAGATCATCAATTAGGAAACTGCTAAGACCTGTTCAAGCATTACAAAAATAATGCCTGGAACAAGCGCCTGTAGTGCAACCATATTCTGATGTATTTTTCAGAAGAACTTTCAGAAATGTCAGTTACAGATATAGAGAAACTCAAGGATCAACTCAAAGATTATGATCTTAGTATTCAGTACCATCCAAGGAAAGCTAATGTAGTGGCCGATGTCTTAAGCAGAAAAGTTTACAACCTACAAGGAATGGTTATGTTAAAGAACCCTTACCTACAACAAGAGTTGCAGAATCATCAAGTGGAAATAGTACCGCAGGGAACGGTAGCTACTTTAACAATAAAACCTCAACTTGAAGAACAGATAGGAAATGCCCAGAAGGAAGATGAAGAAATTTGTAAGATCAAGAGTCGAATCAAGTTAGGAAAGGCTCAAGGCTTTACTAAAGATAACCAAGGAATTGTATGGTATCAAGGAAGAATCTGTGTACCTCAAAACGCAGATCTTAAGGAAATAATTCTCCATGAAGCACATAAAACTCCATACTCAATACACCCTAGTAACACAAAGATGTATCAAGATTTGAAGACCAAAATGTTGGTGGGATAATATGAAGAGGGAGATTGCAGAATACATTGCAAACTGTGATACATGTCGACGAGTTAAAGCAGAACACCAGAAAATAGCAGGAAAGCTACAACATCTACCAATACCATTATGGAAATGAGAAGAAATTGGTATGGATTTCATTACAGGATTACCTAAAACTCAAGGAGGATATGATTCCATATGGGTTATTGTGGATAGACTTACCAAAGTAGCTCGTTTCATACCAGTCAAAAAGATCTATGATGGCAGTAAACTAGCAGAGTTATACATGCAAAGAATAGTGGCATTGCATGGTATTCCTAAGAGGATAGTTTCAGATCATGGAGCACAGTTTATCTCCAAATTGTGGAATAGACTGCATGAAACTCTAGGAATTCAGTTGGATTTCAGTACTGTATATCATCCGCAAACTGGAGGACAGACAGAAAAAGTCAACCAAATCATAGAAAATCTTCTAAGAGCTTGTATACTAGATTATGGAACATCATGGGACAAATGTTTACCATTTGCAGAGATTACATATAATAACAGTTATCAAGCTAGTTTACAGATGGCACCATTGGAAGCTTTATATGGACATAAATGCAGAACCCCATTGCATTAAAATGAGTTAGGAGAACGAAAAGTCATAGGACCAGAGATAGTAGAAGAGGCAGAAGCTCATGTCAGACTCATTAGAGAAAGGTTGAAAACGGCAAAATCACGACAAAAGAATTATACAGATAATCGATGGAGAGAATTATTATTTGAACTAGGAAATTTTATGTATCTCAAGGTCACATTATTCAGGGGATTACCAAGATTCTAAGGGAAGGGAAAGTTATCTCCAAGATACATTGGACCATTTAAGATAATCAAGAGAAAGGGAGAAGTATCATATAAATTGGAATTACCTGAGGGATTAGCAGGAGTACATGATGTATTTCATGTCTCTCAGCTCCGGAAATGTTTGAAGGAACCTACTGACCAGATAACTGTACAAGATGTGCCATTACAGAAGAATATCACTTATCTTAAGCACTCGGTCAGAATCCTAGCCACTGATGAATGTCAGCTCAGAAAGAAGAAAATCAGATTCTGTAAAATTCAGAGAGAAAATCATTCACGACAAGAAGCTACTTGGAAGAAGGAAGAGAATTTTCAGCAAACCTATCTCTATTCTTACCTTTCCTTGCTTTAGGTAAATCTCGGGGGCGAGATTTCTTTAAGGAGGGTAGATCTGTGACATCCTGAGTTTTGGGGTGAAAAGTTTCTTTCTTAAAAATCATGCATGCATATGTCTCTTCTAGATCAACCAAATCAGCCTCAGCTTTATTCTGTTCTAGCCCAAAAATCTCCAAATCTATCCTGTGACCCCAAGTCAAGATCTGACTTGCCAGATTTGATCTATCAGTTATCCTAAATCTAAAAGCCTTCAGAAGCCAGATTTAATTCCATCTCTAAATCCCAGATTTATCAACTCCATTCTGTTTTCGAAAACAGAATATCTTATATTACCCAATTACCCTAAGTTTTAGAAATCCAGATTTAATCCAAATCTTGGCCAAGTGCAGACCAAATTATTCTTGGATTATGATCAAGGGTATGCCAATACCTTAATCCAAAAAGTTGACAGCCAGATTTCATCATCTAGACCCTTTTCGCAAATCAGTCCAAGAGTTATTTCAAATTAGTCCTTATCTGATTTCTGAAAACCCAAAAAGACTAAAATCTCCAGACCAACTCCAAATTCAGAATTTCTTCGGCAAATCTTTTCTAGATGCTTTTTTAAACAAGTTCTTCTTCTGCGCAGATTTCAAGATCTCATCCTAATTACTATAATTCGAAATCAATTGAAACTCAGATTCAATTACCCTAAGAATACCCTATTTTCAGTCCGTACCAAAGACTATTCAAATGTGCCAAATTTTATCAACTGTTCTTGCCAAATATTCTGTTGAATATAATCTGCCAGATCAGTACAATCAAATTCAGTTTAAACCTTCCAAAACTCCAGATTCGCAGATCAGTCCTTTTTCCAGATTTTTTTTAAAAAGCCAGAAAAGGAAAAATGTTGCAAATCATCTTCAAATTCAAATCTAATTCAGGGAACACCTTCCAAATGCTTTTCAACACAAATTCTTCTTTTATGAGTATCTCAAAATCAAACCCTAAATCCCAGAATTCGAGATCAATAAGTTTCAGACTTATTTTACCCTAATCTACTCTGTTTTCAGTTCATATCAAAAATCATCCAAATGTCTCAAATTTTATCTTCTATTTGTGCCAAGTCATCTGTTGAATCAAGCCTACCAGATTAATGCAATCAATTTCAGATTTAACCTTCCAAATCATCAGATTTACAATTCAGCCCGAAATCAAAAATCAAATATTGCAAATCAGCCCCTATTTCGACCAGAGCAGCAGCTACTGTCCGCACGACCAGAGCTCGCCGTGATCTTTGCGCCGTGCACGCTCGCCGCCGGCCAAGCCCCGCTTGCATTTGTGCTCGTGCATGCTTGCTGTTGCTGTTGCGCACGCGTCCGTGTCTTAGCCTTCACTGTGGCAGCAACGTTGAACAGCAATTGCTTCCGCGCGCGACCAACAGCAGCTTTTGTCAGCAACACGACACCACGTTGCTTTGCCTTGCCAACTTGTGTTGCCACCGCCTTGCAGCACCCGACATTGTTGAGTCCCGATGAAGCCGACAGCTTAATCAGCTTTGCACCGCCTGTGCGCCATCACGTTACCGCTCGCCGTTGTTGCATCTGCGCCCGGCAAGTCACTGACGCCAATTCATTGCTGTTTAATCCTTGCAAGCTTCGCCCTCTAGTCTATTTAAGCAATCAACACCTTGTGCAATCTTCACTTCACCAGAGCTTAACCAAATTCTCAAATTCCCTTGCTGTCGTCGTCTTCTCCGGCGAGCCATCGAGGAGCTTCACGATGGCAGCCTCAACCGCAGCATCTCCTGCCAAATTAACAGCACCAGTGAGTTCCCCTTATCTCTCTCATCGTGCTGTATCACTTAATTGGATTACCTTGCACCTTATCGCCAGCGATCACCGGAATTTACTGAAACTCGAAGATTGCCCTGTTCCGGCAATGCAGGCCAAATTACCTCGATTTAGCTCTCGACCCTGTGGAAGAAAATGATCAGTGACTCATTTCCAGCAAGCCTATGCATCAAGATCTCCCGATTGAGCTTCAACCGAAGCTTTCCCCAATTTTGAGCTTCTCCAGAAACCGGCGATCATCCCCAGGCTTCTCCAGCCATCCTCTAACAAAATTGACCATCCTAGTAGCTCCCTTATACTCCACAGATACTCCATGAGCTTGGAATTGAGTTCATTCGGCCTAAATCAAAAACCCCCAAATCCAGAGTTTCTTCTCCGGCGCCGATGACCGGAAAGCTTGTTCCAGCCATTTCAGCCCTCGAAACTTTGTCTAGTATGTGTGCTTTGATCTCCTGAACACTTTTGTCTTCTAGCCCGACACCTAGATCGGCCTAGATTGGAAGTTATAGCCATGCCAAGTTTGTGTCCAGAACTGCTCCAGTGCAGCCAGTTCATCTCTGTTCATCATCAAATTTCTTGCTTTCTAGCCATCTTCTGCCCTAGATCCTGTTGAATGATTTGTTCCTGTTATCATTGCCTACCTCCCAGACAAAGTGGTGCATCATTTGGAGCTCTAGATCAAAAGTTATGCCAAGCCCTAGTTTCTGGCCATGTCAAGATCAATGCTAGACTATGTCAGTCAGTGGCATTAGCCCTTTTCACTCCCTTCCAGATGTGCATTTTGGGCATAACTTTGTCCCTTAGACTCCTGAGGTTGTGATTAACATTTTCTTCTATCACAACTTGATTTGAGCCCTTGAATTATATTTGCCGCTAAACCCTAATTTTTGACACTATTCTAGTGCATGCCATCCAATGGCATTGGCCTTGTTTACCCACTTCTGATTGTGCATTTTGAAAGCCACTTTGTCCACTGAATTTGTAGAGTTATGATCTACATTTTCTTCTACTGTCATAACTTGAGATAAGCTCTCTAGTTTTCCTTGAAGTTATGTCAGATTCTTGATCCGAATGTCAATCTGCTGACATTCGCTGTTCTTGATCAAACCAGCCACAAAACTGATGTTCTTATTGTAACCTTGAGATCCTAAGAGCATCTAACACCCATCCTTAGCCAATTCCTTGAAACCCTAGATCTCAACTCAGTTCAGCTTGCAATCTCAATTATCTCCAGTATCGTTCAGTCACTCTTGTAAAGCATATCTGCATATAGATCCTAAATCAATTTAGTATATAAGTACTATTTGTGTGTATTGTTTGGTTTGTCGTCGAGCAGATCTAGAAGCTGAGATCGAGAACTTCGCTGTTGACCCGTCATCAACTGCTGTTTCTTACGACGCGGAAGGCAAGTCATATCCTTGGTCATCTTGAACCTATATTTTAAATGTTGCTAAAACATAACTTTGAATATAGGCAATATTGCATGTGAAAGATTGAGAATGGTTGATTTATGAATTGGCAGTACTAGACTGGTTATCTGTAAAATGTGAAATAAACAAGTTTTGAGCCATGAACTATTATATGTATTTATATACTTATATTCATGAAATAAAACCCCTAGCCGTGACCAGAAAATGGTATGGATGGCTGTAGCACTGGAGGTGCTAGACTGCAAAGGAATGCAGGCACTGAAGGTGCAGGGTTGTGGATGGTCTGGTCACTGGCATATAAGGACTAGAACCTTGTGTTGTGCGTCTAGTGGCATGAACAACGTGCTAACCGCAAGCCTGGTATGGGACAGGCCTGAACAAGTACTTATGTGGATCATACATGAAACCCCTGCATGAGATGTGTTGTGATGATTGACTTGGAGGCTGACTCCTACTATCACTGAAGGTGATCTGATATTTGACCCAGTAATGGGAAAATGAGGTGGGGTGGAGGTTATGATACAGCCTACCACAACTGTGTTTCGCTGAGAGCCACAGGGTCAGGGGTGAATTGTAAGTGATGAATAACAAAAGTTCTTGTTATTTCCACCTTGCCGCTCACAGTATGAAGTGAGTCAGGGGTCCAATCATTTTGTTATGATAGGAAAGGTTTGAAAGTGAAATATCTTGCGGGTAAATTGGTACCTCTCTGCAGAGTTAAAAACGTATTCGAATACTCCGAGCTCCCGGGTTTATAGGAGTCTGCTGCGGTGGATTAAATCCACGGGGTGTGACACAAGTACTATTTTCTAAATAAAATATGTTTAAATCAAGATTACCCAAATGACATGTGTTGTCATGATAAGGAGTGCTGCCGTGGGCTGTTGTGTGTCGACGTGTCGCGGTAGTGCTATAATCTAGTGAACATGAATGATGATGTTATATTATGAAAAGTGCTGCCATGAGATGAGGTATGAAAGAAAAAGATTAGTTTATAAACATCCATAATTCTTGACTAGTCTAGGTTCATGTCATCACTACTATATGTATCTACTCTTACCTATGACCTGCTGAGTACATAAGTGCTCACTCTTGCAACCTACAAATCAATAGACGGAGCGATCAACAATCAAGATGAAGGCGTGGAGAACTTATTGGATTCCAGAAGGAGGAGCGTCAGTCCCGTCATTTCCCTGATGTGTGTTGTTCTGTTGTCCACTTCTCTTTTGTGGGTGGGTCACCTATCTTCTGCTGTGTAGATGTTATTTTGCTAAACCATGAATGCCGTGAAGGCATTGTAATCTTCTTATGTAATATCAAGGCCAGCAGGCCACACTGCTTAACTATTTTGTAAGTTACTCTGTTGCAATGTGATATACTCCTGTGCTTGACTTTTCCTGGGACGTCAAGGGTATGTGTATGCTATGCATATATGGAACTAGCTGCAGCGAGCTAGGTCTCTACAGGAGTAGTCGTAGTCCCAATCTCGGGGCGCGACATGTCGGCATCTTCCTCGGCTGATAGTAGTGATTCGGCGAGGGCGAACGTAGATGGCGCTGCCTCGTCCCAGCGCAAGAGGAAGGTGCGAGGCCCGACGATGTTGGGTCGTTTGGCCAAACGCGCGGATCTTTCATGTGAGTTCAACCAGTTCGGGCGACCGATCGGGAAGAACGCCGGGCACTATGCTACCTATGTTGGCTTGTTGGCGAAGGAAAGGGTGAAGATCACCGTCCAGAGCTGGAAGGACGTCAAGGCCGACGAGAGGGATAGGCTGTGGGCGGAAGTGAAGGTAAAATTAATCAAAATCACTGAACTCTTGAGTAATTAATCACATTCCCTTGGTTTATCCCAGAGATTAGGTAAGTCCTACTTATATACACCATTTGAAACAGGCCAAGTGGAACATCCCGGACGATGGTCCCAAGATAGCTTGCTTGAAGGACATGAACAACACATGAAAAACCTTCAAGAGCGTCCTCGTCAGTACCTTCCTCGCTAAAGGCGAATCTCCATGTGAGAAGTACCCCTTCATAACGGAGGAGGTATGGGAGCAATTGATCCGAGAGGATCTCCAAGTCCTAATCGCATGCGGCTTCGCGACCAAGTCCTGATCGCATACGGCTTCGCGACCTTAACCATGTTCGGAAAGGATTCGCGAACATGGATGGGTCCGCGACCATGGATGGGTCCGCGACCAGGAAAAGGAATTCGTTCCCTGTTCGGAATTGTAATCCGATCCGAATGTGTATAACTAAGCTTATCTGTTTAGGGTTACTTAGATGAATCTAATACGTTTAGGTTATTGAGTCTAATACGTACTCATACGATTGGACTATAAATACCTTGTAATAGGTCTAGTTTAGATCATCGAATACAATCAAAGAGTCATAGAACTTATTTGAGTTTTAGACACTTATAGTTCCTTCGACGTAGACAAGTGTGTCTAACATTCGATGTGTAAGCCCTCATTGAAATAAAGAGTTGTGCAATTACTTTGGGTTTCGGGTATAAGATCCCGTTATTCCACATATTAGAATCTCGGCGAGCCTAGTGCGAAAACCAAGACAAGGTCTCAAACGGATCAAGTTGGTATCAGAGCAACTTTCCTATCCTGTCGATGGTGAAGACTCGCCCGGGTTACAAAACCTCCAGCGAAACTCCAGGCGATCAATTGACGGTTCCTACAGCCGCGTCTCCTATAATGTTTGACGATACCTCCGTTCAAGCTAACCTAGCCGAACAAGTGGCTAAGCTCTCCACCGACATGGAAACCGTGCTTGCTTGGATTAAGCAGTAGGCCATGATTGTACCTCCTGAAGTAGGGAAGGGGATGGGTGCGAAGACTGGTGAATACTTGCGCAGGGCAGACGAAGATGAAGACGAAGGCGACCACAAGGCCGACGACCTCGCCAACACCTCCTTAGCTGTCGGATCTTTTAAGGTCGACGCTAAGATTGATATACCCATATATGATGGGGTGATCAATGCCGAGAAGCTGGATTCTTGGATCGATCAACTTGAGACCTACTTTGACCTGAAAGGGTTCAGTAGCGCTCAAAAGGTGAAGTTTGCACCTTTGAAGATGAAGGACCACGCCAAGACATGGTGGAAGGCCCTTGTCGCCAGTGGTGAAGCTGACGACCTTGCGTGGGGTCAATTCAAACAACTTCTGCGACAAGAATTCTATCAGATGGGTTACCTTGAGGAGAGATGGGAGCGTTGGCACAGATTGTACCAACGGCGCGACTAGACCGTCCAAGACTATACGACAGAGTTTCGGCGATAAGCAATGGTCATTGGCATCTCACTATCTGACCCTCAGGTATTTCGGAAATACACATCTGGACTTCAGAAATCGATCAGTACTAAGCTAAGTCTGTTCGGCGTCCAAGACATCGCGACCGCAAGCACAACTACTATGGCGATCGAGAAGAAGAACAAATCCCGCAGCGACAAAAGCACGAAGGAAAGTGCAACCTCGACAAAGAAAAAGTCGAGTCCGAAGAAGAATGCTTCCAAAACGGGCACAGGTGCTTTTTGCGAACATTGTCAAGTTGCGGGACATACCAAGGACAAATGCTACAAGCTTCATCCTGAACTTTGGCCAAAGAAAAACGGACCAGGGAAAAGAATAGCCACGGCTACTGCGACTTCACCCAACGAAGAAGTTGTCCGAGTGAACCCGGTTAATGAGGCGGATACGACCTTGTCTCTGATGGCAATGCCGAAGGAGAAGGGTTCGGATCCACCAAACGACCATCACCCAACAGAGGACTTGTTCACCATCAACGTCCAGGTGAAGCACGAAGTGGTCGCAGCGATATTCGATCCAGGAAGTCAGAAGAATCTGGTCTCCGCTGGATTGGTTCGGCGACTTGGTTTGAGGACGACCACACACCCGCGACCATATCCGCTGGGTTGGTTTACATCCGACGTGAATCAACAGATTACGAGTCAATGTGTGTTGAAATTTGCGATCTCTGCATGATATTTCGATGAGGTGCAATGCGATGTTGTCCCTATCGATATCTGCCAGGTGATATTTAGGAGTCCGTATCTGTATGATCGAGAAGCTCATTTCCATCCGCGAGTGCAAGAGTACGACCCCACCAAAGATGGAGTTAAGTTCGTGATCAGTAGAGACGTCCACGTCAACACTTCGAACTTGATTACCGCAAATCAAGCCAAATGGATTGTTAATGCATGTCACAAGTATGTGCTTGTCATGATTCGATCCATTGGTCAAAGTGGGGGTACTCGACTAGCATTGTCGTTGGCGTGCTGAGAGAATTTTGGTCATTTTTCGGGACTACTGGAGAAATACAGTGATCTGTTTGAGACTAGCCAGGATCGTCCGCCGAAACGTCTAGTCGAGCACGAAATTCAGCTTGTGTCCGATGCGACACTGCCTAATCTGAGTATGTATCGCAACTCAATATTGGAGAATGAAGAGATCAAGAGACAACTTGGTGAGTTGCTGAACGATGGTGTCATTCAACCAAGTAGTTCACCTTGTGGATCTCCTGTGGTGTTAGTACCAAAGAAAGATGGGACTTGGCGTATGTGCATCGACTATCGAGCACTGAACAAGATCACCATCAAGAACCGGTACCCCCTTCCTCGTATTGATGACCTGCTAGACCAATTGAAGCATGCTGTTGTCTTCTCCAAATTGGATCTTAAGTCAGGATATCATCAAGTCAGCATCTGAGAGGAGGATACGTGGAAGACCGCATTCAAAACACGACAAGGTCTGTTGGAATGGCTGGTCATGCCGTTTGGTCACTGCAACGCCCCGGCAACTTTCATGCGTCTTATGAATGACGTATTGAGACAGTTCATCAACGACTTTGTGATCGTGTACCTCGACGACATATTGGTTTATAGTCGTTCGTGGGATGAGCACCTCATTCATGTCGAAAAGGTGTTCGATCAGCTTCGGCAACATCGACTTCGCCTCAACCGTAAGAAGTGCGAGTTCGGCCAGCAAACTCTACTTTACCTTGGATTCCTGGTCGGCAACGGTACGTTGCAAATTGACCCAGATAAGGTAAAAGTGATTCACGAATGGCCGCGATCGTGAATAGTTACAGATGTGCGTAGTTTTGTCGGAGCATGCCAATATCTTCGGAAGTTCATCCGACACTTCTCGATTCTGGCTTCTCCGTTGCATGCATTAACCAGGATCGATCAGAAGTTCGAGTGGACAGGGAAACATGAGGACACGTTCCTCTTGTTGAAAAGGAAGATCAGCGAGGCGCCTGTGTTAGCTTTGCCGAATCTCCAGAAACCGTTCGAGCTGGAAACCGATGCCTCAGGTTATGCAATGGGCACAGTGCTCATGCAAGAAGGTCGACCGGTGGCATATCACTCCGAGTTATTCTAGGGAGCTCAGAAGAACTACCCGACTTATGATAAGGAGTTATGCGCACTGCATCAGGCCGTGAAACATTGGCGGTGTTATCTCTTGGGGAAAGAGACGGTTGTCCACACCGACCATCAACCATTGCAATATTTGCAAACTCAGTCCAAGCTATAGCAAGCTCGGCACATGAAGTGGATGTCGTATCTGCAGCAGTTTAATCTGGTGATTAAGTACAAGAAGGGCGTACACAACAAATTGGCGGACATATTGTCGTGACCACCAGTTACGACCCTCTGTTTATCAGCGTTCATGCAGATCGAGCCCTCATGTCATGATGACTATGTCACTATGTACAGTGAAGACCCTGATTTTCAAACAGCACTGACTGAGGTTGAAACAGGGAATCCTACAGAGTTCGTTCGTCGAGAAGGACTCTTGTACAAGGGTAATTTACTTTGCATACCTCGTGGAGCACCTCGAACTCAATGGATGCGAGAAGCGCACACATCGAAGATAGCTGGTCACTTTGGGGTTACAAAGACGTTGCAAAATCTTCACCGACATGTGTTCTGGCCGCGTATGTAGCAAGATGTGGCTAGGTTTGTTTGAGGCTGTGGTCTCTGCAGCATCTCGAAATCGGCAAACCGAAAATTAGGTTTGTACACTCCTTTGCCAGTTCCATCGAGACCATGGGAGAGCATATCCATGGATTTCTTGGGAGGGTTGCCTAGGACCCGACGTGGCAATGACTATCTATTCGTGGTCGTTGATCGGTTCTCCAAAATGATTGTTCTTATACCTTGTCGGAAGATTATCACGGGAGAAGAGGCAGCTCGGGTATTCTTTCAACACGTTTGGACACACTTCGGACTGCCGACTTCTATTGTGTCTGATCGCGATACCCGGTTCCTTAGTCACTTTTGGCGATCTCTCTGGACGATGATGGACACCAAGCTAAAGAGGAGTACTGCTTTTCATCCGCAAACTGATGGTCAAACCTAGGTGGTAAATCGCACAGTCGTTCATCTCTTGAGAGGATATAACTTGAAGCACCCGAAGACCTGGGATGAAAGCATACCATACCTGTAGTTTGCTTTTAATCGAGCAGTGCATGGTTCGACTGGAAAGTCGCCGTTTGAGATTTGTTTAGGGTTTCTACCACAGAGTCATTCGACATGGAGTTTGTGATCCCTACCTCAGCACAGAACAGCAAGGAAGCATCTGATCAGGATCGAGCACAAAAGTTCCTAAAAGGTATTCAATGACTCCATCGTGAGGTTGAACAGAACTTGCCGAAAGCTCAACTCAAGTACAAGGCGCGACATGATCGGCACCAAGATGATGCGCAATTTCAAGAAGGTGATATGGTATGGTTACATCTGAGTAAGGAGAGACTTAAAGGTGAAGGTAAGAAACTCAAACCCATTCGTTATGGTCCTTTTTGGATTTTGCAGAAAGTGGGTAATAATGCTTGTCAGCTCGAGTTACCTCCATACATGGATATCTACTCGGTTGTTAATGTTGAGCACCTCAAACTCTTTGAGCCTTCAATGCTGGATGATGAGCCAGATACTATAGTACCATCTGTTGAAGACTTGGTCTATCAATGAGACAAACCTCTACGTGAAGATGTGATTCTGGAAAAGAAGGTAACTACCACCCGCAGTGCCACCAAGGAGACTTTTGGAATCGGTCGGAAAGATCAACGAGCACGTGCGGCAAAGTGGTACACCAAAGAAGATGGACAAGCCCAATTTCCACATCTCCAGTTTGATCGAGAGGTCGCAACAGGGGTTGGCTCCTTCTCAACAAGGGAGTCATGATCCGGGAGGATCTCCAAGTCCTAATCGCATGCGGCTTCGCGACCTTAACCGTGTTTGGAAAGGATTCGTGAACATGGATGGGTCCGCGACCATGGATGGGTCCGCGACCATGGATTGGTCCGCGACCAGGAAAAGGAATTCGTTCCCTGTTCGGAATTGTAATCTGATCCGAATGTGTATAACTAAGCTTATCTGTTTAGGATTAGTTAGATGAATCTAATACGTTTACGTTATTGAGTCTGATACGTACTCATACTATTGGACTATAAATACCTTGTAATAGGACTAGTTTAGATCATCGAATACAATCGAAGAGTCATAGAACTTATTTGAGTTTTAGACACTTATAGTTCCTTCGACGTAGACAAGTGTGTCTAACGTTCGATGTGTAAGCCCTCTTTGAAATAAAGAGTTGTGCAATTACTTTGGGTTTCGGGTATAAGATCCCGTTATTCCGCATATTAGAATCTGGGCGAGCTTAGTGCGAAAACCAAGGCTAGGTCTCAAACAGATCAGCAATTCGCCCAACAGAAGGGGACTCCTGAGTTCAAGGTATGTATGGTTCCTTTGCTTGGTTACACCATTGTATGCAGTAAGCAGTGGTGCATTAATTTTCTTGTTTCTGGTACGAAGGCCCTCAGCGAGAAGAACAGGGCAATCCAGAGGAGGAACGACCACCCACACTGGCTCGGCTCTCGCGGCTATGCGGGGAAGGAGGAGCAGTGGAAGAAGGCTGAAGACGAGGTGTCGAATTTCGTCGACTCCCCTGACCTACCACTCTGAGATCCGCGATCAGCGATGCAAGCGCTGGTGGCTGGCCAGAGGGACCGTGTCGGCCACGGGGACTGTGGCGTTCCCAAACCCCAGGGACGTCGAGGTCGTGCAGCGACTCGTAAGTTGCCTAACTATGATCACTAGTGTGCGCACAAGTTTGTATATATTTCTTCCTCACAATGGAGAGCTTTCAATGTAACAGATCTCTTGCTCGAAGGAGGCGACCGAGGGATTGTTCAGTCCCCATAGGGAGAACGACATCCTTACCCGGGCTCTAGGGAACAAGGAGCATCCAGGGTGGACGCGAACCGTGGGGGCTGTGGTGCCATGGAAGGAAGGCTTCTCGGAGCCCGGGCAAAAGGCGAAGAAGGCTGGCAGCTGGAAGGAAAGGGAAGTGGAGCTATCTCAGAAGATACGGGCAGATGTGACTGCACAATTCGCGGACATGTTCACTCAAATGAACGAGAAGTATGAACGCCTCAGTCGAGTTGTGCAGTCCAAGGGTTTAGATCCAGCTGCCGAGGTCGATACTGCCAGGCCGAGTAGTGTTGGCTCGAAGGTTCACGTGGATCCGGTGGACCTGATCGAGGTATTGCAACTCTTGAGCTATATATGCAGTTCGGCTGATGCCACTCCCGTTACGTTAGAATTGTTTCGCTAACCTGTTATAATTGTTGCAAGTTGCAGAAGCCGGAGAGCTGTAGCCCATTGATCAACATAGGCGACAAACCTGTTGCGGTTGCAAACGGGGTCGTATAGCAGTCTTGGGAGGATGTTTGGATCCACTGCGTACCTCTGGAGCCTGGATTCGCAAAGGTACAGGTGGACATGGCCCTCCCGGGCTACAGCTCTTTTCCGTTGCCCGTCCCAACGGACGAAATGCGGACAATTGGCGAGGCATTGGGCTTGTACATACAGTGGCCCAAGAAGGGTGTTAGACTACAGGAGGTAAACCCTAGCCATTCTAGCTTACAACTCAGTTAATATACTCAATTTGCAAAATCTAACTTATGCGTTTGTACTTAAAGTGGACGATGGGTACCAGCTCACTTCCTGAGGACACCACCCCCGCCACAACGCATGAGCGAACTCCTTCCGCCCCCATGCCTCCTCCGACGGCCTGAAACCCTTCGCCATCAAATGAGGCCGGCGGCACCACACCCCAACCTTCGAAGGTATACACTCGCTCCCCGCCCAAAGGCAAGGGCAAGGCCAAAGGCAAGTCCAAACAAAGCCAGCCGGGTACGTTCAAGAACGGGTCCCTACTCGTGTCGGAGTACCTTCTGCACAATATGGATCAAATAACCAGAAGTCTCCATGAGTGGTACCTGACCTGGTCTAGGCGCCACATCAACTTCTTGGTTCACTTCAGGCCAGCCCATTTTCACCGTGAGCCCGGGAGCATATCGGTGGCCCACGAGGATTTGTTCGACCTCCTCAACTGGCGGGAGCTTGATATGTCCATCATACGGACTGGAGTCCTGTGAGTTTGCTGTTGTTTGAAGTTATCACAGTTCGTTTCATAAATCTAATCACTTCGTATGCACTACTTACTAATGTCTACTTTGCATCCAGGTGCATGTATAGGCTGGCGTCGATGAGGGCATGTGACAAGGTGGGTTTCCTCGACCCAGAGAAAATAAGCCTCACGATGCTAGAGCACGACCAAGCACATGCGGCGAGGACCGAGAGTTCATCCTTGCGCCGTACCACCAAAGGTTAGTGCATTTCCTACTAATTTAACTCATTCTTGTATGTTACGCCTAACATATGTATGAAACGGTTCGCTTATATATGCAATGTAGGGGCCACTGGGTCCTCGCCGTCATTTGCCCATGGATGAATGAGGTCTATTACCTCGATTCGATGAGCGACAAGGTGGCGCATGTTTTCACCCTCACATGGCACATAGACGCGTAAGTAACATAGTTGTCTTAAATTTTTCTCTGACTAGCTAATTAATGATAACATATTAACTGGCAATGCTAAATTAAATACAGGGCTTTCAAAAATTATGCTAGTGCTGGAGGGAGGCATGACGCATCGAAGGGCACAACAATTTCTTGGAAAGAATATGAGGTAATTAATACGGATGGAAGTACTCATGATGAATCTTTTAATTTAAGCTTAATTAGTTCTTTCGAGTTAATGTGGGTTTATGTCTTTGCATATGCAATTTTTCTAGTGCCATCAGCAGCCACAATCGTGGGAATGTGGCTTCTATGTCATGAGATTCATGTATGACCTGATCAGGAGAAACTTTGCCCAATTCCCTAAGGTAACCATTTTTCCTGACTCAAAGTCGAACTTTAATTGGATGTGACGTACGATCCTAACTTCATACACGCATATATGCAGAGCGCCATGTTGAAAGAGCAATATGAGTTGCCTGAATTGAAGGAGCTGCGAACAATTTGGGCTCAATATGTCATGGAAGAAGTGGCTATCAACGATCGATAGTAACTGACTTGTGTTGATTGCTGTATTTGTGAATATATATTGAATGTGTTGATTGCTGTATTTGTGAATAAACTCAATATGTGAATAGATTCATTGATGTATTTGTGAATAAACTCGATCAATATGTGCATAAATTCAATCTGTCCAATGCATGTGTATATTACTGTATTAGTGTATTTGTGAACAAATTGAATATGTGAATATTGGTGAATATTTGTAAATATTGGTATATTTGTGAATGATCCAATGTATCTCTGTATAGCTGTATGTATATGTGCATGATTCCAGTACTATCTGTGCCAGTATAAAACCGATAGGAAAAACTAATATTACTATCGGTTATATACTACAACCGATAGAATAAATATTACAGTACTATCGGTTCATATGCAGCAACCGATAGAATAAAGTTTTCAGTACTAAACGTGTCTACAAAATACTATTGGTTATATAATATAACCGATAGAATAAATATCTCAGTACTATCGGTTCATATACAACAACCGATAGAATAAAGTTTCCAGTACTAACTGTGTCTACACAATACAATCGGTTTATATATAACAACCGATAGAATAAATTTTCCAATACTAACTGTGTCCAGACAATACTATCGGTTTATATAAGAGCCGATAGAAAAAAACATTAACATTACTATCGGTTTAGATCCTAGCCGATAGAAAAATCCTAAACAATACTATCGGTTTATATACGAGCCGATAGAAAAAATGTATACAATACTATCAGTTTAAATTCGAGCCGATAGAAGAAATAGTCGATAGCGATTATGAACGTTGGGAATGTAGATGTTTTACTAACGGTTTTTGAACCGATAGAAGTGTGCTGCACCTCTACTATCATGCCGACCACTATCGGTAAGAAAATCGATAGTAGAGTGGATTTTTAACCGATAGTGAAAAGCATTTCTGTAGTAGTGATTCATCGACCCTGAATCTTACGGACTTGAACCCAATGTGGAACAAGAAGAAGAAACTGAAGACCCAGCTTGTTAGAGGGTTACGTACCAAGGTGGAGTCCGATGTGGAGAAGGCCCGTACAACACCGCTGCTGCAGAAGAAGAAGACTGATGAAGTCCTTTTGTTTATTATTGTTGTTTTATTTTGTGCCGACCTTTGTGGCGAAAACTCCTTAATTTGTATCAACATTTAAATGCGTCATTTTGGCGCTAAGTTATTGTAATGTTGGTCCTTGTGATCAGCACTTGTTTTTAATTACTCGTATTTTTATATAATGCATCTTGTTGTTGTGAGCGGCAATGTGCCATTTCTGAGTGCAATCCACCTGGGCGGTTGCCACCGGATTCCTCAAATGAGGGTCCCACAGATATGCCACTGGTCGACCTTCTTGCATGAGTACTGCGCCCATCGCATAACCTGAGGCATTGGTTTCTAGCTCGAATGGTTTCTGTAGATTCGGCAAAGCTAACACAGACGCCTCGCTGATCTTCCTCTTCAGTAAGAGAAACGTGTCCTCATGTTTCCCTGTCCACTCGAACTTTTGATCAATCCTAATTAATGCATGCAACAGAGAAGCCACAATCGAGAAGTGTTAGATAAACTTCCGAAGATATTGGCATGCTCCAAAAAAGCTGCACACGTCCGTAACTGTTCGCGGTTGTGGCCACTCGCGAATCACTTTTACCTTATCCGGTTCGATTGTACTGTTGCCGACCATGAATCCTAGGTAAAGTAGAGTTTGTTGGCCAAACTCGCACTTCTTACGGTTGAGGCAAAGTCGATGTTGCCGTAGCTGTTTGAACACCTTTTCTACATGAATGAGGTGCTCATCCTACGAACGACTATAAACCAGTATGTCGTCGAGGTAAACCATCACAAAGTCGTCGATGAACTATCTCAATACGTCAGTCATAAGATGCATGAAAGTTGCCAGGGCGTTGCAGAGACCAAACGGCATGACCAGCCATTCAAATAGATCTTGTCGTGTTTTGAATGCGGTCTTCCACGTATCCTCCTCTCAGATGCTGACTTGATGATATCCTAACTTAAGATCCACTTTAGAGAAGACAACAACATGCTTTAATTGGTCTAGTAGATCGTCAATATGATGAAGGGGGTACTGGTTCTTGTTGGTGATCTTGTTCAGTGCTCGGTAGTCGATGCACATACGCCAAGTCCGATCTTTCTTTGGCACTAACACCACAGGAGATCCACAAGGTGAACTACTCAGTTGAATGACATCATTTTTCAGCAACTCACCAAGTTGTCTCTTGATCTCTTCATTCTCCAATATTGAGTTGCGATACATACTTAGATTGGGCAATGTCGGATCGAACACAAGCTGAATTTCGTGCTCGACTGGATGTTTCAGCGGACGACCCTGGGTACTCTTGAACAATCAATGTATTTCTCCAGCAGTCCCAACAATCGACTAGAATCCTCTTGGCACACCAACGACAACACTGGTCGAGTACCCTCACCTTAACCAATGGGTCGAATCATGACAAGCACGTACTTGTGACATGCATTGACAACCCGTTTGGTTTGATTTGCGGTAATTAAGTTCAAAGTATTGACGTGGATGTCTCTACTGATCATGAACTTAACTCCGTCTTTGGTGAGGTCATACTCTTGCGCACACCGATGGAAGTGAGTGTTTCGATCATATAGATACGGACTCCCAAAGATCACCTGACAGATATCGATAGGGACAACATCGCATTGCACCTCATCGATATACCATGCAGAGATTGTAAACTTCAATACACACTGACTCATAATCTGTTGGTTCACGTCGGATGTAAACCAACCCAGCGGATATGGTCGCAGGTGTGTGGTTGTCTTCAAACGAAGTCACCGAACCAATCCAGCGAAGACCAGATTCTTCTGACTTCTGGGATTGAATATTGCTTCGACCACTTCGTGCTTCACCTGGATGTTGATGGTGAACAAGTCCTCCATTGGGTGATGGTCGTTCGGTGGATCCGAACCCTTCTCCTTTGGCATTGCCATCAGAGACAAGGTCGTATCCGCCTCATCAACTGAATTCACTCCGATAACTTCTTCGTCGGGTGAAGTCACAGTAGCCGTGGCTGTTCTTTTCCCTAGTCCATTTTTCTTTGGTCGATGTTCAGGATGAGGCTTGTAGCATTTATCTTTGGTGTGTCTTGCGACTTGACAATGGTCGCAAAAAGCACCTGTGCCCGGCTTCGAAGCGTTTTTCTTCGGACTCGGTTTTCTTTTTGTCGAGGTCACACTGTCCTTTAGCCTTTGTCACCGCAGGATTTGTTCTTCTTCTCGTTTGCCACATCAATTGTGCTCGCGGTCACAATGTCTTGGACGCTGAACAGACTTAGCTCAGTATTGATCGATTTTGAAGTCCAGATGTGTATTTCTGAAATACCTGAGGATCGGATAGCAGTATACCGATGACCATTGCTTGTCTCCGGAACTCCGTAGTATAGTCTTGGACAGTCTAGTCACGCCATTGGTACAATCTGTGCCAACGTTCCCATCTCTCCTCAAGGTAACCCATCGGATAGAATTCTTGTCACAAGAGTCGTTTAAATTGCCCCCACGCAAGATCGTCAGCTTCACCACTGCAAACAAGGGCCTTCCACCATGTTTTGGCATGGTCTTTCAACTTCAAAGGTGCAAATTTGACCTTTTGAGTGCTACTGAACCCTTTCAGGTCAAAATGGTTCAAGTTGATTGATCCAAGTATCCAGCTTCTCGGCATCGATCACCCCATCATATATGGGTATTTCAATCTTAGCGTCGACCGTGAAAGATCTGACAACTAAGGATGTCGTGGTATTAAGAATACCCCGGCAGGTTTTGAAGACGATCCTAGCGGAGATCACGCAGCGCGGGTTGACCGGGTGACCGGTCCTCCCCCGCCGGACAAACACAAGAATTGACATGTGGATTTATACAGGTTCGGGTCCCGGTGGGGGCCCTAGTCCTGTCGACGCGCTCTCGACCGGAGTCGGCTGGGGAGGCTCTCTCCGGGGGAGAGGCTTCCGGAGCACGTCTGTGAGATTAGCTATTCCAAATAATGATGAACTGATCCTTTACAACAGAGGGGTACAAGGGCTATTTATAGCCCCAAAAAGAAGCGAAAAGCCTAAACTACCCCGGAAGCCACCGTCGGATCGAAGGGTAGGACCGTCCTTCTTCCGGTCAAACGTCTTGGATGCCTGACAGGTGGTCGCTGATTCCCGAGGCATCCCTCGCGTGACCTGCACGTGATAAACAAACAGGGATTTTACCTTTTAGAAGGGCGATGACGTCCGGGACCCTTTCCGGAGGGCAGGGTCCCGGGAGCCTAAAAGGCGGCGCCCGGGACATGCCCTGGAGGCACCGTCCCGGGGGTCGAAAGGCGGCGCCCAGGGCAGGCACCGGAGGCCACTGTCCCCGGGTAAAAGGCGGCGCCCGGGACAGGCAACGGAGGCCACTGTCCCCGGGCAAATGGCGGCGCCCGGGACCAGCCCGGGGGGCACGGTCCCGGGAGCCTAAAAGGCGGCGCCCAGGGCAGGCACCGGAGGCCACTGTCCCCGGGTAAAAGGCGGCGCCCGGGGCAGGCACCGGAGGCCACTGTCCCCTGGTAAAAGGCGGCGCCCGAGACCCGCCCGGCGGGTAGGGTCCCGGGAGCCAAAAGGCGGCGCTCGGGACATGCCCCGGAGGCACGGTCCCGGGGGGCCAAATAGCGGCGCCCGGGACATGCCCGGGGGGCACGGTCCCGGGGGCCAAATGGCGGCGGCCGGGGCAGGCCCGGGGGGCACGGTCCCGGGGACCAAATGGCGGCGCCCGGGGCAGGCACCGGAGGCCACTATCCCCGGGCGAATGGCGGCGCCCGGGACATGCCCGGGGGGCACGGTCCCGGAGGACCAAATGGCGGCGCCCGGGACAGGCCCGGGGGGCACGGTCCCGGGGGCCAAATGGCGGCGGCCGGGACAGGCCCGGGGGGGCACGGTCCCGGGGACCAAATGGCGGCGCTCGGGGCAGGCACCGGAGGCCACTATCCCCGGGCGAATGGCGGCGCCCGGGACATGCCCGGGGGGCACGGTCCCGGGGGGCCAAATGGCGGCGCCCGGGACAGGCCCGGGTGCACGGTCCCGGGGGCCAAATGGCGGCAGCCGGGACAGGCCCGGGGGGCACGGTCCCGGGGACCAAATGGCGGCGCCCGGGGCAGGCACCGGAGGCCACTATCCCCGGGCAATCATGAACTTACCTGGACTTGACCGCGTGGAGATTTCCCCCAACAGCAGCCCCCCATGCCCTCCGGGGACGAAGCCTGAGCCCCCGGAGGGAATGGTTATGGTACCGGGAAAATCTCCGGACGCAAACTCCGAACGAAAATCACCGGAGCCCCGGCGACGCTTCGGTTTCTGTGCCGGGCGCTTTATGGCCGCGCTGTTTTCGCAATAAATGCACGCGCGGTTCGAACCGGCGTCTCGATTTACGCGCCTGTCCCTTCGTTTCCCGCGCACGGTTTGAATTTTAGCGGTCCAGATTGCCCCGAGGGGGCCACGTGGTGCGCATCTAGATCACGGCCCGCCTCTATAAATAGGGCCCTAGGGGGCCCCGGAAGTTCATTCCAAATTTTCCAACTCCAGCTTCAGCTCTCCCGGTAGCGCTCTCCTGGTAGCATTTCCGGTAGCCTTCTCCGGTAGCGAGCGTCCGGGAGTTGTAGCCGTAGCCACCTGAAAACTTAGCCACCGAAAAACAAAGAACTCACCTAATGGCACCCAAAGGTCGAGCGAAGACCACGGAGGTGCCCCCGGAGGAAGTCCCGGCGGATTTCCTCTGGGCCTCCGAGTTCTCGGCCTCGGACGCGGAGTCCCTGGTCAAGAAGGGCGTCGTCGAAGAGGGGGACATCCGGGTCCCCCTAAAGAAGGACGGAGCCCCCCGCCCCAGGCCCGGAGAGGTTGTGGCCTTCGAGGCCTTCCTCGAGGCAGGGCTCCGGCTCCCGGTGCACCCGATGCTCCGGGAGTTCCTAAAGGAGTACGGGTTGGCGCTCAACCACCTCACCCCGAACGCGCTCGTCCGTATGGGCCTTTTTATAGGGCCCTACGAGACAGCGACCGAGCTGGAGCCCACCCTCCGCGCCTTCCGGTACTTCTATGAACCGGCGGCGCGGAGCTCCCACCTGGCGAAGGGAGGACCGAAGTCCCCCTTCGGCTCGGTGATGGTCCAAATCCTGCCCTCCCGGGTGGCGGACTATCCAGCGGCGGCCTCCCAGGACCACTGGGGGGACTGGCTCCGGAGGTGGTTCTACCTCCGGGTCCGGGACGAGGCGGTGGTCTACGCCCCGGAGCCTCCCACCTACAGCCGGTCATCCGCACCGAAGCCGCCGGTGTGGACGGACGAGGAGTTCGAGCTCCTCGGGAAGGTGGTGCTGGCGAAGAAGGCCCGCTCGATGCGGGACGCCGCGGAGGAGCTGGCGCTCCTGCGGCTTTCCCCCTTCTCACGCGGGGGAAGGGGGATCGGCATGGGCTCGGAGCAGCGGCCTCCGGTCAAGCCGGTGACGCGGCGTAAGTCCCCTGCATTTTTGTCCTTGCAGTTTTTTACGGGAAATTGACTAACTTTTTACCTCTTACAGTGCGCCCGTACCCGGCGGCGAAGGACAAGGCGGAGCACCTCCTGGGGAGGTACTTCGCCGACGAACACGAGCGCATCGTGCGCCTCGTGGGGGAGGGGCCTCCCCGGAACTTGGTGGCCGAGGCCTACGGGCTCAGGCTTCCGGAGAGGAAGCCCCTTCCCACCCCCGGGTCTCATAAACGGGGGAAGGATGCTGCCGGGGGCTCGGAGCCCAAAAAGCCCCGGGTCCAAAAGACCCCAGCTCTGACGACGGCGCCGGCGACGACGCCGGTGAGGGCTCGGGACGCGGCTCCCGGAGCCGAACATGCCCGGGCGGCGCCCCGGGCAGAGGCGACGCCTCCGCCACCGGAGGCCCCCGTCGAGGCCCGGGGGAAGGAGGTTGTTGTTGATGGGGCGGGGTCCGATTCGGCGGACTACGCCCCGTCGCCAATTCGCGTGACGCTCCTCTCGCCTCTCCCGGCGGCATTGGCGCCGGAGAGGCTAGAGGTGAGGTTTTCGGGGGCGGCGCCCCCGCGCCTCTGGCCGGTTGATGAAGAGGGGGGGAGCCCCTCAGTCTTCGAGGTCCCCCCAGAGCAGGAGGCTCCGAGGGCCCTCCGGCCTGGGGCGGGGAAAGGCCCGATGATCCCCCCCCGGGCGGAGGTCCCCGCCCAATCTTCGTCTTCGTCTTCGGAGGAAACTTCGTCGACGAAGACGCCGGCGACGCCGGCCGTGCTCCCAGATTCAGAGGTCCGGGGGCCCTCTCCCGGCCGCAACAGGAGGGCCGGGCAAGACACCTCCCTACTTCCTGCGGGTGAGGTGGCCCGCTACGCGGAGGGCCTGCACAACCGGAAGGTGCAGGCCTTCGTAGCAGGAGGAACGCTCCACGAGCGTTTTGAGGGGCTCGAGTCCCTCGGAGCCCAGGTAACTCGAGCTCTCAACACTTCGGCTTTTTTCCTGCACTTAAGATTTTTCTAACTCTTTATGCATTTTGTAGGTAGCGACTGTTACCTGGGGCCTTGAGCAGCGGGTCACCCGGCTGCTCAAGGAGGCGGAGAGCCGGGCCGCGGCCTGCATCGAGCAGCGGGAGGCGGCCCTCCGGGAGCGGGACGAAGCTCTTGATGAGCTGTTCCGGGCCCGGGCGCAGGTGCACCTTTCGGAGGGCGCCTACATCCGCCTCCGAGAGGAGGCCAAGGTGCGGGAGAAGGCGCTCCGGGAGCTCGAGAGCTCCAGCGTCCGGGCGCTGTCGGACGCAGGCCGCTCCGTCCGCTCGGCCTTGGAAAGCCTTGGCGTTAGCCTGGGCTCCGGGAGCGGCCCGGAGGTGCCCCCGGCGACCCTCGCGGAGGCTGTGCGTTTTCTTAACGCACAAGTCTCCGCCATCCCGGAGGCTGTGGACGTCCGGGCACGGGGCCGGGCGATCCCCGTCATCGCGGCCGCCGCGGGGCTCGTTGACTACCGTGGGGTCGGCGCCCGGGCGATCGGGGGGCGCATCCCCCGGGGCTTCCCGGAGGCCTTCGAGCCAACGCGCCGGGAGGTGGAGCTGCTGGCGGAGGGGTTCTACGATCGGATCATCCGGACGTGGTTCCCGACACCGGCGCCTCCGGCTGCGGATGTCCCTGCCCCGGCCACGGAGGAAGCTCCCCGGGGGGAGGACCCCAATGCCAAAGTATGAGCCTCCCCCGGGTCTTTAGCTAGGACCCCTTTTTATTTTGTTAGACATTTTGATTCCGGTAGCTTCTTAGGAGAAGCCCCGGGCACTTGTACAAAAACATTTTGCAATGAAATATATTAGAAATTCTTCTAAGTCTTTGTAATGAAATGTTACCAGGGTTCCCGGGGGGTTGCTACCGAGCAACGGTCCGGGAGAGGCTCTCCGGGGGATGCCCAAGCGGCTTTGATTTTGCTGAGCGTTGTCTCCGGGAGGCGCGACGGCGGTGCTGCCCGGGAGCCTGTCCAGTTGAGGTGGCGCCCGGAATGGCACTTGGATAATTTTGACAACAGCCGTGCTGAATTAACTCCACCGCGCCCGAAGACCCAGATGATACCTCCTCTCCGGATACTTCCGCCGGCTGGGTACGAGTTTTGGCCCGAAGACGTACTTCGGGACTCTCAGCGTCGCGTCCGGGCGCTGTACCGGGACTTGGCCCGGGAGCTGAGGGAGCGCCTCCGGGAGCTTTAGGCGTAGGGGCCTTAGGCTCGTAGAAAATCCCCCGGGTTAGGACCCGGGTTGTATCGTTTCCGAAACCCACCGGAGGGGGAAGATGTCCTCCGGGTTTGTTGATCAATAAAGCGCATTGTTTCCCTTTATTGCCTCTATTTTCTTCTTGGATGGTCTGGACGACTCATCTTAACAAGGATGAGCTAAGTCTCTTCGTGGGTGACCCCGGGGGCCCCCTGTCCCCCCCGCCCACAGCGGGCGAGAGGAGGCCTCCGCGTGCTGTGGGGGTAACAGGGTCCCCGGGGGGAGCATAACCTGTAGAAATATTTTGTTAGAAAATTGTAAAAACAGGATTTCCGAGGGAGGGACCTTCCGGGGTGCCCGGGGGCACCGGGAGAGGTTCATCCGGCCGCCGGGAGAGCGAGGAACCGGGAACAAGGCGCGGAAGGGGCTCATGAAAAGCCAATAAGACCTCCGGAGGAGAGCTCCCCGGGAGACTTCGTCCGGTCGCCGTGAGAACGGGGAACCGGGAATAAGGTCTTCGAGGGGAAGGAATGTCCAAGAGAACCCGATGGGATTTCCGGAGGCGAGCTTCCTGGGAGACACTCGTCCGGTTGCCGTGAGAACGGAGAGCCGGGAATAGGGTCTTCGGGGAAGGAAACGCCCGAGAAATCCGGCTTCTCCAAGAGACAATCGTCCGGTCGCCGTGAGAACGGGGTGCCGGGAATAAGGTCGCTGGGGACCAATCATCCGGTCGCCGTGAAGACGGGGAGCCGGGAATAACGTCGACTCCCGGAGGAGGAAGATAGATCCAATCAAGCCGCAAGGGGCTGATCTTCCGATCGCCGTGGGAACGGGGAGCCGGGAATAACGTCGACTCCCGGAGGAGGAAGATAATCCAGAAAGCCATTAGACGTCCTGCTGAGGAGAGCGTCTACTTCCGGAGGAGGAAGTGCCCGAAGACGGGTCTTGAGTGTTTGGGCAGGGGACTAGTCTCCCAAAGTGACTCGTTACCGCGGCCGCTGGGGACCGGGTTGCCGCTTACACCCTCAGTCCACGAGGGCTGATCGTAAGCCGCCCTACGGGAGTGCAGGCTCCGTTGTAGGGACTTGTTGGGGCTGGCCCACTTCCTCGCGGGGAGGGCATCCTCACAAGGAGGGCTTCCTCGCGGGGAGGGCATCCTCGCGGGGTGGGCATCGCCGCTAGGGGCGGTAACGAGAAAGACCTGCAATGAGACAGTTGAAGAACAAAGGCTATGCATTGATTAACAAAATATACAAAGCCCCCCCCTGCGAAACCGCGAAGGGGGGGCAAGGAAGCTACATTGTCCACGGTGGACAGGCCCGTAAGGCTAGACGTAGAACTTGCGAAGTGAACGCAAGTTCCAGGTGTGCTTCAGCTCCTGCTCTTCAAGGTTGGAGAGCTTGTAGGCCCCTGAGCCTAGGACAGCGGAGATCCTGTAGGGGCCCTCCCACTTGGGGGAGAGCTTACCCTGGGCTTGGGGGTCTGTGACGCGCTTGAGGACAAGGTCCCCAAGGCGGAAAGCTCTCTCGCGCACGCGCTGGTTGTATGCGCGCGACATCTCGCGCTCGTAGATGGCGTGGCGGAGGAGCGCTCGGTCGCGTTCCTCCTCCACGAGGTCGATTTCCAGCCGCCGGTTGTCTTCGTTGGCCCGGTAGGCTGCGGTCGTGGCTCCGTTCAGGAGCTCGACCCGCAGCGACCGGAAGCCGATCTCCGGGGAGAGGACTGCCTCCGCCCCGTAGACTAGGGAGAAGGGAGCACGCCCTGTGGCCCGGGACGGGGTCGTGCGCATCGAGCAGAGGATGCTGGGGAGCTCCTCTACCCACGCGCCCCGCTTGGAAGCGGTTTGTTCGAGTCTCTGGCGTAACCCCTGTAGGATTACGCCGTTGACTCTCTCGACGGCCCCGTTGCTTTGAGGATGGGCCACTGAGGCGAAGTGGATGACGACCCCCAGGCCTTCGCAGAATTCCCGGAAATAAGCCGAGTCGAATTGGGTCCCGTTGTCCACGGTGATTTCCCGGGGGACACCAAAACGACAAACGACGTTTTTCCAGAAAAACCGCTGAACGGCCCGGGAGGTGATGCTAGCCAAGGGCTCCGCCTCGACCCACTTTGTAAAGTAGACGACCGCGACTACCGCATACTTGTATCCTCCGGGCGCTGGGGGGAAGGGCCCTAAGAGGTCCATCCCCCAGCGCACGAAGGGCCAAGTGATGGGGATAGTCCGCAGCGCTACAGGGGGGAGATTCGAGCCCTTGGCCATCTTTTGGCATGCTTCGCACGCGGAGACAAGGTCTCGCTCGTCGCGCATGACTGTAGGCCAGTAGAAGCCCTGCCGAAGGGCCTTGGCGGCGATGGCACGTGGGGCTAGGTGAGAACCAAAGCTCCCCGCGTGAATGTCTTCCAGGAGTTGAAGTCCCTCCGACCGGGGGAGGCAGCGCAGGAGGGCTGAAGCCCCCCGCTTGTAGAGCCTTCCCTCCAGTAGGAGATATGCCCGGGCTTTGGCTCGGAGGCGCTTAACCTCGGTCTCGTTGGGAGGGTCCCCCTCCCCCTTGATGAAGGAGATGAGGGGATCCATCCATGACGACGGCCGGACGATCTCGGCGACCTCCAGGACCGGAGGCTCGGGGCCTGCGTCCGGGGAGGCCACCGAGGGCTTCGTGATTGTTTCCAAGAAGGCCCCCTTGGGGAGCGTTTCCTGGGCGCTTGCCGCCCGGGCCAAAGCATCAGCCCGGTCATTCTCCCTTCGCGGGATATGCCGGGCCTCAAGGCCGTCGAAGTGTTTCTCCATCTTTCGTACTTCCTGCAAGTAAAGACTTAAATTTGCGTCATGGCACAGGTAAGACTTGTCCATTTGGCAGACAACGAGCTGAGAGTCTCCCTTTACTAGGAGGCGCCGGATCCCCAGGGAGCGCGCGAGGCGCATCCCGAGGAGCAGAGCCTCGTATTCAGCGACGTTGTTGGTTGCGGGGAACTCGAGCCGCGCGGCGTACTCGAGCTCCTTCCCCTCGGGGCTCCGTAGGACTACCCCCGCGCCAGCCTCAGCGAGACACAGCGACCCATCAAACAGCAGGGTCCAATGGTCACTGCGTAGGGGCGGCACAAGGAGATCTTCGTCCCCGGACCCAGAGGCGGGAGTCCATTCTGCGACGAGGTCGGCGAGGACCTGTGACTTGATTGCGGAGCGGCCGGTAAGGGACAGGGAGAAGGGGGCAAGCTCGGCCCCCCACTTCCCAATCTGGCCGGTGGCTTCTTTATTCCGCAGTACCTCCCCAAGGGGGAGGGACGACGGGACGGTGATGGGGTGCCCCAGGAAGTAGTGCCGGAGCTTCCGGGACGCCATGAGGAGAGCGTAGCAAATCTTCTCCATCTCCGTGTACCGGGTCTTGGCCCCTTGGAGGGCTTCACTGACGTAGTACACGGGACGTTGCTGCCCCCCTTGCTCCTTCACCAAAACCGCGCTGACGGCGACGGGGGTCGCGGCGAGGTAGAGGAGCAAGGGCTCTTCCGGAGACGGACTCACGAGCATTGGAGGGCTCGAGAGGTACTTCTTGAGGTCGTTGAAGGCTTCCTGGGCCTCGGGGGTCCAGCGGAACCCCTCGAGCCCTCGGAGGATCTTGAAGAACTGGAGGCCCCGCTCCCCCGAACGGGAGACGAAGCGACTGAGCGCGGCCAGGCGGCCGGAGAGCCGCTGGACATCTTTGACCGAGCGCGGGGGGGCATGTCTAGGAAGTCCCGGATCTTTTCGGGGTTTGCCTCAATGCCCCGCTGGGACACGAGGAAACCCAGGAGCTTCCCCCCGCGCACCCCGAAGGTGCACTTCTCCGGGTTGAGCTTGAGCCCGAACGCGCGGAGGTTGCGGAAGGTCTCAGCGAGGTCGTCGATGTGGGAGGCTGCACGGGGGCTCTTGACGACCGCGTCGTCTACGTAGACTTCGACGTTGCGGCCGACTTGATCTTTGAAGACCAGCGTCATCAGGCGCTGGAAGGTGGCTCCCGCATTCTTGAGCCCGAAGGGCATGTGGCGGTAGCAGAAGGTTCCGAGGGGAGTTATGAAACTCGTCTTTTCCTCGTCCCCCTCCGCCATCCGGACTTGATGGTATCCCGAGTAGGCATCTAGGAAGCTCATTAGCTCGCACCCCGCGGTGGAGTCAACGAGCTGGTCGATCCGCGGGAGCGGGAAGTTGTCTTTGGGGCAGGCGCGGTTAAGGTCGGTGAAGTCCACGCACATGCGCCACTTGCCACTTGACTTCTTGACGAGGACGGGGTTTGCGAGCCACTCGGGGTGCAACACTTCCAGGATGAACCCCGCCTCTCGGAGCCGGGCTATCTCCGTCTTGATGGCTTCTTGACGTTCGAGGGAGAGCTTCCTCAACTTCTGCTTGATAGGGGGGTGACCGGGGGTTACCGCGAGCTTGTGTTCAATAACCTCCCGGGCGACGCCCCGCATGTCCGAAGGCTTCCACGCAAAAACATCGGAGTTTTCGCGCAGAAAGGCTGCGAGTTGCGCTGCATGGTCTTGGTGTAGCTCTGCCCCGATTTGGACAGTTTGGTCCCTGCTGCCCAGGGACAGCGGGACCTTCCGGAGGCCCCCTTCCGGACGCGGCTTGAGGAGGGGCCTCCCAGGGGATGGCGCAGCGACGTCTACGTCCGGGGGGGGGAGCCTCCCCCCCGGGTGCCTTGATCAGGTTGACGCTTCCTATTGTGGCAGCAGCTCGCTCGTATAGAGCACGGGCCATGTCTTGATCCCCCCGGACGTTGATCACGCCATGCGACCCGGGGATCTTCATGCACAAGTAGTTTTGGTGGGTGGCAGCCCCCAGCCGATTGATCGTAGTCCTCCCCATAATCACATTGTAGGAGGAGGGGAGGTCCACTACGTCGAAGCGGACTAGCTCGGTCCGGTAGTTCTCCGGGGTGCCGAAGGTGATCGGGAGATCTACCTTGCCCACGGGGTGGATCGCCTTCCCCGGGACAAACCCTTGCAGAGGCCCTACCGCTGGTTGCAGGAGCTTCTCATCCACCTGCATTTCCTTGAAGGTTTTGAGGAACAGGACGTCGGCGGAGCTTCCGCCGTCCACGAGGATGCGGGCCAAGTGGCAGTTGTAGATTGTCGCGGAGACAATGAGCGCGTCGTCGTGGGGGAAGCGAACCCCTCGCGCGTCTTCCGCCGTAAAGGTGAGGGGGACGTCCGACCACTTGGGCAGCACGGACGCGTGTAGCACCCCCACTACCTTAACTTCTCGCGCGTACTCCTTGCGCTGGCGCTTGGAATCCCGCCCGGAGGCGGACCCCCCCACGATGACGTTGATGCGGCGCTGAGAAGTTTGAAAGGGGAGAGCGTCTGAAGGCTCCCCCTCCTGCACCTTCTGCCCCCCCGCGGGAGCGGGAAGGGCCGGAACAGCTGGCCGAGGGGGCAAGGAGGCCGGAGTCCCCCCCCCTGCCCGGGCTGGTCGAGGAATGCCGCGAAGTGTTGCAGCAGCTGGTGGCAATCTCGGGTGGCGTGGGTACTGGACCCGTGGAAGCTGCACCACGGTCCTTCCCGGTTTCTCCCCGCGGGGCCTTCGCGGCCGTGCGAAGACTGTCCTCCCCCACGGCCTCTCGGCTTGCGAAAGGGGCGGTTGCCCTTCGGGGGGTCGCGCGAGCCGCCTCCGCCCTCGAGGACAAAAGTGTCCCGAGGCCGTGGTTCGCTACGGCCCCCCTGCCTGGGGCGCCTGGGGGGATCCCGGGCCCCCTGCTCGGCGGGGGCAGGAGCCCCCTGGGTCTTCTTCCAGATGTCGTCTTCCTCCGCCCGAGCGTACTTTTCGAGGACGTTGAAGAGCTCGTCGGCGGAAGAGGGGCAGCTCCGGGAGAGCCTTCGGTGGAGCTCCCCTGGGAGGATGCCGCTTTTGCAGGCTTCGATGACCGTAGAGTCGGGGACGTGGGCCACTTTGCTCTTCACCTGGGCAAAGCGCTTGAAGAAGCTTCTGATGGTCTCCCCAGTTCTCTGCCGAACAGTATACAGCTGCGAGGAGTCCAGGGGACGCACGTAGTTCCCCTGGAAGTTGGCACAGAACTCCCGCTTGAGCTGCGAGAAAGACTTGATGGAGCCCGCCTTCAGATTGTAAAACCAGGAGCAGGCAATGCCGGTGAGGTAGAGGGGGAAGACGTTGCATTGGACACTCTCGTCCCCCCCCGCCGCGGAGATGGCGGTGGAGTAGATCTGCACGAACTCGTAAGGGTCCGCCTCGCCATTATAATGCTCGATGTGCGGGGGACGGTAGGGCCGCGGCCATCGGATGCTGCGGAGTCTTCGACACAGGGGCTGGTTCGCCCCCTGCACTTCTCGGGGGGAGCCCCAGTCACTGTCTTCTTTAACGAGGGACGCCCCCTCGTTATCCGAGTCAGGTAGCGGCCCAAGAGGGCCACCGGAGTGGTGGTGACGACGCTTCTCTTCCGGGCCGGGACTGATTTCCCTGACGTCCGGGCTTCCCTCCGGGGACCATAGTTCTTCGGCTGGTCTCTTCCCCCGACCGGTGCGAGAGCGAGGCTCCCAGCGACAACGACCGGGGGGGAGCTCTTCCCCGCGGCTGGGAGAATGCATTCGCTCGACCTCCCCCCGGGAGAAGCGGATCTGCTTCGCTGGGGGAGGGAGCTCCTGCACTGTGGCAGCCGGCCCGGAAGCTACCAGGACCTGCTGGGGGGAGCCCCCTGCGACGGCCCCCAGGACCGGAAAGGGGGGGACCCTGCACCATCCGGAACCGGGGAGGGGGCGCCCGGAGCGGCGTTTGGATCCGAAGAGGGGGCCCCCGTGGCAACGACCGGGACCGGAAAGGGGGAAGCCCCTGTGACATCCGGAACCAGTGGGGGGTGAGCCCCCTCGGCGACGTCCTGGGTTGGGGAGCCAATGCGGGGGGAAATTCGCTGAGGCACGGGAGCTGCTCTGTCGACCGGCCCCGGTGCGGTAAACGCAACGCGGGGGGCGGGACTGGCTCCCGGCGTAGGAATAGCCCCCGGCATGAAATGACCCCCCAGCCCCGGAAGCGAGCCGGGGACGGGGTACCCCCCTGGTGCCACGAAGGGCCCGGGCATGAAATAGCCTCCCGGTACCGGGACAGGCCCGGGTGCCGAGAAGTGTCCGGAAGTATATCCCGCGGGGGGAGGGAACCCCCCAGCGGGATTATACGGGGTAGACAGCCCCCCTGATGCCGGAGGGGCCGCTGGGTATCCCATAAACGGGGGCATGATCCCCGGATACTGGTGCGACGAAAATGTGGGGGCCAAGGGCCGCGCCAACACACTAAGGAGCTCGTCCATAGAGCGCTGGGCGCGGAGCTGGCCCTCCACGAGAGCCTCCAGCAGGGCATCCCGGGGAGCCGGGGGAGCCGTCGGGGGGAAACTCGTCCCTGCCGAGGTCCCCGCGGCCGCCGGGAGCGACCTGGAGGTGGAGGCGCCTAGATTGAGAGGGAAGGTGGGAGGCGGTACCTGGGAATGGTCGCCTCCGGACGGAAGCGCCGGAACAGCAGCGTCCCGGACTGGTGGCGCCAGGTCACCGGGACCGGCGTCACCGGGAAGGGCGCGGGCCCTTGTTCTCGGAGGAGCCATGGCGATTCGTCACGGTTCCCCGCGGACGGCGCCAACTGTCGTGGTATTAAGAATACCCCGGCAGGTTTTGAAGACGATCCTAGCGGAGATCACGCAGCGCGGGTTGACCGGGTGACCGGTCCTCCCCCGCCGGACAAACACAAGAATTGACACGTGGATTTATACAGGTTCGGGTCCCGGTGGGGGCCCTAGTCCTGTCGACGCTTCTCTCGACCGGAGTCGGCTGGGGAGGCTCTCTCCGGGGGAGAGGCTTCCGGAGCACGTCTGTGAGATTAGCTATTCCAAATAATGATGAACTGATCCTGTACAACAGAGGGGTACAAGGGCTATTTATAGCCCCAAAAAGAAGCGAAAAGCCTAAACTACCCCGGAATCCACCGTCGGATCGAAGGGTAGGACCGTCCTTCTTCCGGTCAAACGTCTTGGATGCTTGACAGGTGGTCGCTGATTCCTGAGGCATCCCTCGCGTGACCTGCACGTGATAAACAAACAGGGATTTTACCTTTTAGAAGGGCGATGACGTCCGGGACCCTATCCGGAGGGCAGGGTCCCGGGAGCCTAAAAGGCGGCGCCCGGGACATGCCCCGGAGGCACCGTCCCGGGGGTCGAAAGGCGGCGCCCGGGGCAGGCACCGGAGGCCACTGTCCCCGGGTAAAAGGCGGCGCCCGGGACAGGCAACGGAGGCCACTGTCCCCGGGCAAATGGCGGCGCCCGGGACCAGCCCGGGGGGCACGGTCCCGGGAGCCTAAAAGGCGGCGCCCGGGGCAGGCACCGAAGGCCACTGTCCCCGGGTAAAAGGCGGCGCCCGGGGCAGGCACCGGAGGCCACTGTCCCCTGGTAAAAGGCGGCGCCCGAGACCCGCCCGGCGGGTAGGGTCCCGGGAGCCAAAAGGCGGCGCCCAGGACATGCCCCGGAGGCACGGTCCCGGGGGGCCAAATAGCGGCGCCCGGGACATGCCCGGGGGGCACGGTCCCGGGGGCCAAATGGCGGCGGCCGGGGCAGGCCCGGGGGGCACGGTCCCGGGGACCAAATGGCGGCGCCCGGGGCAGGCACCGGAGGCCACTATCCCCGGGCGAATGGCGGCGCCCGGGACATGCCCGGGGGGCACGGTCCCGGGGGGCCAAATGGCGGCGCCCGGGACATGCCCGGGGGGCACGGTCCCGTGGGCCAAATGGCGGCGCCCGGGACAGGCCCGGGGGGCACGGTCCGGGGGACCAAATGGCGGCGCCCGGGGCAGGCACCGGAGGCCACTATCCCCGGGCGAATGGCGGCGCCCGGGACATGCCCGGGGGGCACGGTCCCGGGGGGCCAAATGGCGGCGCCCGGGACAGGCCCGGGGGGCACGGTCCCGGGGGCCAAATGGCGGCGCCCGGGACAGGCCCGGGGGGCACGGTCCCGGGGACCAAATGGCGGCGCCCGGGGCAGGCACCGGAGGCCACTATCCCCGGGCAGTCATGAACTTACCTGGACTTGACCGCGTGGAGATTTCCCCCAACAAAGGAGGTGTTGGCGAGGTCATCGATCTTATGGTTGCCTTCGTCTTCATCTTCGTCTGCCCTGTGCAAGTCCTCACCAGTCTTCACACTCATAACCTTCCCTGCTTCAGGAAGTCCAATCATGGCCTACTGCTTAATCCAAGTAAGCACGGTTTCCATGTAGGTGGAGAGCTTAGCCACTTGTTCGGCTAGGTTAGCTTGAATGGTGGTATCGTCAGACATTGTTGGAGACGCAGCTGTAGGAACCGTCAATTGATCGCCTGAAGTTTCGCTGGAAGTTTTGAAACCCTGGCGAGTCTTCGCCATCCACAGGATAGGAAAGTTGCTCTGATACTGACTTGATTCGTTTGAGACCTCGCCTTGGTTTTCGCACTAGGCTAGCCCAGATTCTGTCGTGACTGCCACGACTGTGACATGACCTGTGAGGAGCCCAGCTCGGTGCAGCTGGTCCCATAAACCACTTGACTTCCCAGGATGAGTCAACACAGGAATATATTGAAGCAGCAAAATATTACAGTAGTCATAAATGTATGGCCATCAGGCCTTAGTACAATACGGGATACAGTGCCTTACAAGGCACAAAGGTACAGCAAAATAACACATCTAGTTTACGGAAGCTAGGACCAAAAGCAATCCACAGGAAACAGAGGTTGACAGCAAGACAACACCACATCAGGGCTCCGGAGGAAACTGCTCATCATCTCCTGGGTCTGCAGCATCTTAAGGATATCCTCCAAGGTCATAGAACGCTCCATCTATTGATGAGTTGTTGCAAGGGTGAGTACTTACGTACTTAGCAAGTCATAGGGAAGGTAGAGATACATATAGTATAAATGACATGAACCTATGCTATTGGGGAAAGAGTGAAGGGTTTCTCAAAATACATTTCTTTCTCATTTCGTATTCAACTTCCAATCATACTCATGGCAGTAAATAAATCATACTGATGTCAATATGCATATATCCCATATCCAAGGCGATATATCCTCATATCACATTACTTTTATTCAAGCCTTTCAATCTTATACTCATATCAGTATCTCATATACTTTAGGGCAAAAACCACATGCAACTTAGTTATCATATTTTTAAGGCAAAATCCACATGCCTCTTAGTTATCATATGATTTCTATATTATGGTATTACCACGACACGTCAACACATGACAGCCCATGGCAACGCCCCTTATCGTGACAACACATGCCACTTGGGTAATCTTGAACTAACAAATTTTAGTTTATAAAACAATACTTGTGTCACACCCCATGGATTTAATCCACCGCGGCATACTCCTAAAACTCGGGAGTATGAAGTATTCGAATACATTTTTAAACTCTGCAGAGGTGTACCTCTTTTTAAATCCACTTTTTCACTCGACTTTCAAGTCGGGCCAACTCCATGCGACTTATACGCATGTGACAAGGCCGAGATCACACAACGTTTTGCAGTCTAGTATTAATAGTATCCCTGCCCGGTAAACGGACAATCCAGTCCCAAGTACCGTTGTGGGTCCTCCCCACTGCCTTACTTCCTAGCCTGGGTCTATGTTCCCGCAGGACACATAGCCTCTTTTGATTACAGTCGCGCACGACTTAATCTGGCGTAGGGCGTCTTCCTTCTTTACACCTTATCCTCTCATAATTTTTTTGATCTCACATCACTCATGGACGAACTGCGTCCCACCAATTTCCACGCAAGAAACCGGATCGACAAGCCATGCAGGGAACTGCTAATACCAAGAAAGCTACTAGATTGTGCCTGTCCCATACCAGGTAAGTGGTTGGTACGTTTTTCATGCCACTAGACGCACAACACAAGGTTCTAGTCCTTATATGCCATTGACCAGATCATACCACAAACCATGCACCTTCAGTGCCTGCACATCCAGTGCAGCCAAGCACCTCCAGTGCTACCACCATTCCATACCAAAACACTGGTCAAGGCTAGGGGTTCTATTTCATGAATATAAATGTATATGTATATACTTTTATTAATTCATGGCTTGCTATCTTAACAAGTTCACATTCCTCAAGTATTCAATCTATCACTGCCATAATATCATTGATCTCAACACATGCAATATTAATGAGATATCTACTCATGGAATAGCATAGAAATTCATAAAATATAGGTTCAATATGATCAAAGTATGACTTGCCTTCCGCGTCGTAAGTATCAGCAGTTGATGACGGTTCAGTGACAAGGTCTTCAACCTCGGGCTCTTGCTCTGAACAGAATCAAACAAGCAAACAAGCATTACAATCAATCCTACTCTTACTAATCCACTACATGCAATGATGCAAGGAGAAAACACTCTGGTGATACAAGATTTGGAAGCGATTTGAGTTTAACTATGGTAATCAGGGTTAAGATTAGTTGTTAAGATTTACAAGGTTCCAAAATATCAGGGTAATATCAAGGTGGTGACTGGTTCGCCCAAAAACAGCGAATGTCTTTAGGTTGGCATTTGGTTCAAGGCATCGACATGAGGTCAATGGGTGATAGAGGGCTCAACTCAAGTTGTGACAGTAGGGAAAAGTGTAGATCACAATGTCAGGAGTCTAAGGGACAAAGTTATTTCCAAAGTTCATGGCTGGAAGTGGGTGAAAAGGCTCAATGCCACTGGCTGACATAGGCTGACAGTGCTCTAGAATGGCATTGACATGGTTTGAACAGTTTCCAGTGGCCAAAGTAGGGTTTGATTCAAGCATATGGTGCACAAGGTAGTGAGGCAGCTATTTGACAAAGTAATTTCTGTTTTACACGACCAGAGGTGGGTGAACAGGGCTAATGCCACTGGCTGACATAGCCTGGCATAGGGTTGACATGGCCAGAAACTAGGGTTAGCCATATCTTTTGATTCAAGGCGCCAAATGATGCATCACTTTGTCTGGTAGTTAGGCATTTGTAACAGGAACAAATGTCTCAACAGGATCTAGGGCAGGAGATGGCCAGAAAGTGATGAAAACCGGCGAAGAACACGGTGGCCGAACTGTTCTCAACAGTCTCTGGACAAAACTTTGGCATGGCGATACCTCTTCATCTGGGCCGATCCAGGTGTTAAGCTAGAAGACAAAAATACTCATGGGGTCGAGGCACATCTACTGGACAAGGTTGTTAGGGTTGAAACGGCCGGGAACAAAATCCGGCGACCGGCGCTAGAGAAGAAGCCATGAAAATTGGGCATTTCTGTTCTAGGACAAATGAACTCAAATCCTTGCTTGAGGATGGTCTCTGGGGCATAAGAAAGCTAGGTGTGAAGTTAGATTAGCCAAACATTCAACAGATAAGCTAAATCAGTAAGCACAGTGAATATGCATGGTTGAATTTGGGGTTTTTTTTTCAGATTTTAGCAAAATTGATGATTCTGGTTGCTTAGATGTGTTCCACACAGTCCACTGATCATGATTAATTACAGGCTCGAGAGCTAAATCGGTTTAATTAGGGGTTAATTGCTCGCCGGAGTTATCGGGGAAAATCAGCAATTCCCGACGATGTGGTGCGATAGAGTTCAATTGGCTCCTACTACACAGGTAAGTGGATGAGAGTTACTTACTGGTAGCTTCAAATTGGAGTTCGGTGCAGTAGGTTGGCCTGGCACCGTGAGCCTCTCTTCGAGCTGGATGAAGAAGACGAAGAAGAGAGCGAGGTTAGGAACTTGAGTGATTCTGCCGTGTGTGAGTAAAGGAGATGGCCAGAGCAAGCTTAAATAGGCGAAGTGAGCAGCAACGGTTGAAAGTGCCTGGAGACTTGGAGCTGTGAATCGACGGCGAATTGACTAGCCGGGCGGGACAGCAGCGAGGTGACACGCTCCAGCGGCCGTGCCGGCTTTTACTGTCTGGCGTGCAGTCCTGGTTGATGCAACGGCGAATTGATGCATCCCTCAGGCATGCTTGCAATGTGGCGCAATTGCGCTGCTGTTGTCGGGCGCGCGCGCGGGAGAGCGAAGGCGATGCTGGCGAGGTGAAGCTGTTCCACGGTGGCGAACACGATGCACACACGCGGCAAAGAAGCAATGGCGAAGGTGGCAGCGCTGGTGATCGCTGGCGATGAAGCTGCAGCGGCGGCAACAGCGTCGACCAAAATTCCTGTGGTCGTGGTCGATTGAACGGCCTGGTCGTGCACAGTAGCCCGTAGTCGAACCAGGGACTGATTTGCGATGATTTTTGGTTTGGCTTTGGACTAAATTGCAAATCTGGTCTTTGAGAGGTTCAATTTGGAATTTGATTCCATGGCTGAGTATAATATTTCTATTAATACTCATTTAGCTCAGATTTGGAGAAAGTTTGATAAGATTTGAGGGATTTCACCTATTTTCGAAAATAGGGTAAAATTAGGGTACAATAGATCTGGATTTTGTCGATCTCGAATTCTGGTGATTGGAGAGAGATTTTGAAGTCTGATCAAAAGGGAGATCTGTATCAAATAACATTTGGGAGGTGTTCCCTGAAGAAATTCTGGAGTTGGAGTTGATTCGCAGATTTTAGCCTTTTCAATCTTCCAGGTAAATAGAAAAGGACTTATTCGCAGTAAAATTTGGACTAAACTGCGAAAAGTGTTTCGGTGAGACAATCTGGTTCTCAACTTTTTGGAGTAAGTTGAGGATGTACCTAGGAACATATTCCAGGGGATACTTGAGTCTGGATAGGGTTAAATCAAGATAACTCAATTATCTGGAAACTGGGGTACTTAGGGCAAATCTGGATTTTCTGTTTTCGAAAACAGAAAGAGACTTAGATACTGAGAGTTAGGGTTAGAATTCAATCTGGCTCCTGAAGACTTTTATCTTCAGAGTAACTGGTAGGTTAAATCTGGATGGTCAGATCTTGATCTGGATCTAGAGAATAGATTGGGAGATTTTTAGGGTTTGGGAGAGACTAGAGTTCAGCTGATCTGGCTACTACTACAGAGATACATGCATGCAGGGTTTTTATGCAAAACTTTTCACCCCCAAAACTAGGGTGTTACAGATTCTAATATGCGGAATAACGGAATCTTACTCAGAATTACCGAAACCCAAAAGTTGATCGAAACATAGCTCGAAGTAATTGCACAACTCTTTATTTCAAATAGGGCTTTACGCGTCGAACGTTAGGTCGCACTCGCCTACGTCGAAGGAACTATGAGCTAGATATCTGATCCGAGGTTGTAAGAATATTCGATGATCTAAACTAGACATATTACAAGGTATTTATAGTCCAATCGTATGAGTACGTATCAGACTCAGTAACCTAAACGTATTAGATTCATATAACTAACTAACCCTAAACATATAAGCTTAGTTATATATATTTGGATTGGATTACAATTCTGAACAGAGAATGAATTCCTTTCCAAGGTCGCGAACCAAACCATGGTAGCGAAACCTTTTCAAACAAGGTTAAGGTCGCGAAGCCATATGCGACTTGACCTGAAGATCCTCCCGGATCAAGGGGGTGCCTGCCCCTTCTGACCAGGAGGCCAGGGTCCCTCTCAAAGAGCGTCCGAAGAGGGGCAACCGCAGTGAGCCACGGCCTCGGGATACCTTTGTCCTCAAGGGCGGAGGCAGCTCGCGCGAAAGCACCAAGGGCAACCGCCCCTTCCCCAAGCCGAAAGGCCATGGGGGCGGGGATAGTCGTCCCATGGCCGGGAAGGCCCCGCGACGGGAGGCAAGGAGGGCACAGCCGACCTGTGGTGTGCCTTCCATAAGTCTAATACCCACGCTACTCGGGAATGCCACCAGCTTCTGCAACACTTCTCCGCATTCCTCTACCAACGTGGGCGGGGGGGTGCCCTGTCTCCTTGCCCTCTCTGTCGGCTTTGCCGACTCTCCCAGCTGCCTCGGGGGAGCAGCAGAGACAGGCGCAGGAAAGGGGCTCAGCCGAATAGCTACCCTTCCAAACCTCCCAAAGGCGCGTAAACGTCATCATGGGAGGATCCATCTCGTGGTGGGACTCCAAGCACCAGTGCAAAGAGTGCACGCGGGAGGTAAAGGTTGTGGGGGCGCTGAACACGTCCCGGCCACCAAAGTGGTCGGACGTCCCCCTCACCTTCAAAGTGGAAGATGCGTGCGGGGTTTGCTTCTTCCACGATCACGCGTTCATTGTCTCTGCTGCCATCTACAACTACCAACTGGCGCGCATCCTCATCAACGGCGGAAGCGCCGCTGACATCCTGTACCTAAAAGTATTCAGGGAAATGCAGGTGGATGAAAAGCTGCTGCAACCCACGGCAGGCCCCTTGTAGGGCTTCGTCCCGGGGAAGACAATCTACCCGGTCGGGAAGGTCGACCTTCCCATGACCTTCGGCGCCCCGGACAACTACCGGACAGAGATGGTTCAGTTCAACGTAGTGGATCTCCCCTCTTCGTACAATGTGATTATGGGAGAACCACGATCAACGGTATGGAGGCGGCAATCCACCAGAGCTATCTCTGTGTGAAGATCCTCGGGCCTCGCAGTGTGATCACCGCCTGAGGCGATCAGGACGTGGCCCATGCTCTTTACGAGCACGCTGCCATGACGATCGGGAGTGTCAACCTGATCAAGGTCCGGGGGGCGGGGGGGGGGGGGGGGAGCTCCTCCTCGGCTCCAGACACCTCGGCCGTCTTCTCCGGGAAGTTTCTTCCAAAACCACCCCCCGGAGGGAGACCTCTGGAATGTTCGACTGTCCCTGGAAGACGGGGAAAGAATCATCAAGATTGGGGTGGACCTCCTCGAGGAACACGCTGAGCAACTCGCGGCCTTCCCCCGCAAAAACTCCGTTGTCTTTGCATGGAAGCCCGCGAACATGTGGGGTGTTACCCGGGACGTTATCGAGCACAAGCTCACTATAACACTCGACCGTCCCCCGGTAAAGCAAAGGTTAAGGAAGCTCTCCCTCGAGCGCCAAGAGGCCATCAAGGCCGAGATCGCCAGGCTCTGAGAGGCGGGGTTCGTTCGGGAGGTTTTGCACCCCGAATGGATGGAGAACCCCGTCCTCGTAAAGAAGTCGAGCAGAAGGTCGAGGATGTGCGTGGACCTCACCGACATCAACAAAGCTTGCCCAAAGAAAACTTCCCACTCCCGTGGATCAACCAGCTGGTGGATTCGACCGTGGGGTGAGAGCTCATGAGCTTTCTGGACGCGTATTCGGGCTACCACCAAGTCCGAATGGCTAAGAAGGACGAGAAAAAGACGAGTTTTATAACTCCCCTCGGCACCTTCTGCTACGTCCACATGCCCTTTGGGCTAAAGAACCTTGGGGCAACCTTCCAGCGCCTTATGTTGCTGGTCCATAAGGACCAGATCGGCTGCAACGTAGAGGTCGACGTTGACGACGCGGTCGTGAAAAGCTTCTGCGCAGCCACTCACCATGACGACCGTCGTGGTGTTGCAAATACCCCGGCACGTGTAGTGGAGGTTCCTAGCTAAGCCAAGACGACGCGCGCTGACCGTGCGACCAGTCCTCTCCCGTCGGGCAAACACAGCAAGTGACACGAGGATTTTACAGGTTTAGGTCTCAGCGGACACCCTAGTCCTGTCAACGTGCTCCCAACTTGAGTCGGCTGGGGGCGTTCTCTCGCGGGGAGAGCGCTCCAAAGGACGCCAATTGGTTTTTGTGTATTGATGCAAATGAATTGTTCTTAGTTACAACAGAGAGATACAAGGGAATACATAGGCCCAAAAGATGCAAAAAGACTAGACTACCCTGGTTGCAGCCATTGGATTGGAGGGCACCAGCGTCCTTTTAGTAGCCAAGGAAGCCCGATGCTTGACAAGTGTCCTCGCAGATTTCCGAGGTGTTCCTCACGTGATCCCTACTTGACTCGGCGCCCGGGACAGGGCCACCAGGGCTGTTGTCCCCGGGCCAAAGGCGGCGCCCGGGACAGGGGTCACCGGGGCCGTTCTCCCCAGGCCAAAGGTAGTGCCCGGAACAGGGGCACTGGGGCCTTTGTCCCTAGACGAAAGGTGGTGCCTGGGACAGGGGCACTGGGGCCTTTGTAGCTGTCGACGATTCGGACTCGGAGTCCTCAGCCGAACTTATGCAGAATTTGTAATTGTGAGACCTTTCAAGATGACCCTTCGGGAAGGTATGCTGAATAATGGTGAACAGGAGCACAGAGAATTTAGACAGGTTCGGGCCCTCGATGGTGGGAGTAAAAACCCTACGTCCTGTTGATATTTCACTAAGTGTGGTAAAAAGGTTTACAAATGGAAGGAAAAGTCCTCACAGGCGAGGATTTTTCCTGTAAAAGTGTACAAAGATCAGCCAAAGAAAGCTTATAAAAATGCTATATAAGGTGTGCCGAAGACTTGGCTAACTTGGATCTTTTTTGATTGATGCTTCATGCCATCCTTTTATACTGTTTGAAAAGGTGCCATGTGAAGGAAACTGCATCAATCGGTTGCACGGACGGTTGGATACGGTTTTTGGAACTGCTCTTAACCTCCACATAGGTTAAACACGTGTTATTCATGGATAACTGTACGTGTTAACCTTCTGACGGTTGATTCTCCACGTGTAGGAATCTTCGGGATACTTAGAATATCCTGTTGTATGGGCAACCGAATAGATAGACCCCAGGTATCCTGATCGGCAGATGTTCTGACCGCGGGATTTGGCTGACCGCGCAATATCCCGAATGTGTAGTTCGCGTATAGCCTACGAACTTCTGACCGCGCAAGGCTTACGGTCTGATCGCACGAAATCCGCGACCTGATCGCGTAAAGCTTGCGACCTCATGGTGATGTCCCTCAGAATAACTTGAGTCCGCATCACCAGATACATGTCTGGTTTGAACTTGTCTTGAACCAAAAGTTTATTAGAAGTGACCCGGGTGTCAATCCTCGTCAGCTAGCCCCCAAATTCGAAGAAAACGAAGAGACGTGTTTATTTCGAATTTAAAAACCGTGCATTGGATTTTTAACCCGGCCCTTTAACTTCTCCACTTAGTGGCGCACTAAGTGAAAACGGTTGGTTTTTCAAGACGGGTTCTGACATTACGTGACGGGCAATGATGGCGCCGTAGAGATTTTTATCTCGAGGTAAAATTGTAAATTTCTTAACGAAACCCGAGGTGTCTGGGAGGCGAACCGTCGCCCTGGCGGCTATAAATACCAGACCCCTGGACATGTAAAGATTTACAATTTCCCTCTCACGCCTAAGTCTTTTTCTTGTTATCCTGCCTCCTTCCTTTTCACATACTCCTCCCAATGGCAGATCACGAAATCATCGAGATTGAGAGCGATGAAGGGGAAATTGTTGAACAAGGGTCTCAAACGAATGAAGTCCTGTCTCCCTTAAGGAAGAAACCCAAGGTTGACGAAGGATCTTCCAGTGGAACAAAGGTGAAGAACGTAGCGAGTTTCTTTCTTCCTTCAGTTCCTTTGACACTCCCCGTTCATGCCTCTCGGCCAGTTAGGCCTTTATCCTTAGAGAAAGATCCCATCACATTCAATTCTCCCATCCTTTTGGGTGATCAACATCCTGGTCGGCAAGCGGTGACTATCCCTCGACCAGATGATTGCCATATTGGGTTGGCGAAGCAATCTTCTGATGGGAAGTTTGCTCTTCCACCGTATGATGATCTTCCTCCCAAGATGGGTGTATCAACGGGTTATGCACCGGGACAGGTAACAATTCTTCTCCCTTTTTGCTGATAATTTTAGTTAGTATGACTAACTTTTGCAAAATGCAGGAGGTAGGAGGCCCCAGCGATCAGCCTTCTGCTGCTCCATCTCTTCCTTCCGGACAGACCCTTCAGGAAGAGAAGAATGCCCTGGAGAAGAAGACCGAGGAGATGGCCTCAAAGATTCTGCGTTTAGCAGAATGTTTTGATCGATCCCGAGAAGAGGCGCACCATTTCCGTCGAGAGAGGGACTTCGCTCAGCAACAGCGAGAACTCTCTGACTTGATCAGGGACAATAGTGCGTCTGTTGTTAGGGACGATATAGATAGACTTAGGGTAGTTGCTAGTTCCCTGGGAGTTGTCAGTGTAGATCCTACTGACAACAACATGTCCCTTGGGGAACTTTGTAAACTTCTTTCGGAGCAAGTCGATGTTTTGATCGACTACATCCCTTTTGTATGTAAAGAATGTAAGAAATAAAAGTTCTTTATTTCTCATGAAATATTCTCCACATCTTCTGTGCGAAAACATAGCCATGAACTTTACGTTCGCGACCATTCATACACAGGAAATTTTAGTTCTGTGATCAAAATCACTTTTAAGAAAAAAGCATCGCGACCTGCCCTGATTCCGCGATCAGTTTTAAAGCCGCGGTCAGAACTAAGGTTCGATCAGAGTTGGGACTTGGTCAGGCCGTCACTCCGATCAGAATTGAAGTTTCAGCCTAAAACATGATTTCGATAAAACCATAACCCAATTAGAAACATTCCAGTACGTCAAAAATTGAGTTACATGATTTTTTCGAAAAAATGTACAAAGTATAAAAAAGGAAAAACGTCCTCTGAAAAGTACTGAAAATTTTTCAGTCCTTTTACACTTTCAGTTTCCAAAACAAAGAAGTCTTTTTGTTTCAGATCCGACGCCTGAGTACTTTATCGGGTCTATCAGAGACAGTATCCATTATGGGAAATGAATAAAGCATTCAATGGAACGTTTGAAATGAGCCGTTTACTCATTAATGCGTCGCCTTGGGTTTATAAAAAGCAGTAGGTAGCTTCTTGAGGAAGCCACTCAGCCGCGAAAAACCCTTAGAGTTCCCGCCGCTCAAAACCCTCATTTTCTTCAGCCTTCATCTTCCCCAAATCGCCAGCTTCCCCTTTGATTCTATACCAAAGATGGCGTCCTGGAGTAGATCCATTCACCATTCTGAGGAGAGCCTGATGGCGCTAGAGAAGGAGGAGATCCTTTCTCCGCGGCTGTTCATTAACTGGCGACCTGCGGAGAAGGACCAAGAAACCCCAACTGTCCAAGAAGGCGAGCTGGTGGTTTTCGAGGAGTATCTGCGTTGCGGGTTCCGATTCCCTGAGAGTCGGTTCCTTAAGGACGTCCTTGAACATTACGGGTGGGAACTGATCAACCTCCACCCCAACGCGATGCTGATCCTTGCAGTATTCCAGCATCTCTGTGAAGCCTTCGTCGGAATATATCCCAGCGTGGATCTTTTCCGACGATTCTACTTTTCGGCGTGGTCGAAGAGCACCAACGCCGCCGGATGCATCTACTTCCGGCTGAGGGATAAAAAGGAGTATCCCTCCCCACCCCTGCGAGACTCAGTGCACTGGTGGCACCAGAAATGGTTTTACTGCACCCCGCCGACCGAGAGCGGGTTGTGGTTTGAGAACGCGCGGCCGGAGAAGCCGAGCGAGTTGGATACTCTCCCGGCGATGAACGCGGAGTTCATGAAGCATGCCGAGGTGATCGTTCACTTAGTCGAACAAGGGCTGACAGCACGTGACGTCATCCGAGACTTTGTGATGAATCGGGTGAGCCCCCTGCGTGAAAGGGCTCATCCGGCTTGGGAGATCAAGTCCATGGCGGACACTACCCTGGACTATAACGAAGGTATTCATTTCTGACATTGAAATCCTTTTATGTCATTTTTGAAATGTATAAATTTAACTTGTATCTGGGAACAGTCCTGCCCTCAGCTGAGATTGAGAGGCGGACTAACTACCTCCTCAGGGCGTACAACGCCGAGGTAGAGGGCCCCAAGGGATCGCCTCGCCCCCAAAGCTTGATTCATGCCGGCGACGACCTTAAACAGGAGCGCCGAAAGGTAAACTTTCCACTTGGCCTCTGTTTTGCAGGTCTCATGTATGTCCAGCACTAATCAATCCCATTGGAATGAGAATAGCTCCTAGGGAGGTTTGCGGATGCGACATTCCCAAGTGAAAATGTCGGCTCTCTGAAGAAGCCGACGGCGAGGAACGTGAAGAAGGTCTCTCAGAGACCCAGGACAAGGAGTCCTGCCTCTAAGAAGACCAAGCTGAACCCTGGGGAGGGGTCTTCACGAAGCGTTCCTCGTCTCGCAAGAAAGACTGCGGTAAGATATCGCATCCCTGCTACTTTTTCAGGCGCGACATGGAATCACTTCTTCGTCGTACAGGGAGAGGGGAGCGAGGAGGAAGAGGATGACGTTCCTCTGATCCTTCGAAGGAGGAAGATCGCGGATCTTCCATCCAGCGATGCCCCAAGCTGCCCCGCAGAAACCACAGCTGCCGAAGAGGTGGCCGTGGCTGACCCTGCGACCACCGAAGATCTTGTGGTCGCGGGTGACCTTCCAATTCCTGAAGCCCCCGAGGTTTCAGGGTCAATCATCTCTGCTTCCCTGGTCGAAGGGACGACTAAGGTAAAGGATCTTTTCGATCATTCCCTCCATGGCTCTTTCTACACATCTGATAAGTTGATGTATATACAGGAAGGAGAGCTTCCCCCTGGGACCAATGGGGGTTCCAGGGAGGAAAATCCTCCTCCTCCGCGGATAGAGGAGGAGGTAGACGAACAAAGGCCGGCTGTGACAGTTCCAGCAACTCAGGAATCGCCAAGGCCTTCGGATGCAGCCCCACCAGTTAGTCCGGTGGCCCAGGTAAAGACCTATGTGTTTTTACCTGTTCCCTAAGAATATGCCTGTAACGCGACATTTTCAGGGGGGTGCTGTCTTATTTACCATAAGGAAGGCAAGAACCGGAGACGGCTCTCCTTCGCAAGGGGAATTTTCCCAGAAGTCCCAGGAACGAATGGGATTTCAAATAAGGTAAGAACTCTTACTTGACAGTAATCTTAGATAAAAGCTGCCTGACCCATTCTTCCTGTTAGGCAAAAGAAGACAGCGCCTACACCTTCAACCGCCACTGGGGAGGTTGAAGCTAGGGCTGATGAGGGAGCCTCTAATGAAGAGCGCTCTACTCCCGTGGTTCAGGAAGTCGTCCGGACCGCGGGAGGTGAAACAAGTACAGGGACCGGGTCGCAACCAGTGGCCTCTGGGGGTGGCGTCCAGCCGGCACTCCCATCAACTGTCCCTGTCGCAGGCACTTCCGGCACGTTAGCAAGGATCCCTGCTAGCATGGATGATGCCGCTTTAAATAAGTTTATGAAGGTATGATGACCCCTGTTTCGGCGTTTGAACCGCCTTTAGAGTATATTTAACTCGCTTGCTTTGTGTCACAGGGCTTGTCATGGGTGACGAGCCAGTCGCATGCTGCAATGGCTAGCATGGCGGCTGTTCAAAAAGATCGTGACGGCTTGCGCAAGTGAGGATCGTCATTCTTCTGTTAATATAAGTAGGCTTTAATTGTGACTGACCTGATTTTGCTGCAGAGAGGTTACATTCTTGAAGAAAGAGTTAGCCAAGATAAGGCTGAACTCAGTTACAGAGTTCAAGAAACTACGGACTGAAATCAATAAACTTCAGTCTGAGAAGGCTGGTAAGTCGATTCTCAACTTGAGAAAACTTAAAACTGTTTCTTGTTAATAACCTCTTTTCTCTGTACAGCGCAAGCAGGTCGCATTACACAGCTCGGCCAGGACAAGATGCTTCTCGAGTCCTCGCTCAACCATACCGACCGAGCGGTCAAAGAGTTGAGCTTACTGGTCTTCGAAAAACTGAAGGCCGTGGCCAACCTTTTGAATACCAACGTGGTGGAGTTGAGGAAGGACGACCCAAGTGTCAGCGATTGGTCATCACTGCTCACAGCTCAAGCAGAATCACTGCTCGAATATCTCCCTGGAGATTTACGGCGACGTGAAGAGATAATCAGGACGAGAGTCCGATCAGCCGCTTCTGCCGTACTCAGCCGGGTTCGACTTCACCATGGCCCAGATGCGAATCTGAGTGCGCTGGTGGGACCGGTTGAGGTCGAGAGTGAAGAACTGCTTGACGCCGTTATAGAAGAAGTCAAGCCCTTCGTTGACAAACTCTTGGCTGAGCTGAGGATCGAATGATCCTTATATTTTGTAACCAAACAATTGTAATTAAAATGCTATGTATGTAAAACTATTTTTTTCAAAAGAAAGTGCATATTCACATCATAAATTTCATACTATAAGTATATTCCTCTAGCCCCCGCCTCTGTTTCACGAATACTGAAGCCTTAGTATTTTAAGCAGAGGGGAAAACATAAGTATGATGACCAGGGATATGTGCTTCAAGCCGATGGTCAAGATTAAAGTAACATTTTAACCTTATTGCAAACTGGTAGCCACCCAGATGACCGAAGACTAGCCAGATAGTCCCGTGTGCGTTGAGAAACGGCTTATTTAGGAGTGACTTATCTGGAAGTGATCATGGGATCGACCAGCGAATCCGGTTGAAAAATGCTGTAATAACCTAACCGCCGGCGATCAGCCCCCAGGTCGAATTTGTATAATTTGGGCTTAAAGAAAAACACTCATTGTATGAAAACAAGACATGTTTTTTATGAAAAGATGCTAATTGAACAGGAAAAAAGTGATTGGAATACTTACACGTAAAACTTGCGAAGTTGATCGATGTTCCAAGTATTGGACAAAATCCGACCATCCTCCATGGCTAACCGCGCAGATCCTGGCCGCGGCACTGAGACGACAGTGTATGGTCCTTCCCACTTTGGGGAGAATTTATTGCGGTTAGACTGGTCTTGAATTTTTCGTAAAACCAAGTCGCCCACGTTGAGATCACGTGGTCGCACCTTTTTACTGTGATACTTGCGTAGAGCCTGCAAGTATACCGCGGACTTAATCAGGGCGCGATCACGCCGTTCTTCCAGGAGGATGAGATCTTGCGATCGCTGTTCGGATTGGTTGACCTGTTCGAATTGATTCGTGCGAACAGATCCAATACTTACTTCCATAGGCAACACAGCCTCGGCCCCATAGACCAAATGGAAGGGTGTCTCACCGGGGGCTCGACTAGAGGTAGTCCGTAGTGCCCATAGAACAGTATAAAGCTCGTCTGCCCAAGCCCCCGAGCGGGTCTTGAGGCGATCAAAAACACGTTTTTTGATGCCTTGCAATACTTGCCCATTGGCCCGTTCTACGGCACCATTGCTTTGTGGATGTGCCACGGAAGCAAAGCACACCTTGGTCCCAATCTGATCGCAGTAGTCTAGGAAAAGACCGCTAGCGAACTGAGAACCGTTGTCTGTGATGAGACGGTTTGGAACACCAAATCGTGCCACAATGTTCTTGTGAAAGAACTTTTGTGCGGCTGATGCAGTAATATTTCGTACTGGTTCGGCCTCAATCCACTTTGTGAACGTGTCAATGGCTACGAACAAAAAGTTGTATCCATTGACCGCTTGTGGCATAGGACCGACGATGTCCATTCCCCAGATCGCGAAAGGCCATGCGAGAGGAATAGTTTGCAATGCATAAGCAGGTTGATGAACCTGTCTTGCATGAAACTGACACTGTGGACACATCTTGACCATAAGCTCGGCATCATCGAGTGCCGAAGGCCAGTAGAATCCCTGTCGAAAAACTTTTCTGACCAGTGTTCGGTATGACGCGTGTGCACCGCATACACCGTCATGTATTTCTTTCAAGAGGGATTTTCCTTCCTCCTGAGATATGCAGCGCATGAATACTTCTTGAGTACCCTTTCTGTACATAACCCCACCTATGAGTTTGTACAGACGCGCCTTTCGAATTAACCGATCGCTTTTGGTTTCGTCCTCGGGTAGGGTCCCATGTCCAATCTTGTTCCTGACCGAGGTTGGCAACGAAGGCTATTGCCGGATCATCCTCGACCGAAGTCATGATCGAAGGATGGTCCAAGTGTTCAATGAACACTCCTGCCGGAGCGGATGAGCGTGAGGATCCAATTTTGGATAATTGGTCTGCGAGAATGTTGTCCTTTCACGGGATGTATTGGACTTCGAAGTGACTGAAGTGTTTTTCCAATCTCCTCACTTCCCCCAGGTAATGAGCCATTGTCTCATCGGAGGTGCTGTACTCCTTGTTTACCTGGTTTACGACCAGCTGTGAGTCCCCCCTCACCACTAATCGACGGACTCCGAGGAATTTTGCTGCCCGGAGCCCTGCAAGAAGACCTTCATACTCTGCTGCATTGTTGGTTGCAACAAAGTGTAGTTGAATAACATACTTAAGCTGTTCGCCCTGAGGCGTAACTAAGACCACTCCAGCCCCCGAGTGTTGAAAACTACGGGAGCCGTCAAAGAACATTGTCCAATAATCGGGGCACTCCAGTTCCTTCGCCAACTACACGGGTGGCTCAGGGTTGGTCCATTCGACCACAAAGTCGGCCAAAACCTGAGACTTAACCGCCGTGCGAGGGGTGAAAAGGATTTCGAAGGCACCGAATTCGACCGCCCATTTAGCGATTCGACCAGATTTTTCTGGATTTCGAACAATATCCCCTAAAGGAAAAGAGGAGGGTACTGTGATCTTGTGTGCTTGAAAGTAATGTCGTAGCTTACGGGAAGCCATCAGTAGTGCGTAAAGTATCTTCTGGACCTCAGGGTAGCGCTCTTTAGGACCATGAAGTACTTCGCTCACATAGTAGACGGGTCTGTGTACTCCTTCCCTTTCCGCGATCAGAACTGCGCTGACCGCGTGTGGGGTGGCCGCCAAATACAGAAGTAATGGTTCTTCCTTTTCAGGAGACACCAATACTGGCGGACTGGATAGATATGTTTTTACCTCCTGAAACGCTTTTTCGGCCTCGTCAGACCACGTGAAGTTATGATGTTTCCGCAAGGCTTTAAAGAAAGGTAGTCCCCTTTCGCCTAATCGCGATATGAAGCGACTTAAAGCCGCCATGCGACCAGCCAGGCGTTGAACATCCTTCATGGTTGAGGGCGACCTCATTTGTTCAATAGCTCTGATTTTCTCAGGATTAACCTCAATGCCCCTGGAACATACAAGAAAACCAAGAAGCTTTCCTGAAGAAACCCCGAAAGAACATTTCTCCGGGTTCAATTTTATTCCAAAGCATTTCAAGTTACAGAAGGTTTCAGCAAGATCGTCCAAATGAGACAATCTTTTGGTACTTTTTACAACCAAATCGTCTACATATGCTTCGAGATTACGCCCTATCTGGGAAAGAAAGGTCTTTTGCATCAAGCGCTGGTACGTGGAACCAGCGTTCTTGAGACCGAACGGCATTCTGACGTAGCAGTATGTGCCGAACGGGGTGATGAAGGCAGTTTTCTCTTCATCGTCTTCTGCCATGCTAATTTGATGATATCCTGAGTAGGCATCCAGAAAACTCATCAGTTCGCAACCCGCAGTGGAGTCAACCAGCTGGTCGATGCGGGGAAGGGGAAAGTCGTCCTTCGGACAGGCACTGTTGAGGCTAGTATAGTCGACGCACATGCGCCACTTGCCATTTGACTTGCGGACCATGACCGGATTGGCGAGCCAGCCCGGGTGATTCACTTCGCGGATAAACCCGGCTTGTAAGAGTTTGTCTAACTCTTCTCGGATGGCTTCTTGTCGGTCGGTGGCAAAACGCCTGAGCTTTTGCTTTATTGGTCGTTGTCCAGGTCGAATTGCTAACCTGTGCTCAATTACTTCCCTTGGGACACCGGGCATGTCGGACGGTTTCCACGCAAACACATCTGCGTTAGCCCGGAGGAAAGCAACGAGGTCGAGTTCCTATTTGTCATCCAGGGCTGACCCAACCCGAATTGTCTTGGATGGGTCATCTGGGTACAAAGGAACTTGTTTGAGTTTCTCATCTGGTCGAGGAGCAGCCCTGATCGCATCGGTGGCGACAGTGGCGACCTGAGCGTCCCGGAGGGGAAGTTGATCGACCATCTCCAAAGATAGCCGGTCGCACGTGAGCGCCACGTTGCGACTACCTCGGACCGAAATGACACCTTTGGGGCCAGGTAATTTCCCGCACTGATAAGCATAGTGCGTTGCCATCATTAACTTAGCAAGAGTCGGCCTGCCAAAGATTGCATTATAAGCTGAATCACAATCGATTACATCGAAAGTAACCAATTCTGTTCGAAAGTTATCCGGTTCTCCCAGAGTGACCGGGAGGACCACTTGTCCCAATGGCATCATGGAGGGGCCTGGGATTATCCCATAAAACGGATGGATTATGGGCTTGATCTTCGAACGAGGAATTTGCATCTCGTCGAGTGTCTTGACCAATAAAAGATCAAGGGAACTTCCCCCATCGATCAGGACCCTTTCGACTCTCGCGTTACTGATGATTGGGGTAATAACCAGAGGTAACCTCAATGGTCGAGTTAGCCCCACAGGACAGTCAGCGCGATCGAACGTCAAAGGCATATCCGACCAACGAGGATATTGAGGTTCACCAAGGGATGTCTCCGTTTGGTTAACCTCTCGGCAAAAGGTTTTAAACTGCCTTTTGGAAACGAAAGAGGAGGAACCTCTGAAAATGACATTAACATGATTTTGAGGTACCTGGAAAGCCATTTCTTCGTCTCCATCGACGTCTCTAACCCCGCACGCGTGCTCTTTAGGCGGTAAGGTCGGCATTGGCCCAGCTCCTTGGTAGAAATCATCCAGCTGTTTCAACCAACTCCTGCAGTTTTTGAGATCGTGGCCTGCGGAATTGTGGAGTGGACACCACCTTTTGCCCTCCTGCGGATTAGTTGATTTTTCTGGCTGGTCGGAATCCCGGCCACCAGAAGCAGTTTTATTTTTAAAAGAGGACTTATTACCTTTGGTCGAAGGTGGTTTCTCCGCGACCGCGACCTCACGGTACTGTCCAGAGCGGTTCCTCTTTGACTTTTTTGACTTCCCACCCGGTGAAGACTCCGGCTTTTTGCTTGAATCTTCTTTCTTGGCGTCCTTGAAGCCTGGTTGGGGCGGTAGGTCCCCCTTGTCAACCATTCGGTTCCATTTGACTGCCTCGGCTGCATCGGAGTATCGATCAGCCATATCGAACAGATCGGCCACCGATCGAGGAGGGTGGATGAGCAAGTCTTCAGTGAATCTTCGGTATCGAACGGCGTGCTTAAATGCCCTGATTACGGAGCCATCAGATATGTTCGGGATGGTATTTCTTACCCCGACAAATCTCTTGACAAACTGCCGAAGCGTTTCGGTCGAAGTTTGCCGCAGTCTATGCAAGTCGTCCTCCCTACCCGGCTTTTGGTAACAGTTTTGGAAATTGCTGAGGCTGGCATCACATAGCATTTCCCAATTGTAGATAGAACCCTCAGGCTGATTGAACAACCAGGTTCTAGCCGGTCCTACGAGGACTGTTGGCAGGTAGTTAGCCATGACCTTGTCATCGCCTCCTGCTGCTTGGATGGCAGTGATATAGATCTGAAGGAACTCAGATGGGTTTTGAGTTCCATCAAACCTCTCAATGGCCCCTGGTCGAAACTTATCGGGCCAAACGACTGCTCGGAGGCCAGGCGAGAAAGCTTTGCAACCAACGTAAGGACCGTGAACCGTTCTGCGACTTTCGGTCGGGTTTCGAGCAAACTCACTTAATGGCGAGGTTACTCGGGGTCCCAAACGAGAGTGAACGGGAACTCGATCCCTACTACGAGAGTCCTGCATTCGCCGATATTTGTCCTGTCGGGACGGTATAGGTGGCGGGTGATTCCGTCGGCCAGAGCCAGAATGAGGACCATCTCGCTCACGGGAATGTGTCACTGAGCGGGAAGAGGCTGTCGGGGTCGCCTCAGATGTGACCTCACCCAGTCTTTCCGCCAGGATCCTGAAAAAGGCCGGTCTCTGTGCATCCGTGACCGTAGGAGGAAAATTGCGCATGACTTCCGCGATAGATCGCAGTCGACCATGGGTACTTCTCCTAGGGGCACCAGGTGTTATTGTTTCTTCGTCCACTGGGAAATGCTCCGGTGGTAAAGGAGTCTGGTCACGTCTACGACCACGCGACCGTCGAGAAGAACTCGGGGCAGCATCGTAACGAGCCTGCGCATCTTGAAGAGCCTCTAGGGCAGTTCTGCGTAGTTCGTTGTTTTGTTGCTCGAGATCTTGCTCCTCCTTCTGTTTGCGATCTTGCTCTTCCCTGGCAGCCTGTTGATCAGGAGTTTCTTCCGACAACGCAGCAAACTGCCTAGGGAGTGAGGTCGCCGATGGGGAGAACATCTCGGTTTGTTCCGAGTCAGACTCGAAATCAAAGAGACGGTGGAGGTTATCAGGGTCGAACCTTCCTGGGCTAATTTCAGGGTCACCATCATATTTTCCCTCAGCGGGATCGTATGACGGGCCGGACTCATCACCTAGCACATTAAGAACCTCTGTGGGTTCTGACCTTGTGCCAGTTACCTCCTGGTCGATTAACATGACTTGGGGAGATGATTCAGCCTGGGGAATATTCTGGCCTTCGACCTCTTCCATCGGAACAGGATCGCTTGGAGAAGGCATGGGTATATGGGCATAATCCTCGAGATCGAAATCGTTCTCGGAATCATATGCTCCAGCCATGTTTCGGCGAACCTCCGAATTTCAATTAAGACGCCTTGAGAAAGGCCCCATGGTGGGCGCCAGCTGTCGACGATTCGGACTCGGAGTCCTCAGCCGAACTTATGCAGAATTTGTAATTGTGAGACCTTTCAAGATGACCCTTCGGGAAGGTATGCTGAACAATGGTGAACAGGAGCACAGAGAATTTAGACAGGTTCGGGCCCTCGATGGTGGGAGTAAAAACCCTACGTCCTGTTGATATTTCACTAAGTGTGGTAAAAAGGTTTACAAATGGAAGGAAAAGTCCTCACAGGCGAGGATTTTTCCTGTAAAAGTGTACAAATATCAGCCAAAGAAAGCTTATAAAAATGCTATATAAGGTGTGCCGAAGACTTGGCTAACTTGGATCTTTTTTTATTGATGCTTCATGCCATCCTTTTATACTGTTTGAAAAGGTGCCATGTGAAGGAAACTGCATCAATCGGTTGCACGGACGGTTGGATACGGTTTTTGGAACTGCTCTTAACCTCCACGTAGGTTAAACACGTGTTATTCATGGATAACTGTACGTGTTAACCTCCTGACGGTTGATTCTCCACGTGTAGGAATCTTCGGGATACTTAGAATATCCTGTTGTATGGGCAACCGAATAGATAGACCCCAGGTATCCTGATCGGCAGATATTCTGACCGCGGGATTTGGCTGACCGCGCAATATCCCGAATGTGTAGTTCGCGTATAGCCTACGAACTTCTGACCGCGCAAGGCTTACGGTCTGATCGCACGAAATCCGCGACCTGATCGCGTAAAGCTTGCGACCTCATGGTGATGTCCCTCAGAATAACTTGAGTCCGCATCACCAGATACATGTCTGGTTTGAACTTGTCTTGAACCAAAAGTTTATTAGAAGTGACCCAGGTGTCAATCCTCGTCAGTAGCCGGGCCAAATTTGGAGCCCGGGACAGGGGTCACTGGGGCCGTTCTCCTAGGGCCAAAGGCGACGCCCGGGACCCTTGCCCCTAGGTAAAAGGCGGCGCCCGGGACAGGGCCATCGGGGCCGTCCTCTCCGGGCCGAAGGCCACGCTCGGAACAGGGGCACCCGGACCATATTCCCCGGGCGAAAGGAGGCACCTGGGACTAGGGCACCAGGTCCTTTGCCCCTGGGTAGAAGGTGGCGCCCAGAACAGGGTCACAGGGGCCAATGTCCCCGGGCGAAAGGCAGCACCCGGGACAGGGGTCACCGGGGCCGTTGTCCCCGAGCGAAAGGCGGCGCCCGGGACAGGGATCATCGGGGCCTTTGTCCCACAGGCTAATCACCGGGTTTGATCGGGTGGAGATTTCCCCCAACAGTAGCCTCCCATGTCCTCCAGAAACGTTCTTTAAGTCCCCGGAGGGGATGGTCCACACTACCAAGAACATCTCCCGCAGAGAGGGTCTCCGGCGTCTCATCGACGCCTCGTTCCTTGCGCTAAACACTTATGGTGGTACCACTGATCATCATGACGTCGCTGGCCTCGGTTGTCTTGCACTGTCAGCCATAATGGCCTCGTGCGGGTCGAACCGTTGGCATGTCGTTTCCCACGCACCCCTTCGATTTGTGCGCGTCGTTTGAAATGGACGGCTTAGATTTATCCTTAGGGCCCACATGGCGCCCATCGGGGCCATGTTTGGGCTCTATATAGGGCCTCGAGGAGCCCGGAGAGGGCACACTCGAAACTTCAAATCTCAAATTTCCCACCGACGCTCTAATCCTTTCCTGGTAGCTAAGCCACCGGAAACTTAGCTCCCGGGAGTTTAGATCCCCGGAAACCTAGACACCAGAGCTATTGGAATTGAGATGGCTCCCAAGGGCCGCGCCAAAGCCACCGACGTGCCTCCGGAGGAAGTCACCGCGGTCTTCCTCTAGGCCTCCGAGTTCACTTCGGGGGACCTAGAGTCCCACATGGACCAGGGGGTCGTCACGGACGGGGACGTCCGGATCCTCCTGAGGAAGTAGACTACACCTCATCCTCAGCCCGGAGAGGTGGTCATCTTCGAGACGTTCCTCGAAGCTGGCCTCCGGCTCCCAGTGCACCCGCTGCTCCAGGAGTTCCTCCCGGAGTACGGGGTGGCGATCAACAACCTAACACCCAACGCCCTCGTCCGGATGGTCCTTTTCATCTGGCTGTGCGGGACAACCACCGGGTGAGGAGCTCGTATATTGTCAAGGGGGGCCTGAAGTCCGCCTTCGGGTCCATAATGATGCAGCTGCTGCCGTCTCGGGCGGTGGAGTACCCGGTGGAGGCCTCCCGCGATCACTCGGGACACTGGCTCCAGAGGTGGTTCTACCTCTCGGTCCGGGATACCGGGGTGACCTACTCCCCGGAGCCCCGCTCCTACTGCAAGTCATCGGCCCCCAAGCCCCCGGTGTGGACTGAAGAGGAGTTGAAGCTCCTCGGCAAGATGGTGGGGGCATGGGGTGCCCTGTTGATGAGGGACGCCACGGAGGAGTTGGCTGGCCGAGAGAAGGCGGAGAACCTCCTCGGGGGAGTTCAGGATGCGCTCGTAATAGTATTTGTAGTCCGGCCATATTTGGCCATCCGAGAGAAGGTAGAGAACCTCCTCAGGAGGCACTACGTCGATGAGCACGAGCGCATCATGTGCGTCATCGAGGAGGGTCCTCCCTGGAACTTGGTAGCGGAAGCCTTTGGGCTAAGGCTACCGGTGAGGACCCCTCTCCCGACCCCCGACTCCCACAATAGGGGGAAAGACGTAACATCCCAAATTTTGTTATCTCTTCAGCTTGCCAGTCAGCATATCTTCATTGGATTCTCGGATGTCTCAACCCCATTTTTGATCTATTATCTCATAATTATGATCTTAGGTGTGCCACTACCTTAATTTAAAAAGTTGGCAGCTAAACTCCGCCTCTCAGACCATTTTCGGTATTTAGTCCAAAAGTATCGCAGATCAGTTCTTTTCAGATTTGTCAGAAGCTCGAAAAGACTAAAAGTCTCAGACCACCTCCAAATTCTAATATGATTCAGTGAATATTCCCCCTTTACTTTGCTAAGTATTTTTCCCTTCTGGAAGAATTCCAAAAGCTCAACCGAAACCCTAGTTTCAGCCTTGCCAAAGTTTCAAACACTAATTACCCTGTTTTTGATTTTTGTCAAAACCACCAGATCTTATCGGATTTTACCATTTTTCTTGCTAGATGAGTCCAAGTGATTTAGTGACACTCATTTGCAAAACCAGATCTCAGATCAGCCCTCCAGATCTCTAGATTTGCAAATAGGCCCAAATTCCCGAAACAAATTCCTTGCAGATCAGTCCAAAACCTTCGCGAATCAGTCCAAGTCTTGCAACCAGGCCCCTGTGCCATTTTCGACAACGACCAGCACCATTCGACCAGCGCCCCGCCACTTCGCCTCGCCGCTGAACTCGCCGCCGATGAAGTTCCCACGCTGCCACCACCACCGCCACGTAGCCACCACATGTGCGCAACCGTGCCGCCACCGTGGAGCAACCTCATCGCGCCTGTGCCGTGATTTCCCTGCGCACGCGCGTGCTCCAGCAGCAGCAAACCAGCACCACTTGCGGCCATGCCGGAACCAGCGATCCCGTCGCCCTGCTCCAGCCGGATTTGGCGTGATCCCCTCGTCTGTCATAGTCGCTGCCGCGTCCCAACGTCGTCTCAATCCCGCCTCCAGTGTCAGTCACGCGCATCTGGTTTGATCCACTTCAACTCTCGAGAGCCCAGCCATCACCTATATAAGCTTCCCCCTTTCCCAGCATCACTTCACACCACTCCCGCAGCTGCAAGCTTCAGCTTCTAGCACCAGAAAGCAGCCAATTTCCCAGCGCCGCCGTGAACACCTTCTTCCCCGGCGAGCCACTTCTGGAGCTCACAGTGCCAGCTTCAACCATAGCATCTTTCTCCAAACCAAAGCCACCAGTAAGCTTCCCTCATCCCCCTCTCCGTACCATGTCATTTTATTGCACTCCAGCGAACTCTAATGCCGGCGATCACCGGAAAAGCCCAAAACCCATGTTTCATTAATGCTGCCCGATTCAATCCAAATCAGCCCTGGTGCCAGTGATAAAAATTGTTCAGCACACTCCATTTAGCAAGCCTACTAATCTGGATTTCGAAATTGAGCTAAGATCATGGCTTTCCCCAGTTTGTGCGCCACCAGTAAATCAGCTCTTGTCGCCAAGCCACTCCGGTCATTCTACGGCCAAATTAGCTTCACCAATAGTCTCCACACTTCACCCTCTCACTCCCTGAGCAAGGAATCAAGTTCAAACCCTCTGTATCGAAAACACCCAATTTAGGTGTCATCTTCTCTAGCGCCGGTCGCCGGAATTCTTCTCTGGCCGATCTAGCTCCGTACCCTTTGTCCCTTAGATACATCCCAGTACCCTGATCAATATTTTCTACTAGCTCGACTTCTGAATCGACCTGAATCAAGAGATATTCCAATGCCAAGATCACTGTCCAGTAGCCCAGTTTAGGTCCAGGCCACCGTGTTTACTCGCTGGATTTGGCCACCCTCCGGCCACTTTCTGCCCTTGAGCATGTTGAGTGTTTTGTTCCTGTTATCAAGGCCTAACCCCCAGACAATGTTGTGCATCAATTGGAGCCCTGGGTCAAAAGTTATGCCATGCCCTAGTTTCTGGCCATGTCCAGCACTATGTCAGTTCATGTCCACCAGTGGAATTGAATGATTTAGACCTGTTACACTTGAGAAATTGAAATACCACCTTGCCCATTAGATTGCTAGTGTTGTGCTCTACATCTTTCTCTTCTGCCACTTCTCCAGAAAACCTACCTAAGACCAACTTATGGCTATGTCTTGCCATGGACCGAATGTCAGCCTTTCAACATTCAACCCCTTTTGAGACCATCTCTTCAATCAGCACCCAAGTGACCATGCCCAAAGCTTTCCCCTGCATGCATGATATATTTTACGTATCATTTCCCATAAAGACTATCTTTTGTATGCTTATATAGCGTATGTGTGTATTATTTGTATCCGCCGTGGAACCAAAGATTAAAGGAGCGAAAGAGATCTTCAAAGAATTGTCTAAGCAACTTGACCCAGCATTGCAAGGCAAGTCTCAAACCCTTGATCATGTCTAGCCTAATATTTTGAAATGAAGTATGTTAGCTGTTTTCGAGTATATGCACACCTTATATTCAAATGAGAACTATGTTCAAATAAAGTGGTTAGATAAGACCTAAATGATTGTAAAGCCCCTTTTGTGATTGATTATCCATGCACCCTTGTCACCCTAGAACATCATGCTTAGGATATACTATGCTCAAGATTATATGTTAAATGTTAAATGGTCACATGTGAGAAAAGCATATTCAAAACCCCTTTTTGTGAAAGAAAATGTGATTGGAATCGATAGTGAGGATGGTCTGATTGGACGGTGCTGTGTGCGCACTGGGAATGTGAAAGACTCCTCACTAAAGATTCATAAGGACTAGAACCTTGTGTTGTACTTCCATGCGGCATGAAAAACGTACCAACCACTTGCCCGGTATGGGACGGGCGCAACATAGTAGCTCTCTCATTATTAGCTTTTTCCTGCAATGGTTGTCAGTCCAGTTTCTTGCGAGAAACTGGTGGGCCAGTGAGGGCCATGAGTTATGTGAGTTCAGAAAAATTATGAGAGGAAAAGGTATGCCTGATTAAGTCGTGCGCTACTGTAATCAAAAGAGGCTATGTGTCTTGCGAGAACATAGACCAAGGCTAGGAAGTAAGGCAGTGGAGAGGACCCACAACGGTAATAAGGACTGGAATGTCTATTTATCGGGCAGGGAATCGTTAATGCTAGGATTGTAAACTGTTGTGTGATCTCAGCCTTGTCACATGCATAAAAGTCGCGTGGAGCTGATCCGACTTGAAAGCTGAGTGATCGGTGGATTAAGGTGGTACACCTTTGCAAAGTTATAAAAAGTATTGGATACTCTGAGCTCCCAGGTCATGGAGTCTGCGCGCGGTGAATTCTATCCACGTCGATGCAGCACAAGTAGCTTTCGGAAAGTTTTTCACAAAATCTGAGTAAAGTGGTGACTCACGGGAGACCGCCACACATAACATCTTCTGAAAATCTAGCTTAGGATTTTAAAAGTCTCGCTTTTGGAAACAAAAACCTTTTCTTCAAATTAAGAGTGAAAATGTAATCTATTCCTATATATATAAAGCCAAGACCTCTTTCCTTGAGAACCCCTCATCTATATACCTGCATTCTCATAACGAGACTTGCTGAGCATCGTGTAAAAACATGCTCACCCTTGCCTTTACACACAAACTCAGAAGAAGAAAGGATTCAAGGATCCTGATTCCTTTAGCCTTGAGCACCACAAAGAGGAAGGAACCTTTCCAGACGATTTGAGCTTCTAGGAGGGTCATGCGCCAAGTTGAGTCCGATGTGGTAAAGGCCCGAGCCGAACCACTGCAGAAGGAAATGAAGACCTTTGTTGTTGCTTTTGTGTTATATCTTTGTGTTCGGTACCTCCATACCGTTTCTTTCTTATTCTTGATTTTGAAAAACTCTCTACTTTTGCATCAACTTTAATTAATGCCATCCTTGGCATTATGATAATGTAATAGTGGTCCTCGTGACCTTGTACTTGTTTTATCTATTTGCTTTATTTTTTAAAGTAATTCCTGTTGTTGCGAGCTTGTGATGTACCTTTCTGAGTGCAATCCACCTGGGCGGTTGCCACCGGATTCCTCAAATGATGGTCCCACAAAAGAGGACGCCACGGGCCCTGATTAGAAGCGCACAAAGGCGCAGAAGGCTCCTGGCCAGTTGACGACACCGGGCTCTGCGTCCAGGAATGCCCGGGGGGCAGCTCCCGAGTTGGGGCACGCACAAGCGTCCCCTAGGAGTGCGGCGACACCGCCTTTCCCGGAGAAGTAGCTCTCCGGCGGGGGCGGCGGGGACGAGAGAGTTCATGCGCATCCTCGAGGCCTCCGTCGAGGCCGGGGGGAAGGAGGTGGCCAGTGATGGAGGGGGGTCCGATTCGGCAAACTACAACCCCTCGCCGTCCCCGGTGGCTATACCTTTGGTGGTTCCGGAGCCAATGGAACCGGAGCACCCGGAGGTGCGCTTTGCGGAGGCCTTCCCTCCGCGCGTGGAGTGGCCACTGGACGAGCGGGCGAGTCCCTCGGCTTGCGCAGTCCCCGCGGTCGTGGGCTCCCCGGGGGCTCCGCAGTACTAAAAAGGGAAGGGGCTCCTGATCCCCCCCCAAGACGGCGTTCCCTCGGGGAGCTCGTCCTCTACCTCTTCTTCGGAGACCTGGTCTTCGATGGCGAGGACTGCGGCCGGTGCCACACCGGTCCATATCACCCCCGCAACCCTTGTAAGGGGACCCTCCGACAGGGATGGGTCCGAGGCCGTCGGGAGGTAATCCCCCTTGCTGTCCATGGGTGAGATCTTTCGGTTTGCCGAGGGGCTCCAGACCCGGAAGGTGCAGGACTACGTCTCGCATGGGACGCTCGACGACCGATGCAGCGAGCTACAGTTGCTCCACGTCCAGGTTCGTTCCTAGGGCATTCGACAACTTTCTTTCGAGAATTTCACTTACTCTTTGGCTTCGAATAACCTTCACATTTGTAGGGGGCGGCCCTCACCCGGGGCATAGAGGCGTGCTTCGAGAAGGCGCTGAAAGGGGCGGAGGGGAAGGTCGTCTCCTTTTGCGTGGAGCGGGACGAGGTGCTCCAGGAGTTGGCTCGGGTTTGGGCTCAACTCCACGCCTTAGAGAATGCCAATGACCAGCTCCGGAGGGAGGCGAAGGCGAAGGTGGACGCCCTCCGGGAGCTCGAGGGCTCCAGCGCCCGGGCGGTGGTGGAGGCAGGCCGCTCCGTTCGTTCAGCCCTCGAGGGGCTTGGGGTGAGCCTTGGCCTGGGGGGCGGCTCTGGCGTGGTGCTGGCGACACTCGCGGAGGCTGTGCGTTTTCTCAACGCGCAAGTCTCCGTGATCCCCAAGGCCGCCGACACCCGGGCCAAGGACGGGGCGATCCCGGTGGTGGCCGCCGCCGCGGGACTCATGGAACTCTGGGGAACCGGCGCCCAGGTGATCAGAGGTGTGGGAAATCTGGTGCCAACCGCCCGGGTGGGTTGCAGTCAGAATGATACATTGCAAGCTCACAACAACAAGATGCATTATATAACAATGCAAGTAAATAAAACAAGTGCTGCTCACATGGACCAACATTACAGTAACATAGCGCCAAAATGACGCAATTTAGTGTTGATACAAAATCAAGGAGTTGTCTTCAACAAGAAGGTCAGCACAAAATGAAATAACAACAACAAGCAAAAGGGCTTCAACGATCTTCATCTTCAACTGTAGCGGTATTGCATGTGCTTCCTCGACATCGGACTCCACTTGACCCTCTAGTAAGCTGGATTCTCGGGGGTAGTTTCTTCTTCTTCCATATTGGGTTCAAGATCGTAGGACTCGAGATCAATGAATCCTTCCTCTAAATTTTGTTTGAAAAGCAAGGGTGAGCACGTTGTCCACATAGTGCTCAACAAGTCTCAATTAAGAATGCAGGTATATAGATGGAGGGGGGGGGGGGATTTCCAAAAGATGGGCTCTTTGGTTCATAGATAAGGATAGAATAGTTTTTCAATCTAAGTTTTGAGGAAAAGATTTTGCTTTCAAAAAGTGAGGCTTTTAAAATCCTAAACTAGATTTTCAAAAGATGTTACGCATAGCGGCCTTCCATGAGTCACCACTTTAATCAGTATTATGAAAAACTTTCCCAAAAGCTACTTGTACTGCATCGACGTGGATAGAATCCACCGCGCGCAGACTCCATGACCTGGAAGCTCAGAGTATCCAATACTTTTTATAACTTTGCAAAGGTGTACCACTTTAATCAACCAATCACTCAAATTTCAAGTCGGTACTTCTCCATGCGACTTTTACGCATGTGACAAGGCCGAGATCACACAACAGTTCACAATCCTAGCATTAACAATTCCTTGCCCGGTAAATAGACATTCCAGTGCTTATTACTATTGTGGGTACTCCCCATAGCCAATTCTTCCTGTTGGGGGAAATCTCCGCGGGATCAAGTCCAGGTAAGAGGCCGCCAATTTGCCCGGGGACAAGGGTACCCGGTCCCAGGTCATGTGAGGATCACGCGAGAAGCGCCTCGGGAACTGGCAGACACCTGTCAAGCATCCAAGGCTCCTGACCGGGAGAAGGATGCTTGTACCCCTCGATCCAACGGTGGCAAGCTGGGTAGTTTAGTCTTTTTGCATCTTTTGGGCCTATATAAGCCCTTGTAACCCCTAATGTGAGGAGGACAATTCATTTTTTTACTCTAATAGACAATCAAACAGGCGTGCTTCGGAGCCATCTCTCCCCCGAGAGGGCTCCCTTGGCCAACCTGTATAAACCCTCGTGTCATTCGCTGCGTTTGCACGACGGGAGACGACCGGTCACGCGGTCAGCTTGCGTCGTCTTTTCTTTGCTAGGGACTTCAACAAAACCTGTCGGGGAATTCGCAATACCACGACAGTTGGCACCGACCGTGGGGACTCGTGACGAATCGCCATGGCTTCCCCAAGAATGAGGGCTCGCACCCTTCCCGGTGACGCCGGTCCCAGTGACCCAGCACCACCCCTCCAAAGAGCGGATGTCCCGGCGCTATCGCCCGGACACGACCGAACCCAGGTACCACCGCTAACTCTCCCGGTAATTTCCGGCGGACAGGGTGTGGGACCCTCATTTGAGGATTCCGGTGGCAATCGCCCAGGTGGATTGCACACAGAAAGGTACATCACAAGCTCACAACAACAGGATTTACTTTAAACAATAAGGCAAATAGATAAAAACAAGTACAAGGTCATGAGGACCACTATTACATTACCATAAAGCCAAGAATGGCATTAATTAAAGTTGGTACAAAGTAGAGAGTTTTTCATAAAAATAATAACACGAAAGCAATAACAAAGGTCTTCATTTCCTTTTGCAGCGGTTCGGCTCTGGCCTTTACCACATCGAACTCAACTTGGCGCATGACCCTCCTAGAAGCTCAAATCGTTTGGACAGGTTCCTTCCTCTTCTCGGTGCTCAAGGCTAAAGGGATCGGGATCCTTGAATCTTTTCTTCTGAATTTATTTGTAAAGGCAAGGGTGAGCATATTTTTTCCACGATGCTCAGCAAGTCCCGTTATGAGAACGTAGATATATAGATGAGGGGTTTTCAAGAAAAGGGGTCTTGATTTTATATATATAGGAGTAGAATAGATTTTCGCACTTGGTTTTGAAGAAAAGATCTTTATTTTCAAAAGCGAGGCTTTTAAAGTCCTAAGCTAGGTTTTCAGAAATGTTATGTGTGGCGGTCTTTCATGAGTCACCACTTTACTCAGATTTTGCGAAAAACTTTCCAAAAGCTACTTGTGCTGCATCGACGTGGATAGAATCCACAGCGCGCAGACTCCATAACCTGGGAGCTCAGAGTATCCGATACTTTTTAAACTTTGCAAAGGTGTACCACCTTAATCCACCAATCACTCAGCTTTCAAGTCAGGCCAACTCCACGCGACTTTTACGCATGTGACAAGGCTGAAGTGACACAACAGTTTACAGTCCTAGCATTAACTATTCCCTGCCCGGTAAATAGACAGTCAAGTCTCAAGTACCGTTGTGGGTCCTCCCCACTGCCTTACTTCCTAGCCTGGGTCTATGTTCTCGCAAGACACATAGCCTCTCTTGATTACAGTCGCGCACGACTTAATCTGGCATAGGGCGTCTTCCTTCTTTCCACCTTTTCCTCTCATGATTTTTCTGAACTCACATCACTCATGGCCTTCTGTGGCCCACCAGTTCTCGCAAGACACTGGATCGACAACCATTGCAGGGAAAAGCTAATACTAAAGAAAGCTACTAAGTTGCGCCCGTCCCATAAACAGGCAAGTGGTTGGTATGTTTTTCATGCCGCATAGAAGCACAACACAAGGTTCTAGTCCTTATGAATCTTTAGTGAGGAGTCTTTCACATTCCCAGTGCGCACACAGCACCATCCAATCAAACCATCCTCACTATCGATTCCAATCACATTTTCTTTCACAAAAGGGTTTTGAACATGCTTTTCTCATATGTGACCATTCAACATTTAACATATAATCTTTAAGCATAGCATAGCCTAAGCATGATATTCTAGGGTGACAAGGGTGCAGGGATATTCAATGTCAAAAGGGGGCTTTACAATCATTTAGGTCATATCTATTCACTTTATTGAAACATAGTTCTTATTTGAATCTAAGGCATGCATATACTTAAAAACAGTTTACATACTTCATTTCAAAATAATAGGCTAGACATGATCAAGGGTTTGAGACTTGCCTTGCAATGTTGGGTCTAGTTACTTGGACGATTCTTCGAAGATTTCTTCCGCTCCTTCAATCTCTAGTTCCACGGCGGATACAAGTAATACACACATACATCACATAAGCATACAAAAGATAGTCTTTATGGGAAATGATATGTAAAATATATCATGCATGCAGGGGAGAGATTTGGACAAAGTCAGTTGATATTGATCGAAGAGATGGGCTCAAAAGGACTTGAATGTCGAAGGGCTGACATTCGGCTTATGGCTTGACATAGCCCTAAATTGGTCTTAGGTAGGTTTTCTGGGGAAGTGACAGTAGGGAAAGTTGTAGAGAACAACTCCAGGAATCTAGTGGACAAGGTGGCATTTCAATTGCTCAAGTGTAACAGGTATAAGTCACTCAATGCCACTGGTGGACATGCACTAACATATTGCTGGACATGGCCAAGAACTAGGGCATGGCATATCTTTTGACTCAGGGCTCCAATTGATGCACAACTTTGTCTGGGGGTTAGGCCTTGACAACAGGAACAAAACGCTCAATAGGCATAAGGGCAGAAAGTGGCCGGAGGGTGGCCAAATCAGGCGAGTAAACACGATGGTCTGGACATGAACTGAGCTACTGGACAGTAATATTGGCATTGGAATATCTTTTGATTCAGGTTGATTCAGAAGTCGGGCTAGTAGACAATGTTACTCATAGTACTGAGATCTATCTAAGAGACAAAGTTTACCGGGCTAGATCGGTCGGGGAGAAATTCCGGCGACCGGCGCTGGAGAAGACGACACTGGAGATTGGGGGTTTTCAATTCAGAGACTTTGAGCTCAATTCTTTGCTCAGGGAGTGAGAGGGTGAGGTTTGAAGACTACTGGTGGCGTCAATTCGGCCGGGGGATGGCCGGAGTGGCTTCGCGATGAGGACCAGTTCACTGGTGGCGCGCAAACTACGGGAGGCTACAATCTTAGCTTAATTTCGAATTCCAAACTCGTAGGCTTGCTCAATTACGTGTACTGAACAACTTTTACCACTAGCACGAGGGTTGATTTGGATCGAATCGGGCAACATTGAGGAAACAGGGCATTTGAGCTTTCCCGACGATTGCCGGCGTTAGGGTTCGCCGGGGGCCAATTGGATGCTATGGTACGGAGAGGGGGATGGGAGAAGCTTACTGGTGGTCTTGGATTGAAGAAGGGAGCTGCGGTTGAGGCTGGCATCGTGAGCTCAAAACTAGCTCGCCGGAGAAGAAGCTGTTCACGGCGGCGCTGGGAGATCGGTTGCTTCCTGGTGCTAGGGCTGAAGCAATGCAGCTGCGGGGTGTGGTGCGAAGTGATGCTGCGGTTGAGGGGGAGCTTATATAGGCGATGGGCTGAGCTCTCGGGAGTTGATGCAAATCAAGCGGGATTCGTGGCTGACACCGGAGAAGCGTTCGAGACGACGTCGGGACGCGGCAAAGACTGAGCCAGGCGAGGGGAAACACGCCAAATCCGGCTGGAGCAGGGCGACGAGATCACCGGCTTCGGCATGGTTGCAACGTGGCGTTGCTTTCCTGCAGCTGGAGCACGCGCGTGCGAGGAAAGCACGGCGCAGGCGCGGCTACGGTGGCTCCACGGTGGCGGCATGGTTGCGCACAGGTGGTGCTACGTGGCGGTGACGGTGGTGGCGGCGCGGGATACTTTACCGGCGGCGAGTTCCTGCGGCGAGGCGAGGTGGCGGTGTTCTGGTCGAATGGTGCTGGAGCTCTGGTCGAGAGCAACGACGAGGGGCTTGGTCGAAAATGGCAGAACAAGAAGGCTAGGGCTGATCTGCAATTTCCAAAATTTGCACCAGGGACTGTTTTGCAAAGAACTTGGACTAATTTGCAAGGTTTTCTTCGGGATCTTGGGCCTATTTGTAAATATGGAGATCTAAAGGGCTGATATGAGATCTGGTCCTGCAGATGAGTATTACTAAATGTCTTAGACTCATCCAGTAGGAAAAACGGTAAAATCCAACAAGATATGGTGGTTTTGACAAAAATCAAAAACAGGGTAATTAGGGTAAACAGGGTAATTAGGGTTTGAAACTTTGGCGAGGCTGAAACTAGGGTTTTGGTTCAGTTTTTGAAATTCTTCGTGAAGAGAAGAATGTCTAGAATAGTGAATGGGAGATGTTCACTGAATCAGATCAAAGTTTGGAGATGGTCTGAGACTTTTGGTCTTTTTGGGCTTCTGACAAATCTGAAAAGAACTGATTTGCGATACTTTTGGACTAAAAAGCGAAAATAGTCTGAAAGGCGGAGTTTATCGGCCAACTTTTTAAATTAAGGTACTGGCATACCTAAGATCATAATTCTGGGATAAAGATCAAAAATGGGGTTGAGACATCCGAGAATCCAATGAAGATACGCTGACTGGCAAGCTAAAGAGATGACAAAATTTGGGATGTTACACAGGGCTCCAGGTCCAACCCAACGACCTCAGACGCTCTCGGGGGAACTGGCTTTCCCCTAGTGGCTCCGCCGGCTTCCAGGGACGCACTACTCAAAGCTCTGGTGGAGGGCCAACTCCGCGCCCAGCGCTCGATGGATGAGCTCCTCCGTGTTCTGGCGTGGCCGCCGGCCCCCATCTACACATAGTTCCCATTCATGTGGGCAATGCCCCCGTTTATGGGACATCCGGTGGCCCCTCCACTCCTCGGAGGTCAGGTCGCTCCTGGGGCTTGTGGTCCCAGTGGGGTTTATGCTCCGGCAGGCCCGTCATCTGGAGCCTTCACGACCTCAGGGGCGTTCCCGGGGCCGGGGACTTACCCCATCCCCGGGGTCTTCCCCATGCCAATGGTTCACTCTGCGCCAGGGCATTCCCGATACCGGGTGCCGGCCTTTCCCCGCCGGTTATGCCCGTTGTTCCGGAGGTGGCCCACCGGGTGACTCCCCCGTCGTCGCCGGACCTTCCCCGGCAGGGCCCCCACTCTCCGGTTCCTGACGGTACTATCGGGAGCCGCCCGGTAATAAATTCCACCCACGCCCCGATTACGCCTCCCGCACCCGCAGTCGACGCGCATGAGCTCCCTTCTCCCTCAGGGCCACCCCCGAGGGATGCCCCGGCGGATCAAGTCCGCTTCACCCAGGAGGAGGTTGAGCAAATGCGTACCACCATGTCTGGGGAGGAGCCTCCCCGGGGTCGTGGATGTGGGAAGTCCCGCTCTCGCCCTGGCCGGCGAAATAGACGCGCCGAAGAACCAGCCGCCCCAGGGAGGTTTTCGGACGTCCTGGAGGTTAGCTCCACCAACCCGGAGGAAAAGTGGCGCTACCACCATGACGGCGGACCCCTTGGGCCCCTTCCCGACTCCGACAACGAGCACGCGTCCCATGTCAAAGGGGACAGCGACCGGGACTCTCCTGGGAGGTGGAAGGGGCTAACCAGCCGCTGTGTCACAGACTCCGGTGCATTCGATGGCCGCGGCCTTACTGTCCACCGCACATCGAGCACTACAACGGTGAGACCGACCCTTACGAATTTGTGCAGGTGTATTCCACAGCCATTTCGGCGGCTGGGGGGACAAGATAGTTCAGTGTAACGTCTTCCCCCTCTACCTGACCGGGGTCGCCCGCTCATGATTTTACAACCTGAAGGCTGGCTCCATCAAGTCCTTCGCGCAGCTCAAACGCGAGTTCTGCGCAAACTTCCAGGGGAACTATGTGCATCCCCTGGATTCCTCGCAGCTGTACACTGTCCGGCAGAGGACAGGGGAGACCATCTGCAGCTTCTTCAAGCGCTTTGCTCAGGTCAAGAGCAAAGTAGCTAACGTCCCTCACTCCACAGTCATTGAGGCGTGTAAGAGCTGGATCCTCCCCTGGGAGCTTCACCGGAGACTCTCCCGAAGCTGCCCCTCCTCCGCCGACGAGCTCTCCACCATGGTCGAGAAGTACGCTCGGGCCGAGGAGGACGACCTCTGGAAAAAGGACCAGGGGGCCCCCACCCCCGTCGATCGGGGGGCCATGGACCCCCTTAGATGCCCCAAGGGGGGCAATGGTAGCGAGCCACGGCCTCGGGACACCTTTCTCCTCGAGGGCGGAGGTGGCTCGCCCGAGGCCTCCAAGGGCAACCGCCCCTTCCCCAAGCTGAAAGGTCATGGGGGAGGGCAGTCGTCCCGCGGTCGCGAAAGCCCCACAGCAGGAGGTAGGGAAGTCCTGTGGTGTACCTTCCACAAGTCTAATACCCATGCCACCCGGGAATGCCACCAACTACTCCAGCACTTCGCCACATTACTCGACTAGCTTGGGCGGGGGGGGGGGGGGGGGGACTCCTGCCTCCTTGCCTCTTCAGTCGGCCTTATCGGCCCTACCTGCCCCCGCGGGGGGATAGTAGGGACAAGCGCGGGAGGGGGAGCAGTCAAAGACTCTCCCCTTCCAAACCTCCCAATGGCGTGTTAATGTCATCATGGGGGGATCCGCCTCCGGGCGGGACTCTAAGCGTCAGCGCAAGGAATTCGCGTGCGAAGTAAAGGTGGTGGGGGTGCTGCAAATGTCCCCGCCACCCAAGTGGTCGGACGTCCCCCTCACTTTTACGGTAGAGGACGCGCATGGGGTTCGCTTCCCCCATGATGACGCGCTCATCGTCTCTGCTACCGTCTACAACTGCCACCTGGCCAGCATCCTCGTGGATGGCGGGAGCTCCGCCGACATCCTCTACCTAAGGGCGTTCAGGGAGATGCAGGTGGACGAGAAGCTACTGCAGCCCGTAGCAAGGCCTTGCAGGGATTCGTCCCGGGGAAGACGACACACCCCGTGGGGAAGGTACATCTCCCCATGACCTTCGGCACCCCGGACAACTACCGGACAGAGATGGTCCGGTTCGATGTGGTCGACCTCCCCATGATCAACCGCTTGGGGGCCACAATCCACTAGAGCTTCCTTTGTGTGAAGATCCCCGGGCCTCACGTCGTGATCACTGCCCGGGGAGACCAAGACGTGGCCCGCACTTTATACGAGTGCACCGCCGCAATGATCGGGAGCGTCAATATGATCAAGACCGCCGAGGGGGAGACCTCTTCCCCGGGGCCAGACGCCGCCACGACACCTTTCGGGAGGTCCCTCCCCAAGCCATGTCCGGAAGGGGACCTCCAGAAGGTCCCGCCGTCCCCAGACGACGGGGATAAGACCGTTAGGATCGGGGCGGATCTCCACGAGGAGCACGCGGAGCAACTCACAGCTTTCCTGCGCAAGAACTCTGATGTTTTTGCCTGGAAGCCTTCCAACATGCGAGGCGTCGCCTGGGATGTCATCGAGCACAAGCCCGCGGTGACCCCCGGCTACCCCCCGGTCAAAAAGAAGCTGAGGAAACTCTCCCTTGAACCCCAAGAGTTGATCAAGGTCGAGATAGCCAAGCTTTGAGAGGCGGGGTTTATTAGGGAGGTCTTGCACCCCGAGTGGCTTGCGAACCCCGTCCTCGTGAAGAAGTCGAACGGTAAGTGGTGAATGTGCATGGACTTCACCGACCTCAACCGCGCTTGCCCCAAAAATAAGTTCCCGCTCCCGCGAATTGACCAGCTGGTTGACTTGGCCGCGGGGTGCGAGTTGATGAGCTTCCTGGACGCGTATTCGGGCTATCACCTAGTCCGAATGGCAGAAGGGGACGAGGAAAGGACGAGTTTCATAACTCCCCTCGGGACCTTCTGCTACGTCCACATGCCCTTCGGGCTAAAGAACGCTGGAGCGACCTTCCAGCGACTCATGATGTTGGTCCTTATGGACCAGATCGGTCGCAACGTCAAAGTCTACGTCGACAATGCGGTCGTCAAAAGTCCCCACGTGACTACCCACGTCGACGACCTAGCAGAGACCTTCCGCAACCTCCGCGCATATGGGTTGAAGCTCAAGCCGGAGAAATGCGCCTTCGGTGTATGCGTGTAACATCCTGAGTTTTGGGGTGAAAAGTTCTTTCTTAAAAATCATGCATGCATATGTCTCTTCTAGATCTGCCAAATCAGCCTCAGCTTTATTCTGTTCTAGCCCTAAAATCTCCAAAATCTATCCTGTGACCCCAAGTCAAGATCTGACTTTCCAGATTTGATCTATCAGTTATTCTAAATCTAAAAGCCTTCAGAACCCAGATTCAATTCCATCTCTAATCTCCAGATTTATCAACTCCTTTCTGTTTTCGAAAACAGAATATCTTTTACCCTAAGTTTCAGAAATCCAGATCTAATCAAAATCTTAGCCAAGTTCAGACCAGATTATTCTTGGATTATGATCAAGGGTACGCCAATACCTTAATCCAAAAGTTGGCAGCCAAATTTCATCATCTAGACTCTTTTCGCAAATCAGTCCAAGAGTATCGCAGATTAGTCCTTTTCCAGATTTTCCAGAAGCCTAAAAAGGCAAAATGTTGCAAATCATCTCCAAATTCAAATCTAATTCAGGGAACACCTCCCAAATGCTTTTCAACACAAATTCCTCTTTTCTGAGTATCTCAAAATCAAACCCTAAATCCCAGAATTCGAAATCAATTGAAATTCAGATTTCAATTACCCTAAAATACCCTATTTTCAGTTCATATCAAAAATCATCCAAACATTTCAAATTTTATCTTCAATCTGTGCCAAATCATTTGTTGAATCAAGTTTACCAAATCAGCAGAATCAAAATCAGATCAAACCTTCCAAATCTCCAAATTTACATTTTAGTCCAAATCAAGAAATCAAGTATTGCAAATCAGCCCAAATTCGACCAGGCCAACTGCTGTGCACGACCAGAGCCTCGCCGTGATTTCTTGCGCCTTGCTCGCTCACCGCCGGCCAAGCCTCGCCTGAAATTGTTACCGTGCATGCTTGTGCGCACGTGTCCGGTCCTAGCCTTTGCCGTGGCAACGCCGTGGCAGCGCCAGTGAACAACACCTGCTCCTGTGCGCGACCAGCAGCAGCCATTGTCAGTATCTTCTTGCCACGTTACTTGCTTCACTAGCCCTTGTCGCCACCACCTTGCACCGCCCGACATTGATGAGTCCCGATGTAGCACAGCTTTGCCTCGCCAGTGCACAGTTGCTTCACCGCTCGCCGTTGTTGCTTCTGCGCCCGGCAACTCATGTCAACTGACACCAATTTATTGCTATTACAAGCTTGCAAGCTTTGCCCTCTGGTCTATTTAAGCCACCAGTACCCTGTGTTATCTTCTCATCACCAGGACTTAACCAAATTTCCAAATTCCCTCGCTGCAGTCGTCTTCTCCGGCGAGACCAGCTCGAGGCCTCACGGTGACAGCACGCTATACTGCATCTCCTGCCAAATTAACAGCACCAGTGAGTTCCTCTCATCTCACTTATCATGCTGTATCATTTAATTCCTCACCGGTGACCTCTAACGCCGGCGATCACCGGAAATTCCCGATTGCCCTGTTCCGGCAATGCAGGCTAAATTACTTCGAATTAGCTCTCGATCCTGTGAAGGAAGATGATCAGTGACCCATTTCCAGCAAGCCTGTGTACTTAGATCTCCAGATTGAGCTTCCATCGAAGCTTTCCCCAATTTTGAGCTTCTCCAGAAACCGGCGATCATCGCTAGGCTTCTCCGGCCATCCTCCGGCCAAATTGATCATGCAGGTGACTTCCTCTTACCCTTCCATCACTTCCCAAGCTTGGAATTGAGTTCATCCAGCCTAAATCGAAAACCCCCAAATGGCAGTGTTTCTTCTCCGGCGTCGATCACCGGAAAACCTATTCCTGGCCGTTTCAGCTTCATCCACTTTGTCATTCAGTTGTACCTCAACCTCCTGAACATTTTTGTCTTCTAGCTCGATCTCTGAAACTGCCCAGATTTCAAGTTATAGCCATGCCAAGATTTTGCCCAGTGGCTTCACTGTGCTGTGTCGCCACCACACTTCTCCTTTGAATTTCATCACCTTCCAGCCATCTTCTGCCCTAGATCCTGTTGAATGATTTGTTCCTGTTATCAATGCCTACCTCTCAGACAAAGTGGTGCATCATTTGGAGCCCTAGATCAAAAGTTATGCCAAGCCCTAATTTCTGGCCATGTCAGATTCAATGCCAAACTATGTTAGTCAGTGGCATTAGCCCTTTTCACTCCCTTCCAGATGTACATTTTGGGCATAACTTTGTCTCTTAGATTCCTGAGGTTGTGATCTACATTTTCTTCTTCTATCACAACTTGATTTGAGCCCTTGAATTATATTTGCCGCTAAACCCTAATTTTTGACACTATCTCAGTGCATGCCAGCCAATGGCATTGGCCTTGTTTACCCATTTCTGTTTGTGCATTTTGAAAACCACTTTGTGCACTGAATTTGTAGAGTTATGATCTACATTTTCTTCTACTGTCATAACTTGAGATAAGCTCTCTAGTTTTCCTTGAAGTTATGTCAGATTCTTGATCCGAATGGCAATCTGCTGACATTCGCTGTTTTTGATCAAACCAGCCACAAACTGATGTTCTTATTGTAACCTTGAGATCCTAAGAGCATCTAACATCCATTCTTAGCCAATTCTTTGAAACCCTAAACTCTCAACTCAGTTCAGCTTGCAATCTCAATTATCTCCAGTATCGTTCAGTCACCCTTGTATAGCATATCTGCATATAGATCCTAAATCATTTTAATATATAAGTAATATTTGTGTGTATTGTTTGTTTGTCGCCAAGCAGATCCAGAAATCAAGTTCGAGGACTTCACTGTTGATCCGTCATCACGCGAAAGGCAAGTCATATCCTTGGTCATCTTGAACCTATATTTTAAATGTTGCTAAAACATAACCTTGAATATAGGTAATATTGCATGAGAAAGATTGAGAATGATTGATTTATGAATTGGCAGTACTAGACTGGTTATTTGTGAAATGTGAAATAAACAAGTTTTGAGCCATGAACTATTATATGTATATATATACTTATATTCATGAAATAAAACCCCTAGCCGTGACCAGAAAATGGTATTAAATGGTGGTAGTACTGGAGGTGCTAAACTGCGAAGGAATGCAGGCACTGAAGGTGCAGGGTTGTGGATGGTCTGGTCACTGGCATATAAGGACTAGAACCTTATGTTGTGCGTCCAGTGGCATGAACAACGTGCTAACCGCAAGCCTGGTATGGGACAGGCCTGAACAAGTACTTATGTGGATTGCACATAAAACCCCTACATGAGTTGTGTTGTGATGATTGACATAAGGGACGGTTCCCACACTATCACTGAAGGTGATCTGATATTTGACCCAGCAATGGGAATATGAGTAAGGGTGGAGGTTATGTTACAGACCAAAAAGAAGAAATGACAAGAAAGTTACCACAACTGTGTCTCGCAGAGAGCCACAGGGTCAGGGGTGAATTGTGAGTGAGACATAACAAAAGTTCTTGTTATCTCCACCTTGCCACTCACACATGGTTGTGAGGAGGGGTCTAATCATTTTGATAGGATGGGCTCGAAAGTGGAATATCTTGCAGGTAAATTGGTACCTCTCTGCAGAGTTAAAAACGTATTCGAATACTCCGAGCTCCCGGGTTTATAGGAGTCTGCTGCGGTGGATTAAATCCACGGGGTGTGACACAAGTACTCTTTTCTAAATAAAATGTGTTAAATCAAGATTACCCAAATGACATGTGTTGTCATGATAAGGAGTGTTGCCGTGGGCTATCGTGTGTCGACGTGTCGCGGTAGTGCTATAATCTAGTGAACATGAATGATGATGTTATATTATGAAAGGTGCTGCCATGAGATGAAGTATGAAAGAAAAAGGTTATTTTATAAACAACCATAATTCTTGACTAGTCTAGGTTCATATCATCACTACTATATGTATCTACTCTTACCTATGACTTGCTGAGTACGTAAGTGCTCACCCTTGCAACCTACAAATCAGTAGATGGAGCGTTCAATGATCAAGATGAAGGCGTGGAGAACTTCTTGGATCCAGAAGGAGGAGCGTCAGTCCCGTCATTGCCCTGATGTGTGTTGTTCTGCTGTCCACTTCTCTTTGTGGGTGGGTCAGCTAACTTCTGCTGTGTAGATGTTATTTTGCTAAACCATGTATGCCTTGAAGGCATTGTAATCTTCTTATGTAATATCAAGGCCAACAGGCCACACTGCTTAACTATTTTGTAAGTTACTCAGTTGCAATGTGATATACTCCTGTGCTTGACTTATCCTGGGAGGTCAAGGGTATGTGTATGCTATGCATATATGAGTCTAGCTGCAGCGAGCTAGGTCTCTTCAAGAGTAGTCGTAGTCCCAATTTCGGGGCGCGACAATGCGGGGGGAAGCTCCTAGGCTTCCTCGTCTCCCAGCGTGGCATAGACGCCAACCCCGAAAAGATCCGGGTGCTCCTGGACATGCCCCCGCCGTGCTCAGTCAAATACGTTCAACGACTCACCGGCCACTTGGCCGCGCTAAGTCGCTTCGTCTTGCGGTCGGGGGAATGCAGTCTCCAATTCTTCAAAATCCTCCAGGGGCTCGAAGGGTTCCGCTGGACCCCCAAGGCCTAGAATGCCTTCGACGATTTGAAGAAATATCTCACGAGGCCGCCGATGCTCGTGAGCCCCTCTCTGGAATAGCCCTTGCTCCTTTACCTCGCCGCGACCCCGATCGCCGTACGTGCGGTATTGGTAATGGAACAGGATGGGCAGGGATGGGTAGCAACGTCCCGTGTACTACGTGAGTGAGGCCCCCCAAGGGGCCAAAACTCGGTACACGGAGATGGAGAAGATCTACTACGCCTTTCTAATGGCATCCCGGAAGCTTCGTCATTACTTCCTGGGGCACCGGATCACTGTCCCGTCGTCCCTCCCTTTGGGGGAGGTGCTTCGGAACAAGGAAGCCACTGGCCGGATAGGAAAGTGGGGGGCCGAGCTTGCTCCCTTTTCCCTTTCCCTCATGGGGCGCTCCACCATCAAGTCACAAGTCCTCGCAGACTTTGTGGCAGAGTGGACTCCTACCTCCAGACCCGGGTACGAAAACTGCCCCGTGCCGCCCCGACACAGCGACCATTGGACCCTTATGTTTGATGGCTCCCTGTGTCTCGCCAGGGCCGACGCGGGAGTAGTCCTCCGGAGCCCCGAGGGAAGGGAACTGGAGTACACGGTGCGGCTCGAGTTCCCCGCCATGAACAGCATCGCCGAATATGCGGCCTTGCTCCTTGGGTTGCACCTCGCGCGCTCCCTTAGGATTCGATGCCTCCTACTGAAAGGAGACTCCCAGCTCATAGTTTGCCAAATGGACAAGTCCTACTTGTGCCATGACGCAAACTTGAGCCTCTATTTGCAAGAAGTGCGCAAGATCGAGAAGCACTTCGATGGTCTAGAGGCCCAGCACATCCCGCGGAGGGACAACGTCCGGACCGATGCCCTGGCTCAGGCAGCCAGTGCCCGGGAACTACTCCCCCAAGGGGCCTTCTTGGAGATCATCGCGAAGCCCTCGGTGGCCTCTCCGGACACGAGTGATAAGCCCTACATCCCGGAAGTCGCCGAAATCACCCGGACTTCATTTTGGATGGATCCCCTCGTCTCCTTCATCAAGGCGGAGGGAGACCCTTCCAACCAGACCGAGGCCAAGCACCTCCGGGCCAAGGCTCGGGCATACCTCCTGCTGGAGGGGAAGCTTTACAAGTAGGGGGCTTCCGCCTGGCCCCGTTGCCTTCCACGACAGGAAGGGCTCCGGCTTCTCGAGGACATTCACTCGGGAAGCTGCGGGTCTCATCTGGCCCCGCGCGCCATCGTGGCCAAGGCTCTTCGCCAGGGTTTCTTTTGGCCCACAGTGATTCGCGATGTGCGAGACCTTGTCTAAGCGTGCAGAGCCTGGCAGAAGATGGCCAAGAGTTTTAACCTCCCCCTGTAGCGCTGCAGACTATCCCCATCACTTGGCCCTTCGCGAGCTGGGGGATGGACCTCCTTGGTCCCTTCCTCCAAGCGCTCGGGGGCATGGCCCGGTTCGCGCGCCGGCCGCGTCCACTGGGACGGTGGCAAATGCGCATTAGCTCCCTCCCCCTCCGGGGCCGCCCCGGCGGGCGCCCCCAGCGAATCAGACCCGCTTCACAAGGGAGGAGGTCAAGGGAATGCGTACCACCAAGTCCGGAGAGACCACCTCCCGCCATCGGTCAGGACTCCCCCGAAACCGCGGGCGCGCGGAGACGCGCTCCCGAATCGCCCGGGGGAAGAGACCGTGCAAGGAAGCTACTGCCATCCCTTCGGAATGCCTCGACGCCCAAGAGGTTAGCTCAACCAATCCGGAGGAGAAGAGACGACACTGTCACACCGGTGGACCGCTGCCACCCCTCCCAGACTCCGACAATGAGCACACGTCCCCGGCAAGAGAAGGCAGCGACCGTGGATCCCCCAAGGAAGTTGAGGGGACCAACCAACCGCTATGCAGTTGTCTCCGCTGCATACGCTGGCCGCGGCCTGACTGCCCGCCGCACATCGAGCATTACAACGGTGAGGCCGATCCTTACGAGTTTGTGCAGGTGTTCTCCACGGCCATCTCGGCAGCCGGGGGGGACGAGACGGTGCAATGCAATGTCTTCCCCCTCTACCTCACGGGCATCGCACGCTCATGGTTCTACAACCTGAAAGCTGGATCCATCAAGTCCTTCGTGCAGCTGAAGCGCGAATTTTGCGCGAACTTCCAAGGCAACTATGTGCGGCCCTTAGACTCATCCCAGCTCTACACCGTCCGGCAGAGGACGGGGGAGACTATTCGCAGCTTCTTTAAGCGTTTGGCTCAGGTGAAGAGCAAAGTGGCGCATGTCCCTGACTCAACGGTCATCGAAGCATGCAAGAGCGGGATACTCCCCGGGGAGCTCCATCGGAGGCTCTCTTGGAGCTGCCCCACCTCCGCCGACGAACTCTTCACCGTACTTGAGATGTACGCCCGTGCGGAGCAGGACGATATTTGGAAGAGGAACCAGGGGGCTCCTGCCCCCGCCGACCGGGAGGCCAGGGACCCCTCCAGCAAACATCCCCGAAGAAGTGATCGTCGTGAGCCACGGCCTCGGGACGCTTTCGTCCTCAAGGGCGGAGGCGGCTCGCGCGACAGCGCCAAAGGCAGTCGTGCCCCTCCTAAGTCAAGGGCCTACGGAGGACAATCCTCCCGCGGGCGCGAGAGCCGTCCCAAAGAGAGCAAGGAGGGCACAGCCAATGTGTGGTGCACCTTCCACAAATCGAGTACCCACGCTACTCGAGAATGCAATCAGCTTCTACAGCACTTCGCGGCTTTTCTCGACCAGCGCGGCCAGGGGGGAGGGGGCCCTGCCTCCTTGCCTCCCTCGGCGCCTCTGCCAGCGCTCCCCGCTCCTGCGGGCGAGCAGCAGAGAAAAATGCAAGAAGGGAGCTCGGCCCAGGAGCTCCCCTTTCAAACCTCCCAAAGATGTCATCACCGGGGGATCTGCCTCGAGATGGGACTCCAAGCGCCAGTGCAAGGAGTACGCACGGGAGGTGAAGGTGGTGGGGGTGCTTCACACGTCTCCGCCACCGAAATGGTAAGACGTCCCCCTCACCTTCACAGCGGAAGACGCGCGCGGGGTTCGCTTCCCGCACGACGACGCGCTCATCGTCTCGGCTACAGTCTACAACTGCCAACTGGCACGCATCCTCATCGACGGTGGAAGCTCCGCCGATGTCTTATACCTGAAGGCGTTCAGGGAGATGCAAGTCGACGAGAAGCTGCTGCAGCCCGCACTCGGGCCGTTACAAGGCTTCGTTCCCGGGAAGACCATCCACCCGGTGGGGAAGGTCGACCTACCAATGACTTTTGGCACCCCGGAAAACTACCGGACGGAGATGGTCCGATTCGATGTGGTGGACCTCCCCTCTTCATACAACACTATTATGGGGAGGACCACGATCGACCACCTGGGGGCGGTGATTCACCAGAACTATCTGTGCGTGAAAATCCCTGGGCCTCACGGTGCGATCACCGTTCGAGGCGACCAGAACGTGGCTCGCGCTCTTTACGAACACGCCACCGCCGCCATCAGGAACATCAACGTGATCAAGACCCCGGAGGGAGCGCCCCCCCAGAACCTCATGCTGCCCAGGCCGTTCCATGGCGCCCCCCCTGAACCTCATGCTGCCCAGGCCGTTCCCTAGCGCCCCCCCTGAACCTCATGCTGCCCCGGCCATTCCCCTCGAGAGGCCATTGTAACATCCCTATTTTTGGTTATCTTTTCTGCTTGCGAGTCAGCATATCTTCTTTGGAATCCCTGTTGTCTCAACCCTATCTTGATCTTAGGTATGCCACTACCTTAACCTAAAAGTTGGCAGCTAAACTTCATCTCCCAGATCGTTTTTACATTTCAGTCCAAAAGTGCTTTAGTTTAGTCCTTTTAGAAAACCCAAAAAGGCTAAAAGTCCCAGATCATCTCCAAATCCAGATTCTGATCAAGTGATTACCTTTCTTTCATTTTTCGAAACATTTTTCCCTTCTGGAAGAATTCCAGAATCTCGACCGAATCCCTAGTTTCAGCCTCGAAAAAAGTTTCAAACCCTAATTACCCTGTTTACCCTAATTACCCTGTTTTCGATTTATGCCAAAACCACCAGATCTTATCGGATTTCACCATTCTTCCTGCGGGATGAGTCTAAGACATTTAGTAGCACTCATCTGCAAAGTCAGAATTCAAGTCAGCCCTTCAGTTCTTCAGACTTGCAAGTAGGCCCAAATTCCCGAGCCAAAACCTTCACAGTTCAGTCCAAATCGTCACATTTCAGTCCAAAACCGTGCAAACAAGCCCCTGTCCTTTTCTTCGACCACTACCAGGAGACCGCGTGCACGACCGCGACCAGCGTTCGTTCAACCAGCGCCCGCCATTTTTCCTCGCCGTTGAACTCGCCGCCGGCGAAGTTCCTCGCGCTGCCACCTTCTTAGCCACGTAGCCTTCACCGCGCACAGCTGTATCGCCACCGTGGAAGCAGTTCACCGCGCTGTGCCGTGTTCTTCCCCGCACGCGCGCGTGCCTGCTGTTGTCAGGAGCTCCACGCCACATGGCTGCCATCCCGGAGATTATCATCTCGCCTTCCTGACGAAAACCCGAATTCGCGCGATGCTCCGCCTCTGGCAGAGCCCCGCCGTGTCCCCAAGTACCTCGATGACCGCCCCAGCGCCAGAAGGAAAATCTCCCCGGCGATTGCTGCAGCTCCCGAGAGCTCAATCCCGCGGCTATATAAAGCCCCCCCCTTTGCCCAGCATCTCTTCACACCACCCGCATTTGTAAGCCTTAGCTTCCACCACCAGAGAGCAGCTGAGTTCTCCAGCACCGCCGCGAAGATCTTCTTCCCCGGCGAGCAGTTCCTGAAGCTCACGGCGCTAGCTTCGCCCGAAGCTTCTTTCTCCAAACCAACGCCACCAGTAAGCTCCCTTCATCCCTCTCTTTGTACCATAGCATCTAATTGGCCCCTGGCGAACCCTAACGCCGGCGATCGTCAGAAAATCCCAAATGCCCTGTTTCCTCAATGCTGGCCGATTCTATCAGAATTAGTCCTCGTGCCAGCGATGAAAATTGTTCAGTACACCCCTTTGAGCAAGCCTACAAACTTCGATTTCAAAATCGAGCAACGATCATAACCTTTCTGTAGTTTGCGCGCCACCAGTGAACTGGTCCTCGTCGCCAAGAGTCTCCGGCCATTCTCCGGCCGAATTAACCCTACAAATAGCCCCCTCACCTCACCCTCTCACTCCCTGAGCAATGAATCAACTTCAAACTCTTTAAATCGAAAACGCCCAATTTAGGAGTCGTCTTCTCCAGCGCCGGTCACCGGAATTTCTCCCCGGCCGATCTAGCCCCGCACACTTTGCCCTTAGATAGATCTCTGTACCCTGAGCAATATTATCTACTAGCCCAAACCCTGAATCGACCTGGATCAAAAGTTATGATCATGCCAAGATTGCTGTTCAGTGGTTCAGTTCATGTCCAGGCCACCGTGTTTGCTCACCGGATTTGGCCACCTTCCGGCCACCTTCTGCCCTTGAGCCTGTTGAGAGTTTTGTAGCTGTTATCAATGCCTAAACCCCAGACAAAGTTGTGCATCAATTGGAGTCCTGAGTCAAAAGTTATCCAATGCCCTAGTTTCTGGCCATGTCTAGCACTATGTCAGTGCATGTCCACCAGTGGCATTAGATGATTTAGACTTGTTACATTTGAGCAATTGAACCATGCTCTACAATATTCCCTACTATCACATCTCCAAAAAACAGACCTAGGACCAATTTAGGGCAATGTCAAGCCATGAGCCGAATGTCAGTCCCTCGACATTCAAGTCCTTTTGAGCCCATCTCTTCGACCAATATCAAGTAACCTTGTCCAAACCCTTACCCCTGCATGCATGATGTATTTACGTATTATTTTCTAGTACTTGTATGCTTATATAGTGTGTATGTGTTGTTTGTATCCGCCGTGGAATCAGACGTTGAAGGAACCGAGGAGATCTTCGAGGATTCATCTGAGCAGCTAGACCCATCACTGCAAGGCAAGTCTCAAACCCTTGATCATGTCTAGCCTAATATTTTGAAATGAAATATGTTAACTGTTTTCAAGTATATGCATGCCTTAAGTTCAAATAAGAACTATGTTTCAATAAAGTGATTAGATATGACCTAAAAGATTGTAAAGCCCCTTTTGACATTGAATATCCCTGCACCCTTGTCACCCTAGAATATCATGCTTAGGCTATACTATGCTCAAGATAATATGATAAATGTTGAATGGTAACATATGTGAAAAGTATATTCAAAACCCTTTTGTGAAAGAAAATGTGATTGGAATCGATAGTGAGGATGGTTTGAGTGGATGGTGCTGTGTGCGCACTGGGAATGTGAAAGACTCCTCACTAGAGATTCATAAGGACTAGAACCTTGTGTTGTGCTTCTATGCGGCATGAAAAATGTACCAACCACTTGCCTGTTTATGGGACGGGCGTAACTTAGTAGCTTTCTTTAGTATTAGCTTTTCCCTGCAATGGTTGTCGATCCAGTGTCTTGCGAGAACTGGTGGGCCGCAGAAGGCCGTGAGTGATGTGAGTTAAGAAAAATCATGAGAGGAAAAGGTGGAAAGAAGGAAGACGCCCTATGCCAGATTAAGTCGTGCGCGACTGTAATCAAGAGAGGCTATGTGTCTTGCGAGAACATAGACCCAGGCTAGGAAGTAAGGCAGTGGGGAGGACCCACAACGGTACTTGAGACTTGACTGTCTATTTACCGGGCAGGGAATAGTTAATGCTAGGACTGTAAATTGTTGTGTCATCTCGGCCTTGTCACATGCGTAAGAGTCGCATGGAGAGGTACCGACTTGAAAGCCGAATGATCGGTGGATTAAGGTGGTACACCTTTGCAAAGTTTAAAAAGTATCGGATACTCTGAGCTCCCAGGTTATGGAGTCTGCGCGCTGTGAATTCTACTCACGTCGATGCAGCACAAGTAGCTTTTGGAAAGTTTTCACAAAATCAGAATAAAGTGGTGACTCATGAAAGACCGCCACACACAACATTTTCTGAGAATTTAGCTTAGGATTTTAAAAGCACCGCTTTTGAAAATAAAAGTCTTTTCCCCAAAAACCAATTGAAAATCTATCCTATATACATATACAAAGCCAAAGAGCTATTCTGTGAGAGATTTCCCCCTCATCTATATATACTTGCATTCTTATTTGGGAGTTGTTGAGCACCATGTGGACAATGTGCTCACCCTTGCTTTTACAAAAGAATTTAGAAGAAGGATTCGTCGACCCTGAATCTTACGGTCTTGAACCCAATGTGGAACAAGAAGAAGAAACTGAAGACCAAGCTTGATAGAGGGTTATGCACCAAGGTGGAGTCAGATGTGGAGAAGGCCCGTACACCGCTGCTGCAGAAGAAGAAGACTGATGAAGTCCTTTTGCTTATTATCGTTGTTTCATTTTGTGCCGACCTTTGTGTCGAAAACTCCCTAATTTGTATCAACATTTAAATGCGTCATTTTGGCGCTAAGTTATTGTAATGTTGGTCCTTGTGATCAGCACTTGTTTTTAATTACTCTCATCTTGTTGTTGTGAGCTGCAATGTACCTTTTCTGAGTGCAACCCACCTGGGCGGTTGCCACCGGATTCCTCAAATGAGGGTCCCACAGCCATTTTTGAGGCCACGCCCCGAGGGAGACCTTCGGAAAGTCCAACTGTCTGCGGGAGATGAAGAGAGAACCGTCAGGATCGGAGCAGACCTCACCGAGGAACACGCCGAGCAGCTCGCGGTCTTCCTTCGCGAAAGCTCACTGTGATCCCCGGTCGCTCCCCGGTCAAGCGGAAGTTGTGGAAGTTATCCCTCGAGTGCCAAGACGCCATCAAGGTAGAGGTCTCCAAGCTTCTAGAGGCGGGGTTCGTGCGAGAAGTCCTCCATCCCGAATGGTTGGCAAACCCTGTACTCGTAAAGAAGTCAAGTGGCAAGTGGAGGATGTGAGTGGACTTCACCGATCTCAACCGCGCTTGCCCAAAAGATAACTACCCACTCCCTCGGATCGACCAACTGGTCGATTCGACCGCAGGGTGCGAACTGATGAGTTTCCTCGATGCATATTCGGGGTACCATCAGGTTCGGATGGCTGCAGAGGACGAGGAAAAGATGAGTTTTATAACTCCCCGCGGCACCTTCTGCTATCTTCACATGCCCTTCGGGTTGAAAAACGTCGGGGCAACCTTCCAGCGTCTTATGACACTGGTCCTGAAGGACCAAATCGGCTGCAACGTCGAGGTCTACGTTGACGATGCGGTCATCAAAAGCCTTCGCACCGCCGCACACATCGACGACTTGACGGAGACCTTCCGCAGCCTCCGCAAGTACGGGTTGAAGCTCAACCCAGAAAAATGCGCCTTCGGCGTACGCGGCGGGAGGCTGCTTGGCTTCTTGGTGTCCCAGCGGGGCATTGAGGCGAATCCCGAAAAAATTCGGGCCCTGCTGGACATGCCTCCCCCGCGTTCCGTCAAAGACGTGCAGAGGCTTGCAGGCCGCCTGGCCGCGTTGGGTCATTTTGTCTCGCGGTCAGGAGAACGTGGACTCCAGTTCTTCAAAATCCTCTGGGATCTCGAGGGGTTCAGGTGGACCCCCGAGGCCCAGACGGCGTTCGACGCGCTAAAGAAGTACCTCGCGAGCCCTCCGATGCTCGTGAGCCCGTCCCCGGAGGAACCTTTACTACTATACCTTGCTGCGACCCCCGTCGCAGTGAGTGCGGTGCTCGTGAGAGAATAGGATGGGCAACAACGCCCTGTGTACTACGTCAGCGAGGCCCTTCAAGGGGCTAAGACGCGGTACACTAAGGTGGAGAAGCTGTGCTATGCCCTCCTTATGGCATCGCGAAAGCTCCGCCACTACTTCCTAGGGCACCCGGTCACGGTCCCGTCATCTCTCCCGCTGGGAGAAGTGGTAAGAAACAAGGAGGCCACCGGCCGGATTGGCAAGTGGGGGCTGAGCTCGCTCCCTTCTCCTTCACCTTCATGGGCCGCTCTGCCATCAAGTCGCAAGTCCTCGCTGACTTCGTGGTGGAATGGACTCCGACCGCCGAGGCGGACGGAGGGACTCCCCTCGCCCCCTCCCGGTGCCAGAACCATTGGACACTCATGTTCGATGGCTCCTTGTGCCTTGCCGGGGTCGGTGCGGGGGTGGTTCTTCGGAGTCCCGAGGGGAAGATGCTGGAGTACGCTGCCAGGCTCGAGTTCCCGGCTACCAACAATGTCGCCGAGTACGAGGCCTTGCTCCTAGGATTGCGCCTCGCGCGCTCCCTGGGAATCCGCCACCTCCTGGTGAAAGGAGGTTCCCAATTGGTGGTCCACCAAATGGACAAGTCCTACTTGTGCCACGACGCGAACCTGAGTCTATACTTGGGGGAAGTGCAGAAGATGGAAAGACACTTTGAAGGCGTGGAGGCCCGATACATCCCCCGACGGGATAACACCAGGGCCCACGCATTGGCCCGGGCTGCCAGCGCCCGAGAACCTCTTCGCAAGGGCGCTTTTCTGGAAATCATCACGACGCCTTCTATAACCCTTCCGGACGCGAACCTGGGGGTTTGCGTCCCGGAGGTGTCCGAGATCACTCGGACTGCATCATGGATGGATCCCCTCATCACCTGCATAAGGGATGTGGGGGAACCTTCCGGTGACACTGGCGCCAAGCGTCTCCGCGCCAAGGCCAGGGCATATGTCCTGTTAGACGGAAAGCTCTACAAGCAGGGGGCTTCCGCCCTCCTTCGCTGCCTCCCGCGGGCCGACGGACTCCAGCTCCTTGAGGACATACACTCGGGGAGCTGCGGATCCCACTTAGCTCCGCGGGCGGTCGCGGCGAAGGCCCTTTGCCAAGGGTTTTACTGGCCCACGTTGGTCCGCGACGCACGGGATCTAATCTCTGAGTGCGAGGCCTGCCAGAAGATGGCGAAGGGCACTAGGCTCCCCTCCTCGACATTGCAAACCATTCCTGTTACTTGGCCCTTCGCGCGCTGGGGGATGGATCTCCTTGGTCCGTTCCCCCCAGCACCCGGGGGCTACAAATACGCGGTGGTCGCCGTGGATTACTTTTCCAAGTGGGTGGAGGCTGAGCCCTTGGCCAGCATCACTTCTCGGGCGGTGCAACATTTTTTCTGGAAAAATTTTGTATGTCACTTTGAAGTCCCCCAAGAAATCACCGTCGACAACGGGACCCAATTCGACTCGGCATATTTTCGGGAAATCTGCGAAGGCTTAGGCACTACCCTCCATTTTGCCTCTGTGGCTCATCCCCAAAGCAACGGAGCCGTCGAGAGAGTCAACGGCATGATCCTGCAAGGCCTGCGCCGATGGCTCGAACAGGCCGCCTCCAGGCGAGGCGTGTGGGCAGAAGAGCTTCCAAGCATCCTCTGCTCCATGCGCACGACCCCTAGCCGAGCGACAGGGCACACACCTTTTTCACTCGTCTACGGGGCCGAAGCAATTCTCCCCTCGGAGATTGGTTTTCGATCGCTGCGGGTCGAGCTCCTCGACGGAGCTCCGACCGCGGCGCATCAAACCAACGAGGATAATCAACGGTTGGAGGTCGACCTCGTCGAAGAAGAACGCGACCGAGCGCTTCTCCACCACACCATCTACGAGCGCGAGATGGCACGCGCGTACAACCAGCGCGTGCGCGAAAGGGCCTTCCGCCTTGGGGATCTGGTCCTCAAGCGCGTGACAGACCCCCAAGCCCAGGGCAAACTATCCCCCAAGTGGGAGGGCCCATACAGGATCTCCGCGGTCCTGGGCTCGGGAGCCTACAAGCTCTCCACACTTGAAGACCAAGAGCTGACGCACACCTGGAACATAACCTTGCTCCGCAAGTTTTATGTTTAGCCTCCGGGCTTGCCACCTCCTCCGTCGCGCTTCCACGGGGGGAGGTTTCTGTACTTAGTTCCCTCCCCGGCCACGCTTTCGCGGGGGGAGGCGTTGTATCTCATCGCATGTTAATACAAGTGGATTTTGTGCTCAACTCTGGAATTTTTACGTCTTCATTAAATTGAATGGCCTTTTTCTACTTCACCGCTGGAATTCTTTTACAGGAGTTTTTCTTCCGCCTAAAAGGCGACGTCTCCTCTATAAAAATCCCCTCTCCGTGAGGATGCCCTCTCTGTTAGGATGCCCTCTCCGTGAGGAAGTGGGCTACCACAGCCTAAAGTCCCTATGACGGGAGCAGAGCTCCCATTGGGCGGCTTACAGTAACCCCTCGTGGACTGAGGGGGTAAGCGGCAACCCAGTTTTCACAAACTGCGGTAACGAGTCACTTCGAGAGATTAGTCCCCCCTCGAACACTCTACACCCGCTACCGGGTTACGGAACCCTCCTAAGGGAATATACGTTGCCTTCCGCGGCAGATGGAGAACTCGGCTTTCGGAGTTTGCTCTCTCAAAACATAGTCCCTCCTCGGTCGCACACCATCCATAACCCCCGGGACTCCCGCCGGGGAACCGCGAAGGTTTTCGGTGGACACCCCCGCCAAACCCCGGGACTCCCGACGAGGGACTACGCAAACTAAGCATCCGGTGCAGTCCAGGCCCCTTCACTCCTTACCCACAGCGCGCGAAGCTGAGCTGCACCCCGCTGTGGGGGGGGCGAGGAGGAAAACCCCGGACTCGAACAAAAAAACAACGGCTTTACGCGGAAGGTTTCAAAGTTTCTGAAGCAAAGGCACGACGAATAAACAAGTCTACGTCTTAATTGATACAACGTCACGCTAGGGGACAACCCCCCTAGTAGGACGAAAGCGCCCCCCGGGTGAGACCTGGGCGTGCGAGTATGGCCCAGAGAGTTAGGCTCCCGCGGGAAGATGTCTCGAAGAATGATCCCCGAGAAGCAACTACACCTAATAATTCCGGAGACCCTCTGAGATCTCCCGGGAAAGATCCTTGTACAAACTTCTCATACGCCGAAGAGCCCACCGAAGAAGATCCTCCGGCCAACACTCGTAGCCGGCCGGGGGGAGTATCCCGAGCAGGGGGACTTTTAGAGCCCCCCGACCTCGGTGGAGACAACTCGGCCCGACAATCGTCGAAGTTTCCCAAGTGCCACTCCGGGAGCCAATGCAGCAGGGCTGGCTCCACGGAGGGACCTTCCTTCGCGAAGTCGGCATGAACGGACTCGGAAACTGTCCCGAAGGATGCTCCCCCGGCTGCCAGACTTAGTAAAATCGAGGCCGCCCGGGCACCACCTGGGCTAGACCCCCCGGGCGACCCCCGAACACTCCCCAAAAGACGGTCCTCAGGGCAAGAAAGCCCTGAAAAAGCGACGTCTAAAGACACCTGCCGACAAGTTGAACACATTTAACGAAAGAACTACTTTATTCCAGTTAGAAGGTATTTACAAGTTCCCGGGGCTCTCTCTAAGGAAGCCGTCCGGAGCAAAAGAGACCTAAAAAAGAGAAGCCTAATCTAACAGGGGGGGGAGGAGCTCATACTTGCCCGTCCTTGTCCCCCCCCGGGGGGAAGTCCGTGCTGGCTGACGCGCCCTGACCCGGGTGCCGGCCGCCCGTCTCGATGGCGCCGGTGATCCGGTCGAAGAGAACCTCGGGGGACCGCTCCAGCTCAGGCCGCCGAGGGTCGAAGAAGGTAGGGAAGCTCCGAGGGACCAGATCCCCGATGACTCGTGCGCCCTCCCCGCGGTGCTCGATGAGGGCCGCCGCCAAAGCGATCACCGGAACGGCGAGGCCACGCGCCCGCGCCTCCGCAGCAACCGGGATCAGGGTGACCTGCGCACCATGAAAGTGCGCGGCCTCCCCGACCAACGTCGGAGCCAGGTCAGGGCCTGCCCCCCCACCGAGCTCGATCCCGAGCTCCTCGAGGGTAGTGCGGATCGGCCTGCCCCCCGCGACCATGGCCTTGACGCCCGAGGCTGCGGCCTCTCGCTCGACCTGCAGCTCCCTCCGTAGCCGAGAAGCCGTATCCTCAGCGACGGCGAGTCGAGCCTGCACCGCGGCAAGCTCCCTGAGTGCCCGCTCCTTCTCAGAGTGCTCCGAGGCCGCGTCCCTGAGCGCCTTCTCCTTCCTGGCGCGCTCGAAGGCCGCCATGTCCTCGGCGGCTCGGAGGCGTGTGGTGAGCCAGGCCCTGAAGCCCCGAGCTAGGGCGACCGTCTGCATAGAAACCGTAATCAGAATGCAACTAACGGAGGAGCATGAGACTCAAGTAACTCACCCGAAGCCCAGAGGCAATGACCGCGTCGACGTCGCCCTCGTCGCCCCCCGGGTCACTCCCTCGGGAGGCCTCCCCACCGGGCAGAGCATCCTCCGAAGTCCCACCGTCGGAGGAGCCGGAAGCCTGATCCGGCGGCGCCGGAACGCCGGGGCGGACAAACAGGCCCTTACCCCTCCCAGGTATAGGGAGCGCCGCCGTCGCAGGCCGAACCACCGACAAACCTGTCTCCGGGGCCAGAATCGAGGCCATCAGCAGGCCGCCCGGCATCCGAAACCGGATGGAGACCTCACTAGACGAGGGCTGCGGCCGGGTCCCCGCAGGGGCCGGAGGCGGCGAAGGACTCGGGACATACATCTCCGAGTCCGAGCCCTGACCCTCTCCGGCTGGGACGCCGCCCATGGGATCCGGCCCGCCCGAGGCGTCGAGAGCTGCACCAGATGGCCCGGCAGCCGCCGCCGCAAAGTCCTTCGCGGGAGGAGGAGGAGAAGACCGAGGCCTCGCGGGACTCCGGGCTCGGGACCCCGCGGGGTTGCCAGACGGACGAGACCGCTTCGATGGTCCGCCGGTGACCTCCTTCCCCCGCTTGCGTGAAGCAGGGGTAGGCAGAGGGGCCCGCCCTGGGAGCCTGAACCCGAATGCCTCCGCGACAACGTTTCGGGTAGGGCCCTCCCCGATGACGCACAGCACCCTCTCATGCTTGTCCTCGTAGTATCGGCCAACGAGGGTCGCCGCGACCTCCTTGGCCCGACCATAGGACCTAACTGCAAGAGCAAAAAAATGAAGAAAATGTTAGGAAGAATCCCCCAGCGGGGAGAAAGAGTCCGAATACTTACGGTCCGCCACCGCCATTCGGGGTTGTCTATGCGCCGGCGACATTCCCCTGCCTCGACGGGTGTGGAACGGTGCCACTCGGAGGAGGGCCATCTCCTCTGTGAGATCCCGCATGGACCGCCGGGATCGAGCCTCCGCCATCGCGTAGAGGAGACTCATCTCCGCCACAGTCCACTCGGGAGCCACCGGGCCACTAGATCGCGATTCTGTCGATGGCTCCCGAGAGTAGGTCACCCCCGGGTCTCCTACCCGGAGGTAGAACCAATGCCGGAGCCAGTCCCCCCAGTGGTCCCGGGAGGCCAGCACCAGGTTCTCGTCGACATGGCCTGGAGTCAGCTGGATCATGATGGAGCCGAAGGCCGACCTGGGGCCGCCCCTCCTCACCACTGGGCCCCTCACCGCCGGCTCGTAGAAGTACCGTAGGAGCCGCATGGTGGGCGTCACGGCGGTCGTTTCGCACAACCATATGAACAAACCCATCCGAACAAGGGTGTTCGGGGTGAGGTGGTTGAGCGCGAGGCGATATAACTGCAGGAAGTCGCGTAGCAGCGGGTGCACTGGAAGCCGAAGGCCGGCCTCCACGAAGGCCTCGAAAGCCACCACCTCCCCGTCCCGGGGGCTCGGCACCTGCTCCGTCAGGCCGGGGATCCTGATGTCTCCCGCCTGGAAGTAGCCGCGCTCCAAGAAGGCCTCAAGGGCCCCCGAGGAGAACTCGGTGGCCTCGAGGAAATCAGAGGTCACCTCCTCCGCAGGTAGCTTGGAGACCTTGGCGCGCCTCTTCGGAGCCATCAGGGACGAACTTTTGAAGAAACCGCCGGAAACTACCGGGAACTACCGGAAACTACCGGGAATTACCAGGAACCACCGGGCGCTTCCGGACAACAATCACCTGAAACTACAGGGCGTTTCTGGACAAAGTCAGCGGAAACTACTGGAAACTACCGGGCGCTTCCGGACTAGGTCACCGGAAACCACCAGAAATCACCGGGAGACAACTGGAATTTGTGGGATTTCGAGGGCTTGTGGGCATGCTCAAATTGAGGGCCCCTCCCCCCTACTTATATGGGATGGAGGGGGGCCCGGATGCCCGACACGTGTCCACGAAGCCATCAGAGCCGCGGAGCTGAACCATCGTGTGCAAAATGAGGCGACGTGGACGTTGGCGCGTTGGAACGATGCGTCAGTTCACGGGTAGACGCGTCCCGCGGAGGAACGGTTCGGAAGCCGAAGCGCCGCTGGGAGCCTAAGGGACTTCATGCAATACGAAGCGTCGCAGTTTGGAGATTCACATACCCGTCGGAGGCACCAAGTGCCCCCGAGGACCTGGGGGGCTGATGTTGGGGGAATCCCAAGTGGCCCCACGAAGTCCCAAGGAGTCCCCGGTGAAACCCGGTGAGATCCAGAGGGTCTCCGGAGACACGGTGAAACCCGGAGGGCCTCCGGAGACACGGCGAAACTCGGTGAGACCCGGTGAGACCCAGAGAGTCACCGGGTCCCCGGTGAGATCCGGAGGGTCACCGGGCGCCCGGTGAGATCCGGAGGGTCTCTGGGACCCCGGTGAGATCCGGAGGGTCACTGGGCGCCCGGTGAGATCCGGAGGGTCTCCGGGAACCCGGTGAGGCCCAGTGAGATCCGGAGGGTCTCCGGGACCCCGTTGAGACCCGGAAAGTTACCGAGCCTGCGGTGAGATCCGGAGGGTCTCCGGGATCCCGGTGAGATCCGGAGGGTGTCCGGGACCCCGGTGAGACCCGGTGAGGCCCGGAGAGCCTCCGGGCTCATGAAGAGCTGTTGCTGACCGTGGGGCCTCTAGGAAGCCCGTGGCGCCTCGTGTCGAGCATCCAGGCCGTCCATCAGGCGAAAGGACGTCTTCGCCCTTCCATCCAACGGTCGCAGCGAGGACATTTTCGTCTTTTGCATTTCTTGGGGGCTATATATACCCCTCTTGTACCCTCTTTCAGGGATTCCAATTCATTTATATTAACTTAACATTCGGTTCTCTCAGAGACCTCTCCCCGAGGGCTCACCTCCCCAGCGGACTCACGTCCGGAGAGAGCCAACAGGACTAGGGCCCCCACTGGGACCCGAACCTGTATAAACCCCTGTGTCACTTTCTGTGTTGCCCGGCGGGAGGAGACCAGTAACTTGGTCTGCTCGCGCCGCTGTACTCATGCTGCGCACGTCCGAACCTGCCGGGGTATCCGTAAAACCACGACAGTGGGCATGGCTCATACTTGTTCATTGGTGTCCTCCCCCTGGGAGGTTCCCGGTGGAGCCGTAGCATCCCCCCTCGGAGGCGCCGATGCCGGGAATCGTACGAAGACGATCCAGTCGTAGAAGCCACTGGCGAGCTGCTCATTTCTCACCGGAGCGGCTCAAACAACTCGGGAAAACCCCGGGGGATCCCACCCCTAATTCGGGCACTGACCCACATGTGCTCAACGAGCCCCGCCGCGTCAGCTACCACTGGGACCGCCCGGCCATGCGCCCGGGCATCGGCGGCCTTCGGGATCACGGAGACTTGTGCATTAAGAAAAAGACTGCCTCCGCGAGCGTTGCCGGCGCCGCCTCAGAGCTGCCCACCGGGTCAAGGCTCACCCCGAGCCCATCGATATCCGAGCAGACGGAACGACCCACGTCCGTCACCACCTATGCGCTGGAGCCCTCGAGCTCCCAGAGGGCATCCTCCTTGGCCTTCGCCTCCCTCCAAAACCTGTCGTTGGCATTCTCAGAGGCGTGGAGCTGGGCCCAGACTCGGGCCAACATCTGGAGCGCACCGTCTCGCTCCTCCAAAAAGGCGCCGGCCTTCCCCTCTGCCTCCTTCAGTGCTTTATCGAAGCGCACTTCAATGCCCCAGGCGATGGCCGCCCCCTGCGAACGTGAGAGTTAGCCGACACCCGAGTTGGAATCCCAAAGAAAGCTAGCCACCGGCTCGAGGACGAACCTGGATGTGGAGAGATTGAAGCTCCTCGCAGTGTTCGCGGAGCGTCCCTTGTGAGACGTAGTCCTAGACCTTCTGGGTCTGGAGCCCCTCTGCTAACCGGAAGACCTCCCTCATGGACAGCAGGGGGGTATCCCTCCTGACCATTTCGGACCCATCGGGACCAGTGGCGGGCCCCCTCGTGAAGGTCACGGGGCTGATGAGGACTGGAGTTACGGTGGCCGGAGTCCTTGCCGCCGAAGAGGTGTCGAGGAGGAGGACGACGAACTCTCCGAGGGGGTACCTCCCCATGGGGGGATGAGGATCCCTTTCTGCTTTCCAGGCCGCAGGGCCCCCGGGACCTCCATCGCTGGGGGAACCTCGTAGACCGAGGGGCTCCCCCCTCATCTACTGTCCATTCGACGCGCGGAGGGGAAGCCTCCGCGAATCGAACCTCTGGCCTCTCCAGCTCCAGCGGCATCGGGGCCGCTGGGAGGGCAATCGCCGAAGGCGGTGAGGGGGCATAATTCACCGAGTCGAATGCCCCCCCGTCATCATCTAGCGCCTTTCCCCGAGCCTCTCTGGAGGCCTCGGGGAGACGCGCGAGTTCCTGCGCCAAGGCGCCCTCGTGCGCCCTAACCCGGGGGCGGCGTCCCGGGCCTTCAGGGGCGTAGAGCCCGTCGTCGTCACCGGACCGGGGGCCTTCTGAGCCTTGGCCCGCTTTGGCTCAGAGCCCCCGGCAACCTCCTTTCCCCGCTTGTGAGACCCGGGGGTGGCGAGAGGTGTCCTCTCCGGTAGCCTGAGCCCAAATGCCTCAGCTACCAAGTTCCGGGGAGGACCCTCCCCAATAACCCGCACAATTCGCTCGTGCTCATCGGCGTAATACCTCCGGAGGAGTTTCTCCGCCTTCTCTCGGGCAGCCAGATACGGCCAGACTGCAAAAACTAAGAGTTAGAGAAATTAACGAAGAAGTGAGCACAGTAACCAAAATTAACGTCGGGTCACCGGCTTTTGGGGGGCCGCTGGGCCGGACACATCCCGATCCCCCTCCTCCCATGCGAGAAGGGGGAGATCTTCAGCAGTGTCAGCTCCTCAGCGGTGTCCCTCAGGGAACGGACGCCCCAGCAGCCCACCACTTTGCTGAGGAGCTTCAGCTCCTCGGCGGTCCACACCGGGGGCTTGGGGGCGGACGATCGGCTGTAGGAGGGGTGCTCCAGTGAGTACGTCACCTCAGTGTCCCAAACCCGGAGGTAGAACCACCTCCAGACCCAGTCCCCCCAATGGTCCCGGAAGGCTACCATCGGGTACTTTGCCACCCGGGAAGGCAGGAGCTGGATCATGACGGAGCCGAACGGGGACTTCGGTCCTCCCTTCACCAGGTGGGAGCTCCTCGCCACAGGCTGGTGGAAGTATCGGAACAGCTGGAGCGTCAGCTCCCATCCGGTGGCTGTCTCAAACAGCCAAATGAAGATGCCCATTCGAACGAAGGCGTTTGGCGTCAGGTGGTTGATCGCCACCCCGTACTCCCGGAGGAACTCCCAGAGCAACGGATGCACCGGGAGCCGGAGTCCGGTCTCGAGGAAAGCCTCGAAGACCACCACTTCCCCGAGCCTAGGGCGGTGGTCACCATCCTTCTTGGAGGGGATCTGGACGTCCCCGTCCGCAACAAGCCCACGGTCCACGAGGGACTCCAAGTCCCCCGACGTGAACTCGGAGGCCCAGAGGAAGTCCGTGGTGACTTCCTCCAGAGGCACCTCAGCAGCCTTAGCGTGGCCCTGGGGTCCCATTGATTTCTCCAGTGGTTTGGGCTCTAAGGAAAGGGGCTTAAGTTTTCGGTGCCTGGGATTCTGAGAGAGAGCTGTCGGGAGAGCTAAGAGCGCCGGTGGTGATTGAGTTTTGATGGCTCGAGTGACTTCTATGAGTCCCTCGAGGCCATATTTATAGGGCTCGAGCGCGGCCCCAATGGGCGCCACGTGGCTTCTCGCGGTGCATCCGTGCCGCCCAATTCAAACAGCACGTAGGAACCGAAGGGACGGACATGCGAAACGATGCATCGCCGGTTTGAACCACGAGCGGCCATTATGGTTGAATGGCACGCTCCAATCGAGACGAGGCCTTAATGAACAACGGTGTGGTCATAAACTGTTAGCACAAAGATCCAAGTGTCACGGCTCCAGAGATCCATCCCGGAGGAGATGTTCCCGGTAACATGAACCATCCCCTCTGGGGACTCGAGCATCACTCCCGGAAGGCATCGGGGGCTACTGTTGTGGGAAATCTCCGCGGCATCAAGTCCAGGTAAGAGGCCACCAATTTGCCCAGGAACAAGGCCCCCCGGTGGCTTGTCCCGGGAGGGTCCCTGGTCCCGGGTCACGTGAGGATCATGTGAGAAGCGCCTCGGGACTGGCGGACACCTGTCAAGCATCCAAGGCATTTTTTTCCAACGGTGGCAAGTGGGGTAGTTTAGTCTTTTTGCATCTTTTGGGCGTATATAAGCCCTTGTAACCCCTCATGTGAGGAGGACAATTCAGTTTTTTTACTCTAATAGACAATCAAACAGGCATGCTTCGGAGCCATCTCTCCCCTGAGGGAGATCCCCTAGCCAACCTCAGTTGGGAGAACGCCGACAGGACTAAGGCCTCCACTGAGGCCCGAACCTGTAAAAACCCTCGTGTCATTCGCTGTGTTTGCCCGACGGGAGACGACCGATCATGGGGTCAACTTGCGTCGTCTTTTCTTCGCTAGGGACTTCAACAAAACCTGCCGGGGTATTCGCAATTCCACGACACTTCCTAGCCTTGGCCTATGGTCCTGCAAGACACATAGCCTATGGATTCAGCCACGCACGACTCGGAATCCTGGCGTAGGGTGTCTTCCTTCAATACGCCTGATTCACTCATTAGCTCACACCACTCGTGGCCCTCTATGGCCCACCAGTTTCCTCTCGAGAAACTGGACCGACAACCATTGCAGGGAAAAGCTAATACAGCGAAAGTTACTATGTTGCACCCGTCCCATACCGGGCAAGTGGTTCGTACGTTTTTCATGCCGCATAGAAGTACAACCAATCAAACCGTCCCATACCGGGCAAGTGGTTCTTGTCCTCATGAGTCTTTAGTGAGGAGTCTTTCACATTCCCAATGTGCAGACAGCACCAACCAATCAAACCATCCTCACTATCGATTCCAATCACATTTTCTTTCACAAAAGGATTTTGAACAATACCTTTCACACGTGTGACCGTTTAGCACTTAACACATAATCTTGAGCTTAAGCATAGCCTAAGCATGATATCCTAGGGTGGCAAGTGATGAGGACATCACTTCTTCGGATACACGCACCAACCATAATCCTCTGCTTGTTACACAAGGACCAATAACGCACGACCGAGCCCGATTGTTGCTTTGCCAGGTGAACTCATTCCCAAGTTATATATATATATAAGGTTTTGAGAATGGTTTACTACCTAATGATAATAATATTGTACTTAGGAACCATGGAGAGGACCAGCAAGGACGCGAGGACCAGCAAGGAGCCCAAGCCGAGTTGGAGTCCAAAACGGATTCGAGTTGGAGTCCGGTTCGGCCATCCAGGAGCAGCCTGCCTTCAAATGATCATAACTCCCTCATACGAAGTCCCATTGGGAAGTTATTATAGTCCACGGAGAAGCCCACGATGGGATCTTTCCAATGGATCTAGGCCCACATCGAAATTCCTTCTCGATCACCAGAAATTAACAAAACAATTTTTGACCAGATTCTGATAGGGCCAAGTCGGTGCTGCGACACCTTGTTTTGGGCCTTCGGCCCATGTATTCCCTAGTAGGTTATGAGAAACCCTAGCCATGCCGCCTCTTCATATACTTAGTAGCCATCACTGTTTAGATTTGGATTTTGCTTAGATTATTCTGCCATTGCAGTTTCGCCGAACTCGGTTTGTGAAATCCCAACTCGTGAGCTTAATACAATTAGCAATTCAGTTGCTTCTTCTTCGTTCTTGCTTGTGTTCTCGATTTGCAGCAGGAACAAGCCTTCGTGGCGAGGTCAACCGTGTCTTGGCGTGGTTGATAACCAACGGAGCCATCGTGTAGCGATTGCTGGGGTTCGAATCAGTTCTGATTGGAAGCCGGATCGTCAACTTCGAGTTCTCCATCAATTGATTTACCTCTACCTATCGGAAGATCGAGACACTGTCCACATCAGCAAGGGTGCGTGATATATACGAACATGAGGGGCTTTCCAAGGAATTAGGTCATATCTATTCATATTCCTTCAACATAGCATTTAACCTAAACATAAAGCATGCATATACATTAAAACAGAACTTAGTCTAGTTTACTCAAAATACTGGGGGAGACATGATCAAGGTTAGAGACTTGCCTTGCAGTGTCAGGTCTGACGGCTCTAAGGGTTCTCTGAAGTCTTCTGCTGACTCTTCTGCTTCTTGTTCTATTCTCGCACACAAACAACGAGACAATTCAACACATCGCACTATGGAAGAATACAGAAAATAGTTTCTATTGGAAATAATAAGTAAAATATAACATGCATGTAGGGGAAATAATCTGGACAAAGATACTTGAGTGCTGCTCGAAGAGATGGGTTTAAAAAGGGTCGAACATCGACGGGTTGACATTCGGTTCACAGCTAGACGTGGCCTTAGGTCGGCTTTAGATGAATTTTCTGAAGATGTGGCAGTAAAGTAAATTGTAGAACATGGCTCCAGGAATCTAGTGGACAAAGTGGCATTTCACTGGTTCAACCAAAAGGGGTCAAATAGGGCCAATGCCAGTGGCTGACAAGGGCTGGCACTAGACTGACATTGCCACAAGCTAGGGCATAGCTGGGAAATCGATTCAAGACTTCAATCCCTTCACCAACCATGTCTGGGAGGTAGGCGAAGATGACAGGGATCTAGTAGTGGTGGTTTCAAGGGCTGGAGTGGTCGGACGGCGGCGAATGGTGATGATGAACTGCGATGGCGACACGGCACAGATACAAGTTCTGGACCAAACTTGGCAAGGCTATAACTTGCAGTCTGTACAGATCCAGAGGTCGGGCTAGTAGAATAATGTGATCAGGAGGTCGAGAAGAAGGTGCTGGACAAAGTGGCGCCGACGGCGGTGGTTGGAGATGAATTCCGGTAAACTGTGCCGGAGACGAAGATGCGGAATTTGGGAAAAATCGGTACAAGGCTTTGGTGGTTGATTCCTCACTGTGAGAGCAGTAAGTTGATGAGGGAAAGCTTCTGGTAAGGTTGATTTGGTTGGGGAATCAGCAGTGTGGCCTGGCGACGTGATCCGGTCGTCGGTGGCGCGTGAAAAAGGGGAACGTTCCATAGATAGCTCGAATTCAAAATCCAAATGCACAGGCTTGCTAAGGAGGCTTTATTGGTCATAAGCTTCTACAAAAAGGTGATCTAATTCGGGCTAATTTTGTTAGCATTGCCGAAATAGGGTTTTAGAAAGTTCCGGCAATCACCGGCTTCAGGGTCCGCCAGGGTGCAATTAAAAGCTTTGACACAAAGATATGGACGAGAGGAACTCACCGGTGTGATCAATTTGAGGTCTGGTGCAGCAGAACGGGCTAGCACTGTGCTCCTCTCTGTTGGCTCGCCGAAGATGAAGAAGAGACATGAGAGGGGCTAGAACTTAGTGGCTGCTGGAGGTGTGAAGAAGCTCTGGGCGAGGGGGAGGGTTTATATAAGCAGCGGGCTGGGGCTTTGAGACTTGAAGAGAATTGAGCAGGATACGACGTGACTGGTGACGGTGGTGGGATCAAGATGGAGTTGGACGTGGTAGCGGCTCTGCCAGAGAAGATAATCATGCCATATCCTGACCAGCTCATGATCGTGTGGATTGCGGCCCCCAAACGGTTGATGATGGTCCTCCCCATGATCGTGTTGTACGAAGAGGGGAGGTACACAACGTCAAACCAGACCAGCTCAGTCCAATAGCTGTCCGGGGAGCCGAAGGTCATGGGCAAATCGACCTTCCCCACCGGGTGATCATCTTCCCATGGACGAAGCCTTGCAAGGGCCCGACCGTGGGTTGTAGCAGCTTTTCGTTGACCTGCATTTCGCTGAATGCCTTTAGATATAGGACGTTGGTGGAACTCCTGCAGTCGACGAGTATACGTGCCAGCTGGCAATTGTAGATGGTGGCGGAGATGATAAGCGCGTCTTCATGGGGGAAGCGAACCCCGCGCGCGTCTTCTACTCTAAAAGTGAGGGGGACGTCCGACCACTTTGGTGGCCGAGGGGGCAGGAAGTGCCGGCAAAGCCGCCTGGGGGGGCAAGGAGGAAGGACTCCCTCCCACCTGCCCACATTGGTCGAGGAATGCCGCAAAGTGTTGGAGAAGCTAGTGGCATTCCCGGGTAGCGTGGGTATTGGACTTGTGGAACGTGCACCACAGGGCCCCCTTGCCTCCCGCCGCGGGGGCTTCATGGCCGCGGGAAAGCTGTCCCCCCACGACCTTTCGGCTTGGGGAAGGGACGGTTGCCCCTGGGGACATCGCGCGAGCCACCTCCACCCTCGAGGACAAAGGTGTCCCGAGGCCGTGGCTCACTGCGGTTGCCCCACTTGGGACACTTGGGTCCCTAGCATCCCGATCAGCGGGGGTGGGGGCCCCCTGGTACTTCTTCAAAAGGCCGTCTTCCTCCACCCGAGCATATTTCTCGAGCATAGTGAGGAGCTCATCGGCGGAGGAGGGGCAGCTCCGGGAGAGTCTCCAATGGAGCTCCCAGGAGAGGATCCTACTCTTGCACACCTCGATGACTGTGGAGTCAGGGACATGGGCCACTTTGCTCTTGACCTGAGCGAAGTGCTTGAAGAAGGTACGGATGGTCTCCGCCGTCCTCTGTCGGATGGTGTAGATCTGTGATGAGTCCAGGGGATGCACGTAGTTCCCCTGGAAATTTCCGCAGAATTCGCGTTTAAGCTGCGCGAAAGTCTTGATGGAGCCGGCCTTCAGGTAGTAGAACCACGAGCGGACGATCTCGGTAAGGAAGAGGGGGAAGACATTGCACTGCACTGTCCCATCCGCCCCAGCCGCTAAGATGGCCGTGGAGTACACCTACACAAACTCGTAAGGATCGGCCTCACTATTGTAGTGCTCGATGTGTGGTGGGCGGTAAGGTCGTGGCCAGTGGAATGCGCCGGAGTCTGTGGCACAGTACTTGGTTAGCCCCCTCCACCTCCCGGGGGGAGTCTCGATCGCTGTGCCCCTCGACGGGGGACGCGCGTTCGTTATCGGAGTCGAGGAGGGGTCCAAGAGGTCAACCAGCATGACGGTAGCGTCTCTCCTCCACTAGGTTAGTCGAACTAACCACTTGGACGTCCGGGCACCCCTCGGCAGCGGCGGTCGCTTCTTCGGCGGGTCTATTCCCCCGGCTGAGATAGGAGCGTGGCTCACCGCGACCGCCAGCCCGGGGAGCTCTGTCCAGTAGCGCGAGGGAGCCTCTCTGGACTTCGTGGTTTGCATTTGCTCAACCTCCTCCCTGGTAAAGCGAACCTGACCTGCTGGCGGTGCCCTTAGGGGCGGCCCTGGGGGAGGACGAAGCTCGTGCGTGGTGATTACTGGCCCGGAGGGTACTACCAGGGAAGGGCAAAATCCATCGCCGCATAGGCCCCCGGAGCGACGTCCGAAACCAGAGAGGGGGTCCCTTACGGGGGAGGTCCCGCGGCGGCGCGAGAATTGTCCCGCGGACCGCCTCCGACGCCGTAAACGCAACCGACAGGGCAGGACCGGTTCCCTGTGCAGGGAAAACTCCCCGTGCAAGGTGACCCATTGGCATGGCGAAGGATCCGGGCATAAGGTCAGCCCCCGGCATTGGGAAGGCTCCTGGCGCTAGGAAGGCTCCGGACGACAGACCCGCTGGAGGGACGTAGCCCCTAGTGGGGTCGTAGGTCTCAGGAGGGATCAGAGGGGCCACTGGGTGTCCCATAACCGGGGGCATGGTCCCCAGGAACGGGAACTGCGGCGGATAGACGAGGGCCGGCGGCCGCGCCACAATGCAGAGCAGCTCATCCATGGAGCGTTGCGCGCGGAGTTGACCCTCTACAAGAGCTTCAAGCAAGCTGTCCCGGGAAACCGAGGGTGCCGTTGGGGAGAGACTAGTCCCCGCCGAGGCATCCGCAGTCACTAGGCTGGGCCCAAAGGTCTATCCACCGAAAATAACCAGAAGGTTTAGAGATGGTACTTGGGTCTGGGCTCGTTCGGCCGGAAGCGCCGGGGCGGTCCTGTCTCGAGGGGGTGGCGCCGGGTCACTGGGACAGGCGTCACCGGGTAGGGCGCGAGCACTCATTCTTGGTGGAGCGATGGCGATTCGTTACGAAGTCCCTACGGACAGTGCCAACTATCGTGGTATTGCGAATACCCCGGCAGATTTAGTGGAGGTTAGTGCCTAAACCAAGACGACGCGACCGGTCCTCACCCATCGGGCAAACACAGCAAGTGACACAAGGATTTATACAAGTTCAGGTCGCAGTGGTACCAGGCGAAAGGCAGCACCCGGGACAGGGGCACCGGGGCCTTTGTCCTCGGGCCAAAGGCGGTGCCTGGGACAGGGGTCACTGGGGCCTTTTCCCTCGGGTGAAAGGCGGCGTCCAGGACAGGGGTCACCGGGGCCATTGTCTCCGGGCCAAAGGCGGCACCCGGAACAGGGGCACCGGGGCCTTTCTCCCCGGGTGAAAGGCGGCGCCCGAGAGAGGGGTCACTGAGGCTGTTGTCCCCGGGCAAAAGGTGGCACCCGGGACAAGGGCACCGGGGCCGTTGTCCTCGGGCGAAAGGCGGCGCACGGGACAGGGGTGACCGGGGCCGTTCTCTCCGGGCCAAAGGCGGCGCCCGAGACAGGGGTCACCGGGGGCTTTGTCCCCGGGCAAAAGGCGGTGCCCAGGTCGAGATCACCAGGCCTTTGTCCCCGGGGCTAATCACCGGATTTGATCGTGCGGAGATTTCCCCCAACACGTGGTATTGCGAATACCACCGACAGATTTCATGGGAAGAATTGAAATGGGAACGACGATGACAACTGACCGAGCGACCTGTCACTTCCCACCAGGCAATACAACAATTGAGATGGTGATTTTCATACAAGTTCAGGTTCCAGTCGGGGCCCTAGTCTTGTTGGCACCCTCCAGATGTAAGCCCGCGGGGGAGGTTTTCTCTCAGGGAGAGAAGTCTCCGAGGGAGCCTATGGTTTGAGTGTGATAAAATCAGTTGGAATCGGTTACAAATGAGGTACAAGGGGAGTATTTATAGTCCCAAAAAGAAGCAAAAAGACTAAAAACCCCTAGCTACAGCGATCAGATCGAGGGGCGTCGACGTCAATTCACCGGCTGAAGGGCTTGGATGCTTGACAAGTGTCCTCTCCAATTCCTGAGGCACTCTTGATGTCACTCGCGCGTGACCTCGCGTGAGAGGCCCCCGTGACTTCTCCCGGTGAACGTCTGGGTTTTCCCCGGTAGTACTCCGAAACTTTTCCCTGCGGACGTCCGGGATTTTCTGTGGGACCCTCATTTGAGGAATTTGGCGGCAACTGCAGAAATACATTAAACTGCAGAAAAGATAATTATACAGGTACAAGGTCGCAAGGACCAATATTACAATAACATAACACTAAGAATGATGTTAATTAGTGTTGTTTCAAAAATAGTGAGTTTCTCAAAGCAAGAGTCGGTATCGAGGTACCGAACACAGAGAACAACACAGAAAGCAACAACAAGCATCTTCACTTCAATCGGCAGCGGCTCTAGAAGGGATTTCACAACATCTGACTCAACTAGGCGCATGACCCTCCTAGAACGAAGGTTCATCTGGATTGTTTCCTTCTTCTTCGTGGTACTCAAACCAAAGGAATCGGGATCGATGAATCCCTCTTCTGAAGTTGTTTGAAAAGGCAAGGGTGAGCACGCTTTTAAAGCCTCCTATTCACCTCCTCTAGTTGGCATCCTCGATCCTACAATGCTCTCCCATGAGTCACCACTTTTATTAACCCACATTCCGAAAATTTACTTGTGCTAAACTACATGGATAAGAATCCACTACGATACGACTCCAAAACCTGGGAGTACAGAGTATATGATACTTTTTAACACTTTACAAAGGTTTATCTCATTTTAAATCCACTTCTTCACTCGACTTTCTAGTCGGGCCAACTCCATGCGACTTTTATGCATGTGACAAGGCTGAGATCACACAATGATTTTGCAGTCTAGTAACAACAGTATCCCTGCCCGGTAAATAGACAGTTAAATCTAAAATATCGTTGTAGGTCCTCCCCACTACTTTTCTTCCTAGCCTTGGCCTATGTCCTCACAAGACATATGACCTATGGTTGCAATCGCGCATGACTCAATCTAGGGTTAGGGCGACTTCCTTCTTTACTCCTTATCCTCTCACTATTTTTTAATCTCACACCACTCACAGCCATCTACGGCCCACCTGTTTCCACGCGAGAAACTAGACCAACATACCATGTAGGGAAATGCTAATACCAAGAAAGCTACTAAGTTGTGCCTGTCCCATACCAAACAAATGGTTGGTACGTTATCATGTTGCATAGAAGCACAACACAAGGTTTTAGTCCTTATTAATAAATTGTGAGGAGACATTCACATTCCCGGTGCGCGCACAGTAGCCAACCATCCAAACCATCCTCACTACCAATTCTAATTAACATTTTCTTTCACAAAAAGGGTTTTCAAGCATGTTTATCATATTTAACACACGACGTAGGTGTTTAAGTATAAGCATATCCTAAGCATGATGTACTGGGGTGACAAGGGTGCAAGTGATACACAAATACATAAAGGGGCTTTACAAGAGATTAGGTCATATCTATCCACATTCTTTCAATATAACTTTTAACTTGAAGATAAAGCATGCATATATTCAAAACAGAATTTAATCTAGTTTGATTTAAAATATTAGGAGAGACATGGTCAAGGGAATGAGACTTGCCTTGCAAAGAGGGGTCTAACTGATATGCCGGGTCTTCGAAGGTTCCTTCCACTCCTTCCGCTTCTGGCTCTGCTCTCACAACAAAGAAACAACACGACACATCGCACTACTTAAGCATACAGAAAATACTTGCTATCAAAAATAATAAGTAGAATGCATGCAAGCGAGGTCATCTGGTTGAAGGCAGAACAGCGAGAGAGAAGACATTTAGGTTTGGTTCACAGGGTTTGGCTCGGACACGACGAAAGTCTATAGACTGACATTCGATTCGTGGCCAGATAATGTCTGAGAATGTCATAGAGCTAATCTGGAGCTTCTAAAAGATCAAAAAGATAACAAAAGGGTGCATCAGGTGCCAAACTCAGTAAGGCATCTAATTGACAAAGTGGTTTCTATAGAAAAGTCCAAAAATTAATGAAAATTGCAGCAAAGTCCTTGGCACAGGAAAATCGTATGCCATTGTACTGCAGCAAGCTAGGGCACGCGCGTCTCGACAATACACGCATGCGCTGCTTCGCCAACCTTGCCAAAAGCATAGGTGGAATTGAGAGAAAGCTGCTGGTAAGGTTAATTGAATGGAGGTGGCTTGACGGTGGCGAACGACGAGATACAAATTGTCAACCGCTGGAGACAAAGACGTGCTACGACGACAATGCTCTGGAGAAGATTAAACTTGAAATTGGTTGAGAAGTTTTACTACTGGGGTTGCACTGATCGTGCTGGAGCAAGGAATTAAGTTAAAAAGAAGTTCTGAGGCTCACCGGCGTTGACGTCGGGCTCAGGGACGAAGGTGAAAAGAGGCGCCGTTGATACACAACAATGCAGGTAAAATGGCTCGGGCTACACGGTCTATAGGACACAAGACATGTGTAGACAGGGTTAATTGACCGGAGGGATAGTGGAGCGTGCCGGTGACATGGACCACTCACGGCAGCGCACGAAGAAACAGGAAGCTTACAAATCGAGTTAAAATTTAAAAACTGGCTTCACAGGATTGCTAGGGATCTGCTAAGGATCAAATTGTTCTACAGAAAGGATGGGGAAAAAGGATTGGAGAAGGTTTAATTTTGGGAACAGGGAGTTTGGCTTTTTATGGCAATCACTGGTGACGAGGATCACCTGCGGCCAATTGGTTGCTATGCCACAGATAAACAAGTGAAAGAAGCTTACTGGCGAAGTCAAAATGAAGTTTAATTTGGATGGCTCTGGCGATGGTGGCCGAGGAAGAAGAAGAAAGCAACTAAACTGGGACTTAGCTGAAATTTGAAGGCGTGAAAGTTACACTGGGAGAGAGGGCTTAAATAGGCGAAGGGCGGAGGCAACGAGGGAAGTCCAGCAGTGGAAATTGGTGCCGGGTAAAAGATTGGCCGGGCACAGAAGGGACAGCTGTTGGGGGAAATCTCCAAGCGGTCAAGTCCAGGTAAGTTCATGGTTGCCCGGGGACAGTGGCCTCCGGTGCCTGCCCCGGGCGCCGCCTTTTAGGCGCCCGGGACCGTGCCTCCGGGGCATGTCCCGGGCGCCGCCTTTTCGCTCCCGGGACCGTGCCCCCCGGGCGGGTCCCGGGCGCCGCCATTGGCCCGGGGACAGTGGCCTCCGGTGCCTGCCCCGGGCGCCGCCATTTGGCCCCCGGGACCGTGCCCCCCGGGCGGGTCCCGGGCGCCGCCATTGGCCCGGGGACAGTGGCCTCCGGTGCCTGCCCCGGGCGCCGCCATTTGGCCCCCGGGACCGTGACCCCCCGGGCGGGTCCCGGGCGTCGCCATTTGCCCGGGGACAATGGCCTCCGGTGCCTGCCCCGGGCGCCGCCATTTGGCCCCCGGGAACGTGCCCCCCGGGCGGGTCCCGGGCGCCGCCATTTGCCCGGGGACAGTGGCCTCCGGTGCCTGCCCCGGGCGCCGCCATTTGGCCCCCGGGACCGTGCCCCCCCGGGCGGGTCCCGGGCGTCGCCATTTGCCCGGGGACAGTGGCCTCCGGTGCCTGCCCCGGGCGCCGCCTTTTAGGCTCCCGGGACCGTGCCTTCGGGGTATGTCCCGGGCGCCGCCTTTTGGCTCTCGGGACCTTGCCCCCCGGGCGAGTCCCGAGCGCCGCCATTCGCCCGGTGACAGTGGCCCCCGGTGCCTGCCCCGGGCGCCGCCTTTTAGGCTCCCGAGACCCTGCTCTCCGGAAGGGGTCCCGGACTTCGTCGCCCTCCTAAAAGGTAAAATCCCTGTTTGTTTATCACGTGCAGGTCACGCGAGGGACGCCTCGGGAATCAGCGACCACCTGTCAAGCATCCAAGACGTTTGACCGGAAGAAGGACGGCCCTACCCTTCAATCCAACGGTGCCTTCCGGGGTAGTTTAGGCTTTTTGCTTCTTTTTGGGGCTATAAATAGCCCTTGTACCCCTCTGTTGTAAACGATCAGCTCATTATTATTTGGAATAGCTAAACTCACAGACGTGCTCTGTCGCGCCCCGTGACTGGGACAACGACTACTCCTGTAGAGACCTAGCTCGCTGCAGCTAGTCCCAAACTACAAACCTTTGACTTCCCAGGATGAGTCAAACACAGGAGTATATTACATTGCAAGAGAGTACTCACAAAATATTAAGCAGTGTGGCCTGCTGGCCTTAATATTACATAAGAGGATTACAATGCCTACAAGGCATTCAGGGTTTAGCAAAATATTTAACTACGCAGCAGAAGATAGGTGACCCTCCAACAAAAGAAGTTGACGGCAGAACAACACACTTCAGGGCTCTGGCGGAACTGATTCTCCTCCTTCTGGATCCACGTAATACTCCGTGCCATCATCTTGATCAAAGTAGGCTCCATCTATTGAGTTGAATGTTGCAAGGGTGAGCACTTACGTACTCAGCAAGTCATAGGTAAGAGTAAGTACATATAGTAGTGATGATATGAACCTAGACTAGTCAACAATTATGGATATTTGTAAAATAGTCTTTTCCTTTCTCATCTCATCTTATGGCAGCACTTTTCATAATATAACATCATCAATCATGTTCACTAGATTACAGCACTACTGCGACACGTCGACACACGACAGCCCACGGCAGCACTTCTTATCATGACAACACATGTCATTTGGGTAATCTTGATTTAAACATATTTTATTTAGAAAATAGTACTTGTGTCACACCCCGTGGATTTAATCCACCGCAGCAGACTCCTATAAACCCGGGAGCTCGGAGTATTCGAATACGTTTTTAACTCTGCAGAGAGGTACCAATTTACCCGCAAGATACTCCACTTTCAAACCTTTCCTATCATAACAAAATGATTGGACCCCTGACTCACTTCATATTGTGAGCGGCAAGGTGGAAATAACAAGAACTTTTGTTATGTTTTACTCACAATTCACCCCCGACCCTGTGGCTCTCAGCGAGGCACAGTTGTGGCAGGTTGTATCCAAACCTCCACCCCTTTGCTTATTCCCATTACTGGGTCAGCGTGCTTGATCACCTTCAGTGATATGTGTGGGAGCCGCGCTCCGTGTTTATCGTGCATCACAACACATCTCATGCAGGGGTTTCATGTGCGATCCACATAATTACTTGTTCAGGCCTGTCCCATACCAGGCTTGCGGTTAGCACGTTGTTCATGCCACTAGACGCACAACACAAGGTTCTAGTCCTTATATGCCAGTGACCAGACCATCCACAACCCTGCACCTTCAGTGCCTGCATTCCTTTGCAGTCTAGCACCTCCAGTGCTACAGCCATCCATACCATTTTTCTAGTCACGGCTAGGGGTTTTATTTCATGAATATAAGTATATAGATACATATAATAGTTCATAGCTCAAAACTTGTTTATTTCACATTTCACAGATAACCAGTCTAGTACTGCCAATTTATAAATCAACCATTCTCAATCTTTCACATGCAATATTGCCTATATTCAAGGTTAAATTATAGCAACATTTAAAATATAGGTTCAAGATGACCAAGGATACGACTTGCCTTCCGCGTCGTAAGATACAGCAGTTGACGTCGGATCCGCAATGAAGTCCTCGAACTCGGGCTCTTGATCTGCTCTCCCAACAAACAAACAACCAATAATCATAATCTTTTCAATACATTATTATACTATATGCAATGATGCAAAGATGAAGTCTTGATGATTCTGGAATGATTGGGTTTAGAGGCTGATTAGGGTTAAGTTAAAGAAACCAATGTTAAGATTAGCTGTCAAAGGTTTACAAGGTTCCAAATGTCTCAAAATATCAGAATGATATCAAGGTTGCGACTGGTTCGCTCAAAAACAGCGAACGTCTTTAGGTCGACATTCGGTTCAAAGCATCGACATAGGGTCGATGAATGATAGAGGGGTCATCTCAACTTGTGGTAGTAGAATAAAATGTAGATCACAACTCTACAAATTCAGTGGACAAAGTGGATTTCAAATTGCACAACCAGAAGTGGGTAAATAAGGTCAATGCCACTGGCTGGCAAGCTCTGGCATAGAGCTGACAATGCCAAAAACTAGGGCTTAGCATAACTTTTGATCTGGAGCTCCAAATGATGCACCACTTTGTCTGGGAGGTAGGCTTGAGTAACAGGAGCAATTAAGTTAACAGGATCTAGGGCAGGAAATGGCTGGAAAGCAAGAATTTTGATGATGAACAGAGATGAACTGGCTGCACTGGACCAATTCTGGACAAGATCTTGGCATGGCTGTAACTTCCAATCTAGGCCGATCTAGGTGTCGGGCTAGAAGACAAAAGTTCTCAGGAGGCTAAGGCACATCTAAATGACAAGGTTTCGAGGGCTGAAATGGCTGGAACAAGCTTTCCGGTCATCGGCGCCGGAGAAGAATCACTGGATTTGGGCATTTCCAACACAGGCCGTTTGAACTCGATTCCTTGCTTGGAGAGCATCTAGGAGGTATAGGGAAGCTTCTGGTACAATTGGATGGGCCGAAGGATGGCCGGAGAAGACTGGCGACGATCGCCGGTTTCTGGAGAAGTTCAAAATTGGGGAAAGCTTCGATTGAAGCTCAATCGGGAGATCTTGATGCATAGGCTTGCTGGAAATGAGTCACTGATCATCTTCTTCCACAGGATCGAGAGCTAAATCGAGGTAATTTGGCCTGCATTGCCGGAACAGGGCAATCTTCAAGTTTCAGCAAATTCCGGTGATCGCCGGCGATAAGGTGCAAGGTAATCCAATTAAGTGGTACAGCACGATGAGAGAGATAAGGGGAACTCACTGGTGCGGTTAATTTGGCAGGAGATGCTGTGGTTGAAGCTGCCACCGTGAAGCTCCTCGATGGCTCGCCGGAGAAGAAGACCAAGACAAGATAATTTCGAGACTTAGCTGATTTCCAGTGAAGGAAAGGAGTTGCTGAGGGTACAGTAGTGTTTAAATAGTCCAGGCGCAACTTGCAAGGAGGGAGCAGCGAAGTGATTAGCAGCCGGTGATAAGATTGGTTGCGTGCTGAACATCAGCGGCGAAGACACAGCAAGAAGCGGTGATTGCGACGGCGACAAGTCTGCGGCTGATCACCATGTCGGTTCATCAGGACTTTGCAAAGCTGGAGCAAGCGGTGGCGACAGCAACTGGTGCGGCAAAGCAACGTGGCGGTGAGTTGCTGACAAAAGGCTGCTGGTCGCGTGCGGGAGCAGGCGCTGGTCGTCGACGTTGCAGCGACATTGGCACGGCATTGGCTGAGGCGAGAACACGTACACCCAACATGCACGGTTACGAGCGCGGCGCAGCTTCACCGGCGACGAACAGCCACGGCGCACAGGCACGGCAAGCTCTGGTCGAAAACGGCTAAGTCCTCTGGTCGAATTGGATTGAACTGCAATTTCAAATCTTGAGTTTTGGACTGTTTTGTAAATCTGGAGTTTTGGAAGGTTAAATCTGAAATTGATTTTGCTGATTTGGCAAACTTAATTCCACAAATGATTTGACACAGATTGAGGATAAAATTTGACACATTTGGATAGCTTTTGATACAACTGAAAATAGGGTAATTTAGGGTAAAACAAGATTTAAGTTTTGTCGATTTCGAATTCTGGCATTTAGGATGAGATTTTGATATCTGCACAGAAGAGAAACTTGTGGCAAATAGCATTTTGAGAAGATTTGCTGGAGAAATTCTGAATTTGGAGTTAATCTGGAGATTTTAGCCTTTTTGGGTTTTCAGATAACAGATAAGGACTATTTTGCGATAATTTTTTGGACTAATTTGTGAAAAGGGTCTAGATGGTGAAATCTGGCTGTCAACTTTTTAGATTAAGGTATTGACATACCCATGATCATATTCCAGAAATAATCTGGTCTAAACTTGGTCAAGATTTAGGTTAAATCTGTATTTCTGAAACTTAGGGTATTTGGGTAATATAAAGTAATTCTGTTTTCGAAAACAGAATGGAGTTGATAATTCTGGGATTTAGAGATAGAATTGGATCTAAGTTCCGAAGACTTTTCGATTCAGGATAACTGATAGATCACATCTGAACAATCTGATCTTGATTTGAGGTCACAGGATAGATTTTGGAGATTTTAGGGCTTAGGATAGATACTGATCTGGCTATTACTACAGATACATGCATGCATGCTATTGATGAAAAAGGAAATTTTCACCCCTAATTCAGGGTGTTACAGATCTACCCTCCTTAAAGAAATCTCGCCCCGAGATTTACCTAAGACAGGAAAAGATCAGGATAGGTTTGCTTAAGATCTTCTTCCTTCTCCCAAGTAGCCTCTTGCTCTGAATGATTCTTCCATTGAACTTTACACAATTTGATTTTCTTCCTTCTGAGCTGACGTTCATCAGTGGCTAGGATTCTGATTGGGTGCTCAAGATAAGTGAGATTCTTCTGTAAAGGCACATCTTGTACATCTATCTGGTCAGTAGGTTCCTTCAAACATTTCCGGAGCTGAGAGACATGAAACACATCATGCACTCCTGCTAATCTCACAGGTAATTCCAATTTATATGATACTTCTCCCTTTCTCTTGATTATCTTAAATGGTCCAATATATCTTGGGGATAACTTTCCTTTCACTTGGAATCTTTGTAATCTTTTGAATGGTGTAACCTTGAGATACACAAAATCTCCTGGTTCAAAAGATAATTCTCTTCGTCGTTTATCTGCATAGCTCTTTTGTCGTGATTGTGCTGTTTTCAACCTTTCTCTGATGAGTCTGACATGAGCTTCTGCTTCTTCTACTATCTCTGGTCCAATGACTTTTCGTTCTCCTGGCTCATTCCAATGTAATGGAGTTCTGCATTTACGTCCATATAAAGCTTCAAATGGTGCCATCTGTATACTAGCTTGATAACTGTTATTATATGTAAATTCTGCAAATGGTAAACATTTGTCCCATGATGTCCCATAATCTAGTATACAAGCTCTTAGAAGATCCTCTAGGATTTGGTTGACTCTTTCTGTCTGTCCTCCCGTCTGTGGATGATATGCAGTACTGAAATCCAACTGGGTTCCTAGGGTTTCATGCAGTCTATTCCAAAATTTGGAGGTAAACTGTGTTCCACGATCTGAGACTATCTTCTTAGGAATACCATGCAATGCCACTATTCTTTGCATGTATAACTCTGCTAATTTACTGCCATCATAAATCTTTTTGACCGGTATGAAGTGAGCTACTTTAGTAAGTCTGTCCACAATAACCCATATAGAATCATATCCTCCGTGAGTTTTAGGTAATCCTGTAATGAAATCCATACCAATTGCTTCCCATTTCCATAATGGTATTGGTAGAGGTTGTAGCTTTCCTGCTATTTTCTGGTGTTCTGTTTTCACTCGTCGACATGTATCACAGTTTGCAATATACTCTGCAATATCTCTCTTCATATTATCCCACCAGAATCTGGTCTTCAAATCTTGATACATCTTTGTGTTACCAGGGTGTATTGAGTATGGAGTTTTATGTGCTTCATGGAGAATTATTTCCTTAAGATCTGCGTTTTGAGGTACACAGATTCTTTCTCGATACCATACAATCCCTTGGTTATTTTCAGTAAAGCCTTGAGCCTTTCCTAACTTGATTCGACTCTTGATCTTACGAATTTCTTCATCTTCCTTCTGGGCATTTCCTATCTGTTCTTCAAGTTGAGATTTTATTGTTAAAGTAGCTACCGTTCCCTGCGGTACTATTTCCACTTGATGATTCTGCAACTCTTGTTGAAGGTAAGGGTTCTTTAACATAACCATTCCTTGTAGGTTGTAAACTTTTCTGCTTAGGGCATCAGCCACTACATTAGCTTTCCCTGGATGGTACTGAATACTAAGATCATAATCTTTGATCAACTCCAGCCATCGTCGTTGACGCATGTTGAGCTCCGTCTGAGTGAAGATATACTTGAGGCTCTTATGATCGGTAAAAATCTCACATTTATTTCCAATAAGGTAGTGTCGCCATATCTTCAAGGCATGAACTACTGCTGCTAATTCCAAATCATGGGTAGGATAGTTTTCCTCATGTGGCCTCAACTGGCGTGAAGCATAGGCTACTACCCGACCTTGTTGCATTAGCACACAACCTATCCCTTGCTTCGAAGCATCACAGTAAACTACAAAATCTTCTTTGCTATTTGGCAAGGTAAGAACTGGTGTTGTTATCAATTTTTGTTTCAACTTCTGAAAACTCTCCTCGCACTTGGTGGTCCATTTAAATGCAACATCCTTCTTTAGCAGATTTGTAAGTGGTTTGGCAATTTGGGAAAATCCTTCAATGAATCTTCTATAATAACCTGCCAATCCCAAGAAACTTCTAATTTCTGGAACCGAGGTGGGTCGCTTCCATTCCTTGATAGCTGAAATTTTAGCTGGATCCACTGAAATTCCTTCTGCTGTCAACACATGTCCAAGAAATGCAATCTTTGACATCCAAAACTCGCATTTATCAAACTTGGCATAGAATTGCCTTTCTCGTAGTCTTTCTAAGACTAGATGTAGATGTTGTTCATGCTCTTCTGTATTCCTGGAATATATCAGAATGTCATCTATGAACACTATGACAAACTTGTCAAGGAAATCCATAAATGTGCTATTCATGACATTCATGAAGGCTGCTGGGGCATTAGTTAAACCAAAAGGTACTACTGTAAACTCATACAGTCCGTATCTGGTAGTGAAAGCAGTCTTCGATATATCTTCCTTCTTAATCTTCAGCTGATGATATCCAGACTTCAAGTCTATTTTGGAGAATACTTTAGCTCCTCGAAGTTGATCGAACAAGTCATCAATTCTTGGCAATGGATACTTGTTCCTTATGGTAACTTCATTTAGAGCCCGATAATCCACACACATTCGTAGGGTTCCATCCTTCTTCCTTACGAATAATACCGGGGCTCCCCATGGCGAAGTACTGGGTTTAATGAATCCTTTATCTTCCAAGTCTTCCAATTGGCTCTTGAGCTCTTCTAATTCAGAAACTGACATCCGGTATGGTCGTTTTGCTATAGGCGCTGCTCCTGGTTTAAGCTCAATAGAGAACTCTATGTCTCTATCAGGTGGCATTCCTGGAAGTTCTTCTGGAAATACATCAGAATATTGTTGTACTACGGGCACTTGTTCCAGGCATAACTTTTGCAATGCTTGAACAGATCTTAGCGGTCTCTTGACTGATGATCTTTCTGCATAAAATAGAACTCTCTCCCCTTGGCTACTGACAAGACTAAGGGTTTTCTCTTCACAGTCTACTAGACCTTTATGTTGGGATAACCAATCCATTCCCAAAATAATGTCTAGACCTTGCAGTTCTAGAACTAGTAGATTTGCCTCAAATTCTACTCCTTCTATATTGAAAGTTACATTTGGGCAGATCGAGTAAACAGATAATCTAGCCCCTGGAGTTTGTATAACCATAGAGTACTCTAGTGGTACTTGGTCTATATGCATTTCAACTTCAGATGCAAATGCTTTTGACATGAATGAATTTGTAGCACCAGGATCAAACAATATTAAGGCAGATGCAGATTGAATCAGAAATCTACCTAGAAGAATGTCGGTGGCGTTGCCCGCTTCTTGAATTGAAGTATAGTTTAACCTTCCTCCTTGGGTTGCAGCTGGTGCTCTACCTCTTCCTCTTCCTCGATTTGCCATGTTTCCTCCTCTTCCTGCTGAATTTCCTCTAAAATTCTGCGATGGTGATGCTCTGGTTACTACTGGCTGTGATCCTGCTTGAGATCTGGCAATGGACATCGGAAGTTGTATCCAAGGACAGAATTCTTTACGGTGCCCACGCTGTCCACAATGATAACACTCAACACGAGGATGAGGGCAATCCTTCTGAGAATGATTTCCACGGCAATTGGGGCACAATGTCGTTGCTGGTCTGGGATTCTGATAAGATGGTCGAAAATTGGGAGTGATAGGAACTCTTCCTCTGATTGGATTTGGCTGTGGTCTTGTTTGCTGAAACATCCTCCTCTTTCGGCTTTCTTCTCCCATATTCTTCTTTTCTTCCACCTTTAAAGCTCTGTTCACTAGGGTTTGAAATTCCGTCAGTTCATGAGAAGCAATTTGATACTGTAAATAGTGTTGAAGTCCTTCTGTGAAGCGCTCTATCTTCTTCTCTTCAGTATCCACATCTCCAGGTGCATATCGAGCCAAATGAGTAAATTGGTGTAGATACTCAGTGACTGACTTACTTCCTTGAGTTAAATTCCGAAATTCCCGACGCTTAGCTGCCATAACACCAGTAGGTATATGAAATTTCCGAAATTGATCCTTAAATTCCCTCCAAGAGATATTATCTTTATCAGGATGAGCTTCCTGGTAATTCATCCACCAGGTAGCTGCAGCTCCTGATAACTGATGAGATCCAAACAAAACTTTCTCTCGTTCGCTGCATCGGACCGTGTCTAGTTTCCTCTCGATATCCCGTAACCAATCATCGGCAACCATAGGATCGGTCGCACTAGAGAATGTTGGTGGACGGGTCTTTTGGAAATCTGTTAATCTTGCTCCTACAGCAGAAGTAGTTCCTTCTGTTGTTCCAGTAGGCAGTTTCTGAACTATCTGAGCTAATAACTGGGTATGAGCTATCTGAGCTTCTTGTCGGCTTTTCTCCATTGACAACAGAATTTCCTGAAGACTGGGTTGTTCATTCTGAGGTGGATTAGAACTCTGAGATCCTTGCTGAAACAAAGGGTCTCTTGTCATAGTTTCTTCTTCTTGCGGAGTCTGACCTATATCTTCTCTTCCACTTCGAGATCTCCTTCTGGTGTCAACCATGGTGGCTCTGAAAAAGTTTAGACGGATCTAACTAACTAAGGCCAACTAAGACAGCAATGCAGAAATTAATGCAACTACTTTTATGCATAAAATACTTAGGCTACTAGCCATAATACACAAATTAACCATTGCAAAAGCAACAGCGAATCACAAAGCTATAAAGAGCATCCACTAGCACTGTCTACACCAACCTCTAAGATACTCTGGAACAGAACGCACTCTCACAATCTTACCGAATTTTAGAAATCCAAATAAAATTTTGAAATGAAGGTTTTCAAGAGCCACAAAGCTCATTATTTTTACCAAAATAAAATTTCCACAATTAGTTTCTAAATAAATTACGTCTTCCTGGCACGGCCAATTTCCTAAAGGTGTCGTCCTACAGTCAAGTTCTCATTTTGCTCTGATACCAACTTTTCTTTGTCGCGCCCCGTGACTGGGACAACGACTACTCCTGTAGAGACCTAGCTCGCTGCAGCTAGTCCCAAACTACAAACCTTTGACTTCCCAGGATGAGTCAAACACAGGAGTATATTACATTGCAAGAGAGTACTCACAAAATATTAAGCAGTGTGGCCTGCTGGCCTTAATATTACAAGAGGATTACAATGCCTACAAGGCATTCAGGGTTTAGCAAAATATTTAACTACGCAGCAGAAGATAGGTGACCCTCCCACAAAAGAAGTTGACGGCAGAACAACACACTTCAGGGCTCTGGCGGAACTGATTCTCCTCCTTCTGGATCCACGTAATACTCCGTGCCATCATCTTGATCAAAGTAGGCTCCATCTATTGAGTTGAATGTTGCAAGGGTGAGCACTTACGTACTCAGCAAGTCATAGGTAAGAGTAAGTACATATAGTAGTGATGATATGAACCTAGACTAGTCAAGAATTATGGATATTTGTAAAATAGTCTTTTCCTTTCTCATCTCATCTTATGGCAGCACTTTTCATAATATAACATCATCAATCATGTTCACTATATTACAGCACTACCGCGACACGTCGACACACGACAGCCCACGGCAGCACTTCTTATCATGACAACACATGTTATTTGGGTAATCTTGATTTAAACATATTTTATTTAGAAAATAGTACTTGTGTCACACCCCGTGGATTTAATCCACCGCAGCAGACTCCTATAAACCCGGGAGCTCGGAGTATTCGAATACGTTTTTAACTCTGCAGAGAGGTACCAATTTACCCGCAAGATACTCCACTTTCAAACCTTTCCTATCATAACAAAATGATTGGACCCCTGACTCACTTCATATTGTGAGCGGCAAGGTGGAAATAACAAGAACTTTTGTTATGTTTTACTCACAATTCACCCCCGACCCTGTGGCTCTCAGCGAGGCACAGTTGTGGCAGGTTGTATCCAAACCTCCACCCCTTTGCTTATTCCCATTACTGGGTCAGCGTGCTTGATCACCTTCAGTGATATGTGTGGGAGCCGCGCTCCGTGTTTATCGTGCATCACAACACATCTCATGCAGGGGTTTCATGTGCGATCCACATAATTACTTGTTCAGGCCTGTCCCATACCAGGCTTGCGGTTAGCACGTTGTTCATGCCACTAGACGCACAACACAAGGTTCTAGTCCTTATATGCCAGTGACCAGACCATCCACAACCCTGCACCTTCAGTGCCTGCATTCCTTTGCAGTCTAGCACCTCCAGTGCTACAGCCATCCATACCATTTTTCTAGTCACGGCTAGGGGTTTTATTTCATGAATATAAGTATATAGATACATATAATAGTTCATAGCTCAAAACTTGTTTATTTCACATTTCACAGATAACTAGTCTAGTACTGCCAATTTATAAATCAACCATTCTCAATCTTTCACATGCAATATTGCCTATATTCAAGGTTAAATTATAGCAACATTTAAAATATAGGTTCAAGATGACCAAGGATACGACTTGCCTTCCGCGTCGTAAGATACAGCAGTTGACGTCGGATCCGCAATGAAGTCCTCGAACTCGGGCTCTTGATCTGCTCTCCCAACAAACAAACAACCAATAATCATAATCTTTTCAATACATTATTATACTATATGCAATGATGCAAAGATGAAGTCTTGATGATTCTGGAATGATTGGGTTTAGAGGCTGATTAGGGTTAAGTTAAAGAAACCAATGTTAAGATTAGCTGTCAAAGGTTTACAAGGTTCCAAATGTCTCAAAATATCAGAATGATATCAAGGTTGCGACTGGTTCGCTCAAAAACAGCGAACGTCTTTAGGTCGACATTCGGTTCAAAGCATCGACATAGGGTCGATGAATGATAGAGGGGTCATCTCAACTTGTGGTAGTAGAATAAAATGTAGATCACAACTCTACAAATTCAGTGGACAAAGTGGATTTCAAATTGCACAACCAGAAGTGGGTAAATAAAGTCAATGCCACTGGCTGGCAAGCTCTGGCATAGAGCTGACAATGCCAAAAACTAGGGCTTAGCATAACTTTTGATCTGGAGCTCCAAATGATGCACCACTTTGTCTGGGAGGTAGGCTTGAGTAACAGGAGCAATTAAGTTAACAGGATCTAGGGCAGGAAATGGCTGGAAAGCAAGAATTTTGATGATGAACAGAGATGAACTGGCTGCACTGGACCAATTCTGGACAAGATCTTGGCATGGCTGTAACTTCCAATCTAGGCCGATCTAGGTGTCGGGCTAGAAGACAAAAGTTCTCAGGAGGCTAAGGCACATCTAAATGACAAGGTTTCGAGGGCTGAAATGGCTGGAACAAGCTTTCCGGTCATCGGCGCCGGAGAAGAATCACTGGATTTGGGCATTTCCAACACAGGCCGTTTGAACTCGATTCCTTGCTTGGAGAGCATCTAGGAGGTATAGGGAAGCTTCTGGTACAATTGGATGGGCCGAAGGATGGCCGGAGAAGACTGGCGACGATCGCCGGTTTCTGGAGAAGTTCAAAATTGGGGAAAGCTTCGATTGAAGCTCAATCGGGAGATCTTGATGCATAGGCTTGCTGGAAATGAGTCACTGATCATCTTCTTCCACAGGATCGAGAGCTAAATCGAGGTAATTTGGCCTGCATTGCCGGAACAGGGCAATCTTCAAGTTTCAGCAAATTCCGGTGATCGCCGGCGATAAGGTGCAAGGTAATCCAATTAAGTGGTACAGCACGATGAGAGAGATAAGGGGAACTCACTGGTGCGGTTAATTTGGCAGGAGATGCTGTGGTTGAAGCTGCCACCGTGAAGCTCCTCGATGGCTCGCCGGAGAAGAAGACCAAGACAAGATAATTTCGAGACTTAGCTGATTTCCAGTGAAGGAAAGGAGTTGCTGAGGGTACAGTAGTGTTTAAATAGTCCAGGCGCAACTTGCAAGGAGGGAGCAGCGAAGTGATTAGCAGCCGGTGATAAGATTGGTTGCGTGCTGAACATCAGCGGCGAAGACACAGCAAGAAGCGGTGATTGCGACGGCGACAAGTCTGCGGCTGATCACCATGTCGGTTCATCAGGACTTTGCAAAGCTGGAGCAAGCGGTGGCGACAGCAACTGGTGCGGCAAAGCAACGTGGCGGTGAGTTGCTGACAAAAGGCTGCTGGTCGCGTGCGGGAGCAGGCGCTGGTCGTCGACGTTGCAGCGACATTGGCACGGCATTGGCTGAGGCGAGAACACGTACACCCAACATGCACGGTTACGAGCGCGGCGCAGCTTCACCGGCGACGAACAGCCACGGCGCACAGGCACGGCAAGCTCTGGTCGAAAACGGCTAAGTCCTCTGGTCGAATTGGATTGAACTGCAATTTCAAATCTTGAGTTTTGGACTGTTTTGTAAATCTGGAGTTTTGGAAGGTTAAATCTGAAATTGATTTTGCTGATTTGGCAAACTTAATTCCACAAATGATTTGACACAGATTGAGGATAAAATTTGACACATTTGGATAGCTTTTGATACAACTGAAAATAGGGTAATTTAGGGTAAAACAAGATTTAAGTTTTGTCGATTTCGAATTCTGGCATTTAGGATGAGATTTTGATATCTGCACAGAAGAGAAACTTGTGGCAAATAGCATTTTGAGAAGATTTGCTGGAGAAATTCTGAATTTGGAGTTAATCTGGAGATTTTAGCCTTTTTGGGTTTTCAGATAACAGATAAGGACTATTTTGCGATAATTTTTTGGACTAATTTGTGAAAAGGGTCTAGATGGTGAAATCTGGCTGTCAACTTTTTAGATTAAGGTATTGACATACCCATGATCATATTCCAGAAATAATCTGGTCTAAACTTGGTCAAGATTTAGGTTAAATCTGTATTTCTGAAACTTAGGGTATTTGGGTAATATAAAGTAATTCTGTTTTCGAAAACAGAATGGAGTTGATAATTCTGGGATTTAGAGATAGAATTGGATCTAAGTTCCGAAGACTTTTCGATTCAGGATAACTGATAGATCACATCTGAACAATCTGATCTTGATTTGAGGTCACAGGATAGATTTTGGAGATTTTAGGGCTTAGGATAGATATTGATCTGGCTATTACTACAGATACATGCATGCATGCTATTGATGAAAAAGGAAATTTTCACCCCTAACTCAGGGTGTTACATGCTCCGGAAGCCTCTCCCCCGGAGAGAGCCTCCCCAGCCGGCTCCGGTCGGGAGCGCGTCAACAGGACTAGGGCCCCCACCGGGACCCGAACCTGTATAAATCCACGTGTCAATTCTTGTGTTTGTCCGGCGGGGGAGGACCGGTCACCCGGTCAACCCGCGCTGCATAATCTCCGCTAGGATCGTCTTCAAAACCTGCCGGGGTATTCCTAATACAACGACAGTTGGTGCCGACCGTGGGGACCCGTGACAAATCGCCATGGCTCCTCCGAGAACAAGGGCCCACGCCCTTCCCGGTGACGCCAGTCCCGGTGACCTGGCGCCGCCCGTCCGGGACACTGCTGTTCCGCCGCTTCCGTCCGGAGGCGACCATTCCCAGGTACCGCCTCCCACCTTTCCTCTCAATATAGGTGCCTGCACCTCCGGGTCGCTCCCGGCGGCCGCGGGGACCTCGGCCGGGACTAGTTTCCCCCCGACGGCTCCCCCGGCTCCCCGGGATGCCCTGCTGGAGTCTCTCGTGGAGGGCCAGCTCCGCGCCCAGCGCTCTATGGACGAGCTCCTTAGTGTGTTGGCGCGGCCCTCGGCCCCCACATTTTCGTCGCACCCGTATCCGGGGATCATGCCCCCGTATATGGGATACCCAGCGGCCCCTCCGGCGTCAGGGGAGCTGTCTACCCCGTATGATCCCGCTGGGGGGTTCCCTCCCCCCGCGGGATATACTTCCGGGCACTCCTCGGCACCCGGGCCTGTCCCGGTGCCGGGAGGCTATTTCATGCCCGGGCCCTTCGTGGCACGAAGGGGGTATCCCGTCCCCGGCCCGCTTCTGGGGCTGGGGGGTCATTTCATGCCGGGGGTTATTCCTACGCCGGGAGCCAGTCCCGCCCCTCGCGTTGCGTTTACCGCACCGGGGCCGGTCGACAGAGCAGCTCCCGTGCCTCAGCGAATTTCCCCCCGCATTGGCTCCCCAACCCCGAACGTCGCCGAGGGGGCTCACCCCCCACTGGTTCCGGATGTCACGGAGGCTTCCCCCTTTCCGGTCCCGGTCGTTGCCGCAGGGGCCCCCTCTTCGGATCCAAACGGCGCCCCGGGCGCCCCCTCCCCGGTTCCGGATGGAGCAGGGGCTCCCCCCTTTCCGGTCCCGGGGGTCGTCGTAGGGGGCTCCCCCCAGCAGGCCCCGGTAGCTTTCGGGCCGGCTGCTACAGTGCAGGAGCTCCCTCCCCCGGCGAAGCAGGTCCGCTTCTCCCGGGGGGAGGTCGAGCGAATGCATTCTCCCAACCGCGGGGAAGAGCTTCCCCCCGGTCGTTGTCGCAGGGAGCCTCGCTCTCGCACCGGTCGGGGGAAGAGACCCGCCGAAGAACCATCCTCCCTGGAGGGAAGCCCGGACGTCCGGGAAATTAGTCCCGGCCCGGAAGAGAAGCGTCGTCACCACCACTTTGGCGGCCCTCTTGGGCCGCTACCCGACTCGGATAACGATGTGGCGTCCCCCGTTAAAGAAGACAGTGACTGGGGCTCCCCCCGGGAAGTGCAGGGGGCGAACCAGCCTCTGTGTCGAAGACTCCGCAGCATCCGATGGCCGCGGCCCTACCGTCCCCCGCACATCGAACATTATAATGGCGAGGCGGACCCTTACGAGTTCGTGCAGATCTACTCCACAGCCATCTCCGCGGCGGGGGGGGGACGAGAGCGTCCAATGCAACGTCTTCCCCCTCTACCTCACCGGCGTTGCCCGCTCCTGGTTTTACAATCTGAAGGCGGGCTCCATCAAGTCTTTCTCGCAGCTGAAGCGGGAGTTCTGCGCCAACTTTCAGGGAAATTACGTGTGAGACCCCCATTTGAGGGTCACCTTGGCAACCGCCCAGGTGGATTGCGCACAGGTAGGTTCATCACAAGCTCACAACAACAGGATTCACTTTAAACAATAAAGCTGGTAGATAAAGCAAGTACAAGGTCACGAGGACCGCTATTACAATATCATAATGCCAAGGGTGGCACTAATTAAAATTGATACAAAAGTAGAGAGTTTTTCAAAATCAAGGATCAGTATCGAAGCACCGAACACAGAGAGACAACACAAAAAGCAACCACAAGGGTCTTCATTTTCTTCTGCAGCGGCTCTGGAAGGGCTTCCTCCACATCGGACTCAACTTGGCTCATGACCCTCCTAGAAACTCAAATCACCTGGGAAGGCTCCTTCCTCTTCTTGGTGCTCGCAGTCAAAGGAATCAGGATCCTCGAATCCTTTCTTCTGAATTTGTTTGTAAAGGCAAGGGTGAGCATGTTTTTACACAATGCCCAGCAAGTCTCGTTACAAGAATGCAGGCATATAGATGAGGAGTGATCAAGAAAAGGGTTTAAGACTTATAATTATAAATAGTATAGATTTCAATTCTTTGATCTCTCAAATGAGGGTTTTATTTTCGACAACGGGGTTTTGTAAATCTTAAGTTATACTTTAGAAATCGTTATGTGTGATGGTCTCCCATGAGTCATCACTTTTATCAACCATATTATGAAAACATTCCAAATCATTACTTGTGCTATAACCCATGGATAACATCCACTACGAAAAGACTCCTGAACCTGGGAGTACAGAGTATCTGATACTTTTTTTACACTTTGCAAAGGTGTACCTCCTTTTAAATCCACCAGTTCACTCGGCTTTCAAGTCGGGCCAACTCCATGTGACTTATACACATGTGACAAGGCCGAGATCACACAACGCTTTACAGTCCAGTATTAACAGTATCCCCGCCCGGTAAATAGACAATTAAGTCTCAAGTACCGTTGTGGGTCTTCCCCACTGCCTTACTTCCTAGCCTCTCTGGTCTATGTTCCAGTAGGACACATAGCCTTGGTCTATGTCCACGCAAGACATACGGCCGTTTATGATTACAACCGCTCACGGCTTAATCAGGTCTAGGGCGCCTTCCTTCTTTTACGCCTTTTCCTCTCATTATTTTTCTGAACTCACATCACTCATGGCCGAACCTTGGCCTACCAGTTTCCACGCGAGAAACCAGATCGACAAACCATGCAGGGAACTGCTAATACCAAAAAGTTACTAAGTTGTGCCTGTCCCATACCAGGCAAGTGGTTGGTACGTTTACAATTCGCATAGAGACACAGCACAAGGTTCTCGTTAACCAATAGTGAGGAACATTCACATTCCCTGGTGCGCACCGCACCCTCTCCATACAATCCAATCCTCACTACTGATCCCTTTTATCAGTTTTCTTGACAAAACGGTTTTCATTACAACTTCTCATGTATTTGACCATTTCAAGTTTAATGTGGATATTCAGTATATGAGTCCTAGGGTGACAAAAGCATATATATGAAGGTTCAATAACAAAAGGGGTTTCATGATTCATTGGGTCATATCTGCTCATGTCATTCAAATATAACTTGTATCTCAATTAAGCATGCATAGTAAGAAACAGTGAATATACTTCATATGAAAATATTGGGTGAGACATGATCAAAGGAATGAGGCTTGCCTTGCACTTCTGGGTCTAATTACTCAGATGAACCTCGAAGACTTCTTCCGCTCCTTCACTTCGAGCTCTGCGGCGGACACAAGCAATACAACACATACACTACATAAGCATACCTAAAATAGTTGCAATAGAAAATAATAAGTAAATACATCATGCATGCAAGGGAAAAGATTTGGACAAAGTCACTTGGGTGCTGGTCGAAGAGATGGGCTCAAAAGAAGTTGAATGTCAAAGGCCGACATTCAGTCCACGGCTAGACATAGCCATAAGTTGGTCTTAGGTAGGTTTTCTGGACAAGTGGCAGAAGGGAAAGATGTAGAACACAACTCCAGGAATCTAGGGGACAAAGTAACATTTCCATTGCTCAACCAGAAGGGGTCAAACAAGGCTAATGCCAGTGGCTGACATGCGCTGACATAGTGCAGACATTGCCAAAAACTAGGGCAAGGCACAACTTTTGATACAGGGCTCCAATTGTTGCACAACTTTGTCTGGGAGGTAGGCATTGATAACAAGAACAATTAAGTCAACAGGATCTAGGGTAAGAAATGGCTGGAAAGAAGGAAATTTGATGATGAACTGAGATGAACTGGCTGCACTAGATCAGTTCTGGACAAAAACTTGGCAAAGCTATATCTTCCAATCTAGGCCGATCTAGGTATCGGGCTAGAAGACAAAAATGCTCAGGAGGCTAAGGCACATCTAAATGACAAGGTGATTTGGGCTGAAACGGCCGGGAACACTTTTCCGGTCATCGGCGCCGGAGAAGAAGCACTGCCAGCTGTGGGTTTCTGCTACAGGCCGAAAGAACTCTAATCCAACCTTGGAGAGCATCTAGGAGGTATAAGGAAGCTGTTGGCACGGTTAGTTTGGTCAGATAATCACCGGAGAAGCCTGGCGACGATCGCCGGCGACTGGTGAAATCCGGATTTGGGGAAACCATCAATTTAAGCTCAATCTGGAAATCTAAGTACACAGGCTTGCTTGAAATAACTCACTGATCATTTCTCTTCACAGGCTCGAGGGCTAATTCGAGGTAAATTGGCCGGCATTGCCGGAATAGGGCATTTAGGAATTTCGGCGATCACCGGCGATGGGGATCGATCTGGTGCAATTGGGAGCTATGACACAGAGAGGGAGAAGAGAGGAACTTACTGGTGGCCTTGGATTGGAGATTGGGGCTGTGGAGAGCTCTGGCGACGGCGGCCTCGAAAACAGCTCGCCGGGGAAGAAGCTGTTCGCGGCGGCGCTGGAGAGTTGGTGGTTTTCTGGTACTAGAAACTGAAGCAATGCACTTAGGAGTATTTATAGGCGCTGAAGCAATCCTCTGGTCGACAAATTGGGGAACAGAGGCGACAAAGTCGACCGCGAAGCGACTGGACACAACGGGAACTTGTGCCGGCGATGATGGCGAGGCACTGGCGTGCAGCGGTGCAGGCTTTTGGCAGTGGATGGCACTGGCGCAAGCGACGAGGGAACGGTGAAGTGAAAGCTCCGTCGACGCGTGGCCGAGACGTGTCGAACGGGTGAAGCTGGACTTGCTGGTTCGCGGGCTCGTGCGCGGGGAAGACATTGGTTGTGCTGGCGCGGCCGAGGTGGCGTCCACGGCGGTGCCACGAGTGCGCACGGGTGTCAGCTACGTGGCTGAGGTGTTGGCACGGCAGGAGGTTCACCGGCGGCGAAGAACACGGCGATGCACTGCGGCGGGTTCTGCTGAGACACGGCCAGGGGCCTAAATTCAATAAAAGGACTAATTTGCGATGATCTTTCTTTGGAGTTTGGACCTGATTGCAATTCGGGAGATTTGGGGGTCCAAATTGAACTTTGATTTCGCAGCTGAGTGACACTAAAATGTTGGGACTCATCTGGCAGGAAATTTGGTGAAATTGAACAAGATTTGAGGGTTTCGACAAAAATCCGAAAACAGAGTAATTAGGGTAAAACAAGGTAATTAGGGTTTCAAAAACGGGAAAGGTCGAAACTCAGGTTTAGGGTAAGATTTGGAAATTCTTCCAGAAGGGAAAAATGTTCAGAATAGTGAAAGGAAGGTGTTCACTGAATTAGATCAAAGTTTGGAGATGGTCTGAGACTTTTAGTCTTTTTGGGCTTCTGACATTCTGAAAAGGGCTGATTTGTGATACACTTGCGCTGATTTGTGAAAAGGTATGAATGACAAGAGTTTGATTGCCAACTTTTTGGGGTAAGATACTGGCATAACTGGGATCTCATTCTGATATAGGGAGGGACAAGGTAAGCCAAGATTTGGGAAAAATCGGGGTGTTACATACGTACGCCCCCTGGATTCTTCACAGCTATACACAGTGCGCCAGAGAACCGGGGAGACCATCAGAAACTTCTTCAAGCGCTTTGCCCAAGTAAAAAGCAAAGTGGCCCACGTCCCAGACTCCACAGTGATCGAAGCCTGCAAAAGCGGGATCCTCCCGGGGGAACTCCACCGAAGACTCTCTCGAAGCTACCCCTCCTCTGCCGACGAGCTCTTCAACGTACTCGAGAAGTACGCTCGCGCGGAGGAAGACGACATCTGGAAGAAGACCCAGGGGGCTCCTGCCCCCGCCGAGCGGGGGGCCCGGGATCCCCCCAGGCGCCCCAGGTAGGGGGGCCGTAGCGAACCACGGCCTCGGGACACTTTTGTCCTCGAGGGCGGAGGCGGCTCGCGCGACCCCCCGAAGGGCAACCGCCCCTTTCCCAAGCCGAGAGGCCATGGGGGAGGACAGTCTTCGCGCGGCCGCGAAGGCCCCGCGGGGAGAAGCCGGGAAGGACCGTGGTGCAGCTTCCACGGGTCCAGTACCCACGCCACCCGAGATTGCCACCTGCTGCTGCAGCACTTCGCGGCGTTCCTCGACCAGCGCGGGCAGGGGGGGGGACTCCGGCCTCCTTGCCCCCTCGGCCAGCTGTTCCGGCCATTCCCGCTCCCGCGGGGGGGCAGCAGGTGCAGGAGGGGGAGCCCTCAGACGCTCTCCCCTTTCAAACTTCTCAGCGCCGCATCAACGTCATCGTAGGGGGGTCCGCCTCCGGGCGGGACTCCAAGCGCCAGCGCAAGGAGTACGCGCGAGAAGTTAAGGTAGTGGGGGTGCTACACGCGTCCGTGCCGCCCAGGTGGTCGGACGTCCCCCTCACCTTTACGACGGAAGACGCGCGAGGGGTTCGCTTCCCCCACGACGACGCGCTCATTGTCTCCGCGACAATCTACAACTGCCACTTGGCCCGCATCCTCGTGGACGGCGGAAGCTTCGCCGACGTCCTGTTCCTCAAAACCTTCAAGGAAATGCAGGTGGATGAGAAGCTCCTGCAATCAGCGGCAGGGCCTCTACAAGGGTTTGTCTCGGGGAAGGCGATCCACCCCGTGGGCAAGGTAGATCTCCCGATCACCTTCGGCACCCCGGAGAACTACCGGACCGAGCTAGTCCGCTTCGACGTAGTAGACCTCCCCTCCTCCTACAATGTGATTATGGGGAGGACTACGATCAATCGGCTGGGGGCTGCCACCCACCAAAACTACCTGTGCATGAAGATCCCCGGGCCGCATGGCGTGATCAACGTCCGGGGGGACCAAGACATGGCCCGTGCTCTATACGAGCGGGCTGCTGCCACAATAGGAAGCGTCAACCTGATCAAGGCGCCCGGGGGGGAGGCTCCCCCCCCGGACGTAGGCATCGCCGCGCCGTCCCCTGGGAGGCCCCTTCTCAAGCCGCGTCCGGAAGGGGGCCGCCAGAAGGTCCCGCTGTCCCCAGGCAGCGAGGACAAAACTGTCCAAATCGGGGCAGAGCTCCCCCAAGACTATACAGCGCAACTCGCAGCTTTTCTGCGCGCAAACTCCGATGTTTTTGCGTGGAAGCCCTCGGACATGCGGGGTGTCGCCCGGGAGGTTATTGAACACAGGCTCGCGGTAACCCTCGGTCACCCCCCTGTCAAGCAGAAGTTGAGATAGCTCGGCTCCAAGAGGCGGGGTTCATCCGGGAAGTCTTGCATCCTGAGTGGCTCGCAAACCCCGTCCTCGTCAAGAAATCAAGTGGCAAGTGGCGCATGTGCGTGGACTTCACCGACCTTAACCGCGCCTGCCCCAAAGACAACTTCCCGCTCCCGCGGATCGACCAGCTCGTTGACTCCACCGCGGGGTGCGAGCTGATGAGCTTCCTAGACGCCTACTCGGGATACCACCAAGTCCGGATGGCGGAGGGGGATGAGGAAAAGACGAGTTTTATAACTCCCCTCGGAACCTTCTGCTACTGCCACATGCCCTTCGGGCTCAAGAATGCGGGAGCCACCTTCCAGCGCCTGATGACGCTGGTCTTCAAAGATCAAGTCGGCCGCAACGTCGAAGTCTACGTAGACGACGCGGTCGTCAAGAGTCCCCGTGCAGCCTCCCACATCGACGACCTCGCAGAGACCTTCCGCAACCTTCGCGCGTTCGGGCTCAAGCTCAACCCGGAGAAGTGCGCCTTCGGGGTGCGCAGGGGGAAGCTCCTGGGTTTCCTCGTGTCCCAGCGGGGCATTGAGGCAAACCCCGAGAAGATCCGGGCCTTCCTAGACATGCCCCCGCCGCGCTCCGTCAAAGATGTCCAGCGGCTCTCCGGCCGCCTGGCCGCGCTCAGCCGCTTCGTCTCCCGTTCGGGGGAGCGGGGCCTCCAGTTCTTCAAGATCCTCCGAGGGCTCGAGGGGTTCCGCTTGACCCCCGAGGCCCACGAAGCCTTCAACGACCTCAAGAAGTACCTCTCGAGCCCTCCAATGCCCGTGAGTCCGTCTCCGGAAGAGCCCTTGCTCCTCTACCTCGCCGCGACCCCCGTCGCCGTCAGCGCGGTTTTGGTGAAGGAGCAAGGGGGGCAGCAACGTCCCGTGTACTACGTCAGTGAAGCCCTCCAAGGGGCCAAGACTCGGTACACGGAGATGGAGAAGATTTGCTACGCTCCCCTCATGGCGTCCCGGAAGCTCCGGCACTACTTCCTGGGGCACCCCATCACCGTCCCATCGTCCCTCCCCCTGGGGGAGGTACTGCGGAATAAAGAAGCCACCGGCCGGATTGGGAAATGGGGGGCCGAGCTTGCCCCCTTCTCCGTCCCTTACCGGCCGCTCCGCAATCAAGTCGCAGGTCCTCGCCGACTTCGTCGCAGAATGGACTCCCGCCTCTGGGTCCGGGGACGAAGATCTCCCTGTGCCGCCCCGACGCAGTGACCATTGGACCCTGCTGTTCGATGGGTCGCTGTGTCTCGCCGGGGCTGGTGCAGGGGTAGTCCTCCGGAGCCCCGAGGGAAAGGAGCTCGAGTACGCCGCGCGGCTCGAGTTCCCCGCAACCAACAACGTCGCCGAATACGAGGCTCTGCTCCTCGGGATGCGCCTCGCGCGCTCCCTGGGGATCCGGCGCCTCCTAGTGAAGGGAGACTCTCAGCTCGTTTTCTGCCAAATGGACAAGTCTTACCTGTGCCATGACGCAAATCTAAGTCTTTACTTGCAGGAAGTACGGAAGATGGAGAAGCACTTCGATGGCCTTGAGGCCCGGCATATCCCGAGGAGGGAGAATGACCGGGCCGATGCCTTGGCGCGGGCAGCAAGCGCCCGGGGAACGCTCCCCAGGGGGGCCTTCCTGGAAATCATCATGAAGCCCTCGGTGGCCTCCCCGGATGCTGGCCCCGAGCCTCCGGTCCCGGAGGTGGCCGAGATCGTCCGGCCTTCATCTTGGATGGACCCCCTCATCTCCTTCATCAAGGGAGAGGGGGACCCTCCCAATGAGACTGAGGCTAAGCGCCTCCGGGCCAAAGCCCGGGCATATCTCCTGCTGGAGGGAAGGCTCTACAAGCGGGGGGCTTCGGCCCTCCTGCGCTGCCTCCCCCGGTCGGAGGGACTTCAACTCCTGGAAGACATTCACGCGGGGAGCTGCGGTTCTCACCTAGCCCCGCGTGCCATCGCCGCCAAGGCCCTTCGGCAGGGCTTCTACTGGCCTACAGTCATGCGCGACACGCGAGACCTTGTCTCCGCGTGCGAAGCATGCAGAAGATGGCCAAGGGCTCGAACCTCCCCCCTGTAGCGCTGCGGACTATCCCCATCACTTGGCCCTTCGTGCGCTGGGGGATGACCTCTTAGGGCCCTTCCCCCCAGCGCCAGGAGGATACAAGTATGCGGTAGTCGCGGTCGACTACTTTACAAAGTGGGTTGAGGCGGAGCCCTTGGCTAGCATCACCTCTCGGGCCGTTCAGCGGTTTTTCTGGAAAAACGTCGTTTGTCGTTTTGGTGTCCCCGGGAAATCACCGTGGACAACGGGACCCAATTCGACTCGGCTTATTTCCGGGAATTCTGCGAAGGCCTGGGGATCGTCATCCACTTCGCCTCAGTGGCCCATCCTCAAAGCAACGGGGCCGTCGAGAGAGTCAACGGTGTAATCCTACAGGGGTTACGCCGGAGACTCGAGCAAACCGCTTCCAAGCGGGGCACGTGGGCAGAGGAGCTCCCTAGCATCCTCTGCTCGATGCGCACGACCCCGTCCCGGGCCACAGGGCGTGCTCCCTTCTCCCTGGTCTACGGGGCGGAGGCCGTCCTCCCCCCAGAGATCGGCTTCCGGTCGCTGCGGGTCGAGCTCTTGAACGGAGCCACGACCGCAGCCTACCGGGCCAACGAAGACAACCGGCGGCTGGAAATCGACCTCGTGGAGGAGGAACGCGACCGAGCGCTCCTCCGCCACGCCATCTACGAGCGCGAGATGTCGCGCGCATACAACCAGCGCGTGCGCGAGAGAGCTTTCCGCCTTGGGGACCTTGTCCTCAAGCACGTCACAGACCCCCAAGCCCAGGGTAAGCTCTCCCCCAAGTGGGAGGGCCCCTACAGGATCTCCGCTGTCCTAGGCTCGGGGGCCTACAAGCTCTCCAACCTTCAAGAGCAGGAGCTGAAGCACACCTGGAACTTGCGTTTACTTCGCAAGTTCTACGTCTAGCCTTACGGGCCTGTCCCCTCCCCCGGAGCGATCACGCCGGAGGGGGAGGAGGGACACTGTAGCTTCCTTTTCCCCCCCCTTCGCGGTTTCGCCGGGGGGGCTTTGTATATTTTGTTAATAAATGCATAGCCTTTGTTCAATCTGTCTCACTGCAGGTTGTTCTTGTTTACCGCCCCTAGTGGCGACGCCCTCCCTGCGAGGATGCCTTCCCCGTGAAGATGCCCTCCCCGTGAGGAAGCCCTCCCCGTGAGGATGCCCTCTCCGTGAGGAAGTGGGCCCTGCCCCAGCAAGTCCCTCCTGAAGGGCGGCTTACGAACAGCCCTCGTGGACTGAGGGTGTAAGCGGCAACCCGGTCCCCAGCGGCCGCGGTAACGAGTCACTTTGGGAGATTAGTCCCCTACCCAAACACTCAAGACCCGTCTTCGGGCACTTCCTCCTCCGGGAGTAGACGCTCTCCTCAGTGGGACGTCTAATGGCTTTCTGGATTTTCTCCCTCCTCCGAGAGTGGACGCTCTCCCCAGCGGACGTCCAAGGGATTTCTCAGGAGACCTTATTCCCGGCTCCCTGTTCTCACGGCGACCGGATGATTATCTCTCGGAGACCTTATTCCCGGCTCCCCGTTCTCACGGTGACCGGATGAATGCCTCCCGGAGACCCTATTCCTGGCTCCCCGTTCTCACGGCGACCGGATGATTATCTCTTGGAGACCTTATTCCCGGCTCCCCGTTCTCACGGCGACCGGATGAATGCCTCCCGGAGACCCTATTCCCGGCTCCCCGTTCTTACGGCGACCGGACGGTTGTCTCGGAGAAGTCAGATTTCTCGGGCGTTTCCTTCCCCGAAGACCCTATTCCCGGCTCCCCGTTCTTACGGCGACCGGACGAGTCTCCCAGGAAGCTCGCCTCTGGAAATCCCATCGGGTTCTCTTGGACATTCCTTCCGCTTAAGGCTTTATTCCCGGCTCCCCGTTCTCACGGCGACCGGATGATTATCTCCCGGAAGGTCTTCTCCTTGAAAACCTCGCTTTAAAATTTTCTAACTTAGAAAATTTCCTATGCTACAGGTGTCTTCCTTCCCGGGGGCCTTGTTACCCCCACAGCGCGCGGAGCTATTCTCCAGCCCGCTGTGGGCGGGGGGGGATAAGGAACCCCCGGGTGTCGACCGCACCACCCACGAAGAAACTTAGCTCATCCTTGTTAAGATGAGTCGTCCAGACCATACAAGAAGAAAAAATAAGACAAAGCAATCAACAGAAAGGAGCTTTATTTATCGAGAAACCCGGAGGACACGCTCCCCCTCCGGTGGGCTTCAGGAAAGATACAACCCGGGTCCTAACCCGGGGGATTTCTCACAAGCCTAAGGCTCCTACCCCTAAAGCTCCCGGAGGCGCCCCCTCAGCTCCCGGGCCAAGTCCCGGTACAGGGCCCGCACGCGACGCTGCGAGTCCCGAAGCACATCTTCAGGCCAAAACTCGTATCCCGCCGGTGGAAGTATCCGGAGAGGAGGGATCATCCGGAGCCCCGGTCGCGGAGGGGACAATTCGGCGCGGTGATTATCGAAGTTGTCCAAGTGCCACTCCTGACGCCACCTCAACCAGATCGGCTCCCGGACACTATCCTCGCCGCGATTCCCGGAGAGAAGGCTTAACAAAATTAAAGCCGCTTGGGCGTCCCCCGGGGAGCCCCTCCCGGACCTTCGCCCGGGAGCAACCCCCCGGGAACCCTGGTAACATTTCATTGCAAAGACTTAGAAAAATTTCAAATATATTTCATTGCAAAATGTTTTTGTACAAGTGCCCGGGGCTTCTCCTAAGAAGCTACCGGAATCAAAATGTCTAACAAAAATAAAAAAGGGGTCCTAGCTAAAGACCCGGGGGAGGATCATACTTTAGCATTGGGGTCCTCCCCCCGGGGAGCTTCCTCCGTGGCCGGGGCAGCGGCATCCGCGGCCGGAGGCGCCGGTGTCGGGAACCTCGTTCGGATGATCCGGTCATAGAATCCCTCCGCCAGCAGCTCCACCTCCCGGCGCGTTGGCTCGAAGGCCTCCGGGAAGCTCCGGGGGATGCGCCCCCCGGTCGCACGGGCGCCGACCCCACGGTAGTCAACAAGCCCCGCGGCGGCCGCGATGACGGGGATCGCCCGGCTCCATGCCCGGACGTCCGCAGCCTCCGCAAGGGTCACCGGGAGCACCTCCGGGCCGCTCCCGGAGCCCAGGCTAACTCCAAGGCTTTCCAAGGCCGAGCTGACGGAGCAGCCCGCGTCCGACAGCGCCCAGACGCTGGAGCTCTCGAGCTCCCGGAGCGCCTTTTCCCGCACCTTGGCCTCCTCTCGGAGGCAGATGTAGGCGCCTTCCGAAAGGTGCACCTGCGCCCGGGCCCGGGACAGCTCATCAAGAGCTTCGTCCAGCTCCCGGAGGGCCGCCTCCCGCTGCTCCACGCAAGCCGCGGCCCGGCTCTCCGCCTCCTTGAGCAGCCGGGTGACCCGCTGCTCAAGGCCCCAGGTAACAGTCGCTACCTACAAAATACATAAAGAGTTAGAAAAATCTCAAGTGCAGGAAAAAAAGCCGAAGCATTAAGAGCTCGGGTTACCTGGGCTCCAAGGGACTCGAGCCCCTCAAAACGCTCGTGGAGCATTCGTCCTGCTCCGAAGGCCTGCACCTTCCGGTTGTCCAGGCCCTCCGCGTAGCGGGCCACCTCCCCCGCGGGAACTAGGGAGGTATCTTGCCCGGCCCTCCCGTCGCGGCCGGGAGAGGGCCCCCGGACCTCGGAATCCGGGAGCACGGCCGGCGTTGCCGGCGTCTTCGTCGACGAAGTTTCCTTCGAAGACGAAGACGAAGATTGGGCGGGGATCTCCGACCGGGGGGGGATCATCGGGCCTTTCCCCGCCCCAGGCCGGAGGGCCCTCGGAGCCTCCTGCTCCGGGGGGACCTCGAAGACTGAGGGGCTCCCCCCCTCCTCATCAACCGGCCAGAGGCACGGAGGCGCCGCCTCCGAAAACCTCACCTCTAGCCTCTCCGACGCCAATGCGGCCGGGAGAGGTGAGAGGAGCGTCACGCGAATTGGCGACGGGGCGTAGTCCGCCGAATTGGACCCCGCCCCACCGACAACAACCTCCTTCCCCCTGGCCTCGACGGGGGCCTCCGGGGGCGGAGGCATCGCCTCTGCCCGGGGCGCCGCCCGGGCATGTTCGGCTCCGGGAGCCGCGTCCCGGGCCGTCACCGGCGTCGTCGCCGGCGTCGTCGTCGGGGCGGGGGTCTTTTGCACCCGGGGCCTTTTGGGCTCGGAGCCCCCGGCCGCATCCTTCCCCCGCTTATGAGACCCGGGGGTGGGAAGGGGCTTCCTCTCCGGAAGCCTGAGCCCGTAGGCCTCGGCCACCAGGTTCCGGGGAGGCCCCTCCCCCACGAGGCGCACGATGCGCTCGTGTTCATCGGCAAAGTACCTCCCCAGGAGGTGCTCCGCCTTGTCCTTCGCCGCCGGATACGGGCGCACTGCAAGAGGTAAAGAGTTAGTCAATTTTCATAAAAAATCACGTGCGAAAGTGCAGGGTACTTACGCCGTGTCACCGGCTTCACCGGAGGCCGCTGCTCCGGGCCCATGCCGATCCCCCTTCCCCCGCATGAGAAGGGGGAAAGCCGCAGGAGCGCCAGCTCCTCCGCGGCGTCCCGCATCGAGCGGGCCTTCTTCGCCAGCACCACCTTCCCGAGGAGCTCGAACTCCTCGTCCGTCCACACTGGCGGCTTCGGTGCGGATGATCGGCTGTAGGTGGGAGGCTCTGGGGCGTAGACCACCGCCTCGTCCCGGACCCGGAGGTAGAACCACCTCCGGAGCCAGTCCCCCCAGTGATCCCGGGAGGCCGCCGCCGGGTAGTCCGCCACCCGGGAGGGCAGCATTTGGACCATCACCGAGCCGAAGGGGGACTTCGGTCCTCCCTTCACCAGGTGGGAGCTCCGCGCTGCCGGTTCATAGAAGTACCGGAAAGCGCGGAGGGTGGGCTCCCGCCCGGTCGCTGTCTCGTAGAGCCATATAAAAAGGCCCATACGGACGAGCGCATTCGGGGTGAGGTGGTTGAGAGCCACCCCGTACTCTTTGAGAAACTCCCGGAGCATCGGATGCACCGGGAGCCGGAGCCCCGCCTCGAGGAAGGCCTCGAAGGCCACGACCTCTCCGGGCCTGGGGCGGGGGGCTCCGTCCTTCTTCAGGGGGACCCGGATGTCCCCCTCTCCAACGACGCCCTTCTCGACCAGGGACTCCGCGTCCGAGACCGAGAACTCGGAGGCCCAGAGGAAATCCACGGGGATTTCCTCCGGGGGCACCTCCGTGGTCTTCACTCGACCTTTGGGCGCCATTAGGTCAGTTCTTTCTTTTTTCGGTGGCTAACTTTTCAGGAGGTTGACTAAAGCTCCCGGACGCTCGCTACCGGAGGAAGCTACCGGAAATGCTACCGGGAGAGCGCTACCGGGAGAGCTAAAGCTGGAGTTGGAAAATTTGGAATGAGATACCGGGGCACCCTAAGGCCCTATTTATAGAGGCTGGCCGTGATCTAGATGCGCACCACGTGGCCCCCTCGGAGCAATCTGGACCACTGAAATTCAAACCGTGCGCGGGAAACGAAGGGACAGGCGCGTAAATCGAGACGCCGGTTCGAACCGCGCGTGCATTTATTGCGAGAACGGCGCAGCCATAAAGCGCCCGGCACAGAAACCGAAGCGTCGCCGGGGCTCCGGTGATTTTCGCCCGGAGGTTTCGCCCGGAGATTTTCCCGGTATCGTAACCATTCCCTCCGGGGGCTCAAGCTTCGTCCCCGGAGGGCATGGGGGGCTTCTGTTGGGGGAAATCTCCAAGCGGTCAAGTCCAGGTAAGTTCATGGTTGCTCGGGGACAGTGGCCTCCGGTGCCTGCCCCGGGCGCCGCCTTTTAAGCGCCCAAGACCGTGCCTCCGGGGCATGTCCCGGGCGCCGCCTTTTGGCTCCCGGGACCGTGCCCCCCGGGCGGGTCCCGGGCGCCGCCATTGGCCCGGGGACAGTGGCCTCCGGTGCCTGCCCCGGGCGCCGCCATTTGGCCCCCGGGACCGTGCCCCCCGGGCGGGTCCCGGGCGCCGCCATTGGCCCGGGGACAGTGGCCTCCGGTGCCTGCCCCGGGCGCCGCCATTTGGCCCCCGGGACCGTGCCCCCCCGGGCGGGTCCCGGGCGTCGCCATTTGCTCGGGGACAGTGGCCTCCGGTGCCTGACCCGGGCGCCGCCATTTGGCCCCCGGGACCGTGCCCCCCGGGCGGGTCCCGGGCGCCGCCATTTGCCCGGGGACAGTGGCCTTCGGTGCCTGCCCCGGGCGCCGCCATTTGGCCCCCGGGACCGTGCCCCCCCGGGCGGGTCCCGGGCGTCGCCATTTGCCCGGGGACAGTGGCCTCCGGTGCCTGCCCCGGGCGCCGCCTTTTGGCCCCCGGGACCGTGCCCCCCAGGGCGGGCCCCGGGCGCCGCCGTTTGCCCGGGGACAGTGGCCTCCGGTGCCTGCCCCGGGCGCCGCCTTTTAGGCTCCCGGGACCGTGCCTCCGGCGTATGTCCCGGGCGCCGCCTTTTGGCTCCCGGGACCTTGCCCCCCGGGCGAGTCCCGAGCGCCGCCATTCGCTCGGTGACTGTGGCCCCCGGTGCCTGCCCCGGGCGCCGCCTTTTAGGCTCCCGGGACCCTGCTCTCCGGAAGGGGTCCCGGACGTCGTCGCCCTCCTAAAAGGTAAAATCTCTGTTTGTTTATCACGTGCAGGTCACGCGAGGGACGCCTCGGGAATCAGCGACCACCTGTCAAGCATCCAAGACGTTTGACCGGAAGAAGGACGGTCCTACCCTTCAATCCGACGGTGGCTTCCGGGGTAGTTTAGGCTTTTTGCTTCTTTTTGGGGCTATAAATAGCCCTTGTACCCCTCTGTTGTAAACGATCTGCTCATTATTATTTGGAATAGCTAAACTCACAGACGTGCTCCGGAAGCCTCTCCCCCGGAGAGAGCCTCCCCAGCCGGCTCCGGTGGGGAGTGCGTCAACAGGACTAGGGCCCCCACCGGGACCCGAACCTGTATAAATCCACGTGTCAATTCTTGTGTTTGTTCGGCGGGGGAGGACCGGTCACCCGGTCAACCCGCGCTGCGTAATCTCCGCTAGGATCGTCTTCAAAACCTGCCGGGGTATTCCTAATACAACGACAACAGTGGTGAATGGCGAACACTGGCAGGCGGTGAGGAGACACGGCGAAAAAGCACGGCGCAAATTTGGTCGAACGAAACTGGAGCTCTGGTAGAAAATAGTAGCCGGGAATTTGGTCGAAAACGACGAATAGGGGCTGGTCGAAAAGGGGCTGAAAAATGAGACTTGGGCCAATTTGCAATAACTAAAACTTGGTCTAGGGACTAATTTGTAAATCTTGGAAAAAGGCTTAGATAAAAGGAGATTTGGTCTCACAATTTTGGTACACTAAACTTAGAAAATAGTTTAGTAGCAACAAAGGACGAAATCTAGGGTTCTGATCAGGTTTTGAGTCGAAATGAAAACAGGGTTCGGAGTCAATCTGTGGCTTGTAGCCTTTTTGGGCCCTCAGAAAATCTGAAAAAGGACTAATCTGCGATACTTTGGGCTCATTTGTGAAAAGGGGTCAAACGATGGAGTTTTGCTGTCAACCTCCGGGGTTAGGGCATTGGAATACCTTGGATTATAATTCTGAGACAACGGACTTGAATTGGGTCAAGATTCGGGGAAAACAAGGATGTTACAACCTTCCCTCCTTAAGAATAATCTCGTCATCGAGATTCTAGCAGGTCCGAAAACAGGTAAGGAAAATGTCGATGCAGTTCTTCTCTTTCCCATGTCGATTCTTCTTCTGTGTGGTTATTCCATTGAACTCTGCATAATCGAATGGTTCTTGACTTCAGTCTTCTCTCGGTGATCTCCAATATCTTTATAGGGTACTCCAGGCATGACAGGTCTGGTTGAATTTAAGCCTCCATAGGAGATATCTGCTCCGTAGGTTTTTTTAGGCACTTTATTAGCTGAGACACGTGAAAAACATCGTGAACTCCAGCTATGTGTTGTTCTGCCGTCAACTTCTTACTGTGGAAGGGACACCCATCATCCGCTGTGTAGAAGTTTTTATTTTGCTTTAACTAAACCTTGAATGCCGCGAAGGTATTGTAATCTCCTTATGTAATATTAAGGCCAGCAGGATACACTGCTTAAATATTTTGTAAGTTTTTCTGCTGCAATGTGAATATACTCCTGTGTTTTACTTATCCTGGGAAGTCAAAGGTATGCATATATGGGACTAGCTACAGCAAGCTAGGTCTCCACGGGAGTAGTCGTAGTCCCAGTTTCGGGGCGTGACATATGATGAGCTTCACTCATTATCACGTCCTTGATTTCTTTACAGTTTGGAATACAGATACGATTATGGTGCCATAAGATTCCTTGTTTGTCCTCTTTGAGGTTAGTTGCACTTCCACTCTTCATGTCCTCCTTCAGCTTTTGGATATTTGGATCCATCACTTGAGCCTTCTGAATTTGGTCCTTCAGTTGGCATTCAACCTTCAAGGCGGCGATAGTTCCTTGTTCAACGAATTCCAAGCGCAGTTTCTTAAAATCTCCGAGTAATTGAGGTGGTAGTCCCAGATACTTCACTTGGTTGTAGTACGACTTTCTGCTCAGGGCATCAGCTACTACATTCGCTTTGCCGGGGTGGTAGTGTACTTCAAGATCGTAATCTTTGATGAGTTCTAACCACCTTCGTTGCCTCATATTCAAGTCTTGCTGTGTGAAGATATACTTCAAGCTTTTGTGATCAGTGTAGATCTCACATTTGTTACCCAATAAGTAATGTCGCCAAGTCTTCAATGCGTGGACAACGGCAACTAGCTCCAAGTCATGCGTTGGGTAATTCTCTTCATGGGGTCGCAACTATCTTGACGCATATGCTGCCACTTTTCCTTCTTGCATGAGAACACAACCTAATCCTTGTTTTTATGCATCGCAGTAAACTTCAAAGTTTTTCTTGTCATCAGGTAGTATGAGGATAGGTGCGGTCATCAATTTCTTCTTTGGCTCTTCAAAACTCTCTTCGCATTCCTTAGTCCATTCAAAAGGGGTGTTGTCGACGATTTGGACTCGGGGTCCTCAGTCGATCATATGTAAAATTTGTGAGTTGCGGGACCTTTCAGGGCGCTCCTCTAGGAAGGTAGGATGAGTAACATCTGTACGGGCACAAGAGAATTTATACAGGTTCGGGCCCTCGATGGTGGGAGTAATAGCCCTATGTCCTGTTATGATTTCACTATATGAGAAAAGTGTTTACAAGGGGGAGGAAGAGATGACCACAGACGAAAATCTCTTCTATATTAGTATCTAACTAACTATGTCTAAATCTTCAGGTTAATTGGACTCCTGGTAATTCTTGTATGCTTAACTGTCTTTAGAACGTGCATTGACCACTCTTTTATATCGACCAAAAGGGTGCCAGCGCGAAACGGCCTCGAACGGTTGCTTGGATGCAGTTTTGTTAACCGCACTTAACTTCCACGCAGGCTTAACACATTTAATCAAGGGATAACCGCACATGTTAACCTCAGGATATGCCTGTTCAAAGGGTTAGACCTTCCTGAGTTACTCTGGTCGCAAATAGTCAATGACCCTCTGACCACGCACTGTCTACAGTCTTCTAACCGCGCACTGTCTTTGGCCTCATGATCACGCAAGGGCTGCGATCATAAATCACCTTTGTGTCCGCACCCTTGAGGTTGTCTGAGACCATAGCGACGGACTTATAGGCACACGTCTAATCCGATTCTGTCTTAAATCAAACGTGTATTATTTTCAACTAGCTCGGGTAATAATCCTCGTCAGCTAGTCCCCAAATTTGAAGAAAATGAAAAGACACTTACTGCTCCACTGTGTGATGGTTCATATCCTGAGAAAAACCCTGAGTTTTTCTTGACAGGTTATAATGACTTAATTGACTCATCGTGATGGCAACCGTAAGTGTGTTTTAAGAACCCAAGGCGTGTGTGGAAATGAACCGACGCCTTCTGGCTCTATAAATAGAAGAGCTTTTAGGTTCTTTCAACTCACGAGTTTTTCATCATGACTAAGCCTTTTTAGAGCTACTTCTCCTCTCTGGTTGCTCCCTCTAAACCTCAATTCTTGTCTCGATGGCAGATCAAGATCCCAATAACATTATTGAGATTGAGAGTGATGAAGAAGAAGTGATATCCAAACTCGACCAGGACTTCCAGAAGGTAAGACTTTTCTGGAACTCTGGTTCTGGTCGTCGTTTTACATTCTGATTGTTTTCATAATGCATTTTGTGAACTTATAGGTGACTGAGGAACTAATCCCTACAAAGAATAAGTTGAAGGTTGACGAAGGATCCTCCAGTGGAGCTTCATTCATGGGTACAAAGGTTGGCGATGCATCATTGCACTTTCTTTCCTTGTCCCATGTAGTTCTCCCTGTCCATGCAACTCAGCAGGTTGAACCCTCATCTCCACCTTTGGAGATCCAACTTTACTGCGAGGATTGGTAATTATCTTCATTCTCTCTACTGGTCATTTTATTTTAAAAACTAACGCATACATGTGGAGGAGATGAAAACCTCTGGAGCCCCCAGCGACCAGCCCGCTAAAGTCCAGGCTCCTTTCGGTGAGAGTGTATCCCTCGAGCGAACTCTCCAAAAAGAAAAAGAGGCTCTGGAGAGGAAGACCGATGAGATGTCTTCGGCCATTCTGCATCTGGCAGAATGTTATGACAACTCCCGCGAAGAGGCGTGCCAATTTCCCTTGGAGAGGGACTATGCTCGGCAGTAGCGAGAACTCTCTGATGCTATAAGGAATAATAGCGCATCTTTGGTTCGGGAAGATGTAGATATACTTAGAGCCATAGCCAGTTCTCTGGGGGTAGCTAGTGTTGATCCCACTGATGTTAACATGTCCCTGCGAGAACTTTGTAAACGGCTATCGGACCAAGTTGACGCTTTGGTCGCCTGTGTACCTTTTGTATGTAAAGATTGCTAGAAATAAAGAAGTTTTTCATACATACTTGATCTCTTAAGACGATTATGTAGAACTTATTATCTGAATTAAGGTTCTTTATATTCTGTGAGAAGAAATGGTTACAGAAGAGTACCTCTGTGACCAAAAATAAACAGGTGGGTTTCTGTCCGAAATCGGCTCAGGACAGTTCTTCGGTCTCAGAATAGCATTGAGATCGTAGACCGCAATCAGAACTAGAGTGACGATCACAGAACAGTATCTTGACCATACGGCGACCACAGCTGTTATAATCACATATGTCCGCAGCGATCACAGAATTGCATTGCGATCAGTATACAGGTCATAAGTTTATTCCAAAGTCATAAGGGATTATTTCCTTAATAAACTTTTAGGAATTTTTCATATTTTTATCTGTACCATAGCCCCCGAATGTGAAATAAAATAATAAAAACACATTTCATATTGGATTCATTATTGGGTATGGATAACGGGTTCCAAAAGGAAAAGCACCCATTATGGGAAATTAATAAAATATTCGGCGAAAGGTTTGTAACACCCTGAGTTTAGAGGTGAAAATTTCTTTCTTAAAAAGTCATGCATGCATATGTCTGTTCTAAGCCAAAATTTTAAAATCTATTCTGTAGACCCAAATCAAGATCTGACTTTTCATATTTGATCTACTATCTATCTTGAGTATAAAAGCCTTCAGAACCCAGATTTAATTCTATCTCTAACTTCCAGATTTATCAACTCATTTCTGTTTTTGAAAATAGAAATATCTTATATTACCCAAATACCCTAAGTTTTAGAAATTCAGATTTAATCAAAATCTTGACCAAGTTCAAGCCAGATTATTCTTGGATTATGATCAAGGGTATGCCAAAACCTTATCCAAAAAGTTGGCAGCCAGATTTCATCATCTAAACCTTTTTCGCAAATCAGTCCAAGATATCGCAGATCAGTCCTTTTCTAGATTTTCTAGAAGCCTGAAAAGGCAAAATATTACAAATCATCTCCAAATCCAAATCTGATTCAGGGAACACCTCCCAAATGCTTTTCAACACAAAATCTTCTTTTATGAGTATCTCAAAATCAAATCCTAAATCCCAGAATTCGAGATCAACAAAATTCAGATCTATTTTACCCTAATCTACTCTATTTTCAGTTTATATCAAAAACCATTCAATTGTTTCAAATTTTATCTTCTATCTGTGCCAAATTATCTGTTGAATCAAGTTTGCCAAATCAGCAGAATCAAATTCAACCCTAATCTTCTAAATCTCCAAATTTACAGATCAGTCCAAAGCTAAGATTTATAAATCACAAATCAGTCCAGATTTGACCACGGCAGCAGCTAGTTCTCGACCAGAGCCTCGCCGTGTTTGTGCACCGCGCTTGCTCACCGCCGGCCAAGCCTCGCCTGCGCTTGTGCTCGTGCATGTTTGTTCTTGCTTTTGCGCACGCGTCCGCGTCTCAGCCATCGCCGTGGCAGCACCAACGACCAGCATTTGCTCTTGCACGCGACCGGCAGCAACTGTTGTCAGCGACTCCATGCCACATTGCTTCGCCGTGCCAGCTCTTGTTGCCACTGTTTGCACCTCCCAACATTGTTGAGTTCCAATGAGCCGACAATTGGATCAGTTCAGAGCCGCCTGCTCATCGTCTTGTCGCTGCCGCTGTTTGTTCACCGCTGTCGCGCCTGCGGCCGACCAGTCAAGTCACCGGCGCCAATTTCTTTGTTATTACCTCCTTGCCAACTCCGTCCCTGGTCTATTTAAGCAGCCCCATACCTTGTATTATCTTCTCTTCACCAGAATTTAGCCAATTCCAAAACTCCTCCTCACTGCAGTCGTCTTCCCCGGCGAGTCCAGCACAGAGGCTTACGGTGCCAGCACGCTCCACTGAACCTCTTGCCAAATTGAAGCCACCAGTGAGTATCTCTCATCCTTCTCATCATTCTGTTGCATCCAATTGCTCTCCGGTGGACCCTAACGCCGGTGATCGCCGGAATCCTCGATTTGCCCTTTTCCGACAATGCAGCCCGATTCAATTCAAATCAGTTCTCGATTCAGTAGAACAAATTGATCAGTGATCTTTATTTAGCAAGCTTGTGCATCCAAATTTCAAAATTGTACTTGAATCGAAGCTTTCCCCAAATTGAAACTTCACCAGTCGCCGGCGATCATCGCCAGGCTTCTCTGGTGATGTTCCGGCCAAATTAATCTTGCCAATAACTTCCTTATACTTCTTAAATACTCCCTGAGCTTGTAATTGAGTTCAAATCTCTTGTATCGAAAACCCCCAATTGCAGTGCCATCTTCTCCGGTGCCGGCCACCGGAAATCTATTCTCGGCCGATCTAGCTTCAGCCACCTTGTCCACCAGATGTGCCTTGAACTCCTGAGCATTTTTGTCTTCTAGCCCGATCTCTGAAACCGTCCAGATTGCAAGATATAGCTATGCCAAGATCTTGTCCAGTGGCTTCACTGTGCCGTGTCGCCACCACACTTGAGGAAAGTTGGTAACTTTAGGGAAGATGGAAGCTGAGAAGAATGAGGGTTTTTGTGCAGCGGAAGTGTTGAGGAAGGGTTTTTGGCTGTGTGGCTTCCTCAAGAAGCTACCTGCTCCTTTTATAGGCCCCAGGAGGCGCACTTCTATGAGTAACGTTCCACTGAATATTTTATTCATTTCCCATAATGGATACTGTCTCTGGAGGACCCATTAAAGTGTTCCAGGCATCAGATCTGAAAAGAAAAAGACTTCTTTGTTTCAGAATCTGAAAGTATACAAGCCTGAAAAGTTTTTCAGGGCTTTCTAGAGGACGTTTTCCTTCATGTGCCTTGAATATTTTCATGAAAAAATCCTATGGCCCAATTTTTGGACGTATGGATAAATTCTGATCGGGTTGTGGTATGATCGAAACCATGCCTTCGATTAAGCTCCGATTCTAATCGAACTGACGATCTAACCGAGCCTCAATTCTGGTCGTAGTAAGCTTTGGTTCTAACCGCGGCTTTAAGTCTGATCGCGGTATCAGGGCTGGTCGCAGTACTTTTATAAAAGTATGATTCTGACCGCAGAACTGAAGTTTCCCTGTGTATGAATGGACGCAAAGACATTATTCATATAAAGAAAAAGAAAAATTTTATTTCTTGCATTCTTTACATACCGGCGACCAGAGCGTCGACCTGATCCGAAAGAAGTTTGCAAAGTTCTCCTAGGGACATGTTGCTGTCAGTAGGATCTACACTGACAACCCCCAGAGAACTAGCAATTAATCTAAGCCTATCTACATCATCACTAACAAGAGAAGCACTATTGTTCCTAATCAAGTCAGAGAGTTCTCACTGTTGCTGAGCGTGGTCCCTCTCTCGACTGAACTGGTGCGCCTCTTCACGGGATCTTTCAAAACATTCTGCCAGATGCAGAATCGCCGAAGAAATCTCTTTGGTCTTCTTCTCCAGGGCTTCTTTTTCCATTTGGGGAGTCTGTCCGAGGGAAGGAGATGGAATCTCAGCAGGTGGTGGCTGGGGGCTCCAACAATTTTAGTCTCCTACATTTGCAAAAGTTAGTTGCACTAACTATAACTTTCAGCAAAAGGAAATGGGGATCATTACCTGTCCCTGCTCGTGACAGGTTGATATAGCCATCCTGGAAAGTAGATCATCCGATAAAAGCGGATGATCACCAGATGGTGGAAGTGCAACCTTCCCACCAGAAGATTGTTTCCCTAACCAAAGTTGAGGATCTTTTGGTCGAGTAGTTACCGCTTGCCGACCAGAAAATCGATCACTCAAACAAAAGCAGGGAATGTTGGAGTAAAGAACAAAAGGAAGAAAGAACGATGGTATGTTTTCTACCTTTGCCCTGCTGGAAGATCCTTCGTCAACCTTGGGTTTCTTCCTTGAAGGAGATTGATCTTCAGGCATTTGAGGCTCCTGCTTGAGAACTTCCTCTTCATCACTTTCAATCTCGATGATGTTGTGATCTGCCATTGGGAAGTATATGAAGAGAAGGATGAAGGCAATTCTTGAAAAACTTAACTGTGAGAAGAAATTGTGGGGCTCTACAATTCGAAGGTTTCGGGATTTATAGCCGCCAAGATGACGGTTCACTTTCCAAACACCTCGGGTTTTTAAAGCAATTACAATTTCACCTCGGGTTAAAAAATGTTTTCAACAGCGCCATCATTACCGGTCACATAATACCCAGAGCCCATCTCGGGGAACCAACCGTCCCACTTAGTGCGCCACTAAGTGGGGGATTTGAAGCGGGTTAAAAATCTGATGCATGTCTTTAAATCCGAAATAACACGTCCCTTCGTTTTCTTCGAATTTGGGGGCTAGCTGTCGAGGATTGACACCTGAGTCAGTTCAAATAAATGCACTGCTGGTTCAAGACAGATTCGAGCCAGACATGTGCCCGGCGGTGCGAACTCATGTCGTTTCTGGGATGCATCAGCCCGAGGTCGCAGGCTTTGCGCAATCAGATCACAGCTAGTGCGCGGTCAGAAGTTCATGTGTTGTGCGCGGACAGAAGGTCGAAAATGTTGTGCGGTCAACCAACATCGCGCGGTCAGAGCATCTTCGACCAGGGAACGTGGGAGTATTCTTTTCCTATAACAGGAATATCCCAAGTACCCCGAAGATTCTTCCACGTGGGGGTTAACCGTCAGGAGATTAATGGGTGCAGTTATTCATAAATAACATGTGTTAAACCTGCGTGGGAGTTCAAGGTGGTTCTCCAAATTGCATCCAAGCAACTGTTTGATGCAGTTACGACTTGGCACCCTTTCAAACGGTGTAAAAGGGTGGCAAGATGTATCAAACGGGGGGATCAATCAATAGATCAAGACACAACTCAGACAGCCAAGTCTACGTTTTAGACTAGATAATTTGTATAAGCCTCCCTGGCTTCTTTCTGTACATTTATATAGGAAAAACCTTCGCCTATGAAGGCTTTTTCCCGCTACTTTGTAACTATTTACTACACATAGTGCAATCCCAACAGGACGTAGGGCTATTACTCTCACCATCGAGGGCCCGAACCTGTATAAACCTCTCTGTGCTCCAGTTCTCCATAGTTCTACATACCTTCTTGGAGGGTCACCTTGAAAGGTCTCATTATTATAAATTTTGCATAAATTCGGCTGAGGACCCCGAGTCCGAATCGTCGATAGAGGGGTCGGCTGGCTAGTAGGCCGAGTGTCAGTCTGTGATGTAAGAACCTATGTATTAGGACACTAACTCCAAGGGCTATTATTATAGTACTAATTATGAAACTGGTGGGGGAATTACCTCATCCAGGACGATGTCTTTCTTGCACCATTGCACAAATGTGTGCACCGCATCTCCGAGAGTGGTAATCTCGTCGTTCGGTTGCTTCTCCCACGGAAAACCCTTGCAATGGTCGGAGACACTGTCCACCTGGACCCGTGCAAAACCCTCAGATAGAGGGACACCGTGGATTGTGACCCCCGCCGTGCATGGTTGCGCCATCCCACTGGCAGCCTCGATTGGGAAGAGATCGGCCAGCACCATAAGCTCTCAGGAGGCGGGTTCCTACAAACAGTGTGCATTAACATATTGAATTTCACCGCTTTTCACTTTTGAATGACTTAACATAGAAAAATGGTCATTACCTGCATAAAGTCCACCAAATACTTTGGAGAGGGCTCCGTCTGTGAAGACTCTGGTGCAGACGCGCAGCTACTACGGTGGACAAGAATGGGGGTCGGTAGTTCCGCTGCTACAAAGGGGGTGCCCTGGGTCTCCTTTCTTAGCTCGTCATACATGGACCGCATCTCTGCCAACTGCTGCAAGAGTGCTTTGTCCCGAGCAGCAAACTCCGATCGCATCTCCTCCTTGAGACGTTCATCGCGGGCTTTGTGGGATCTCTTTCTCCTCTTAGCCGCCTCCTCATCATCAGGGAAACCATCCCTCGCGGCCTAGATGCTCCTTGTTTCCGAGCGCCGCTGTGAGGATATCCCTGTCCCTCCTCGGGTTGAACTCTCCGGATGCCACCTGGGCACTCAGCTCACCTGCAAGAGGAGAACTTAGCAATACAGCCAATTGCATGCATGTTACGAGGATAGTAAGTGATCGTACAATCTTACCAGCCTGTCGATCACTTCCCTGCCTAGAAGGTTATTCACAGAGATGCTTCTAGAGGAGGTCATCGTCGATCTTGCTCGCAACCAATTGCAGGCGCACACGTCCGTTATGCCCGCATAAGGATTGTCGGCCGAAGACTGCGAAGCCTCCTCGTCCTGCTTCCTCCGGAACGCCTTCTTCCCCACATACCCACCAGTGCCTAGTCTGTGTGGGTGGGTATTCTTGGCCTAGTTAGCCTGGCCCTTCGCACTAAGCTCCTGGAACTCAAGCTTGCCCTTCATCTCCACGAACTGCTGCCATGCCTCGGGAGTCACGAAAGGGTAGTCATTGAAGGGGGTCTTCGACTCCTTCATATAGTGCCTGACAACTTCGCTCTTGAAGTTCCTCCACGCCTTGTTTATTGACATAAGTGTCCTCCGGCGGACGGTGAACTGGCGATCCTCGGGAATGTGAAACGTCGCCTGCACTTCTTCCGACAGCCCATCCTTGCACTCTGGGGGCACTTGACCCCAGTCGGAAGTGGTGATGGGCACCCGCTCCCTTGCCACTTTGCCGCATAGTGAGCGGTATTGACCGACAAGTTTGTCCGGAGCTTCCGGCACTCCATTGTCATCGAACAGTACGTGCTGCTTTTCCCGCTTGTCGAGACGCTCGCACGTCATCTGGCCTCGCCCCTTTCTCTTCTGTGACTGGGTCACGTTGGACGTGGCGACCTCCGGCCCAGGCGTCTCATCGCCAGCGAGGTCACTCTGACTCCCCGAGTGGTGCATTTCGTCACCAGACATATCAGTTCCTAACATAACTGAAAGAGAGAACAATTTAAGTAAATCTGGAACTAATAATTCTATAACAAAACCCATATACTTATAATTAACCAAGAATGACAAAAATGGTAGGGAGGCCACGGAGGTGATTGCCTCGGAAGGTCGGAGGGTGATGGAGGTGATCGCGCTTGACGGTGGAAAGGCGATGGAGGTGATCGCGACGGACGGTGGGGAGGAGATGGAGGTGATCGTGCCGGACTGTGGGGAAGCGATGGAGGTGATCGCGACGGACCGTGCGAGGGTGGAGAGAGCTAGGGCAAGCAGTGGTTGGAAATGAGCGGGACAAAGGCCGCCTTGAACTATGTATCGAGTAGAGATTATCACAGTCGGTCCTATATTCACAACCGTCTGTGATAATATTATCATAGTCGGTTCTCAACTCAAAACTGTCTGTGATAATCTCTATAGTGATAATCTCTAAAGAGGTTATCACAGACAGTTTTGAGTTGAGAACCGTCTATGATACTCATTTATCATAGACGGTTTTGACTTGAGAACTAACTGTGACTGCACGAATGCACGTTAAGAACTCGAAGCGTCGGACACTGTTGGGAATATCACAGTCAGTTCTAGATTCATACCCGTCTGTGATAATTCATAACCATCTATGATAATCTCTCCAGTAACTCGTAGCCCTGCAACTCTTAATGCTCAAAAAATTGTTTTAAATGAACACTCAGATATTTCAAATGGAGTCCAAATGCTCCGTAAATTGGTTACAATGTACATCTGAAAATTGGTTACAATGTGGAGCATGCTCAAATAAATTTAACATACAATGTGGAGCATGCTCAAATAAACGTTACATACAAATGGGGACTTTGACCGACAATTTCCACATACACAGCCATGTTATCCTCAACTTTCCACTTGCCGCGGCCCTGCAAAGACGAGAATTAGAGGAGATATATAAGCTATACCGATGGAAACAGAGAGATAAGGACGTACGTTTAATTACCTTTAAAGTATAACCCTTCCTAGTGATCCATACGCACGTAACTGGTTTCGTCGGTGTCTTCAGTATTGACCTGTACACCATCTCCAAATGGAGGCATCTCATCAAATTGATTCTATTCCTCCTCGTCTACGACATTTTCAACTCCAACAATCCTTCTCTTGTCATGAAGGATGACGTGCCACTTCTTATTGGCCGGGTCAGTGACATAAATGACCTGAATGGCTTGCTTCGCAAGTATGAATGGCTCATCTTTATAAGCAACTCGATCGAGATCCACAGAAGTGAAACCGTAACTATCAACCTTCACACCCTGTGGGATTTGGACCCATCGGCATCGAAACAGGGGAATCTTGAACAGTATGTAATCGAGCTCCCAAATTTCTTCAATGAACCCATAGTACGAGTACAATCCACGTACTACCCTTGTTGGGCCTGTTTCGGTGAACTCCTCATGGAAAGCTTCTATGCTCACTCCACTATTTTGCATAGTGCTTTTTCGATCTTGAGCTTTCGTGTAAAATGTGTACCCATTGATGTCGTATCCCTGCCATGTCTGTACAGTAAATGTGGGCCCTTTTGCCAACCATTTAAAGTTCTCACTTGCGGACTCTCCGGTGATTCGCACTTTCATCCACATGTTGAATTGACTGTTATGTTGTCCCGTGATCCAAACCTCGGATCGGCGAGGATTGTCTTGTCGTAGCATCTCCTTGTGCTCGTCGATGTACGGAGACACCTCCATCATGTGTTGGAAGACCCAGAAATGAGCTTTCGAGTACATATCAAAATCAAGGCTGATGGCTCTCCGTCCAATAGTGCCAACACCATCAAGCCTCCCCTCGTGACGAGATACAGGAACTCCTATTGCTTCTACCTCGACCATGTAATTGACGCAGAACTCAACAACCTCTTCCACTGCATAACCTTCGATAATGCTACCCTCGGACCGAGACTGATTCCTCACGTAGGCCTTAAGTACACCCATGTACCTCTCGAATGGATACATATAACGTAGGAACACGGGTCCACATATCTTGATTTCTCTGACAAGGTGGATGGTGAGATGGACCATGATATCAAAAAACGACGGAGGAAAATACATCTCAAGCTGACAGAGAGTTCGAACCTCCTCCCTCTGCGGAGAATCTAGTCCATCGGGATCAATGACCTTGCAAGAAATTGCATTGAAGAAATAACACAGCCACGTGATCGTCTCTCTGACTTTATGTGGCAGAATACTCCGGATGGCAATAGGAAGCATTTGTGTCATCAACACGTGACAATCATGAGACTTCATACCCAGCAATTTCAAATCATCCATGGACACAAGCTTTTTCATATTTGCGGAGTAATCCGATGGAACTTTAACACCATAGAGACACTTACAGAGTTCTGTCCTCTCATCCTTGCACAAAGTGTAGCATGCAGGGGGGAGGTATATACGGCCTTTATCGTCCTCTCTCGGTGCTAGCTTGGGCCTGATTTTCATTTCGATCATGTCACGCCGCACATTGACGCCATCCTTTGTCTTCCCCGGAATGTCCAGCAATAGGCCGATTAAACTGTCACAAACATTCTTCTCTACATGCATGACATCAATGCAGTGACGAACCTCTAAATGCTCCCAATACGGTAAGTCCCAAAATATTGATCTCTTCTTCCAAGTGTTCTTCGTGCGGGGTTTCAATTTACGTCCCTTTCCAAACACAACGTCTATGTCCTTCACCCGTGAGTAAACTTCTTTGCCGCACGTAGGCTTTGGGGCTGAACCATCTTCCTTATGGCCGTCAAATTCCCTCTTCCTCTTACGATAGTGTCATTATTCGGAAGAAACCTACGGTGACACATGTACACTATTTTCCTGCAATTCTGCAGCCACACGCCCTCAGTCTCATCTTCGTAGTGGGGACAGGCTTTGGCTCCTTTTGTAGTACGGCCCGACAAATTTCCAAGGGCAAGGAAATCGTTGGTGGTGCAGAATATCATAGCACGTAGGATGAAGGTCTCTCGTTTGTATGCGTCCCATACCTGCACCCCTTGGTTCCACATTGTTAGGAGATCCTCTGTCAATGGTGCTAGGTACACATCAATATCATTTTCAGGTTGTTTTGGTCCTGAGATAAGTAGAGACATCATGACGTACTTGCGCTTCATACACAACCAAGGAGGAAGGTTGTAGATACACAAAAGAACCAGCCAAGTGCTATGTCGACTACTCATGTTACCTAAAGGATTAATTCCATCGGTACTCAACCCGAACCTTATATTCCTCAATTCTGCTCCGAAGTTAACAATTCCCTGTTGATGTTTTTCCACTGCGAATAATCAGTGGGGTGTCTCAGCTTTCCATCCTTCTTCCGGTCTTCCGAGTGCCAACGCAATAATTTTGCCTCTTTACAGTTTGCAAACAAACGCTACAAGCGGGGAATGACGGGAAAATACTACAACACCTTAGCAGGAGGTCCTTGCTTTATCTCAGCACAGTCGCCGTCGTCGGTTCAGTCCTTACGCTTATAGCAGGATGCGCCGCACACCGGACAAACATGCATATCCTTGTAGTCGTTACAGTAAAGGATGCAATCATTAGGGCATGCGTGTATCCTTTCTACTTCCATTCCCAAAGGACACAACAGCTTTTTCGCTTGGTAGGTGTTTTTTGGCAACTCGTTTCCTTCCGAGAGCATGTTTGCCAAAAGATCTAATAGTGCCGTGAAACTCTTGCCGGTCCAGCTGTTACTTGCCTTCAATTTTAATAGTTCAAGCACAGAGGCCAACTTTGTGTACTTCGACTTGCAACCAGGGAACAACGGCTTTTCTGAGTCCTCAATCAAGCACTTGAATTTGCCAAACCCCCTTTCACTATAATTTCCCTCCACATCATGCAACATGTCATCTAAATTATCATCCTCTGGCATATCCTCATCGAAGTCGTTGTTGGGATCCGACATGTCCTGTTCCTCAACCTGAGTGGCACTTGTTTCTACAGTTGGCTCTTCTCCATGGTGGACCCAATACGTGTACCCCTTTTTGAAATCACGTTGGATCAAGTGGGCGACAATTTGAGATGAGTTGGTGAACATCATAAGATTCTAGCAGTCCACGCAAGGACAGTATGTGGGACCCTCATTTGAGGAATCCAGTGGCAACCGCCCAGGTGGGTTGCACTCAGAAATAGTACATCACAAGCTCACAACAACAGGATTTACTTTAAACAATAAAGCAAATAGACAAAACAAGTACAAGGTCACGAGGACCACTATTACATTATCATAATGCCAAGAATGACATTAATTAAAGTTGATACAAAAGTAGAGAGTTTTTCATAAATCAATAATAAAAAAGAATCGGTATCGAGGTACTGAACACAGAAATATAACACAAAAGCAACAACAAAGGTCTTCATTTCCTTATGCAGCGGTTCGGCTCGGGCCTTCCCCACATCGGACTCAACTTGGCGCATGACCCTCCTAGAAGCTCAAATCGTCTAGAAACGTTCCTTCCTTTTCTTGGTGCGCAAGGCTAAAGGAATCAGGATCCTCAAATCCTTTCCTCTGAATTTGTGTGAAAAGGCAAGGGTGAGCATGTTTTTACATGATGCTCAGCAAGTCTCGTTATGAGAATGCAGATATATAGATGAGGGGTTTTCAAGCAAAGAGGTCTTGGCTTTATATATAGGAATAGATTAGATTTTCACGTTTAGATTTCAAGAAAAGGTTTTTGTTTTCAAAGCGAGACTTTTGAAATCCTAAGCTAGATTTTCAGAAGATGTTATGCGTGGCGGTCTTCCATGAGTCACCACTTTACTCAGATTTTGTGAAAATTTTCCAAAAGCTACTTGTGCTGCATCGACGTGGATAGAATCCACCGCGCGCAGACTCCATGACCTGGGAGCTCAGAGTATCTGATACTTTTTATAACTTTGCAAAGGTGTATCACCTTAATCCACCGACCACTCAGCTTTCAAGTCGGATCAGCTCCATGCGACTTTTATGCATGTGACAAGGCTGAGATCACACAACAGTTTACAATCCTAGCATTAACAATTCCCTGCCCGGTAAATAGACATTCCAGTCCTTATTACCATTGTGGGTCCTCCCCACTGCCTTACTTCCTAGCCTTGGTCTATGTTCTCTCAAGACACATAGCCTCTATTGATTACAGCCGCGCACGACTTAATCAGGGGTAGGGTGACTTCCTTCTTTCCACCTTTTCCTCTTATAATTTTTCTGAAGTCACATCACTCATGGCCCTCAGTGGCCCACCAGTTCTCGCAAGAAACCAGACCGACAACCATTGCAGTGAAAAGCTAATACTGAGAAAGCTACTATGTTGCGCCCGTCCCATACCGGGCAAGTGGTTGGTATGTTTTTCATGCCGCATGGAAGTACAACACAAGGTTCTAGTCCTTATAAATCTTTCGTGAGGAGTCTTTCACATTCCCAGTGCGCACACAGCACCATCCAATCAAACCATCCTCACTATCGATTCCAATCACTTTTTCTTTCACAAAAAGGGGTTTTGAACATGCTTTTCTCACATGTGACCATTTAACATTTAACATATAATCTGTAAGCATAGTATACCCTAAGCATGATATTCTAGGGTGACAAGGGTGCAGGGATATTCAATCACAATAGGGGCTTCACAATTATTTATGTCATATCTAATCTCTTTATTTGAACATAACTATTATTTGAATATAAGGCATGCATATACTTGAAAACAGCTAACATACTTCATTTCAAAATATTGGGTGAGACATGATCAAGGGATTGAGACTTGCCTTGCAATGTTGGGTCTAGTTACTTGGACGAAACTTCAAAGATCTCTTTCGCTCCTTCAATCTCTGGTTCCACGGCGGATACAAATAATACACACATACACTATATAAGCATACAGAAGATAGTCTTTATGGGAAATGATATGTAAAATATATCATGCATGCAGGGGAAAGGTTTGGACAAAGTCACTTGGGTGCTGATTGAAGAGATGGGCTCAAAAGGAGTTGAATGTCGAAAGGCCGGCATTCGGTCCACGGCTAGACATAGCCTTAAGTTGGTTTTAGGTAGGTTTTCTGGAGAAGTGGAAGAAGAGAAAGATGTAGAGTACAACTCCAAGAATCTAATGGACAAGTTGGCATTTCAATTGCTCAAGTGTAACAGGTTTAAATCATTCAATGCCACTGGTGGACATGCACTGACATAGTGCTGGACATGGCTAGTGTAACACCCTAGTTTTGGGGGTGAAAAGTTTTGCATAAAAATCCTGCATGCATGTATCCCTGTAGTAGTAGCCAGATCAGCTGAACTCTAATCTCTCCCAAACCCTAAAAGTCTCCAAATCTATTCCCTAGATCCAGATCAATATCTGACCAGCCAGATTTGACCTACCAGTTACCCTGAAGATAAAAGTCTTCAGGAGCCAGATCAAATTCTGACCCTAACTCTCAGTACCTAAGCCTCTCTCTGTTTTCGAAAACAGGAAAACTCAGATTTACCCTAAGTACCCCAGTTTCCAGATAATTGAGTTATCTTGATCTAACCTTAACCAGACTCAAGTAACCCCTGGAATATGTTCCTAGGTTCATCCTCAACTCACTTCAAAAAGTTGGGAGCCAGATTAATTCATCTAAACACTTTTCGTAGTTTAGTCCAAATTTTACTGCGAATAAGTCCTTTTCTGTTTACCTGGAAGCCTGAAAAGGCTAAAATCCACGAATCAATTCCAACTCCAGAATTTCTTCAGGAAACACCTTCCAAATACTATTTGATATAGATCTCCCTTTTGATCAGACTTCAAAATCTCTCTCCAATCACCAGAATTCGAGATCGACAAAATCTAGATTTAGTTTACCCTAATTTTACCCTATTTTCGAAAATAGGTGAAATCCCTCAAATCTTATCAAACTTTCTCCAAATTTGAGCTAAATGAGTACTAATAGAAATGTTATACTCAGCCATGAAATCGACCCTCAAATTAACCATCTCTAAGACAGTAATTGCAAATCAGTCCAGATTTCAAATAAGAATCCTTGCAATTTGGTCCCTGGTTCGACCAGAGACACTGTGCACGACCAGCAGCTGTGCACGACCGCGACCACCGCGCTGCCACGCCAGGAGCTTCGTCGCCGGTGAAGCCCCGTGGTCGCCACCCCTGCCACCGCGTTCCTACCACGTGTGCGCACGTCGTTTGCCACCGTGGAGCCACCGCGGCCGCACCAGCATCTCCAATTTTGCCCGCGCGCGCACGCCATCGCTGCAGCCACTGCAGAAGCTCGGTGCCACGTTGCAAGCATGCCGGAGGAGCCCGTCAGTTCGCCGTTGCATCACCCGGGACAGCGCACGCCAGCCTGCAAAGCCGGCACGGCCGCTGGAGCGCGTCACCTCGCTGCTGTCCCGCCTGGCCAGTCAATTCGCCGTCGATTCACAGCTCCAAGTCTCCAGGCATTTCCAACCGTTGCTGCTCGCTTCGCCTATTTAAGCTTGTTCTGGCCATCTCCTTCCACCACACACACGCCAGAACCACACAAGTCTCTAACCTTGTCATCCTCTTCGTCTTCTTTGGCGAGCTCGAGAAGAGGCTCACGGTGCCAAGCCTCTACACTGCTTCCTCCTCGATTCCAGCTACTTCAGTAAGCGCCTCTTACCTCCCTCATCATACTCGAGCATGTAATTGACTTCAAACCTCTCCAGTCGCCGGCAATTTCCTTTTCTCTCCAGCAGCTCCGACGAGCAATTAAACTCTAACCAGAGTGAATTAGCTCTTGAGCCTGTGATCAATCTTGATTAGTGAACTTATCTAAGCATCTCTAAGCAACCAGAATCGAAGAATTTGCTAAAATATGAAGAATTCCAACTTTTCACCTTGCATGTAAGTTGGAGCTCGCTGTTAAGCTTCTCTGGTGTTTCCCCAGCCAATCTAGCTTCACACCTAGCTTACTTATGCCCCAGAGACCATCCTCAAGCAAGGAATTAAGTTTATTTGCCCTAAAACAGAAATGCCCAATTTTGGTGTCTTCTTCCCTAGCTCCGGTCGCCGGATTTTGTTCCCGGCCGTTTCAACCCCAACCACCTTGTCTACTAGATGTGCCTCGACCCCAGGAGTATTTTTGCCTTCTAGCTCGACACCTGGATCGGCCTACATGAAGAGGTATTGCCATGCCAAGGTTTGGTCCAGAAACTGTTGAGAACAGCTCGGCCACCGTGTTCTTCGCCGGTTTTCATCGCTTTCCGGCCATCTCCTGCCCTAGGTCCTGTTGAGACATTTGTTCCTGTTACAAATGCCTAACCACCAGACAAAGTGGTGCATCATTTGGAGCCCTGAGTCGAAAGATATGGCTAACCCTAGTTTCTGGCCATGTCAAGCCTATGCTAGGCTATGTCAGCCAGTGGCATTAGCCCTGTTCACCCACCTCTGGTCATGTAAAACTTAAATCACTTTGTCAAATAGCTGACTCACTACCTTGTGCACCATATTCTTGAATCAAAACCTACTTTGGCCACTGGAAACTGTTCAAACCATGTCAATGCCATTCTAGAGCACTGTCAGCCTGTGTCAGCCAGTGGCATTGAGCCTTTTCACCCACTTCCAGCCATGCACTTTGAAAATAACTTTGTCCCTTAGACTCCTGCTGTTGTGATCTACACTTTTCTCTACTGTCACAACTTGAGTTGAGCCCTCTATCACCCATCGACCTTATGTCGATGCCTTGAACCGAATGCCAACCTAAAGACATTCGCTGTTTTTGGGCGAACCCGTCACCACCTTGATATCACCCTGACATTTTGGAACCCTGTAAACCTTAACAGCTAATTTTAACCCTGGTTTCCATAGTTAAACTCAAATCGCTTTCAAACCTTGTATCACCAGAGTATTTTCTCCTTGCATCTTCGCATGTAGTGGATTAGTAAGAATAGAATGAATTGTAATGCCTGTTTGCCCGTTTCATCTTGTTCAGAGCAAGAGTCTGGGGTTGAAGATCTTGTCGCTGAACCATCATCAACTGCTGATACTTACGACGCGGAAGGCAAGTCATACTTTGAACATATTGAAACCCATATTTTATGAATTGCTATGCTATTCCATGAGTAGATATTTCATTAATATTGCATGTGTTGAGATCAATGATATTATGGTAGTGATAGATTGAATACTTGAGAAATGCGAACTTGATAAGATAGCAAGCCACGAACTAATAAAAGTATAAACATGTACATTTATCTTCATGAAATAGAACCCTAGCCGTGACCAGTATTTTGATATGGAATGGTGGTAGCACTGGAGGTGCTTGACTGCACTGAATGTGCAGGCACTGAAGGTTCATGGTTTGTGGTATGATCTGGTCACTGGCATGTAAGGACTAGAACCTTGTGTTATGCATCTAGTGGCATGAAAAACGTACCAACCACTTACCTGGTATGGGACAGGCGCAACCTAGTAGCTTTCTTAGTATTATTAGTTCCCTGCATGGCTTGTCGATCCGGTTTCTCGCGTGGAAACTGGTGGGATGCAGTTCGTCCATGAGTGATGTGAGATCAGAAAAATTATGAGAGGATAAGGTGTAAAGAAGGAAGACGCCCTACGCCAGATTAAGTCGTGCGCGACTGTAATCAAAAGAGGTTATGTGTCCTGCGGGAACATAGACCCAGGCTAGGAAGTAAGGCAGTGGAGCGGACCCACAACGGTAGTTGGGACGGTATTGTCCATTTACCGGGCAGGGATACTGTTAATACTAGACTGCAAAAACGTTGTGTGATCTCGGCCTTGTCACATGCGTATAAGTCGCATGGAGTTGGCCCGACTTGGAAGTCGAGTGAAAAAGTGGATTTAAAAAGAGGTACATCTCTGCAGAGTTTAAAAATGTATTCGAATACTTCGTGCTCCCGAGTTTTAGGAGTATGCCGCGGTGGATTAAATCCATGGGGTGTGACACAAGTATTGTTTTATAAACTAAAATTTGTTAGTTCAAGATTACCCAAGTGGCATGTGTTGTCACGATAAGGGGCGTTGCCGTGGGCTGTCATGTGTTGACGTGTCGCGGTAGTACCATAATACAGAGATCATATAATAATTAAGAGGCATGGGGTTATGCCCTAAGTTATGAAATACTGTTATGAGTATGAGATTGAAAGGCTTGAATAAAAATAATGTGATATGAGGATATATCGTCTTGGATATGGGATATATGTATCACCATCAATATGATTTATTTACTGCCATGGGTATGATCGGGATTTGAATAAGAAAAGAGAAAGAAATGTATTTTGAAAAACCTTTCGCTCTTTCCCCAATAGCATAGGTTCATGTCATATATATATATATATATATATATGTATCCCTACCTTCCCTATGACTTGCTGAGTACGTAAGTACTCACCCTTGCAACAACTCATCAATAGATGGAGCGTTCTACGACCTTGGAGGATACCCTGAAGATGCTGCAGACCCAGGAGAAGATGAGCAGTTCCCTTCGGAGCCCTGATGTGGTGCTGTTTGCTGTCAACCTCTGTTTCCTGTGGATTGCTTTTGGGCCTAGCTTCCGCCGACTAGATGTGTTATTTTGTTATACCCTTGTGCCTTGTAAGGCACTGTATCTTGTTTTGTACTAAGGCCTGATGGCCATACAATTATGACTACTGTACTATTTTGCTGCTGCAATGAAATCCTGTGATTGACTCATCCTGGGAAGTCAAGTGGTTTATGGGACCAGCTGCACCGAGCTGGGCCCCTCACAGGTGATGTCACAGTCATGGCAGACGCGACATAAAATAGTGGTATCAGAGCAGCACAGACCTTGACTGTAGGACGGTACCCTTAGGGCTTGGTAGCGCCAGGACCTCGTAAATTATTTAAAAAAAAAATTATTTCTGAAAAAATTTTATTTTGCAAAGAATGTTCTTGCTCTTATAAAAATGTTGATTTCAAAATCTTATTTTGCTTCCAAAATTTCTCGGCAGGATGGCCAAGGAGCGTTTCAGCTACATCGAGCGTCTCGGTGGATGGGCCACATTGCTGTGGCATATTGCTCAATTCCTAGGGATTGATGAGCGGCCGATCTGCGAGACTATTTGGGACTATTATGAGGGGCGTCGCTATGGCTTCAAGGCCAAAGTGCTGGTGCACGCTCTCGATAGTCGTGAGGGACAGGTGATCAGGGTGGAGGCCAGCAGGGCAAGGCGACTGGATGCTATCCAGGACGCAGCTCGAGAGGCGGTGCATCGGGTACGCCAGGTGTACTCATGTCGGCTCCAGGAGTCACCTTTCCGTCACGTGCCTTCATCTCCCTCTGGGTTGTCACCCATCGTGGAGTACCCGGACCCGTGTCTGGCAGGCACCGTAGGTCTGTTGAGGACCCTCGACTCGCGCTACTCCTCCTTGCTTGCTGAGCATCAGGAGCTCCGCAAGGAGTTGGAGGAGCAGAAGAAACGTGGCCGAACCGCTTCCCCGTCGTTGACCTCTCAGCCTGCAGCTCAGAGACGCCGCACAGTTGAGGAGGTTGCTCCGACAGTTGTCTCCCCAGCTCGTGCCTTTGGACCCAGTGCAGGACCTAGCTTGATTCCTCGGAGGGTTGCTAATGCAGCTGGGTACCGACGCTCTTTCTCTACCCCTAGCACCCGCCAGGCAGAGGGCAGTGGGTCTGCTCTGCTGTTCCATGAGTCTGGACCACCCGGGTTTGTCACTCTGGAGGAGTCCGACGACGAGATGGAGCCAGAGGAGGTTGAGCCCTATGGGAGCAGTTAGTTGCCTGTTCTTTTAGATCCTCAGGCCAGGGTAGATCTTCTAGGTTTGGTGATGCTTTTGGTTGTTATCATCACCATTACTTGTATTTTGGTTGTATCAGACTAAGGCGTTTAGCCGCTTTTGTATCAACTACTTGTGCATTAATGAATCAGCTTCGCATTAATTTCTGCATTAGTACCCTAATTCTCTTTAGTTAGTTAGACCTGTCTGCTTCTCTCTTCAGAAGACCAGAATGGTTCACACAAGGAGAAGGACCCAAGATGACCAAGAGGGCCAAGACCCAGTTACACCACAAAGAGGATCCACACCTCATCCAGGATCGCAGAGCTCATTACCACCACAAGAAGACTCACCAAGTCTCCAGGAAATTCTTCTTTCAATGGAGAGGAGCCGCCAAGAAGCCCAGGCTGCACATACCCAGTTGCTAGCTCAAGTCATTCAGAAAATGCCAGGGACTGCTGAAGGTACTGCCGTCGGAACTCGACTCTCAGACTTCCAGAAGACGCGACCGCCAACCTTCGCAAGCGCGACCGACCCAATCGTCGCAGACGACTGGCTGCGGGACATTGAAAGGAAACTGGACACTGTTCGTTGCAATGATCGAGAGAAGGTGTTATTCGGATCACACCAACTCACTGGAGCAGCAGCTGCTTGGTGGATGAATTATCAAGAAGCACACTTGGACAAGGACAACATCACTTGGACGGAATTTAAGGATCAGTTCCGAAAATTCCATATCCCTACAGGCGTCATGGCAGCCAAACGCCGAGAATTCCGGAACTTGACTCAAGGGAATCAGACTGTCACTGAGTACCTGCACCAATTCCACCATCTAGCTCGGTATGCGTCCAACGACATCGACACGGAAGAGAAGAAGATTGAACGCTTCACCGAGGGACTTCAGTACTATTTGCAGTATCAGATTGCCTCCCATGAGTTCACAGAATTCCAGACCCTGGTGAATCGAGTATTAAAGATAGAAGAAAAGCGAGGCCTCGGAGAAGAAAATCGGAAGAGGAAGATGATGCAACAGTCGTGACCGCCAGCCAGCTCATCTAGGGGAAGGGCCCCAACATCTCCAAATTTTCGTCCGCCCTACCCGGCGCCAAGACCACAATTCACGCCGACATGCCCCAACTGCAGAGGAGCACACTATCAACGGGATTGCCCTCAGACAAGGACTCAATGCTATCATTGCGGACAGGTGGGACACCGCAAAGACAGTTGCCCGTGGATTCAACTCCCAATGGCGATAGCAAGATCGCAAGCTGGAACACAAGCGATGGCACCTAGAACCACAGCTTCACCACCATTGCAGAGCCCCAGAGGAGGTTTGCCCAACAGAGGGGGAAATGTAGCAGGCCGAGGACGAGGGCGAGGAGGAAGGCAAATGGCAGGCCGAGGAGGCCGACTGAACTTCACCTCCCTTCAAGAAGCAGACAATGCCTCTGACATTCTCCTAGGTAGATTCTTGATCCAGTCTGCATCTGCTTTAATACTGTTTGATCCTGGAGCTACAAACTCATTCATATCTGAAGATTTTGCATTTAAAGTAAGAATACCTAAGGTACCTCTAGAGTACCCTATGGCTATACAGACCCCAGGAGCTAAGCTGCCTGTATATTCAGCTTGTCGTCATATAACCTTCAGAATAGATGGGATAGAGTTCTGGGCTAACCTATTAGTCCTAGAACTGCAAGGCCTAGACATTATAATAGGAATGGATTGGTTATCTCAGCATAAAGGTCTAGTGGATTGTGAGAAGAAAACTCTAAGCCTTGTTAGTAACCAAGGGAAGGAAGTCCTATTCCATGCGGAAAGATCATCGGTCGAAAAACTGCAAGGATCAGTCCATGCACTTCAGGAAGTATGCTTGGATCAAGTGCCCACAGTACAAGAATACCCGGATGTATTCCCAGAAGAACTCCCAGGGATGCCACCTGACAGGGAGATAGAGTTTACCATTGAGCTTAAACCAGGAGCGGCACCTATAGCTAAGAGACCATATAGGATGCCGGTAATGGACTTAGAAGAGTTGAAAAATCAGTTAGAGGAACTGGAGGGTAAAGGATTTATCCGACCCAGTGCTTCACCTTGGGGAGCCCCAGTTTTGTTCGTAAGGAAGAAAGACGGAACCTTACGGATGTGTGTAGATTACCGAGCTTTGAATGAAGTCACTATTAAGAACAAGTACCCATTACCAAGAATTGATGACTTGTTCGACCAACTTCGAGGAGCCAAAGTATTTTCTAAGATAGATTTAAAATCTGGATATCATCAGCTGAAAATCAAGAAGGAAGATATATCGAAGACTGCCTTCACTACCAGATATGGTTTATACGAGTTTACAGTAGTGCCCTTTGGATTAACCAATGCTCCGGCAGCTTTCATGAACATCATGAACAGTACATTTATGGATTATCTTGACAAGTTTGTCATCGTATTCATAGATGACATTCTGATATATTCCAAGAGTACGGAAGAACATGAGCAACATTTGCACCTAGTCCTGGGAAGGCTACGAGAGAGGCAATTTTATGCCAAGTTTGACAAATGTGAATTTTGGATGTCAAGAATTTCATTTCTTGGACATGTGTTGACAGCAGAAGGAATTTCGGTGGATTCAGCTAAAATCTCCGCAATCAAGGAATGGAAGCAACCTACCTCAGTTTCAGAGATTAGAAGTTTCTTGGGATTAGCAGGATATTATAGGAGATTCATTGAAGGATTTTCCCAGATAGCCAAACCTCTTACGAACCTGCTAAAGAAGGACGTTGCATTTGAATGGACCATCAAGTGTGAAGAAAGTTTTCAGAAGCTGAAGCAGAAATTGACAACAACACCGGTCCTCACATTACCGGACAGCAAAGAAGATTTTGTAGTTTACTGTGATGCTTCAAAGCAAGGAATAGGCTGTGTGTTAATGCAACAAGGTCGAGTAGTGGCTTATGCTTCACGTCAATGGAGACCACATGAGGAAAATTATCCGACTCATGATTTGGAGTTAGCGGCAGTGGTGCATGCTTTAAAGATATGGCGACATTATCTCATTGGACATAAGTGTGAGATCTTTACAGATCATAAAAGCCTCAAGTATATCTTCACACAGACGGAGCTCAATATGCGTCAGCGCCGATGGCTCGAGCTGATCAAGGACTACGACCTCAGCATACTCTACCATCCAGGGAAAGCCAACGTAGTGGCAGATGCCTTAAGCAGGAAGGCTTATACCCTACAAGGAGCTACACCCAAAAACCCGTGCTTACGGCAGGAATTTCAAAATCTTGAAGTAACCATAGTGCCATCTGGGATGTTAGCTACTTTGACTGTGGAGTCTCAACTCCAAAAGCAGATTGAGGATGCTCAGAAAGAAGATGAGGAGATACATAAGATCAAGAGCCACATCAGATCAGGAAAAACCCAGGAATTCACTGAAGATCATCAAGGAATCGTATGGTATCGGGGAAGGATTTGTGTACCCCGAAATACAGACCTTAAGGAATTAATTCTTTTCGAAGCTCATAAAACCCCATATTCACTACACCCTGGAAACACCAAGATGTATAAGGATCTGAAGACGCAATTCTGGTGGAATGGAATGAAGAGGGAAATCGCGGAATATGTCGCAAGATGTGACACTTGCCAAAGGATTAAGGCCGATCATCAGAAGATAGCCGGAAAACTGCAGCCCTTACCAGTGCCAACCTGGAAATGGGAAGAGATTGGTATGGATTTTATCACAGGACTTCCCAGAACACAAGGGGGATATGATTCCATATGGGTCGTTGTGGACAGACTCACGAAAGTTGCTCATTTTATACCAGTCAAGAAAACGTATAATGGCAATAAATTAGCGGAGCTATACCTGCAGCGAATAGTGACACTGCATGGTATCCCGAAAAAGATCGTTTCAGATCGAGGAACACAATTCACATCCAAATTCTGGAACCGACTCCACGAGGCTTTGGGAACCCAATTGCAGTTTAGCACTGCATATCATCCACAGACAGGAGGACAGACTGAACGTGTAAATCAAATCTTGGAAGACCTTCTCAGAGCTTGCATCTTAGATTATGGAACCTCTTGGGAAAAGTGCTTACCATTTGCGGAGTTTACTTATAATAACAGTTACCAAGCTAGTCTGCAAATGGCACCCTTTGAAGCTTTGTATGGGCGCAAGTGCAGAACTCCACTACATTGGGACGAGCCAGGAGAAAGGCAAGTCATTGGACCTGAACTCATCGAAGAAGCCGAAGCACACGTCAAGCTCATCAGAGAACGATTAAAGGCAGCACAGTCACGCCAGAAGAGCTATGCCGACAACCGAAGAAGGGAATTGTCGTTTGCACCAGGCGAATCAGTTTATCTCAAAGTTACACCGTTAAAAGGGATGAGAAGATTCCATCAGAGAGGAAAACTGTCCCCAAGGTACATTGGGCCATTCAAAGTCCTTAAGAAGAAAGGAGAGGTATCTTACAAACTGGATTTACCATCAGATCTTGGAGAAATTCATGACGTGGTTCATGTCTCGCAACTCCGTAAGTGCCTCAAGGAACCAACGGATCAGATAGAACACCAGGGAATTCCGCTTCAGAAGAATCTCACCTATCTCACTCAACCACTGCAAATACTGGCTAGTGATGAGCGTCAACTCAGAAGAAAGAAAATCAAGCTTTGCAATGTTCAATGGGAAGATCACTCAAAGGAAGAAGCGACTTGGGAGAAAGAGGATGATCTGCGGCAGGCTTATCCCTACCTCTTCCCTTCTCTAGGTAAATCTCGGGGCGAGATTTCTTTAAGGAGGGTAGGCTTGTAACACCCTAGTTTTGGGGGTGAAAAGTTTTGCATAAAAATCCTGCATGCATGTATCCCTGTAGTAGTAGCCAGATCAGCTGAACTCTAATCTCTCCCAAACCCTAAAAATCTCCAAATCTATTCCCTAGATCCAGATCAAGATCTGACCATCCAGATTTAACCTACCAGTTACCCTGAAGATAAAAGTCTTCAGGAGCCAGATCAAATTCTGACCCTAACTCTCAGTACCTAAGCCTCTCTCTGTTTTCGAAAACAGGAAAACTCAGATTTACCCTAAGTACCCCAGTTTCTAGATAATTGAGTTATCTTGATCTAACCTTAACCAGACTCAAGTAACCCCTGGAATATGTTCCTAGGTTCATCCTCAACTCACTTCAAAAAGTTGGGAGCCAAATTAATTCATCTAAACACTTTTCGCAGTTTAGTCCAAATTTTACTGCGAATAAGTCCTTTTCTGTTTACCTGGAAGCCTGAAAAGGCTAAAATCCACGAATCAATTCCAACTCCAGAATTTCTTCAGGAAACACCTTCCAAATACTATTTGATATAGATCTCCCTTTTGATCAGACTTCAAAATCTCTCTCCAATCACCAGAATTCGAGATCGACAAAATCTAGATTTAGTTTACCCTAATTTTACCCTATTTTCGAAAATAGGTGAAATCCCTCAAATCTTATCAAACTTTCTCCAAATTTGAGCTAAATGAGTACTAATAGAAATGTTATACTCAGCCATGAAATCGACCCTCAAATTAACCATCTCTAAGACAGTAATTGCAAATCAGTCCAGATTTCAAATAAGAATCCTTGCAATTTGGTCCCTGGTTCGACCAGAGACACTGTGCACGACCAGCAGCTGTGCACGACCGCGACCACCGCGCTGCCACGCCAGGAGCTTCGTCGCCGGTGAAGCCCCGTGGTCGCCACCCCTGCCACCACGTTCCTGCCACGTGTGCGCACGTCGTTCGCCACCGTGGAGCCACCGCGGCCGCACCAGCATCTCCAATTTTGCCCGCGCGCGCACGCCATCGCTGCAGCCACTGCAGAAGCTCGGTGCCACGTTGCAAGCATGCCGGAGGAGCCCGTCAGTTCGCCGTTGCATCACCCGGGACAACGCACGCCAGCCTGCAAAGCCGGCACGGCCGCTGGAGCACGTCACCTCGCTGCTGTCCCGCCTGGCCAGTCAATTCGCCGTCGATTCACAGCTCCAAGTCTCCAGGCATTTCCAACCGTTGCTGCTCGCTTCGCCTATTTAAGCTTGTTCTGGCCATCTCCTTCCACCACACACACGCCAGAACCACACAAGTCTCTAACCTTGTCATCCTCTTCGTCTTCTTCGGCGAGCTCGAGAAGAGGCTCACGGTGCCAAGCCTCTACACTGCTTCCTCCTCGATTCCAGCTACTTCAGTAAGCTCCTCTTACCTCCCTCATCATACTCGAGCATGTAATTGACTTCAAACCTCTCCAGTCGCCGGCAATTTCCTTTTCTCTCCAGCAGTTCCGACGAGCAATTAAACTCTAACCAGAGTGAATTAGCTCTTGAGCCTGTGATCAATCTTGATTAGTGAACTTATCTAAGCATCTCTAAGCAACCAGAATCGAAGAATTTGCTAAAATATGAAGAATCCCAACTTTTCACCTTGCATGTAAGCTGGAGCTCGCTGTTAAGCTTCTCTGGTGTTTCCCCAGCCAATCTAGCTTCACACCTAGCTTACTTATGCCCCAGAGACCATCCTCAAGCAAGGAATTAAGTTTATTTGCCCTAAAACAGAAATGCCCAATTTTGGTGTCTTCTTCCCTAGCTCCGGTCGCCGGATTTTGTTCCCGGGCGTTTCAACCCCAACCACCTTGTCTACTAGATGTGCCTCGACCCCAGGAGTATTTTTGCCTTCTAGCTCGACACCTGGATCGGCCCAGATGAAGAGGTATTGCCATGCCAAGGTTTGGTCCAGAAACTGTTGAGAACAGCTCAGCCACCGTGTTCTTCGCCGGTTTTCATCGCTTTCCGGCCATCTCCTGCCCTAGGTCCTGTTGAGACATTTGTTCCTGTTACAAATGCCTAACCACCAGACAAAGTGGTGCATCATTTGGAGCCCTGAGTCGAAAGATATGGCTAACCCTAGTTTCTGGCCATGTCAAGCCTATGCCAGGCTATGTCAGCCAGTGGCATTAGCCCTGTTCACCCACCTCTGGTCATGTAAAACAGAAATCACTTTGTCAAATAGCTGCCTCACTACCTTGTGCACCATATGCTTGAATCAAAACCTACTTTGGCCACTGGAAACTGTTCAAACCATGTCAATGCCATTCTAGAGCACTGTCAGCCTGTGTCAGCCAGTGGCATTGAGCCTTTTCACCCACTTCCAGCCATGCACTTTGAAAATAACTTTGTCCCTTAGACTCCTGATGTTGTGATCTACACTTTTCTCTACTGTCACAACTTGAGTTGAGCCCTCTATCACCCATCGACCTTATGTCGATGCCTTGAACCGAATGCCAACCTAAAGACATTCGCTGTTTTTGGGCGAACCCGTCACCACCTTGATATCGCCTTGATGTTTTGGAACCCTGTAAACCTTAACAGCTAATTTTAACCCTGGTTTCCATAGTTAAACTCAAATCGCTTTCAAACCTTGTATCACCAGAGTATTTTCTCCTTGCATCTTTCCATGTAGTGGATTAGTAAGAATAGAATGAATTGTAATGCCTGTTTGCCTGTTTGATCTTGTTCAGAGCAAGAGTCTGGGGTTGAAGATCTTGTCGCTGAACCATCATCAACTGCTGATACTTACGACGCGGAAGGCAAGTCATACTTTGAACATATTGAAACCCATATTTTATGAATTGCTATGCTATTCCATGAGTAGATATTTCATTAATATTGCATGTGTTGAGATCAATGATATTATGGCAGTGATAGATTGAATACTTGAGAAATGTGAACTTGATAAGATAGCAAGCCACGAACTAATAAAAGTATAAACATGTACATTTATCTTCATGAAATAGAACCCCTAGCCGTGACCAGTATTTTGGTATGGAATGGTGGTAGCACTGGAGGTGCTTGACTGCACTGAATGTGCAGGCACTGAAGGTGCATGGTTTGTGGTATGATCTGGTCACTGGCATGTAAGGACTAGAACCTTGTGTTATGCATCTAGTGGCATGAAAAACGTACCAACCACTTACCTGGTATGGGACAGGCGCAACCTAGTAGCTTTGTTAGTATTATCAGTTCCCTGCATGGCTTGTCGATCCGGTTTCTCGCGTGGAAACTGGTGGGATGCAGTTCGTCCATGAGTGATGTGAGATCAGAAAAATTATGAGAGGATAAGGTGTAAAGAAGGAAGACGCCCTACGCCAGATTAAGTCGTGCGCGACTGTAATCAAAAGAGGTTATGTGTCCTGCGGGAACATAGACCCAGGCTAGGAAGTAAGGCAGTGGGGAGGACCCACAACGGTACTTGGGACGGTATTGTCCATTTACCGGGCAGGGATACTGTTAATACTAGACTGCAAAAACGTTGTGTGATCTCGGCCTTGTCACATGCGTATAAGTCGCATGGAGTTGGCCCGACTTGGAAGTCGAGTGAAAAAGTGGATTTAAAAGGAGGTACATCTCTGCAGTTTAAAAATGTATTCGAATACTTCGTGCTCCCGAGTTTTAGGAGTATGCCGCGGTGGATTAAATCCATGGGGTGTGACACAAGTATTGTTTTATAAACTAAAATTTGTTAGTTCAAGATTACCCAAGTGGCATGTGTTGTCACGATAAGGGGCGTTGCCGTGGGCTGTCATGTGTTGACGTGTCGCGGTAGTACCATAATACAGAGATCATATAATAATTAAGAGGAATGGGGTTATGCCCTAAGTTATGAAATACTGTTATGAGTATGAGATTGAAAGGCTTGAATAAAAATAATGTGATATGAGGATATATCGTCTTGGATATGGGATATATGTATCACCATCAATATGATTTATTTACTGCCATGGGTATGATCGGGATTTGAATAAGAAAAGAGAAAGAAATGTATTTTGAAAAACCTTTCGCTCTTTCCCCAATAGCATAGGTTCATGTCATATATATATATATATATATATATATATATATGTATCCCTACCTTCCCTATGACTTGCTGAGTACGTAAGTACTCACCCTTGCAACAACTCATCAATAGATGGAGCGTTCTACGACCTTGGAGGATACCCTGAAGATGCTGCAGACCCAGGAGAAGATGAGCAGTTCCCTTCGGAACCCTGATGTGGTGCTGTTTGCTGTCAAACTCTGTTTCCTGTGGATTGCTTTTGGGCCTAGCTTCCGCCGACTAGATGTGTTATTTTGTTGGACTCTTGTGCCTTGCAAGGCACTGTATCTCGTTTTGTACTAAGGCCTGATGGCCATACAATTATGACTACTGTACTATTTTGCTGCTGCAATGAAATCCTGTGATTGACTCATCCTGGGAAGTCAAGCGGTTTATGGGACCAGCTGCACCGAGCTGGGCCCCTCACAGGTGATGTCACAGTCGTGGCAGACGCGACAGCTAGAAACTAGGGCATGGCATAACTTTTGATACAAGGCTCCAATTGATGAACCACTTTATCTGGGGGTTAGGCCTTGATAACAGGAAGAAAGTACTCAACAGTCTCATGGGCAGGAAGTGGCCGGAGGGCGGCCAAATCCGGCGAGTAAACATGGTGGCCCGGATATAAACTGAGCTGCTGGACAGTGATCTTGGCATTGGAATATCTGTTGATTCAGGTCGATTCAGAAGTCGAGCTAGTGGACAATATTTCTCAGGGTACTGGGATCTATCTAAGGGACAAGGTTTCCGGGCTAGATTGGCCGGAGAAGAATTCCGGCGACCGGCGCTGGAGAAGACGACACTAGACATTGGATGTTTTCGATACAGAGGGTTTGAACTCGATTCCTTCCTCAAGGAGTGAGAGGGTGAAGTGTGGAGACTACTAGTGAAGCTAATTTGGCTGGAGAATGAACGGAGTGGCCTGGCGACGAGAACCAATTCACTGGTGGCGTGCAAACTGGGGAAAGCTATGATCTTAAGCTCAATTTCAAAATCCAGATTGGTAGGCTTGCTAAATGGAGTGTGCTGATTAATTTCTACCACTGGCACGAGGGCTGATTTGGATTGAATCGGGCAACATTGGTGAAACAAGGGTTTTGGGCTTTTCTGGTGATCGCCGGCGCTAGAGTTCGCTGGGGTGCAATTAAATGCTATGACACAGACAGGGGGATGAGGGGAACTCACTGGTTCCTCTGGTTTGGAGAGAGGGGCAGCGGTTGATGCTGGCGCCGTGAGCTCCAGAAGTGGCTTGCAGGGGAAGAAGGTGTTCACAGCGGCGCTGGGGAATTTGTTGCTTTCTGGTACTGGGAGCTGAAGCTATGCACTGAGGGGTGGTGTGAAGAGATGCTGGACAAGGGGGAGCTTATATAGGCGATGGCTGGGCTCTCGGGATTGAAGCAAATCCAACAGGATACGCGACTGGCACCGGAGGTGGGATCGCGATGGCGTGCTAGCGTTGGGATGCGGCAGTGACTATGCCAGACGAGGGGATCACGCCAAATCTGGCTGGAGCAGGGCGACGGGATCGCTGGCTTCGTCATGGCCGCAACGTGCTGCTGGTTTGCTGCTGCTGGAGCACACGCGCGCGCGAGGAAATCAAGGCAGAGGCGCAGCTGAGGTTGCTCCACGGTGGCGGCACAGTTGCACACTGGTGGTGGCAGCGTGGGAACTTCATCGGCGGTGAGTTCAGCGACGAGGCGAAGCGGCAGGGTGCTGGTCGTGGTCGAAAATGGCGCAGGGGCCTGGTTGCAAGGTTTGGACTGATTTGCGAAGGTTTGGACTGATCTGCAAGAAATTTGTTCGGGAATTTGGGCCTATTTGCAAATCTGGTGATCTAGAGGGCTGATTTGAGATTTGGTTTTGCAGATGAGTGTCACCAAATCACTTGGACTCATATAGCAAGAAAAATGCTAAAATCCGATAAGATCTGGTGGTTTTGACAAAAATCGAAAACAGGGTACTTAGGGTAAACAGGGTAATTAGGGTTTGAAACTTTGGCGAGGCTAAAACTAGAGTATCGGTTGAGCTTTTGGAATTCTTCCAGAAGGGAAAAATGCTCAAAAAAGTGAATAGGAGATATTCACTGAATCAGATCAGAATTTGGAAGTGGTTTGAGACTTTTAGTCTTTTTGAGCTTCTGACAAATTTGAAAAGAACTGATCTGTGATACTTTTGGACTAAAAAGCGAAAATGATCTGAAAGGTGGAGTTTAGCTGCCAACTTTTTAAATTAAGGTAGTGGCACACCTAGGATCATAATTCTGAGATAGGTGATCAAGAAACGGGGTTGAGACATCCGAGAATCCAATGAAGATATGCTGACTGGCATGCTAAAGAGATGGAAAAATTTTGGATGTTACAACCTACCCTCCTTAAAAACAATCTCGTCCTCGAGATTCCGGTAGATCTGAAAACAGGTAAGGGAAATCTTGATGCAGTCCCTCTTCCCTTTTCCATGTTGACTCTTCTTCTGGGTGGTTGTCCCATTAAACTCTGCAGAATCGAATGGTCCCTGATTTCAATTTCCTTTTATTGACCTCTAACACTTTGACTAGGTATTCCTAATATGTCAGGTCTGATTTCTTCCTTAGGAGATATATGTTATGTTGGCTTCTTCAGGTACTTCCTTAATTGTGACACATGAATACGTCATGAACTCCTGCTAATTCGAGTAGTAGCTTCAGTTTGTATGCTAGTTCTCCTTGTTTCTCTAGAATCTTGTAGGGTCCAATGCATTTTGGGCTTAGTTTTCCTTTCATCTTAAATCGACGTACTCATCCGTAAAATGTTTCTTTATACGTATTCAGCTTTCTCGAAAGATAGTTCCCTTTTTCTGTTGTCGGTTATCAGCATAACTCTTTTCGTCTTGGTTGTGCAGTCTTCGGTTTCTCCTTAATGATTCATACATGAGTTCCTACGTTTTGAGCTATTTCTGAGCCGATTTGTTGCCTTTCTGAAACTTCTAACCAATGTAACGACATTCTGCTCTTGCAACCGTATAGAGCTTCAAGTGGGAACATCTGCAAACTAGTATGGTAGCTATTGCTGTGGTGAATTCTGTGTATGGCAAGCATAACTCCCATGAAATTCCATATTTGAGCACACATGCTTGCCACTTATCCTTCGGTATTTAATTCACTAGTGCGATCCATCCTCCAGTCTGGGGGTTGTAAGCTGTGCTGAAGTTCAACCTTGTTTCTGGGGCTCATGCAGACTTTTCCAAAATCTTAAAGTGGGTCGTGCTCCACGATCTGATACAATCCTATGTAGCATCACAGTCCTAGTCATGTAAATTTCTACCGACTTGGCACCATCGTAAGTCATCTGCCCTGGTATGAGGTATGCTACATCTGCTAGTCTGTCCACGATCATCCACACGGAGTCATATTTATTCTTAGTCTTCGGAAGTCCTGTGATAAAGTTTATTCCAACTTCTTCTCATTTCCATTCTAGTATGGTTAGCGGCTGTAACAATCCTGCTAGTCCTTGATGCTTGGTCTTCATCCTCTAACATGTGTCACACTCTACCACATACTCGGCAATCTCTATCCATGCAACTTTACCAAAATTTATTCTTCAAGTCCTAACACATCCGAATACTTCTGGGGTGAATAGAGTATGGAGTGTTATGAGCTTCTTTCAAAATTTTGTCTTGTTCTCCTTAACCTCTGGAACATACGTCCTTTTATCATGCCAAATTGCACCTTGCTCATCTTCCCGAAATTCTACTGCTTTTCTGATCCTCATATCCTCTTTGACCTCCTTCATCGCTTCCTCATGATTTTTGAATCTCTTCTTCCAAGGTAGGTGTAACTGACAACGTACATGGTCACAGAACCTTAATCTACTGATTCAATCATTTGCTGATGCAATCCTCCATTAATTCTGGTGCAACAATGGTGCTGCAGTAAACCTTTCTGCTCAAGGTGTCCGCAATGACATTAACTTTACCAGGATGGTAATGCATGTCTAGGCCATAGTTCTTTATTAACTCTAGCCATCGACGTTGCCTCATGTTCAAATTCTACTGGACAAAACATACTTCATGTTCTTGTGGTCTGAGTAGATTTCACATCGATTCCTTAGTAGGTAATGTCTCCAATTCTTGAGTGTATGAATCGCTGTTGCTAACTCCATGTCACAGGTCAGGTAATTCTCCTCATGCGACTGCAGTTGCCTCCATGCAAACGCGTCTATTCTTCCTCCTTGCATTAAGACACAACTCAGTTTGTGCCTAGATGCATCACGCTACATCTCAAAATTCCTCCTATTATCAGGGAGTACTAGAATTGGTGTAGTTGTTTAGCCTTCATTTCGATTCTTTGAACCTCTTCTAACAATCTTCTGTCCACTCAAATTGGACATCCTTTTTCAACAAACTAATGGGCGGCTTGGCTAGTTTGGAAAAATCCTTCAATGAATCGGTGATAGTGCTCAGCTAATCCAAGAAAACTTATGACTTCTATCACTGATTCTGGTTGTTTTCACTCTTTCACGGCCTCGACTTTTAACTCGATCTACTTGTATCCCTTCGGCTATCATCAGGTGACCTAAAAATGAAATTTCTTGTGTTTTAATTCACCCTTATCCAGCTTAGCATAAAATTGTTGCTACCTTAGTTTATCCAAAACTTTTCATAGGTGGTCAGCATGCTCCTCTTGGTCCTTGACTGACGTCCGATATGGCATTTTTGATACGGGTGCCATCCCAAGTTTCAATTCATCATTGAGCTCAAAACCTTGATCAGGGGTACTTCTGGTAACTCTTTTGGAAACACGCTCGGGTATCCTCCAACTTTGGGGATCTGGTTCACCTCTTTCTTCGAATTGTGTAGATTTTGGGCTGGGTGTTCTACTAACATTCTCTTAGGATTGGAACAAAACTTCTTTTCCATTAGGACTAGTAAGGGCAACAGCCTTACGCTCACAATCCATTTGTCCTTTATGTTCTGACAACCAGTCCATTCCAGATATAATATCTCAACTTTGTAGTTCTAGTGCTAGTAGTTTAGCAGAGAACTCCTTTCTGCTTATATTAAATTTTACTCCTTCACACGCTGACTTTACTGGCATCCTAGAGTCGGCAAACTGAATAGCGATACTCTAGACAGGTCATATTCAGTCCACTTTAAATAACAAAAATTTATGTCTGATGAGCCTCCTTCTTCTTCTGATGTGACGTAGTTGAGTCTGCCTTGAGTTGGTACTGGGTTTTCTCTATCTCTTCTATGGTTAGTTGGAAATCTTTCTCTTGCAGTTGGAGCTTCTCGTCCATACTATTGTATTGGGGCAGGTATTAGGATTTGCGTCTGAACTGTAGGCTGTTGTTGACCTTCACTTCTCTTGGCTATTGGATCTGGTGAATTCATCTACGGAATTTCTCTCGACGGTGACCGAATCGTCGACAATGATAGCAGTGTGGGGACAATCACGCTGATAGTGGCTTCTGTGACAAGCCGGGTACTTGGTTGTCATGGGTCTTGGGTACTGTAGATTTGGCTGATATTGCGATGTAGCTTGGGTCTTTGACGGATGCATGAATATTCCTTCACCTGAAATGATGTGGCACAAGAAAGGAATATCCTTCAACCAGAAGGCACACTTATCAAACTTGGCGTACAACTGATGGTCTGCTAACTTCCTTAACACTAATCTTAGATGCTGAGCATGCTCTTTTTCGTTCTTAAAAAATGAGAATATCATCCACAACCACAATAATGAACTTGCCTAAGTATTCCATGAGAACTTTATTCATCAGGTTCACAAATTCTACTGGTGCATTCGTTAGTCTGAATGGCATCACTGTGAACTCATACAATCCATATCTTGTTACGAATGCAGTCTTTGGGATATCCTCTTCTCAAATTTTCAGTTGATTATAACCGGATCTCAAGTTGATCCTTGAAAATATTTTTGCTTCTCCGAGTTGATCAAAGAGATCATCGATCCTTGGTAGAGGGTACTTGTTCTAGATTGTCATATCATTCAACTTCCTGTAGTTGATACAAAGTCGCAGACTGCCATTTTTCTTCTTGGCGAAGAGCATTGGTGTTTCCCAAGATAAAGAACTTGTTCTGATGAATCGTTTTCCCTCCAATTCTTCCACTTGGTTCGTCATACATGCAAGTTTCCTTGCGTATGGGGCTGATTGAGGTTCTAGCTTGATAGCAAACTCTATACTTCGGTCTGGTGGCATTCCAGGGAATTCTCTCGAGAAAAACTTCCGGGTACTAGTTGACTACTGGGTCATCCTCTACTTTGACCTCTTCAACACTGTTCAAGCTGTCCATACGGTAGATTAGTGGAGATCTTTCTTTTTTTTCGCAGAATGTGACTTGTTCTCCTTCGGCGTTGGTTAGAGTGACGGTCTTCTTCTCACAATCTATCTGGCCTTTGTGTTTTGCTAGCCAATCCATTCCAAGAATGATGTCTAACTGTGGAAGATTCAGAACTAGCAAATCTGCCAGGAATTCTAGGTTGCCGATACAAAAGGCAATATTTCTACAGATGGATTTGATTGGCATTCTAGCTCTAGGGAATTGAATTAGATCAGAATAGAGTGCTCTAAGATCTGGTTCTGCACTGACATTGCCTGCTGTCTATTTCGCTCCATTCAAATCGGTACATCATCGACATTTCCTCCTTGCGGTATAACAGATGATGATCCGGGTTGATTTTGGTTGGTACAGTTTCTGTTCCCAGATGTAGTCCTCATATTACTGGTATCATCCTCGGGTTTTCTTCCATGAGATCTTCCTCTAGTGTTAACCAAACTGCTCTAACAGGCGGTCAAAGAAATGATTGCTAACTCGAAGGGAAGCATAGATAGGGTACAAGCTCAAAACTGAGATCAATCCATGAGACAGGGATTGGAAAGTAAAAGATGTTTTTCATAAATTAAATTTTCATAAAATACATAGTTTTGCCTCTACGGCTTACAGGAATATTTAGCAACCAACACACATCAAGACAAGCAACTACTATGAAAAAGATCTAACGTCTGTTGTGGATAGGCACAAAAGGTTAAACCAAGTAAAGTCTGGGATCACACGTCGACATTGGAAGGACCATAGGGCTCTACCTCTTCTAAGTCCTCCTGATCTTCATCTGCGTCCAACAGGTCCAACTCTATGTTCTGGGATCTCGTAGACTACTACTGAGACACGGAAGCTATCTAAGGGGACATAACGCAAAACAACTAAAAGTTGAAATAATTTTTAAAGAATTCTCAAATAATCAAAAAGAATAACCACATAATATAGTTTTCTTAGACAAATTAGATTTTCGTAAATAGATTTTAGTCAAATACTCTAACGATTTTCTGTTCTAGGGACGCCAATGTCTATAGAAGGGTCACGACCTACAGTCAAGCCTTTGCTCTGATACCAGCTTCTTTGGGACCCTCATTTGAGGAATCCGATGGCAACCGCGCAGGTGGGTTGCACTCAGAAATGGTACATCACAAGCACACAACAACAGGATTTACTTTAAACAATAATGTAAATAGATAAAACAAGTACAAGGTCACGAGGACCATTATTATATTATCATAATGCCAAGAATGGCATTAATAAAAGTTGATACAAAACTAGAGAGTTTTTCATGAATCAAGAATCAAAAAGAATCGGTATCGAGGTACCGAACAAAGAAATATAACACAAAAGCAACAACAAAGGTCTTCATTTCCTTCTACAGCGGTTTGGCTCGGGCCTTCACCACATCAGACTCAACTTGGCGCATGACCCTCCTAGTAGCTCAAATCGTCTGGAAAGGTTCCTTCCTTTTCTTGGTGCTCAAGGCTAAAGGAATTAGGATCCTTGAATCATTTCTTCTGAATTTGTGTGAAAAGGCAAGGGTGAGCATGTTTTTACATGATGCTCAGCAAGTCTCGTTATGAGAATGCAGATATATAGATGAGGAGTTTCAAGGAAAGAGGTCTTGGCTTTATATATAGGAATAGATTAGATTTTCACATTTAGTTTTGAAGAAAAGGTTTTTGTTTTCAAAGCGAGACTACTTTTGAAATCCTAAGCTAGATTTTCAGAAGATGTTATGCGTGGTGGTCTTCCATGAGTCACCACTTTATTCAGATTTTGTGAAAAACCTTCCAAAAGCTACTTGTGCTGCATCGACGTGGATAGAATCCACCAGCGCAGACTCCATGACCTGGGAGCTGAGAGTATCCGATACTTTTTATAACTTTGCAAAGCTGTACCACCTTAATCCACCGATCATTCAGCTTTCCAGTCGAATCAGCTCCATGCGACTTTTACGCATGTGACAAGGCTGAGATCACACAACAGTTTACAATCCTAGCATTAACAATTCCTTGCCCGGTAAATAGACATTCCAGTCCTTATTAGTGTTGTGGGTCCTCCCCACTGCCTTACTTCCTAGCCATGGTCTATGTTCTCGCAAGACACATAGCCTCTTTTGATTACAGCCGCGCACGACTTAATCAGGCGTAGGGCGACTTCCTTCTTTCCACCTTTTCCTCTCATAATTTTTCTGAACTCACATCGCTCATGGCCCTCACTGGCCCACCAGTTTCTCGCAAGAAACCAGACCGACAACCATTGCAGGGAAAAGCTAATACTGAGAAAGCTACTATGTTGCGCCCATCCCATACTGGGCAAGTGGTTGGTACGTTTTTCATGCCGCATGGAAGTACAACACAAGGTTCTAGTCCTTATGAATGTTTAGTGAGGAGTCCTTCACATTCCCAGTGCGCACACAGCACCATCCAATCAAACCATCCTCAGTATTCATTCCAATCACTTTTTCTTTCACAAAAAGGGGTTTTGAACATGCTTTTCTCACATGTGACCATTTAACATTTAACATATAATCTTTAAGCATACTATAGCCTAAGCATGATATTCTTGGGTGACAAGGGTGTAGGGGGCTTCACAATTATTTAGGTCATATCTAATCTCTTTATTTGAACATAACTCTTATTTGAATATAAGGCATGCATATACTTGAAAATAGCTAACATACTTCATTTCAAAATATTGGGCGAGACATGATCAAGGGATTGAGACTTGCCTTGCAATGCTGGGTCTAGTTACATGGACGAAACTTCGAAGATCTCTTTCGCTCCTTCAATCTCTAGTTCCACGGCGGATACAAATAATACACACATACACTATATAAGCATACAGAAGATAGTCTTTATGGGAAATGATATGTAAAATATACCATGCATGCAGGGGAAAGGTTTGGACCAAGTCACGTGGGTGCTGATTGAAGAGATGGGCTCAAAAGCAGTTGAATGTCGAAAGGCCGACATTCGGTCCACGGATAGACATAGCCTTAAGTTGGTTTTAGGTACGTTTTCTGGAGAAGTGGCACAAGAGAAAGATGTAGAGTACAACTTCAGGAATCTAATGGACAAGGTGGCATTTCAATTGCTCAAGTGTAACAGGTCTAAATCATTCAATGCCACTGGTGGACATGCACTGACATAGTGCTAGACATGGCCAGAAACTAGGGCTTTGCATAACTTTTGATACAGGGCTCCAATTGATGAACCACTTTCTGGGGGTTAGGCCTTGATAATAGGAACAAAATACTCAACAGGCTCAAGGGCAGGAAGTACCCGGAGGCCGGCCAAATCCGGCGAGTAAACACGGTGGCCCGGATATAAACTGAGCTACTGGACAGTGATCTTGGCATTGGAATATCTCTTGATTCAGGTCGATTCAGAAGTCGAGCTAGTGGACAATATTTCTCAGGGTACTGGGATCTATCTAAGGGACAAGGTTTTCGGGGCTACATCGGACAGAGAAGTATTCCGGTGACCGGCGCTGGAGAAGACGACACTGGACATTGGTGGTTTTCGATACAGAGGGTTTGAACTTGATTCCTTGCTTAGGGAGTGAGAGGGTGAAGTGTGGAGACTACTGGTGAAGCTAATTTGGTTGGAGAATGACCGGAGTGGCCTGGCGACGAGAACCAATTCACTGGTGGCGCACAAACTGGGGAAAGCTATGATCTTAGCTCAATTTCAAAATCCAGATTGGTAGGCTTGCTAAATGGAGTGTGCTGATCCATTTCTACCGCTTGCACGAGGGTTGATTTGGATTGAATTGGGCAGCATTAGTGAAACAGGGGTTTTGGGCTGTTCCGGTGATCGCCGGTGCTAGAGTTCGCCGGGGTGCAATTAAATGCTATGACACAGACGGGGGGATGAGGGGAACTCAATGGTGCCTTTGGTTTGGAGAGAGGGGCAGCGGTTGAAGCTGGCGCCGTGAGCTCCAGAAGTGGCTCACCGGGGAAGAAGGTGTTCATGGCGGCGCTGGGGAATTTGTTGCTTTCTGGTGCTGGGAGCTGAAGCTACGCACTGAGGGGTGGTGTGAAGAGATGCTGGACGAGGGGGAGCTTATATAGGCGATGGCTGGGCTCTCAGGAGTTGAAGCAAATCCAACAGGATACGCGACTGGCACCGGAGGTGGTATCGAGATGGCGTGCAAGCGTTGGGATCACCCCAAATCCGGCTGGAGCAGGGCGACGGGATCGCTGGCTTCGGCATGGCCGCAACGTGGCGCTGGTTTGCTGCTGCTGGAGCACACGCGCGGGCGAGGAAATCACGGCATAGGCGCGGCTGAGGTTAATCCACGGTGGCGGCACGGTTACGCATAGGTGGTGGCTACATGGCGGTGGTGGTGGCAGCGTGGGAATTTCATCGGCGACGAGTTCAGCGGCGAGGCGAAGCGGTGGGGCGCTCATCGAACGGTGCTGGTCGTGGTCGAAAATGGCGCAGGGGCCTGGTTGCAAGGTTTGGACTGATTTGCGAAGGTTTGGACTAATTTGCAAGAAATTAGTTCGGGAATTTGGGCCTATTTGCAAATCTGGGAATCTAGAGGGCTGATCTGAGATCTGGTTTTGCAGATGAGTGTTACCAAATCACTTGGACTCATCCAGCAAGAAAAATGGTAAAATCCGATATGATCTGGTGGTTTTGAAAAAAATCGAAAACAGGGTAAAGAGGGTAATTAGTGTTTGAAACTTTGGCGAGGCTGAAACTAGGGTTTCGGTTGAGCTTTTGGAATTCTTCCAGAAGGGAAAAATGCTTAGAAAATTGAATGGGAGATATTCACTTAATCAGATCAGAATTTGGAAGTGGTCTGAGACTTTTAGTCTTTTTGAGCTTCTGACAAATCTGAAAAGAATTGATTTGCGATACTTTTGGACTAAAAAGCGAAAATGATCTGAAAGGTAGAGTTTTGTTGCCAACTTTTTAAATTAAGGTAATGGCACACCTAGGATCATAATTCTGAGATAATAGATCAAAAAACGGGGTTGAGACATCCGAGAATCCAATGAAGATATGTTGACTGGCATGCTAAAGAGATGGCAAAATTTGGGATGTTACACAGTACATATATGGTAAACCCTTCTTCGCCATGTCTTGCTCAGCAACCTTTTGGAAATCTAAAACACCTTTCATGTATTCCTCACTCACTTGGTTGTCATTATACATCCAGTCTCGATGGACCATCTGCAATTAATTAAATTCATACACATGCTAATTAGTAATACTCTATGTACGTTCGACACGCAAAAAATTATAAATTTAGCTAGCTAGTGTTTGATGTGGAGTTTGCAGTATAACTAGTTAACTACTCTTGAACTGCAAGCAATTAGTTGGGGGCGTGGATAACACACATCATAAAGCAATTAAATAGCTACAGGTTGAAAATGAGTTACAAGCAGGGTTTGCCACTGTAGCTTCCCCTCCCTCTCGCTCTAATTTCGTCAATCAATGGAGATCGATATTGATGACGAAATGAAGTAATGTGTATGCCTTAGGGCCAAGTACCAACCTTGGATCTTCAAATTTGTTGCCCCCAAATGCTCCCCTTTCGAGATATTGCTCTTCCTTGCCCCAAATCTCTTCCAATTGGACATTATATCGAGCAAGATTGTGGGAGTAGCTCAAAACATCCACCAAAAGACCTTTTATACCATACCGGGTTCAATACAGACTGTTCTATATAATACCATCGGTAATATCGGTGCATTTTTGAAGAACGGAATATCACTGACAAGTTTCACTCTACTAAACCGTCCGTAATATCGGTGCATTTGTGTAGAACTATGAAAGAAATATCATAGACGGTTTTGACATCTGAACCGTCGGTGATAATTAGAATATCACAGACGGTTCCGAGCTCAAAACCGTCCGCTTTACTATCATAGTTAGTTTTGACTTCAGAACTGTCTGTGATTATCACAGTCGGTTTTTACTTCAGAACCGTCTGTGATAATTATAAAATCAACACTCTATGATAAAAGACCTTTTATACCATACCAGGTTCAATACAGACAGTTCTATATAATACCGTCGGTAATATCGGTGCATTTTTTAAGAACAGAATATCACTGACGGGTTTCACTCTATTAAACCGTCCGTAATATCGGTGCATTTGTGTAGAACTATGACAAAAATATCACAGACGGTGTTGACATCTGAACTGTCAGTGATAATTACAATATCACAGACGGTTCCGAGCTCAAAACTGTCCGCTTACTATCACAGTTGGTTTTTACTTCAGAACCGTCTATGATTATCACAGTCGGTTTTGACTTCAGAACCGTCTATGATAATTATAAAGTCAACACTCTGTGCTAAAAGACCTTTTATACCATACCAGGTTCAATACAGACGTTTCTATATAATACCGTCGGTAATATCGGTGCATTTTTGAAGAACATAATATCACTGACAGGTTTCACTCTATTAAACCATCCGTAATAACGGTGCATTTGTGTAGAACTATGACAGAAATATCACAGACGGTTTTGACATCTGAACCGTCAGTGATAATTAGAATATCACAGACGGTTCTGAGCTCAAAACCATCCGCTTTACTATCACAGTCGGTTTTTACTTCAAAACCGTCTGTGATTATCATAGTCACTTTTTACTCAGAACCGTCTGTGATAATTATAAAATCAACACTCTGCTCTACTATCACAGACGGTGATGAGGTCTGAACCGTCTATAATATCCTTGATTGCTTGCAGTCGAAACGTTCGACTAGTTGAATTGTTCCACTTGTTTTTCATATTTGGTTCTATCTTATTTTCAATGTTAGTATTTAAAAAAATGAACATTGAGACTATTTGGTTTTATCTTGTTTTTCATATTTGTTTTAAATATATATTTGTGGTTGTTCAAAGAATGTTGAGAGTATTACAGTCGGTCTTGAAATTAAAACCGTCTGTAATGTTACTATCAAAGACGGTTTTGAGTTAAAATCGTCTTGATTGCCGCAGTTTTTTCTTGTTAACATTTTCACACAGAACATCATTTGGTTATTATCAATTACATAATCAATTGAAAAGCCAGATATATAAGGAAAAGAAATTTCTTATTTCTTACAATCTGTAACATCCCAGTTTTTGGCTATCTTTTCTGCTCATGAGTCAGCATATCTTCTTTGGAATCCCTGATGTCTCAACCCTATTTTGATCTTAGGTATGCCACCACCTTAACCTAAAATGTTGGCAGCTAAACTTCATCTCCCAGATCATTTTCACCTTTCAGTCCGAAAGTATTTCAGTTTAGTCCTTTTCAGAATTTTCAAAAAGCCCAAAAAGGCTAAAAGGCTCAGATCATCTCCAAATTCAAATCCGATCAAATGATTATCTTTCTTTCACTTTTCTGAACGTTTTTTCCTTCGGGAAGAACTCAAAAATCTCAACCGAAACGCTAGTTTCAGCCCTGACAAAAAAGTCAAACCCTAATTACCCTATTTTACCCTGTTTTTGATTTTTGTCGAAACCCTCAGATCTTATCAGATTTTGCCATTTTCCCTGCTGGATGAGTCCAAGTGTTTTGGTAACACTCATCCGCAAAATCAGATTGCAAATCAGCCCTTCAGAATCCCAAATTTGCAAACAGGTCCTAAATTCCGAGAAGAACCTTCGCAATTCAGTCCAAAGCCTCACAAATCAGCCCTTTGCCTCGCAAACAAGCCCCTGGCTTCTTTTCTTCGACCACGACCGAAGCCCGCGTGCACGACCACGACCTGAGGACGTTCAACCGCGGTTGCTGCCACTGTTCGCCGTGAACCACCGTAGCCTTCACCACCGGCCAGATTCGCCGTCGCCAACGGCCGAATCCTACGTGTACCGCACGTCCTCACGTCGCGCCAAGAAGCTCCACCGTGGCGATGACCGGAGACCGCAGCTTCATTGTTCACGCGCGCGTGCCTGCCCTTGTCAGAGTTTTACTGCCACATGGCTGCCATGCCGAGACTCGCCATCCCGTTGTTCTGCCGAATCCAGATTTCGCGCGATACTCCGTCTCTGGCAGAGCTCCCGCCGTGTCCCAATGCGCCTCGCTGACCGCTCTGGCACCAGAAAGCATCTCCCCGTCGATTTGCTGCCGCTCCCGAGAACCCAACCCCACGGTTATATAAAGCCCCCTCTCGCCAGTGCTTCACTCCACACCCACACTTCACCAGCAACCCGAGACTTAGCTCTAGAGCTTGCCATTGCCGTGCCTTTGTCTTCTCCCCCGACGAGCCGCTTCTGGAGCTCACGGTGCCAGCCTCAACCGCAACACCTCTCTCCCATCCAAAGCTACCGGTGAGTTCCTCTCACCACCCTGTCCATTTCATAGCTTTTAATTGAACTCCGATGAGACCTAGCGCCGGCGATCGCCGAAATCGTCTGTTGCCCTGTTCCCCTAATGCCGAGTGATTCAAGTCAAATTGATCCTCATGCTAGTAGAGAAAGTTGATCAGTGAGCTAGGAGAAGTAAGCCTGCAATATTAGAATCCCCAATTTTCCCTGAGCGTCGAATTCCCAAATTTGAGCTTCGGCAGTTTGCAGGAGAACGCCGCCGTGCTTCCCCAGCCATTCCCTGGGAAAATTGAGCACACCAGTAGCTTCGTGTTATCCCCTAGATGCTTCCTGAGCGAGGAATTGAGTTCAAATGCCCTAGATCAAAAATGCCCAAATCGGTGCCTTCGTCTTCGGCCTCGATCACCGGAGTTTGCTTTTTGCCCGAACCAGCTGACGCAACCTTGTCATCTAGCTAGGCCTCAACCCCCTGAGCATTCTAATCCACAGGCTCGAACACTGAATCGGCCTAGATCAAAAGTTATGATCATGCCAAGTTTTTACCAGAAGCATGTCTGTGCCGTGTTGCCACCGTTGTTCATTGACGCCGTTCATCGCCGTCCGGCCACTTTCTGCACTTGAGCCTGTTGAGTGATTTGTTCCTGTCATCAAGGCCTAACCCCCAGACAAAGTTGTGCATCAATCGGTGCCCTAGGTCAAAAGTTATGCAATGCCCTAGTTTCTGGCCATGTCCAGCACTATGTCAGTGCATGTCCACCAGTGGCATTGAGTGATTTGGACCTGTTACATTTGAGCTATTGAAATGCCACTTTGTCCACTAAGCCTTTTGAGCCATGTTCTATAATATGCCCTACTGTCACATCTCCAGAAAACAAACCTAGAACCAATTTAGTGCTATGTCCAGCCATGAGCCGAATGTCAGTCCTTCGACATTCAAGTCCTTTTGAGCCTATCTCTTCAATCAACACCAAGTGACCTTGCCCAAATCCTTTTCCCTGCATGCATGATATATTTACGCATTATTTTCTAGTACTTGTGTGCTTATATAGTGTGCATGTGTTGTTTGTGTCCGCCGTGGAACCAGAAGTTGAAGGAACAGAAGAGAACTTCGAGGATTCATCTGAGCAGCTAGACCCATCACTGCAAGGCAAGTCTCAAACCCTTGATCATGTCTAGCCCAGTATTTTGAAATGAAGTATGTTAACTGTTTTCAAGTATATGCATGCCTTATATTCAAATAAGAACTATATTTAAATAAAGTGATTAGATATGACCAAATGATTGTAGAGCCCCTTTTGACATTGAATATCCCTGCACCCTTGTCACCCTAGAATATCATGCTTAGGCTATGGTATGCTCAAGATTATATGTTAAATGTTGAATGGTCACATGTGAGAAAAGCATATTCAAAACGCCTTTTTGTGAAAGAAAATATGGTTGGAATCGATAGTGAGGATGGTTTGATTGGATGGTGCTGTGTGCGCACTGGGAATGTGAAAGACTCCTCACTAAAGATTCATAAGAACTAGAACCTTGTGTTGTATTCCATGCGGCATGAAACATGTACCAACCACTTGCCCGGTTATGGGACGGGCGCAACTTAGTAGCTTTCTTTAGTATTAGCTTTTCCCTGCAATGGTTGTCGATCCGGTTTCTTGCGAGAACTAGTGGGCCACTGAGGGCCATGAGTGATGTGAGTTTAGAAAAATCATGAGAGGAAAAGGTGGAAAGAAGGAAGACGCCCGATGCCAGATTAAGACGTGCGCGGCTGTAATCAAGAGAGGCAATGTGCCTTGCGAGAACATAGACCCAGGCTAGGAAGTAAGGTAGTTGGGAGCACCCACAACGGTACTTGAGACTTAACTATCTATTTACCGGGCAGGGAATTGTTAATGCTAGGACTGTAAATTGTGTGTCATCTCGGCCTTGTCACGTGCGTAAAAGTCGCATGGAGAGGTACCGACTTGAAAGCCGAATGATCGGTGGATTAAGGTGGTACACCTTTGCAAAGTTTAAAAAGTATCGGATACTCTGAGCTCCCAGGTTATGGAGTCTGCGCGCGGTGGATTGTATCCACGTCGATGCAGCACAAGTAGCTTTTGGAAAGTTTTTCACAAAATCTGAATAAAGTGGTGACTCATGAAAGACCGCCACACACAACATTTTCTAAAAATCTAGCTTAGGGTTTTAAAAGCCTCGCTTTCGAAAATAAAGACCTTTTCTTCAAAATTGTGTGAGAAAATCTATTCTATATACATATATAAAGCCAAAGAGTTATTCTTTGAGAAATTCCCCTCATCTATATATACTGCATTCTTATTTGGGACTTGTTGAGCACCATGTGGACAATGTTCTCACCCTTGCTTTTACAAACAAATTTAGAAGAAGGATTCGTCGACCTTGAATCTTACGGTCTTGAACCCAATGTGGAACAAGAAGAAGAAACTGAAGACCCAGCTTGTTAGAGGGTTACGTACCAAAGTGGAGTCCGATGTGGAGAAGGCCCGTGAAACACCGCTGCTGCTGAAGAAGAAGACTGATGAAGTCCTTTTGCTTATTATTACTGTTTCATTTTGTGCCGACCCTTGTGTCGAAAACTCCTTAATTTTGTATCAACATTTAAGTGCGTCATTTTGGCGCTAAGTTATTGTAATGCTGGTCCCTATGATTAGCACTTGTTTTTAATTACTCGTATTTTTATATAATGCATCTTGTTGTTTTGAGCTGCAATGTATCATTTCTGCGTGCAACCTGTAACATCCCTGCTTTCGGTATCTTTTCTGCTTATGAGTCAGCATATCTTCTTTGAAATCCCTGATGTCTCAACCCTATCTTGATCTTAGGTATGCCACTACCTTAACTTAAAAAGTTGGCAGCTAAACTTCATCTCCCAGATCATTTTCACATTTCAGTCCAAAAGTGTTTCAGTTTAGTCCTTTTCAGAATTTTCAAAAAGCCCGAAAAGGCTAAAAGTCCCAGACCATCTCCAAATTCAAATTTGATGAAATGGTTGTCCCCGTTTTATTTTTCTGAACGTTTTTCCCTTCAGGAAGAACTCAAGAATCTCAACCGAAACCCTAGTTTCAGCCCCGGCAAAATGTCAAACCCTGATTACCCTATTTTACCCTGTTTTCAATTTTTGTCGAAACCCTCAGATCTTATCGGATTTTGCCATTTTCCCTGTTGGATGAGTCCAAGTATTTTGGAAATACTCATCTGCAAAATCAGAATGCAAATCAGCCCCTTAGATTTCCAAATTTGCAATCAAGTCCAAAATCCCGAGAAGAACCTTCGCATTTCAGTCCAAACCCTCACAAATCAGTCCTTTTGCCTCACGGTTTAGTCCCTGGCTTCTTTTCTTCTACCACGACCAGGAGGCCGCGTGCACGACCGTGACCAGAGGACATTCGACCACGATTGCTGTTGCCGTTCGCCGTGAACCACCGCAACCTTCACCGCCGGCCTGTTGTGCCTCCGCCAACGGCCAAGTCCCACGTGACCGCACGTGCTCGCGTCGCGCCAAGGAACGCCACCGTGGCGATGACCGGAGACCGTAGCTTCACCGTTTGCGCGCGTGCCTACCATTGTCAGAACTTTACTACCACATGGTTGCCATGCCGAAGCTTGCTATCCCGTCGTCCTGACGAAGTCCTGATTTCGCGCGATGCTCCATCTCTGGCAGAGCTCCCGCCGTGTCCCGATGTGCCTCGCTGACCAGTCCAGTGCCAGAGAGCATCTCCCCGTCAATTGCTGCCGCTCCCGAGGACTCAACCCCGCGGCTATATAAAGCCCCCTCTAGCCAGTACTTCACTTCACACCAAAACTCACTTGAAATCCTGTAGCTTTAGCACCAGAGCTCGCCTTCGTCTTCTTCCCCGACGAGCTGCTTCTGGAGCTCACAGTGCCAGCCTCGATCATTTCTTCCCACTCCAAACCAAGGACACCAGTAAGCTTCCCTCATTCCCCTGTACGTTTCATAGCAGTAGATTGAACTCCAACGAGACCTAGCGCCGGCGATCGCCGAGATTGCCTGTTGCCCTGTTCCCCTAATGCCGAGTGATTCAAGCCAACTTGATCCTCGTGCTAGTAGAGAAAAGTGATCAGTAAGCTAGGAGGAGTAAGCCTGCAAGTTTGGAATCGTCAATTTTGCCCCGAGCGTCGAATCCCCAAATTCGAACCTCGGCAGTTCGCCGGAGAACGCCGCCGTGCTTCTCCAGCCATTCCCTGGCAAAATTGAGCATACCAGTAGCTTTGTGATGACCCCTAGATGCTTCCCGAGTGTGGAATTGAGTTCAAACGCCCTGGAACGATAATGCCAAAATTAGTGCCTTCGTCTTCGGCTCCGATCACCGGAGTTCATTTTTCGGCCGAACCAGCTGATGAAACCATGTCATCTAGCTAGGCCTCAACCCCCTGAGCATTTTACTCCATTGGCTCGAACCCTGAATCGGCCTGGATCAAAAGTTATGATCATGCCAAGTTTTGTCCAGGACCATGTCTCTGCCGTGTCGCCATCGTGATTCATCGACGCGGTTCATCGCCGTCTGACCACTTTCTGCCCTTGAACCTATTGACTGATTTGTTCCTGTTATCAAGGCCTAACCCCCAGACAAAGTTGTGCATCAATTGATGCCCTAGGTCAAAAGTTATGCAATGCCCTAGTTTCTGACCATGTCCAGCACTATGTCAGTGCATGTCCATCAGTGGCATTGGATGATTTAGACCTGTTACATTTGAGCAATTGGAATGCCACTTTGTCCACTAAGCCTTTTGAACCATGTTCTACAATATTTTCTACTGTCACATCTCCAGAAAACAAACCTAGAACCAATTTAGGGCTATGTCAAGCCATGAGCCGAATGTCAGCTCTTCAACATTCAAGTCCTTTTGATCCCGTCTCTTCGATCAATATCAAGCGACCTTGTCCAAACCCTTTCCCCTGCATGCATGATATATTTACGTATTATTTTCTAGTACTTGTGTGCTTATGTAGTGTGTATGTGTTTGTATCCGCCGTGGAACCAGGCGTTGAAGGAACAGAAGAGAACTTCGAGGATTCATCTGAGCAGCTAGACCCATCACTGCAAGGCAAGTCTCAAACCCTTGATCATGTCTAGCCTAATATTTTGAAATGAAGTATGTTAACTGTTTTCAAGTATATGCATGCCTTATATTCAAATAAGAGTTATGTTTTAATGAAATGATTAGGTATGACCTAAATAACTGTAAAGCCCCCTTTGATATTGAATGTCCATGCACCCTTGTCACCCTAGGATATCATGCTTAGGCTATGCTACGCTCAAGATTACATATTAAATGTTGAATGGTCACATATGAGAAAAGCATGTTCAAAACCCCTTTTGTGAAAGAAAATGTGATTAGAATCGATAGTGAGGATGGTTTGATTGGATGGTGCTGTGCGCGCACTGGGAATGTGAAAGACTCCTCACTAAAGATTCATAAGGACTAGAACCTTGTGTTGTGCTTCTATGCGGGATGAAAAACGTACCAACCACTTGCCCGGTTATGGGACGGGCGCAACTTCGTAGCTTTCTTTACTATTAGTTTTTCCCTGCAATGGTTGTCGATCCAGTTTCTTGCAAGAGCTAGTGGGCTGCAGAAGGCCATGAGTGATGTGAGTTCAGAAAAATCATGAGAGGAAAAGGTGGAAAGAAGGAAGCCGAATGATCTGTGGATTAAGGTGATACACCTTTGCAAAGTTTAAAAAGTATCAGGTACTCTGAGCTCCCAGGTTATGGAGTCTGCGCGCTGTGGATTCTATCTATGTCGATGCAGCACAAGTAGTTTTTGGAAGATTTGATGTGACCATGCACATCAAAGATAGGACCAACACTACATCAACATGGTGGTCATCAAGAGTTTCATTCAATTCTTCGTCAGCATGGTCGTCGCCGAGTGCTACGTCGATCATTTCACCAACATGGATTAGTGTAACTTCTTCCATGACATCTACGACAAGTTGGCAACACTTGACGGCATCCTCGACATCATCTACATCAACTATGGTGTCATCATCAACTATATGGCATCATCGACCCGCACCATGGCCAGGTCGCGTGCACAGCCGGCAAGCTCATCATGCTGATATTGCGCTATCGCCGCCAGTAGTTCGGCCTCCACATGGCCATCTCCCCAAGCTCAAGACGTATTCAAGATAGGTGCATCTCCACCACTTCGACGCCCTCCGGTCCCACAAGCCACGTCGTTGCAAGGCCGGCCCAAGAGAGAGCCCAATTTGTCCACGAGTCGGGTTCGGCCATGGTTGAATACGTCTCTTGGGCCAGCCTTGCAACGACACTGTTGGCACTATCACAGACGGTTGGGAGATCAAAACCGTCTGCTTTACTATTACAGACGGTTCTGATGTCCAAACCGTCTGTAATATGGCTATCACAGACGGTTAGGAGATCAAAACCGTCTGCTTTACTATTACACACGATTCTGATGTCCGAACTGTCTGTAATTGTAACATCCTGAGTTTTGGGGTGAAAAGTTTCTTTCTTAAAAGTCATGCATGCATATGTCTCTTCTAGATCAGCCAAAGCAGCCTCATCTTTATTCTGTTTTAGCCCTAAAATCTCCAAAATCTATCCTGTGACCCCAAGTCAAGATCTGATTTGCTAGATTTGATCTATCAGTTATCCTAAACCTAAAAGCCTTCAGAACCTAGATCCAATTCTATCTCTAACTTCCAGAATTATCAACTCCTTTCTGTTTTCGAAAACAGAAATATTTTATAATACCCTAAGTTTCAGAAATTCAGATTTAATCAAAATCTTTGCCAAGTTCAGACCAGATTATTCTTGGCTTATGATCAAGGGTATGCCAATACCTTAATCCAAAAAGTTGGCAGTCAGATTTCACCATCTAAACCTTTTTCGCAAATCAGTCCAAGAGTATCGCAGATCAGTCCTTTTCCAGATTTTCCAGATGCCTGAAAAGGCAAAATGTTGCAAATCATCTTCAAATTCAAATTTGATTCAGGGAACACCTCCCAAATGCTTTTCAACACAAATTCTTCTTATATGAGTATCTCAAAATCAAACCCTAAATCCCAGAATTCGAGCTCAATAAGATTCAGACTTATTTTACCCTAAAATACTCTGTTTTCAGTGCATATCAAAAATCATCCAAATGTCTCAACTTTTATCTTCTATTTGGGCCAAGTCATCTGTTGAATCAAGCCTACCAGACTAATGCAATCAATTTCAGATTTAACCTTCCAAATCATCAGATTTACAATTCAGTCCAAATCAAGAAATTGAAATTGCAAACCAGCCCTATTCGACCAGGACAGCAGCTACTGTGCACTACCAGAGCTTGCCGTGGTTTCCTTGCGCCGTGCACGCTCGCCGCCGGCCAAGTTTCGCCTGCATTTGTCCTCGTGCATGCTTGCTCTTGCTGTTGTGCACGCGTCGGTGTCTTAGCCATCGTCGTGGCAATGCCATTGAACAGCACTTGCTTCCGCGCGCGACCAGCAGCAACTTTTGTCAGCAACACCGCGCCACGTTGCTTTGCATTGCCAGCTCCTGTTTCCACTGCTTGCACCGATCGACAATGTTGAGTTCCAGTGAGCCGACAAGTTGATCAGTAGTCACCTCGCCTGAGCGCTATCGCGTCACCGCTCGCCGTTGTTGCATCTGCGCCCGGCAAATCATGTCAACTCACACCAATTCATCGCTATTACCTCCTTGCAAGCATCGCCCACCGATCTATTTAAGCCACCAGTACCTTGTATCATCTCCTCTTCACCAGAACTCAACCAATTTCCAAATCTACTCCGCTGCAGTCGTCTTCTCCGGCGAGCCGTCAAGGAGCCTCACGGTGCCAGCTCATCCCACAGCACCTCCTGCCAAATTAACAGCATCAGTGAGTTCCCCTCATCTCCCTCATCGTGCTATACCACTTAATTGAATTATCTTGCATCTTATCGCCGGTGATCGCCGGAAATCCCGATTGCCCTGTTCCGGCAGTACAGCTCAATTTACTTCCAATTAGCTCTTGATTCTGTAGAAGAAGATGATCAGTGAACTATTTGAAGCAAGCCTGTGCATCAAGATCTCCAGATTGAGCTCGAATTGAAGTTTTTCCCAAATCCAAACTTCACACATCGCCGGCGATCGTCGCCAGGCCACACCAGCCATCCTCTGACCAAATTAACTATCCCAGTAGCTTCCTTATACTTCTCAGATACTCCTTAAGCTTGGAATTCAGTTCAAACCTCCTACAGCAAAAACCCCCAAATCCCATGTCTTCTTCTCCGACGCCGGCCACCGGAAACCTATTCCTAGCCGTTTCAGCTTCATCCACTTTGTCCTTCAGGTGTGCTTCAACCTCCTGAGCATATTTGTCTTCAAGCCCGATCCCCGAAACTGTCCAGATTTCAAGTTATAGCCATGCCAAAAACCTTGTCCAGTGGCTTCACTGTGCCGTGTCGCCACCACACTTCTTCACTGATTTTCATCACCTTCCAGCCATTTCCTGCCCTAGATCCTGTTGAATGATTTGTTCCTGTTATCAATGCCTACCTCCCAGACAAAGTGGTGCATCATTTGGAGCCCTATATCAAAAGTTATGCCAAGCCCTAGTTTCTAGCCATGTCAGTTCAATGCCAGACTATGTCAGTAAGTGGTATTAGCCCTTTTCACTCCTTTCCAGATGTGCATTTTGAGCATAACTTTGTCCCTTAGATTTCTGAAGTTGTGATCTACAATTTCTTCTTCTATCATAACTTGATTTGAGCCCTTGAAATGCATTTTATGCTAAACCCTATTTTTTGACACTATCCCAGTGCATGCCAGCCGATGGCATTGGCCTTGTTTACCCACTTCTGATTATGCAATTTGAGAACCACTTTATCCACTGAATTTGTAAAGTTATGATCTACACTTTCTTCTACTGTCATAACTTGAGATAAGCTCTCTAGCTTTCTTTGAAGCTATGTCAGAGCCTTGATCCGAATGTCAATTGCTGACATTCGCTGTTTTTGATCAAGCCAGCCACAAAAACTGATGTTCTTATTATAACCTTGAGATCCTAAGAGCATCTAACACTCAGTCCAGCTTGCAATCTCAATTATCTCCAATATCGTTCAGTCATCCTTGTTAAGCATATCTGCATATAGATCATAAATCATTTTAATATATAAGTTGTCATGGTATTGCGAATACCCCGGCAGGTTTTGAGAATGATCCTAGCGAAGATTAAACGGCGCGGGTTGACCGGATGACCGGTCCTCCCCCGCCGGACAAGCACAAGAAATGACACAAGGATTTATACAGGTTCGGTTCCCGATGGGGGCCCTAGTCCTGTCGACGCGCTCCCGACCGGAGTCGGCTGGGGAGGCTCTCTCCGGGGGAGAGGCTTCCGGAGCACGCCTGTGAGTTTAGCTATTCCAATAAAAGTGATCCGATCCTTTACAATAGAGGGGTACAAGGGCTATTTATAGCCCCAAAAAGAAGCAAAAAAGCCTAAACTACCCTGGAAGCCACTGTCGGATTGAAGGGTAGGACCGTCCTTCTCCCGGTCAAACGCCATGGATGCTTGACAGGTGGTCGCTAGTTCCCGAGGCGCTCCTTGCGTGACCTGCACGTGACAAACAACTCGAGACTTTACCTTTAGAAGGGCGATGAGGCCCGGGGCACGTCCCGGAGGCCAAGTCCCCGGTCCAAAGGCGGCTCCCGGGGGCCAAAAGGCGGCACCCGGGTAGGGACCGGAGGCCACGTCCCCTGGCAAATGGCGGCGCCCGGGACGGCGCTGGAGGCTAAGTCCCGGGAGCCAAAAGGCGGCGCCCGGGGAGGCCCCGAAGGCCACGTCCCCGGGCAAATGGCGGCGCCCAGGACGGGGCCGGACGCCAAGTCCCGGGAGCCAAAAGGCGGCGCCCGGGGAGGGGCCGTAGGCCAGGTCCCCAGGCTAATGGCGGCTCCCGGGACGGCGCCGGAGGCCAAGTCCCGGGAGCCAAAAGCGGCGCCCGAGGAGGGGCCGGAGGCCAAGTCCCCGGGTGAATGGCGGCGCCCGGGATGGCGCCGGAGGCCAAGTCCCGGGAGCCAAAAGGCGGCGCCCGGGGAGGCCCCGGAGGCTACGTCCCCGGGCAAATGGCAGCGCCCGGAACGGTGCCGAAGGCCAGGTCCCCGAGCAAATGGCGGCGCCCGGGATGGTGCCGGAGGCCATGTCCCGGGAGCGAAAAGGCGGCGCCCGGGGAGGCTCCGGAGGCCAGGTCCCCGGGCAAACGTGACGGAACTTACCTGGACTTAGTCCCGTGGAGATTTCCCCCGACAGCAGCCCCCCATGCCCGCCGGGGACGAAGCTCGAGCCCCCGATGGGTATGGCATACATTACCGGGAAAATCTCCGGACGAAGTCACCGGAGCCGCGACCCTTCGGTTGCTGTGCCCCGTGCATAAGGCCGCGCCGTTTCGCCATAAATGTGCGCGCGGTTCGAACCGGCGCCTCGATTCGCGCGCCCATCCCTTCGTTTCCTGCGCGCAGATTGTACTTCAACGGTCCAGATTGCTCCGCGGCGTGCCACGTGGCGCCCATCTAGACCACGTCTCACCCCTATAAATAGTGCCTTGGGGGACCTGGAAGTTCGTTCCAAACTTTCAGCCTCACGATTTTTGCTCTCCCGGTAGCTCTCTCAGTAGCCAGCGCCTGGTAGCCGTCTCCAGTAGCAGGCGTCTGGGAATTTTTGTTGTAGCCCAATGAAACGTTAGCCGCCGAACAGGAAAAGACTAACCTCATGGCTCCCAAGGGTCGAGCAAAGACCACGGAAGTGCCCCCGGAGGAGATCCCTCCGGATTTCCTCTGGGCGTCGGAGTTCACGGCCGAGGACGCTGAGTCCATGGTCGAGCACGGCATCGTCGCGGACGGGGACATCCGAGTCCCCGTGAAAAAAGACGGAGCCCCTCGCCCCAGGCCCGGAGAGGTCGTGGCCTTCGAGGCCTTCCTGGAGGTGGGGCTCCGGCTCCCGGTGCATCCCATGCTCCGGGAGTTTCTGAAGGAGTATGGGGTGGCGCTCAACCACCTCACCCCGAACGCGCTCGTCCGGATGGGCCTCTTCATCTGGCTCTACGAGATGGCGACCCGGCGGGAGCCCACCCTCCGCGCCTTCTGGTACTTCTACGAACCGGCGGCGCGGAGCTCCCACCTGGTGAAGGGGGGACCCAAGTCCCCCTTTGGTTCGGTGATGGTACAAATGCTGCCGTCTCGGGTGGCCGACTACCCGGCGGCGGCCTCCCTGGACCACTGGGGCGACTGGGTCCGGAGGTGGTTTTACCTCCGGGTCCGGGACGAGGCGGTGGTGTATTCCCCGGAGCCCCCCACCTACAGCCGATCGTCCGCGCCGAAGCCTCCAGTGTGGACGGACGAGGAGTTCGAGCTCCTCGGCAGGGTGGTCCTCTCCAAGAAGACCCGCTCAATGCGGGACGCCGCCGAGGAGATAATGCTCCTCCGGATCTCCCCCTTCTCAAGCGGGAAGAGGGGGATCGGCATGGGCCCCGAGCAGCGGCCCCCGGTCAAACCGGTGACTCGACGTAAGTCCACTACCTGCATTGCATTTACAAATTTCTGGAAATTTGACTAACTCTTTACCTCTTGTAGTCCGGCCATACCCGGCGGCGCGGGAGAAGGCGGAGAACCTCCTGGGGAGGTACATAGCCGACGAGCACGAGCGCGTCGTGCGCCTCGTGGGGGAGGGCCCCCCCCGGAACATGGTGGCTGCGGCCTACGGGCTAAAGCTGACGGAGAGGAAGCCTCTCCCCACCCCCGGGTAGCACAAACGGGGGAAGGACGCGGCTGGGGGCTCGGAGCCCAAGAAGGCCAGGGTCCAAAAGGCCCCCGGCCCATTGACGACGCCGGCTTCGACGCCGGTGAAGGCCCAGGACACGACTCCCGGGACCGAGCGCACCCGGGCGGCGGCCCGGGAAGACGCAACACCTCCTCCCCCGAAGGGCCCCGTCGAGGCCCGGGGGAAGGAGCAGGCCGTTGGCGGGGCGGCGTCCGATTCGGCGGACTATGCCCCGTCGCCACTCTCGGTGGCGGTCCTCCCGGCCCCCCCGGCATCCTTAGAGCCGGAGAGGCTGGAGGTGAGATTCGCGGAGGCCTCGCCTCCGCGGGTTTGGCCGGTGGATGAGGGGGGGAGCCCCTCGGTCTACGAGGTCCCCCCGGAAGAGGAGGTCTCGAGGACCTTCCGGCCCGGGGCAGGGACCCCCGCCCAAATCTCCTCGGCCACGTCTTCGGAGGAGACCTCCTCGGCCACGAAGACGCCGGTGACACCAGCCGCGTTACCGGACTCACAGGTCCGGGGACCCCCACCGGCCGCCACGCCGGCGCCGGGCGAGAGGCCCCTCTGCTTCCCCGCGGGGGAAGTCGCCCGCTACGCAGAGGGCCTGCACACCCGGAAGGTGCAGGCCTTCGTCGCGGAAGGGACGCTCCATGAGCGTTTCGAGGGTCTTCAGTCCTTCGGGGCCCTGGTAACCCGAGTCGATGACGTCTTCATTTATTTCCTGCACTTGAGATTTTTCTAACTCTATATTTTGTAGGTGGCAACTGTTACCTGGGGCCTTGAGCAGCTGGTCGCCCGGCTGCTTAAGGAAGCGGAGGGCCGGGCCGCGACCTCCGTAGGGCAGCGTGAGGAGGCCCTCCGGGAACGCGATGAAGCCCTTGCGGAACTGTCCCGGGTCCGGGCCCAGGTTCACATTTCCGAGGGCATCAACGGCCGCCTCTGGGAGGAGGCCAAGGCTAGGGAGGAGGCGCTCCGGGAGCTCGAGGGCTCAAGCATCCGGGCGGTGGCAAACGAGGGCCGCTCCGTCCGTTCGGCCCTCGAGAGCCTTGGCGTAAGCTTAGGCTCTGGGACCAGCTCGGAGGTGCCGCCGGCGACCCTCGAGGAGGCTGTGCGTTTTCTCAACACACAGGTCTCCGCCATTCCGGAGGCTGTGCGTTTTCTCAACACACAGGTCTCCGCCATTCCGGAGGCTGCCGACGCTCGGGCGCGGGGCCGGGCGATCCCCATCATCGCGGCCGCTGCGGGGCTTGTCGAGTTCCGGGGGGTCGGCGCCCGGGCGATCGGTGGCGCATCCCCCGAAGCTTCCCGGACTCCTTCGAGCCCTCGCGCCAGGAGGTCGAGCAGCTAGTCGGAGGATTCTACGACCGGATCATCCGGGCGAGATTCCCGGCTCCGGCGCCTCCAGCGGGGGACGCCCCAGCCCCGGCCTCGGAGGAAACCTCCCGGGGGGAGGACGCCAATGAACATGTATGAGCCTCCCCCCCGGGTCTTAGTTAGGGCCCTTTTTTGTTTTCTTAGGATTTTGATCCCGGTAGCTTCTTAGAAGAAGCCCCGGACACTTGTACAAAAACATTTTGAATGCAATGAAGTTAGAATTTTTTCTAAATCTTTGAATTGAATGTTTTGTTACCAGGGTTCCGGGGAGGTTGCTCCCAGGCGAAGGTCCGGGAGGGGCTCCCCGGGGGACGCCCAAGCGGCTTTAATCTTGCTAAGCCTTGTCTCCGGGAATCACGGCGGGGACAGCGTCCAGGAGCCGATCCGGTTGAGGTGGCGTCCGGAGTGGCACTTGGACAACTTTGACAATCATCGCGCCAAATTGTCCCCACCGCGACCGGGGTTCCGGATGATACCTCCCCTCCGGATACTTCCACCGGCGGGATACGAGTTCTGGCCCGAAGATGTGCTCCGGGACGCTCGGCGCCGCGTGCGAGCATTGTGCCGGGACTTGACCCGGGGGCTAGCGGAGAGCTTCCGAGAGTATTAGGCGTAGGAGCCTAAGGGCGTAGAGAATCCCCCGGGTTAGAACCCGGGTTGTATCGTTTCCGAAGCCCACCGGAGGGGGAAGATGTCCTCCGGGTTTGACAATCAATAAAGCTGTGTTGTTGCTTCTTCTTTCATTGTCTTTTTATTTTTTCTTGGATGGTCTGGACGACTCCTTTTCACAAGAATGAGCTAAGTTTGCTCGTGGGAGGTGCGGTCGACACCCGGGGGTTCCTTATCCCCCCCCCTCCCACAGCGGGCCGGAGGGTAGCTCCGGGCGCTATGAGGGTAACAAGGCCCCCGAGGTGAAAACAACCTGTAGCATAGGAATTTTTATGTTAGAAAATTTTAAAACGAGGTTTCCAAGGAAAGGACCTTCCGGGAGAGAATCGTCCGGTCGCCGTGAGAACGGGGAGCCGGGAATAAGGCCTCATGTGGAAGAAACGTCCAAGAAAACCCGATGAGATTTCCGGAGGCGAACTTCCTAGGAGACAATCGTCCGGTCGCCGTGAGAACGGGGAGCCGGGAATGGTGTCTCTGGGAAGGAAAATGTCCGATAAATCCTCGACTTCTCCGGGAGACAATCGTCCGGTCGCCATGAAAATGGGGAGCCGGGAATAGGGTCTCCGGGAGGCATTCATCTGGTCGCCGTGAGAATGGGGAGCCGGGAATAAGGTCGCCGGGGACCAATCGTCCGGTCGTCGGGAGGCATTCATCCGGTCGCCGTGAGAACGGGGAGACGGGAATAAGGTCGCCGGGGACCAAACATCCAGGAATGCCATTAGACATCCCACTGGGGAGAGCGTCGAACGTCGACTCCCATTGGAGGAAGATAGATCCAAGGAGGCCATTAGACGTCCCACTGGGGAGAGCGTCTACTCCCGGAGGAGGAAGTGCCCGAAGACGGGTCTTGAGTGTTTGGGCAGGGGACTAGTCTCCCAAAGTGGCCACTGTGACCGGGTTGCCGCTTACACCCTCAGTCCACGAGGGCTGATCGTAAGCCGCCCTACAGGAGGGACTTGCTGGGCCTGGCCCACTTCCTCGCGGAGAGGGCATCCTCAAGGGGAGGGCTTCCTCGCGGGGAGGGCATCCTCACTGGGAGGGCGTCCTCGCGGGGAGGGGCGTCCTCTGTGGGACCCTCATTTGAGGATTCCAGTAGCAACCGCCCAGGTGGATTGCACACAGAAAGGTACATCACAAGCTCACAACAACAGGATTCACTTTAATCAATAAAGCAATAGATAAAACAAGTAGAAGGTCACGAGGACCAGTATTACATTATCATAATGCCAAGAATGGAATTAATTAAAGTTGATACAAAGTAGAGAGTTTTTCATAAAAACAATAACACAAAAGCAATAACAAAGGTCTTCATTTCCTTCTGCAGCAGTTCGGCTCGGGCCTTTACCACATCGAACTCAACTTGGCGCATGACCCTCCTAGAAGCTCAAATCGTCTGGAAAGGTTCCTTCCTCTTCTTGGTGCTCAAGGCTAAAGGAATCAGGGTCCTTGAATCCTTTCTTCTGAATTTGTGTGAAAAGGCAAGGGTGAGCATATTTTTCCACGATGCTCAGCAAGTCCCGTTATGAGAATGCAGATATATAGATGAGGGGTTTTCAAGGAAAGGGGTCTTGGTTTTATGTATATAGTAATAGAGTAGATTTTCACTCTCATTTTGAAGAAAAGGTTTTTGTTTTCAAAAGTGGGGCTTTTAAAATCCTAAGCTAGATTTTCAGAAATGTTATGTGTGGCGGTTTTTCATGAGTCACTACTTTACTCAGATTTTGTGAAGAACTTTCCAAAAGCTACTTGTGCTGCATCGACGTGAATAGAATCCACAGCGCGCAGACTCCATAACCTGGGAGCACAGAGTATCCGATACTTTTTAAGCATTGCAAAGGTGTACCACCTTAATCCACCAATCACTCAGCTTTCAAGTCAGGCCAACTCCACGCGACTTTTACGCATGTGACAAGGCCGAAGTGACACAACAGTTTACAGTCCTAGCATTAACTATTTCCCTGCCCGGTAAATAGACAGTTAAGTCTCAAGTACCGTTGTGGGTCCTCCCCACTGCCTTACTTCCTAGCCTGGGTCTATGTTCTCGCAAGACACATAGCCTCTCTTGATTACAGTCGCGCACGACTTAATTTGGCATAGGGTGTCTTCCTTCTTTCCACCTTTTCCTCTCATGATTTTTCTAAACTCACATCACTCATGGCCTTCTGCGGCCCACCAGTTCTCGCAAGACACTGGATCGACAACCATTGCAGGGAAAAGCTAATACTAAAGAAAGCTACTAAGTTGCGCCTGTCCCATAACCAGGCAAGTGGTTGGTACGTTTTTCATGCCGCATAGAAGCACAACACAAGGTTCTAGTCCTTATGAATCTCTTGTGAGGAGTCTTTCACATTCCCAGTGCGCACACAGCACCATCCAATCAAACCGTCCTCACTATCGATTCCAATCACATTTTCTTTCACAAAAGGGGTTTTGAACATGCTTTTCTCATATGTGACCATTCAACATTTAACATATAATCTTGAGCATAGCATAGCCTAAGCATGATATTCTAGGGTGACAAGGGTGCAGGGATATTCAATGTCAAAAGGGGCTTTACAATCTTTTAGGTCATATCTAATCACTTTATTGAAACATAGTTCTTATTTGAATTTAAGGCATGCATATACTTGAAAACAGTTAACATACTTCATTTCAAAATAGTAGGCTAGACATGATCAAGGGTTTGAGACTTGCCTTGCAATGTTGGGTCCAGTTACTTGGACGATTCTTCGAAGATTTCTTCCGCTCCTTTAAGCTCTGGTTCCACGGCGGATACAAGTAATACACACATACACTACATAAGCATACAAAAGATAGTCTTTATGGGAAATGATACGTAAAATATATCATGCATGCAGGGGAGAGATTTGGACAAAGTCACTTGATATTGATCGAAGAGATGGGCTCAAAAGGACTTGAGTGTCGAAGGGCTGACATTCGGCTCATGGCTTGACATAGCCCTAAATTGGTCTTAGGTAGGTTTTCTGAGGAAGTGACAGTAGGGAAAGTTGTAGAGAACAACTCCAGGAATCTAGTGGACAAGGTGGCATTTCAATTGCTCAAGGGTAACAGGTATAAGTCACTCAATGCCACTGGTGGACATGCATTGACATAGTGCTCGACATGGCTAGGAACTAGGGCATGGCATATCTTTTGACTCAAGGCTCCAATTGATGCACAACTTTGTCTGGGGGTTAGGCCTTGACAAAAGGAACAAAACACTCAATAGGCTTAAGGGCAGAAAGTGGCCGGAGGGTGGCCAAATCAGCGAGTAAACACGGTGGCCTGAACTACTCGACAGTAATCTTGGCATTGGAATATCTTTTGATTCAGGTTGATTCAGAAGTCGAGCTAGTAGACAATGTTGCTCAGGGTACTGGAGTCTATCTAAGGGACAAAGTTTCAGAGGCTAGATCGGCCGGGGAGAAATTCCGGCGACCGGCGCTGGAGAAGACGACTCCTAAATTGGGCGTTCTCGATACAGGGAGTTTGAACTCGATTCTTTGCTCAGGGAGTGAGAGGGTGAGGTGAGGGGACTATTTGTGGGGCTAATTCTACCAGAGAATGGCCGGAGTGGCTTGGCGACGAGAGCTAGTTTGCTGGTGGCGCGCAAACTACGGAAAGGCTATGATCACTGCTCAATTTCGAAATCCAAGTTAGTAGGCTTGCTCAAAGGGGTGTTCTAAACAATTTTCATCACTGGCACGAAGGTTGATTCGGATCGAATCGGGCAGCATTGAGGAAACAGGGCATTTGAACTTTTCCGACGATCACCGGCGTTAGGGTTCGTCGGGGGCCAATTGGATGCTATGGTACGGAGAGGGGGATGGGAGAAGCTTACTGGTGGTCTTGGATTGAAGAAGGGAGCTGCGGTTGAGGTTGGCATCGTGAGCTCAAAACTAGCTCGCCGGAGAAGAAGTTGTTCACGGCGGCTCTGGGAGATCGGTTGCTTCCTGGTGCTAGGAACTGAAGCAATGAAGCTACGAGGTGGTGCGAAGTGATTCTGGGCAAGGGAGGGAGCTTATATAGGCGAAGGGCTGGGGCTCTCGGGAGTTGAAGCATATCCAACAGATGCGCGTGACTGACATCGGAGACGGGACCGAGACGACGTCGGGACGCGGCAAAGACTGTGCCAGAGAAGGGAAATCACGCGAAATCAGCTGGAGCAGGGCGACGGGATCACTGGCTTCGGCATGGCTGCAACGTGGTGTTGCTTTGCTGCTACTGGAGCACGCGCGCGCGCGGGAGAATCACGGCACAGCGCGGCTACGGTGGCTCCACGGTGGCGGCACGGTTGCGCACAGGTGGTGCTACGTGGCTGCGGTGGTGGCTGCGCGGGAGACTTCGTCGGCGGCGAGTTCCTGCGGCGAGGCAAAGTGGCGAGGCTCTGGTCACAATGGCTAGAGCTCTGGTCGAGAGCAACGACCAGGGGCTTGGTCGAAAATGGCAGAACAAGAAGGCTAGGGCTGATCTGCAATTTCCAAAATTTGCACCAGGGACTGTTTTAAAAGAACTTGGACTAATTTGCAAGGTTTTCTTTCGGGATCTTGGGCCTATTTGCAAATATGGAGATCTAAAGGGCTGATCTGAGATCTGGTCCTGCAGATGAGTATTACTAAATGTCTTAGACTCATCCAGTAGGAAAAACGGTAAAATCCAACAAGATCTGGTGGTTTTGACAAAAATCGAAAACACGGTAATTAGGGTAAACAGGGTAATTAGGGTTTGAAACTTTGGCGAGGCTGAAACTAGGGTTTCGGTTCAGTTTTTGAAATTCTTCCTGAAGAGAAAAATGTCTAGAATAGTGAATGGGAGATGTTCACTGAATCAAATCAAAGTTTGGAGATGGTTTGAGACTTTTGGTCTTTTTGGACTTCTGACAAATCTGAAAAGAACTGATTTGCGATACTTTTGGACTAAAAAGCGAAAATAGTCTGAAAGGCGGAGTTTATCGGCTAACTTTTTAAATTAAGGTAGTGGCATACCTAAGATTATAATTCTGGGATAAAGATCAAAAATGGGGTTGAGACATCTGAGAATCCAATGAAGATACGCTGACTGGCAAGCTAAAGAGATGACAAAATTTGGGATGATACATCCTCGCGGGGAGGGCATCGCCGCTAGGGGCAGTAATGAGAAAGACCTGCAATGAGACAGTTTGAAAAGCAAGACCTATGTATTGCTAATAAAAATGAAGTACAGGGCCTCCCCCTGCGAAATCGCGAAAAGGGAGGAAAATACAGTGTCCCTCCTCCCCCTTCGGTGTGAACGCTCCGGGGGAGGGGACGGGCCCGTAAGGCTAAACATAGAACTTGCGAAGTAAACGCAAGTTCCACGTGTGCATCAGCTCTTGCTCTTGAAGGTTGGAAAGCTTGTAGGCCCCCGAGCCCAGGACCGTGGAGATCCTGTAGGGGCCCTCCCACTTGGGGGAGAGCTTACCCTGGGCCTGGGGGTCCGTCACGCGCTTGAGGACAAGGTCCCCAAGGCGGAAAGCCCTCTCGCGCACGCGTTGATTGTACACGCGTGCCATTTCTTGCTAGTAGATGGCGTGGCGGAGCAGAGCTCGGTCGCGTTCCTCCTCCACGAGGTCGATCTCCACGCGCTGGTTGGCCTCGTTGGCCTGGTACGCTGCGGGTGTCGCTCCCTCCAGGAGCTCAACCCACAGCGACCGGAGGCTGATCTCCGGGGGAAGGACTGCCTCCGCCCCGTAGACCAGGGAGAAGGGAGTACGCCCCGTCGCCCGGGACGGGATCGTTCGCATGGAGCAGAGGATGCTGGGGAGCTCCTCTGCCCACGCACCCCGCTTAGAAGCGGTTTGCTCGAGTCTCCGGCGCAACCCCTGTAGGATGTAACGCCCTGAGTTAGGGGTGAAAATTTCCTTTTTCATAAATAGCATGCATGCATGTATCTGTAGTAATAGCCAGATCAGTATCTTTCTCAAGCCCTAAAATCTCCAAAATCTATCCTGTGACCTCAAATCAAGATCAGATTGTTCAGATGTGATCTATTAGTTATCCTGAATCTAAAAGCCTTCAGAACCCAGATCCAATTCTATCTCTAAATTCCAGATTTATCAACTTCTTCTGTTTTCGAAAACAGAAATACCTTATATTACCCAAATACCCTAAGTTTCAGAAATACAGATTCAATCAAAATCTTGACCAAGTTCAGACCAGATTATTCCTGGAATATGATCATTGGTATGTCAATACCTTAATATAAAAAGTTGACAGCCAGATTCTACCATCTAGATTCTTTTCACAAATCAGTCCAAGAGTTATCGCAAAATAGTCCTTATCTGATATCTGAAAACCCAAAAAGGCTAAAATCTCCAGATTAACTCCAAATTCAGAATTTCTTCGGCAAATCTTCTCAAAATGCTATTTACCACAAATCTCTCTTCTGTGCAGATATCAAAATCAAACCCTAAATGCCAGAATTCGAAATCGACAAAACTTAAATCTTATTTTACCCTAAATTACCCTATTTTCCGTTTGTATCAAAAATTATTCAAATGTGTCAAATCTTATCAACTATCTTTGCCAAATATCCTGTTGAATATATCTGCCAGATTAGTGAAAGAAAAGTCAGTTTAAACCATTCCAGAATTCCAGATTTACAATTCAGTCTAAAACTCAAAGAATTGAAACTGCAATTCAGTCCAAATTTCGACCAGGCCAATTACTGTGCGCACGACCAGAAACCACCGTGCTTGTGCGCCGTGGTTGCTCGTCGCCGGTGAGGCTTCGCCGCGCTTGTGACCGTGCATGCCGGTGCGCACGTGTCATCGCTCCAGCTGGTGCCGTGGCAAGGCCGCTGCTACGTCGACGACCAGCGCTTGCTCCCGCGCGCGACCAGCAGCGACTTTGTCAGCAATCCATCGCCACGTCGCTTTGCCTCGCCAGTGTTGTCTTCGCCGCTGATGCTCAGCACGCAATCCATCTCATCCCCAGTTGCCAATTACTTCATTTTCTCCTCCTTGCAATCTTCGCCTGGCCTATTTAAGTGCTCCTGTGTGCAGCAGCTCCTCCACACTTCACCAGAAACCAGCCAAGTTCCAGAATTTGCTGTTTTCGTTTTCTTCTCCGGCGAGCCGTCGAGGAGGCTCACGGTGCCAGCTTCATCCGCTGCATCATCCTTCAAATTAAAGCCATCAGTGAGTTCCCCTACTCATTCTCTCTGCGTAGTATCGTTTAATTGCTCCCCGGTGACCTCTAACGCCGGCGATCACCGGAAATTGCAGTTTGCCCTGTTTCTGTAATGTGGCTCAATCCAGTACAAATTAGCTTTCGATTCTGTAAACAAAATTGATGAGTGAACCAAATCAAGCAAGCCTGTGAAGTTAGATTTCGAAATTGAGCAAGAATCGAAGTTTTTCCCTAACCCGAGCTTCACCAGAAACCGGCGATCGTCGCCAGGCTTCTCCGGTGATCCTCCGGTCAATTTGATGTTACCAGAAGCTTTCTTATACCTCCTAGATACTCTCCAAGCAAGGAATTAAGTTCTCTCGGCCTGTAGCAGAAACCCCCAATTGGCAGTGTTCTTCTCCGGCGCCGATCACCGGAAAAAATTTCCCAGCTGTTTCAGCCCTCGAAACTTTGTCTAGTATGTGTGCTTTGATCTCCTGAACACTTTTGTCTTCTAGCCCGACACCTAGATCGGCCTAGATTGGAAGATATAGCTTTGCCAAGTTTGTGTCCAGAACTGCTCCAGTGCAGCCAGTTCATCTCCGTTCATCATCAAATTTCTTGCTTTCCAGCCATTTCCTGCCCTAGATCCTGTTGACTTAATTGTTTCTGTTACTCAAGCCTACCTCCCAGACAAAGTGGTGCATCATTTGGAGCTCCAGATCAAAAGTTATGCTAAGCCCTAGTTTTTGGCATTGTCAGCTCTATGCCAGAGCTTGTCAGCCAGTGGCATTGGCCTTGTTTACCCACTTCTGTTTGTGCAATTTGAAATCCACTTTGTCCACTGAATTTGTAGAGTTGTGATCTACATTTTCTTCTACTACCACAACTTGAGATAAGCACTCTAGCTTTTCTTAAAGCTATGTCCAAGCCTTGATCCGAATGTCGATCTGTTGACATTCGCTGTTTTGATTAAACCAGCCACAAAATTGTTATCCCTATTGCAATCCTGAAACCCTAAGATTATCTAATCACCATCCTTAGCCCAAATTCTTTGAAACCCTAGAATCTCGACTCAGTTCAGTTTGCAGTTATCTCCAGTTTAGTTCAATCATTCTTGTTGAGCATTTCTGCATATAAGTCATAAAACATTTTAAATATTATAAGTAATTATTGTGTGTTTGTTTGTCGTCGAGCAGATTCAGAAGCTGACTTTGAAGATTTTGCTGTTGACCCGTCATCGACTGCTGTATTTTACGACGCGGAAGGCAAGTCATATCCTTGGTCATCTTGAACCTATATTTTAAATGTTGCTATAATATAACCTTGAATATAGGAAATATTGCATGTGAAAGATTGAGAATGGTTGATTTATGAATTGGCAATACTAGACTGGTTATCTGTGAAATGTGAAATAAACAAGTTTTGAGCCATGAACTATTATATGTATTTATATACTTATATTCATGAAATAAAACCCCTAGCCGTGACCAGAAAAATGGTATGGATGGCTGTAGCACTGGAGGTGCTAGACTGCAAAGGAATGCAGGCACTGAAGGTGCAGGGTTTTGGATGGTCTGGTCACTGGCATATAAGGACTAGAACCTTGTGTTGTGCGTCTAGTGGCATGAACAACGTGCTAACCGCAAGCCTGGTATGGGACAGGCCTGAACAAGTAATTATGTGGATCGCACATGAAACCCCTGCATGAGATGTGTAGTGATGCACGATAAACACGGAGCGCAGCTCCCACACATATCACTGAAGGTGATCAAGCACGCTGACCCAGTAATGGGAATAAGCAAAGGGGTGGAGGTTTGGATACAACCTGCCACAACTGTGCCTCGCTGAGAGCCACAGGGTCGGGGGTGAATTGTGAGTAAAACATAACAAAAGTTCTTGTTATTTCCACCTTGCCACTCACAGTATGAAGTGAGTCAGGGGTCCAATCATTTTGTTATGATAGGAAAGGTTTGAAAGTGGAATATCTTGCGGGTAAATTGGTACCTCTCTGCAAAGTTAAAACGTATTCGAATACTCCGAGCTCCCGGGTTTATAGGAGTCTGCTGCGGTGGATTAAATCCACGGGGTGTGACACAAGTACTATTTTCTAAATAAAATATGTTTAAAATCAAGATTACCCAAATGACATGTGTTGTCATGATAAGGAGTGCTGCCGTGGGCTGTCGTGTGTCGACGTGTCGCGGTAGTGCTATAATCTAGTGAACATGATTGATGATGTTATATTCTAAAAAGTGCTGCCATAAGATGAGAGGAGAAAGGAAAAGATTATTTTACAAATATCCATAATTCTTGACTAGTCTAGGTTCATATCATCACTACTATATGTATCTACTCTTACCTATGACTTGCTGAGTACGTAAGTGCTCACCCTTGCAACATTCAACTCAATAGATGGAGCCTACTTTGATCAAGATGATGGCACGGAGTACTACATGTATCCAGAAGGAGGAGAATCAGTTCCGCCAGAACCCTGAAGTGTGTTGTTCTGCCGTCAACTTCTTTTGTGGGAGGGTCACCTATCTTCTGCTGTGTAGTTAAATATTTTGCTAAACCCTGAATGCCCTGTAGGCATTGTAATCCTCTTTATGTAATATTAAGGCCAGCAGGCCACACTGCTTAATATTTTGTGAGTACTCTGCTGCAATGTAATATACTCCTGTGTTTGACTCATCCTGGGAAGTCAAAGGTTTGTGGTTTGAGACTAGCTGCAGCGAGCTAGGTCTCTACAGGAGTAGTCGTTGTCCCAGTTTCGGGGCGCGACATAGGATCACGCCGTTGACCCTCTCGACAGCCCCATTGCTCCGGGGATGGGCCACTGAGGCGAAGTGGATGACGAGCCCCAGGCCTTCGCAGAATTCCCGGAAGTAAGCCGAGTCGAATTGGGTCCCGTTGTCCACGGTGATTTCCCGGGCGACACCGAAACGACATACGACGTTTTTCCAGAAAAACCGCTGGACGGCCCGGGACATGATGCTGGCCAAAGGCTCCGCCTCAACCCACTTTGTAAAATAGTCAACCGCGACTACCACATACTTGTATCCTTCGGGCGCTGGGGGGAAGGGCCCTAAAAGGTCCATCCCCCAGCGCACGAAGGGCCAAGTGATGGGGATCGTCCGCAGCGCTATAGGGGGGAGGTTCGAGCCCTTGGTTATCTTCTGGCATGCCTCGCACGCGGAGACAAGGTCTCGCGCGTCGCGCATGACCGTGGGCCAGTAGAAGCCCTTCCGGAGGGCCTTGGCCACGATGGCACGCGGGGCTCGGTGAGAACCACAGCTCCCCGCGTGGATGTCTTCGAGAAGTTGATGTCTCTCTGGCCGGGGGAGGCAGCGCAGGAGGGCGGAAGCCCCCCGCTTGTAGAGCGTCCCCTCCAGCAGGAGATATGCCCGGGATTTAGCCCGGAGGCGTTTAGCCTCGGTCTCACTAGGAGGGTCGCCCTCCCCCTTGATGAAGGAGATGAGGGGGTCGATCCAAGACGGAGTCCGGATGATCTTGGCGACCTCCGGGACATGAGGCTCGTCGCCCGTGTCCGGGGCGGCCACCGAGGGCTTCATGATGGTTTCCATAAAAGCCCCCTTGGGGAGTGATTTCCGGGTGCTTGCCGCCCAGGCCAGGGCGTCGGCCCGGTCATTGTCCCTCCGCGGGATATGCCGGGCCTTCAGGCCGTCGAAATGCCTCTCCATCTTTCGCACTTCCTGCAAATAAAGACTTAAGTTTGCGTCATGGCACAGGTAAGACTTGTCCATTTGGCAAACTACGAGCTGAGAATCTCCCTTGACTAGGAGGCGCCGGATCCCCAGGGTGCGCGCGAGGCGCCTCCTGAGGAGCAAAGCCTCGTATTCGGCGACGTTGTTGGTTGCGGGGAACTCGAGCCGCGCGGCGTACTCGAGTTCCTTCCCCTCGGGGCTCCAGAGGACTACTCCCGCACCAGCCCCGGCGAGACACAGCGACCCATCGAACATGAGGGTCCAATGATCACTGCGTCGGGGTGGCACAGGGAGATCTTCGTCCCCGGACCCAGAGGCGGGAGTCCACTCTGCGACGAAGTCGGCGAGGACCTGCGACTTGATGGCGGAGCGGCCGGTAAGGGACAGGGAGAAGGGGGTGAGCTCAGCCCCCCACTTCCCGATCCGGCCGGTGGCTTCTTTGTTCCGCAGTACCTCCCCGAGGGGGAGGGACGATGGGATGGTGATGGGGTGCCCCAGGAAGTAATGCCGAAGCTTTCGGGACGCCATGAGGAGGGCGTAGCAGATTTTCTCCATCTCCGTGTACCGAGTATTGGCCCCTTGGAGGGCCTCACTCACGTAGTACACGGGACGCTGCTGCCCCCCTTGCTCCTTCACCAAGACCGCGCTGACGACGACGGGGGTCGCGGTGAGGTAAAGGAGCAAGGGCTCTTCTGGAGAGGGACTCACGAGCATTGGAGGGCTCGTGAGGTACTTCTTGAGGTTGTTGAAGGCTTCCTGGGCCTCGGGGGTCCCACCGAACCCCTCGAGCCCTCGGAGGATCTTGAAGAACTGGAGGCCCCGCTCCCCCGACCGGGAGACGAAGCGGCTTAGCGCGGCTAGGCGGCCGGAGAGCCGCTGGACATCCTTGACGGAGCCCAGATCTTTTCAGGGTTTGCCTCAATGCCCCGCTGGGACACGAGGAAACCTAGGAGCTTCCCCCCGCGCACCCCAAAGGCGTACTTCTCCGGGTTGAGTTTGAGCCTGAACGCGCGGAGGTTGCGGAAGGTTTCGGCCAGGTCGTCGACGTGGGAGGCAGCGCGGGGACTCTTGACGACCGCGTCGTCTACGTAGACTTCGACGTTGCGGCCGACTTGATCTTTGAAAACCAGCGTCATGAGGCGCTGGAAGGTCGCCCCCGCATTTTTGAGCCCGAAGGGCATATGAACGTAGCAGAAGGTTCCGAGGGGAGTTATGAAACTCGTGTTTTCCTCGTCCCCTTCCGCCATCCGGACTTGATGGTAGCCCGAGTAGGCCTCTACGAAGCTCATGAGCTCGCACCCCGCATTGGAGTCGACGAGCTGATCAATCCGTGGGAGCTGGAAGTTGTCTTTGGGGCAGGCGCGGTTAAGGTCGGTGAAGTCCACGCACATCCGCCACCTGCCGGTTGACTTCTTGACGAGGATGGGGCTCGCGAGCCACTCGGGGTGCAGGACCTACCGAATGAACCCCGCCTCTCGGAGCCGGGTGATCTCCACCTTGATTGCTTCTTGGCGCTCGAGGGAGAGTTTCCGTAGCTTCTGTTTGACCGGGGGGTGACCGGGGGCCACTGCGAGCTTGTGCTCAATGACCTCTCGGGCGACGCCCCGCATGTCCGAAGGCTTCCACGCGAAAACATCGGAGTTTTCGCGCAGAAAGGCCGCAAGTTGCGCTGCATGCTCCTCAGGGAGCTCTGCCCCGATCTGGACGATTTTGTCCTCGTCGCCCGGGGACAGCATAACCTTCTGGTGGCCCCCTTCCGGACGCGGCTTGAGGAGGGGCCTCCCGGGTGGTGGCGCAGTGACATCTATTTCCGGGGGAGAAGCCCCCCCCCCCCCCCCCCCGGGCGCCTTTATGAGGTTGATGCTTCCGATTGTGGCCGCAGCGCGCTCGTATAGAGCACGAGCCATGTCTTGGTCTCCCCGGACGTTGATCACGCCATGCGGTCCGGGGAACTTCATGCAGAGGTAGTTTTGATGGGTGGCAGCCCCCAGCCAGTTGATTGTGGTCCTCCCCATTATCGTATTGTAGGAGGAGGGGAGGTCCACTACGTCGAAGCGGACCAGCTCGGTCCGGTAGTTCTCTGGTGTGCCGAAGGTCATTGGGAGATCTACCTTGCCCATGGGGTGGATCGCCTTCCCCGGGACAAACCCTTGTAGGGGCCCTACCGCGGGCTGCAGGAGCTTTTCATCCACCTGCATCTCTTTGAAGGCCTTCAGGAATAGGACGTCGGCGGAGCTCCTGCCGTCCACGAGGATGCGGGCCAGGTGGCAGTTGTAGATGGTCGCAGAGACAATAAGCGCGTCGTCGTGGGGGAAGCGAACCCCTCACGTGTCTTCCGCCGTGAAGGTGAGGGGGACGTCTGACCACTTAGGTGGCGGGGACGCGTGTAGCACCCCCACAACCTTGACCTCGTGCGCGTACTCCTTACGTTGGCGCTTAGAGTCCCGCCCGGAGGCAGGTCCTAGCACGATGGCGTTGATGTGCCGCTGCGAAGTTTGAAAGGGGATAGCTTCTGAAGGCTCCCCCTACTGCGTCTGCTGACCCCCCGCGAGAGCGGGAAGGGCCGGAACAGCTGGCCGAGGGGGCAAGGAGGCCGGAGTCCCCCCCCTGCCCGCGCTGGTCGAGGAAGTCCGCGAAGTGCTGCAGCAGCTGGCTACAGTCTCGGGTAGCGTGGTTACTGGACCTGTGGAAGCTGCACCACGGTCCTTCCCGCCTTCTCCCTGCGGTGCCTTCCCGGCCGCACGAAGACTGTCCTCCCCCATGGCCGTTCGGTTTGGGGAAGGGGCGGCTGGCCCTCGGGGGGTCGCGCGAGCCGCCTCCGCCCTCGAGGACAAAGGTGTCCCGAGGCCGTGGCTCGCTACGCCTCCCCTGTCTGGGGCGTTTGGGGGGATCCCTGGCCCCCCGGTCGACGGGGGCGGGAGCCCCCTGGGTCTTCTTCCAGATGTCATCTTCCTTCGCCCGAGCGTACTTTTCGAGTACGTTGAAGAGCTCATCGGCGGAAGAGGGGCAGCTCTGGGAGAGCCTTCGGTGGAGCTCCCCCGGGAGAATGCAGCTTTTGCAGGCTTCGATGACCGTAGAGTCGGGAACGTGGGCCACTTTGCTCTTCACTTGAGCAAAGCGCTTGAAGAAGCTTCTGATGGTTTCCCCAGTCCTCTGCCGGACAGTGTACAGCTGCGAAGAGTCCAGGGGACGCAAGTAGTTCCCCTGGAAGTTGGCACAAAACTCCCACTTGAGCTGCGAGAAAGACTTGATGGAGCCGGCCTTCAGGTTGTAGAACCAGGAGCGGGCGATGCTGGTGAGGTAGAGGGGGAAGACGTTGCATTGTACCGTCTCGTTGTCTAGATGGCTGTGGAGTAGACCTGCACAAACTCGTAAGGGTCTGCCTCACCATTATAATGCTCGATGTGAGGAGGGCGGTAGGGCCGCGGCCACCGGATACTGCGAAGTCTTCGGCATAGGGGCTGGTTAGGCCCCTGCACCTCCCGGGGAGAGCCCCGGTCGCTATCTTCTTCCACGGGACCTTTGTTGTCTGAGTCTGGAAGCGGTCCGAGAGGTCCGCCAGAATGGCGGTGGTGACGCTTTTCCTCCGGACCGGGACTGGGTTCCCGGACGTCCGGGCTCTCCGCCGGAGAGGTTGGCTCTTCAGCAGGTCTCTTCCCCGCGCTCTGGTGAATGCATTCGCTCGACCTCCCCCCGGGCGAAATGGACCTGTCCCGCCGAGGGAGGGAGCTCATGCACTGTAGCTACCGGCCTGGAGGCTTCCAGAGTCGATTGGGGGGAGCCCCCTGCGACGACCCCCGGGACCGGAAAGGGGGAAGCCCCTGTATTATCCAGAACCGGGGAGGGGGCACCCACGGCGACGCTTGGAACCGAAGTAGAGGGGGCCCCAGTGGCAACGACCGGAACCGGCCAGGGGGAAGCCCCCGCGGCGACGTCCGGGACCGGGGAGCCCATGCGGGGGGATGTCCGCTGAGGCGCGGGAGCTGCTCTGTCGATCGCCCCCGGTGCGGTAAACGCGACGCGAGGGGTGGGACTGGCTCCCGGCGTAGAGAAAACCCCCGGCATACAGTGGGCTCCCGGCCCCGGGAATAGGCCCGGGACGGGGTACACCCCTGGTGCCACGAAGGGCCCTGGCATGAAGTAGCCTCCCGGCACCGGGACGGGCCCAGGTGCCGGGAAGGGTCCGGACGTATATCCCGCAGGGGGAGGGAACCCCCCGGCAGGAGCACACGGGGCGGACAAACTCCCGGAGGCCGGAGGGGCCGCCAGGTAACCCATAAACGGGGGCATGTTCCCCGGATACGGGTGTGACGCAAATGTGGGGGCCGGAGGCCGCGCTAACACGCTGAGCAGCTCATCCATAGAGCGCTGGGTGTGGAGCTGGCCCCCCACGAGAGCCTCAAGCAGGGCATCCCGGGGAGCCGGGGGAGCCGTCGGGGGGAGACTGGTCCCGGCCGAGGTCCCCGCGGTCATCGGGAACGACCTGGAGGTGGAAGCACCTAAGTTAAGAGGGAAGGAAGGAGGCGGTACCTGGGCCAGGCCGCCTCCGGGCGGAAGCGCCGGGACAGTAGTTTCCCGGACGGGCGGCGCCGGGTCTCCGAGACCCGGGTCACCGGGAAGGGTGCGAGCCCTTGTTCTTGGGGGAGCCATGGCGTCTTGTCACGAGTCCCCACGGACGGCGCCAACTGTCGTGGTATTGCAAATACCCTGGCAAGTTTTGACAATGATCCTAGCGAAGATTACGCGGCGTGGGTTGACCGGATGACCAGTCCTCCCCCGCCGGACAAGCACAAGAAATGACAAGAGGATTTATACAGGTTCAGGTCCCGGTGGGGGCCCTAGTCCTGTCGACGCGCTCCCGACCGGAGTCGGCTGGGGAGGCTCTCTCCGGGGGAGAGGCTTCCGGACCACACCTATGAGTTTAGCTATTCCAATAAAAGTGATCCGATCCTTGACAACAGAGGGGTACAAGGGCTATTTATAGCCCCAAAAAGAAGCAAAAAAGCCTAAACTACCGCGGAAGCCACCGTCGGATTGAAGGGTAGGACCGTCCTTCTCCCGGTCAAACGCCTTGGATGCTTGACAGGTGGTCACTAGTTCCCGAGGCGCTCCTCGCGTGACCTGCACGTGACAAACAACTCGAGACCTTACCTTTAGAAGGCGATGAGGCCCGGGGCACGTCCCGGAGGCCAAGTCCCCGGTCCAAAGGCGGCTCCCGGGGGCCAAAAGGCGGCGCCCGGGTAGGGACCGGAGGCCACATCCCCAGGCAAATGGCGGCGCCCGGGACGGCGCCAGAGGCTAAGTCCCGGGAGCCAAAAGGCGGTGCCCGGGAAGACCCTGGAGGCCACGTCCCCGGGCAAATGGCGGCGCCCGGGACGGCGCCGGAGGCTAAGTCCCGGGAGCCAAAAGGCGGCGCCCGGGGAAGCCCCGGAGGCCACGTCCCCGGGCAAATGGCGGCGCCCGGGACGGGGCCGGAGGCCAAGTCCCGGGAGCCAAAAAGCGGCGCCCGGGGAGGGGCCGGAGGCCAGGTCCTCGGGCTAATGGCGGCTCTCGGGACGGCGCCGGAGGCCAAGTCCCGGGAGCCAAAAGCAGCGCCCGAGGAGGGGCCGGAGGCCAGGTCCCCGGGCGAATGGCGGCGCCCTGGACGGCGCCGGAGGCCAAGTCCCAGGAGCCAAAAGGCGGCACCCGGGGAGGGCCCGGAGGCCAAGTCCCCGGGCTAATGGCAGCGCCCGGGACGGCGCCGGAGGCCAAGTCCCAGGAGCCAAAAGGCGGCGCCCGGGGAGGCCCCGGAGGCTACGTCCCCGGGCAAATGGCGGCGCCCGGGATGGTGCCGGAGGCCAGGTCCCCGGGCAAATGCCGGCGCCCGGGACGGTGCCGGAGGCCAAGTCCCGGGAGCCAAAAGGCGGCGCCCGGGGAGGCCCCAGAGGCTACGTCCCCGGGCAAATGGCGCCGCCCGGGACGGTGCCGGAGGCCAAGTCCCGAGAGCCAAAAGGCGGCGCCCGGGGAGGCCCCGGAGGACACGTCCCTGGGCAAACGTGACGCAACTTACCTGGACTTAGTCCCGTGGAGATTTCCCCCGACATAAGTAATTATTGTGTGTTTGTTTGTCGCTGAGCAGATCCAGAAACTGAGTTTGAGGACTACGCTGTTGACCCGTCATCAACTGCTGTATCTTACGACGCGGAAGGCAAGTCATATTATTGGTCATCTCGAACCTATATTTGAAGAGTTGTTAGAACATAACCTTGAATATAGACAATATTGCATGTGAATGATTGAGAATGATTGATTTATGAATTGGCAGTACTAGTCGAGTTATCTGTGAAATGTGAAATAAACAAGTTTTGAGCCATGAACTATTATATATGTACTGATATATTCATGAAATAAAACCCCTAGCCGTGACCAAAAAAATGGTATGGAGGGCGGTAGCACTGGAGGTGCTAGACTGCAAAGGATATGCAGGCACTGAAGGTGCAGGGTTGTGGATGGTCTGATCACTGGCATATAAGGACTAGAACCTTGTGTTGTGCGTCTAGTGGCGTGAACAACGTGCTAACCGCAAGCTTGGTATGGGACAGGCCTGAAAAAGTACTTATGTGGATCGCACATGACACCCCTGTTGGAATTGTGTAGTGAAGCACGGAAAACACGGAGTACGGCTCCCACACATATCACTGAAGGTGATCTCGCACGTTGATCCAGTAATGGAAATATATGTAGGGGTGGAGGTTTGGATACAACCTACCACAACTGTGGTTCGCGGAGAGCCACAGGGTCGGGGGTGAAATGTGAGTGATACATAACAAAAGTTCTTGTTATTTCCACCTTGCCGCTCACAGTATGAAGTGAATCAGGGGTCCAATCATTATGTTATGATAGGAAAGGCTTGAAAGTGGAATATCTTGCGGGTAAATTGGTACCTCTCTGCAGAGTTAAAAAACTTATTCGAATACTCCGAGCTCCCAGGTTTATAGGAGTCTGCTGCGGTGGATTAAATCCACGGGGTGTGACACAAGTATATTTTCTAAATAAAATGTGTTAAATCAAGATTACCCAAATGACATGTGTTGTCATGATAAGGAGTTCTGCTGTGGGTTGTCGTGTGTCGACGTGTCGTGGTAGTGCTATAATCTAGTGAACATGAATGATGATGTTATATTATGAAAAGTGTTGCCATGAGATGAGGTATAAAAGAAAAAGGTTATTTTACAAACATCCATAATTCTTGACTAGTCTAGGTTCATACCATCACTACTATATGTATCTACTCTTACCTATGACTTGCTGAGTACGTAAGTGCTCAGCCTTGCAACCTACAAATCAGTAGATGGAGTGTTCAATGATCAAGATGAAGGCATGGAGAACTCCTTGGATCCAGAAGGGGAAAAGTCAGTTCCGCCAGAGCCCTGATGTGTGTTGTTCTGCCGTCCACTTCTCTTTGTGGGTGGGTCACCTATCTTCTGCTGTGTAGTTGTTATTTTTCTAAACCATGTATGCCGTGAAGGCATTGTAATCTCTTTATGTAATATTAAGGCCAGCAGGCCACACTGCTTAACTATTTTGTAAGTTACTCTATTGCAATGTGAATATACTCCTGTGCTTGACTTATCCTGGGAAGTCAAGCGTATGTGTATGTTATGCATATATGGGACTAGCTGCAGCGAGCTAGGTCTCTACAGGAGTAGTCGTAGTCCCAGTTTTGGGGTGCGACAGTAATATGCCTGGAATTTTGAACCATTTGACTTCTACAAATACTTGTTGCCTCCCTGGAGGTCGAACCGTTCCACTGCTTTTTCTCCAAGAACATGCAGGAAAATTAGAAAATTGACATAAGAACAAATTTTTAATTAATTTTTTTCATCATTAATGAAAAACAAGCTATTTATAGAATTTCCAAGACGACGCTTCATGTTCCCAGGCTAGTGCGTCGCGCAAACATCAGAACCCGAAATGACACAACACATCGTTGAGAATTTGGAGCGTCGATCACTGTTGGGACTATCACAGTCGGTCCTTACATAAAAATTGTCTGTAATGTTACTATCACAGACGGTTTTGAGTTCAAAACCGTCTGTGATATTGAAAGAAGTTGAGAATTCGAAGCGTCAGTCACTGTTGGGGCTATCACAGTCGGTCCTTATATAAAAACCGTCTGTAATGTGACTATCACAGATGGTTTTGAGTTAAAAACTGTCTGTGATATTGAAAGAAGTTGAGAATTCGAAGTGTCGGTCACTGTTGGGGCTATCACAGTCGGTCCTTATATAAAAACCGTCTGTAATGTGACTATCACAGACTTTTTTTACCTCAGAACCGTCTGTGATATTCAAAGCACATTGAGAAAGTTGACATAAGAACAAAGTATAAAGAAAGAGGGAAGATAGCATGGAGTCCAAGAACGTGATGGAAAATTGGAAAGTTGACATAACAACAAAGTTTTCATTAATTTTTTTCATCACTTACAAAAAAAAGTAAAACTACAGAATGCTAGGTCGAAGAGTGGTGTTAGCCCTGGCTGCATCTGGAATAAAGTTAGTTTGACTTGTAGCCAGGACACAAGACTCCTCCAGCAACAAGTTGTCCTTCTTAGGATCAACTACTACCGCGGCAAGAAGCCCTGCGACCTCCCTCAGCTTCGCGTTGGTATCCTTCATAGTCAAACCGCAGCCAGCGATGGTCATATCCGCGGCTTTCTTCACCTCGCGAAGATGCCTCGCCCTCGCCCTAGCATTGTCACCATCCGTCTTCATGTGCTGAATGCGCTGGAAGAGATTGTCCAGGTCAAGCCGTAGCCGAGTGTGCTTCTCCGTAAGGAGCTTGTGCTCCTCCTGGAGGGCCCTCAGCTTGGCTTTCACCTTGCCCGAGTATTCCACTGCCCCCCTTCCCTGTGCAAATCAACAATTCAAGAATTTACTGAACAAGGATTAACAATACAGGGGTAAGTTTTCGCGCCCCGAGACTGGGACTACGACTACTCCTGTAGAGACCTAGCTCGCTGCAGCTACTCCCATTCTCACAAACCTTTGACTTCCCAGGATGAGTCAAACATAGGAGTATATTACATTGCAACAGAGTACTCACAAAATATTAAGCAGTGTGGCCTACTGGCCTTAATATTACATAAAGAGGATTACAATGCCTACAAGGCATTCAGGGTTTAGCAAAATATTTAACTACACATCAGAAGATAGGTGACCCTCCCACAAAAGAAGTTGACGGCAGAACAACACACTTCAGGGCTCTGGCGGAACTAATTCTCCTCCTTCTGGATCCACGAAGTACTCCGTGCCATCATCTTGATCAAGGTAGGTTCCATCTATTGAGTTGAATGTTGCAAGGGTGAGCACTTACGTACTCAGCAAGTCATAGGTAAGAATAGATACATATAGTAGTGATGATATGAACCTAGCCTAGTCAAGAATTATGGATATTTGTAAAATAATCTTTTTCTTTCTCATCTCATCTTATTTCAGCTCATGGCAGCACTTTTCATAATATAACATCATCAATCATGTTCACTAGATTATAGCACTACCGCGACACGTCGACACACGACAGCCCACGGCAGCACTCCTTATCCTGACAACACATGTCATTTGGGTAATCTTGATTAGACATATTTTATTTAGAAAATAGTACTTGTGTCACACCCCGTGGATTTAATCCACCGCAGCAGACTCCTATAAACCCGGGAGCTCGGAATATTCGAATACGTTTTTAACTCTGCAGAGAGGTACCAATTTACCCACAAGATATTCCACTTTCAAGCCCATCCTATCAAAATGATTAGACCCCTCCTCACAACCATGTGTGAGTGGCAAGGTGGAGATAACAAGAACTTTTGTTATGCATCACTTACAATTCACCCCCGACCCTGTGGCTCTCAGCGAGACACAATTGTGGCAGGTTGTATCCAAACCTCCACCCCTTTGCTTATTCCTATTACTGGGTCAGCGTGCTTGATCACCTTCAGTGATATGTGTGGGAGCCGCGCTGCGTGTTTATCGTGCATCACTACACATCTCATGCAGGGGTTTCATGTGCGATCCACATAATTACTTGTTCAGGCCTGTCCCATACCAGGCTTGCGGTTAGCACGTTGTTCATGCCACTAGACGCACAACACAAGGTTCTAGTCCTTATATGCCAGTGACCAGACCATCCACAACCCTACACCTTCAGTGCTTGCACATCCTTTGCAGTCTAGCACCTCCAGTGCTACAGCCATTCCACACCATTTCTCTGGTCACGGCTAGGGGTTTTATTTCATGAATATAAATATATAAATACATATAATAGTTCATGGCTCAAAACTTGTTTATTTCACATTTCACAAATAATCAGTTTAGTACTGCCAATTCATAAATCAACCATTCTCAATCTTTCACATGCAATATTGCCTATATTCAAGGTTATATTATAGCAACATTTAAAATATAGGTTCAAGATGACCAAGGATATGACTTGCCTTCCGCGTCGTAAGATACAGCAGTTGATGACGGGTCAACAGCAAAATCTTCAAAGTCAGCTTCTGAATCTGCTCGACGACAAACAAACACACAATAATTACTTATAATATTAAAATGTTTTATGACTTATATGCAGAAATGCTCAACAAGAATGATTGAACTATACTGGAGATAATTTGAACTGCAAACTGAACTGAGTCGAGATTCTAGGGTTTCAAGGAATTTGGGCTAAGGATGGTGATTAGATAATCTTAGGGTTTCAGGATTACAATAGGGATAACAATTTTGTGGCTGGTTTAATCAAAACAGCGAATGTCAACAGATCGACATTCAGATCAAAGCTTGGACATAGCTTTAAGAAAAGCTAGAGTGCTTATCTCAAGTTGTGGTAGTAGAAGAAAATGTAGATCACAACTCTACAAATTCAGTGGACAAAGTGGTTTTCAAGTTACACATCCAGAAGTGGATAAACAAGGCCAATGCCACTGGCTGGCAAGCTCTGGCATAGAGCTGACAATGCCAAAAACTAGGGCTTAGCATAACTTTTGATCTGGAGCTCCAAATGATGCACCACTTTGTCTGGGAGGTAGGCATTGATAACAGGAACAATTAAGTCAACAGGATCTAGGGCAGGAAATGGCTGGAAAGCAAGAAATTTGATGATGAACTGAGATGAACTGGCTGCACTGGAGCAGTTCTGGACAAAAACTTGGCAAAGCTATATCTTTTGATCTAGGCTGATTTAGGTGTCGGGCTAGAAGACAAAATTGCTCAGGAGATCAAAGCACACACACTGGACAAGGTTTCGAGGGTTGAAATGGCTGGAACAAGCTTTCCGGTGATCGGCGCCGGAGAAGAAGCACTGGATTTGGGCATTTTCAACACAAGCCGATTGAACTCGATTCCTTGCTCTAGGAGTGATAGAAGGGTATGAGTAAGCTACTGGCGACGTCAATTTGGCCGGAGGATCGCCGGTGTGGCTTGGCGACGAGAGCCAGCAACTGATAAATTGCAAAATCGGGAAAAGCTTCAAATTGGGATCAATTGATTGTTCTAAGTTCATAGGCATGCTTGATTTAGCTTACTGATCAATTTTGTTTACAGAATCGAAGGCTAATTTGTACTGGATTGAGCCACATTACAGGAATAGGGCAATTGACAATTCCGGTGATCGCCGGCGTTAGGGGTCACCGGTGAGCAATTAAATAGTACTACACAGAGAGAATGAGTAGGGGAACTCAATGATGGCTTTAATTTGGCAGGAGATTAAGTGTAGAGCGCTGGCACCGTGAGCCTCCTCGACGGCTCGTCGGAGAAGAAAACGAAAATAGGAATTCCAGGACTTGGCTGATTTCTGGTGAAGTGTGGAGAAGCTGCTGAACACAGTGGGGTTTAAATAGGCCAGGCGAAGCTTGCGAAGAGGGGACAATGAAGTGATTGGCTGCTGTGATGAGATTGTTTGCGTGCTGGACATCAGCGGCGAAGACACAGCAAGGAGCGGTGATGCGACGGCGACAAGCTTGTAGCTGATCACAGTGTCGCCTCATCGGGACCTGGAAAAGCTTGTAGCAAGCGGTGGCGACAACCACTGGCGCGGCAAAGCGACGTGGCGAGGGGTTGCTGACAAAAAGCCGTTGATCGCGCGCGGGAGCAGGCATTGGTCGTCGACGTAGCAGCGACCTTGCCACGGCACCAGCTGGAGCGAGGACATGTGCGCACCAGCATGCACGGTCACAAGCGCGGCGAAGCCTCACCGGCGACGAGCAACCACGGCGCACAAGCACGGCGGTTTCTGGTCGTGCGCACAGTGATTGGCCTGGTCGAAAATGGACTGAACTGCAGTTTCAAATTCTTTGGGTTTTGGACTGAACTGTAAATCTGGAATTCTGGGAGGTTTAAACTGAAATTGATTCACTAATCTGGTAGATTATATTCAACAAGATATTTGGCAAAGGTAGTTGATAAGGTTTGGCACATTTGAATAGTTTTTGATACAAACTGAAAATAGGGTAATTTAGGGTAAAGTAAGATTTAAGTTTTGTCGATTTCAAATTCTGGCATTTAGGGTTCGATTTTGATATCTGCACAGAAGAGAGACTTGTGGCAATTAGCATTTTGAGAAGATTTGCTGAAGAAATTCTGAATTTGGAGTTAATATGGAGATTTTAGCCTTTTTGGGTTTTCAGATCTCAGATAAGGACTAATTTGCGATAACTCTTGGACTGATTTGTGAAAAGAGTCTAGATGGTGAAATCTAGCTGTCAACTTTTTAGATTAAGGTATTGACATACCCATGATCATATTCCAGGAATTATCTGGTCTGAACTTGGTCAAGATTTTGATTAAATCTGGATTTCTGAAACTTAGGGTATTTGGGTAATATAGGATATTCTATTTTCGAAAACAGAATGGATTGATAATTCTTGAAGTTAGAGATAGAATTGGATCTGGGTTCTGAAGACTTTTAGATTCAGGATAACTAATAGATCACCTCTGAACAATCTGATCTTGATTTGAGGTTACAGGATAGATTTTGGAGATTTTAGGGCTTAGGATAGATACTGATCTGGCTATTACTACAGATACATGCATGCATGCTATTGATGAAAAAGGAAATTTTCACCCCTAACTCAGGGTGTTACATAAGTCCAAAAGATTGAGAGTTCTTACCGGGGAGGGCAAGGCTAACGATGCCATCAAGGATGCTATTGGCGCAGAGAAGCTAAGGAGTCAAACAGTTTGGGAATTATAAAAACATGTAAAGCAAATGACAATTATTCCACTAAGAAGTTATTTATAGAACTTCCAAAGCGACGCTTCGTGTTGGCCTAGGCGCCGCGCACGAAGAACGGAGACAGAAATGAACACAATTGAGAATTTGAAGCGCCGGCACTTTTTCAGTCGGTTCTGACCTCAGAACCGTCTCTAATACTACACTACCACAGTCAGTTCTGAGTTCATAACCTATTGTATATATATTATCACAGTCGGTTCACAGGTGATCGCGACAGACGGTGCGAGGGCGGAGAGAGCTAGGGCAAACAGTGACTGGAAATGAGCGGGAGAAAGCCCGCCTTGAACTATGTACCGAGTAGAGATTATCACAGTCAGTCCTATATTCACAACCGTCTGTGATAATATTATCACAGTCGGTTCTCAACTCAAAACCGTCTGTGATAATCTCCATAGCGATAATCTCTAGAGAGGTTATCACAGACACTTTTGAGTTGTGAACCGTCTGTGATACTGTTTTTCAGTCAGTTTTGACCTCAGAACCGTCTCTAATAGTACACTAGCACAGTCGTTTTTGAGTTGAGAACCATCTGTGATACTCTTTTTCACTCGGTTCTGACCTCAGAACCGTCTTTAATACTACACTATCACAGTCAGTTTTGAGTTGAGAACCTCTGTGATACTCTTTTTCAGTCTGTTCTGACATCAAAACTGTCTCTAATACTACACTATCACAGTCGGTTCTGAGTTCAGAATCGATTGTATATATCATAGTCGGTTCTGAGTTCAGAACCGTCTGTGATATTCTAGTTATCACAGAGAGTTCTCAGTTGAGAACAAATTGTATCTATCACTATTGGGTTTTAGGTCAAAACCGTCTGTGATAAGTAAACTATTACAGACGGTTTTGTGTTCAGAACCGTCTGGTTGACTATCACAGTTGTTTTTGACATCAGAACTGACTATGATAACTGAACATATTCTCCCGACAGGCCTTCACAGACGGTGTTCCATTGAAAAGTTCATAACCGTCTGTGATGTGCCGTCCTGGATGTCTGTTTTTTTGGTAGTGTTATTGTGATGCCCTTTGGACTGACAAATGCACCCGCGGTATTCATGAACCTGATGAACAAAGTTCTTATGGAATTTTTAGACAAGTTCATTATTGTGTTCGTGGACGATATCCTTATTTTCTCTAGGACAGAAGAAGAACATGTCCATCATCTCAGATTGGTGCTAAAGAAGTTGGCAGACCACCAGCTCTAAGCCAAGTTTGATAAGTGTGCCTTTTGGTTAAAGGAAATTTCTTTTCTAGGCCACATCATTTCTGGCAAAGGAATATTTGTGGATCCGTCAAAAATCCAAGCTATCATGGAATGGAAACAGCCAGAAATAGTAACAGAAATCAGAAGTTTCTTAGGATTCGCTGGATACTATCGGAGATTTGTTGAAGGATTTTCTAAGATCACCAGACCACTCACTCAGTTGCTAAAGAAGAACACGCCTTTTAAGTGGACTAAGGAGTGTGAAAAGAGTTTTGAAGAGTTGAAGAAGAAATTAATGACTGTACCTATCCTCATACTACTAGACAATAAGAAGAACTTCAAAGTTTATTGCGATGCATCAAAACAAGGAGTAGGTTGTGTTCTCATGCAAGAAAGAAAAGTGGTAGCATATGCGTCAAGACAATTGCGACCCCATGAAGAGAATTACCCAACACATGACTTGGAATTAGCTGCCGTTGTCCACACATTGAAGATTTGGTGACATTACTTATTTTGTAACAAATGTGAGATCTACACTGATCACAAAAGCTTAAAGTATATCTTCACACAGCAAGACTTAAATATGAGGCAACGAAGGTGGTTAGAACTCATCAAGGATTATGATCTAGAAGTACACTACCACCCCGGCAATGCAAATGTAGTAGCTGATGCCCTGAGCAGAAAGTCCTACTGCAACCAAGTGAAGTGTCTAGGACTACCACCTCAGTTACTCGGAGATTTTGAGAAACAGCGCTTGAAATTTGTTGAACAAGGAACTATCACCACCTTGAAGGTAGAATGTGAACTGAAGGACCAAATTCAGAAAGCTCAAGTAATAGATCTAAATATCCAAAAGCTGAAGGAGGACATGAAGAGTGGAAGTGCAACTAATCTCAGAGAAGATGAACAAGGAATCTTATGGAACCATGACCGTATCTGTATTCCAAACTGCAGAGAGATTAAGGACCTGATAATGGGTGAAGCTCATCTTACCCCTTACTCCATACACCCAGGCAGCACAAATATGTATAAAGACTTGAAAAAACAGTTCTGGTGGAATGGGATGAAAAGAGGAATCGTTGAATTCGTAGCATCTTGTGACACCTGTCAAAGGGTAAAAGCAGAACACCAAAAGCCTGTAGGATCATTACAATCTTTACCAACCCCTGAGTAGAAGTGGGATGAAATTGGAATGGATTTCATAACAGGACTACCGAGAACCCAGAAAGGTTATGATTCCATATGGGTTATAGTGGATAGACTAACTAAGGTAGCTCCTTTTCTACAGGTAAAGACCCAGTACGCAACAAGACAACTAACGGAGTTGTATCTCAACAGGATAGTTGCCCTACATGGAGTGTTGAAGGCGATTATTTCTGATAGAGGAGCCCAATTTGTGTCAAAATTTTTGAAAGAATTGCAAGAAGCCTTGGGTACAAAATTAAAGTTTAGCGCAGCTTACCACCCACAGACGGGAGGACAAACTGAGAGAGTAAATCAAATCCTGGAAGATATGTTGAGAGCATGTGCTTTGGATTATGGAAATTCTTGGGAATCATTTCTACCATATGCAGAGTTCACCTACAACAACAGTCATCAAGCAAGTCTGCAAATGGCACTTTATGAAGCGCTATATGGAAGAAAGTGCCACACACCATTATATTGGATAGAAGTAGGCCAAAAGCAATTCCTAGGACCACAATTAGTGGAAGAGGCTACTACTCATGTGAAGATTGTACAAGAGAGATTGAAAACGGCTCAGTCTAGACAAAAGAGCTATGCTGACAACAGAACGGAATTGTCTTTTGAAAAAGACGATTATGTCTACCTCAAAGTAACACCATATAAAGGATTCCACCGATTCCAGATGAAAGGGAAGCTAAGTCCAAGATTCGTCGGACCATACAAGATTCTAGAAAGACAAGGAGAGGTAGCGTATAAGTTGGAACTACTGTTTGAATTAGCCGGAGTTCACGATGTTTTCCATGTGTCTCAGCTAAGAAAGTTCCTAAAGAAACCTACGAAACAGATCCCCTACAGAGGCTGAAATTCAACCAGACCTGTCATGCCTAGAGTACCCTATAATAATATTGGAGATCAGCGAAAGAAGATTGAAGTCAAAGATTATTAGATTCTGCAGAGTTCAATGGAATAACCACACAGAAGAAGAATCGACGTGGGAAAGAGAAGAAGAATTGCGTCGAGATTTTCCCTACTTGTTTTCAGATCTGCCAGAATCTCAAGGACGAGATTATTTTTAAGGAGCGAAGGTTGTAACATTCCTCTTTTCACCAAATCTTGACCCAATTCAAGTCTGTTATTCCAGAATCATAATCCAAGGTATGCCAATAACATAATCCTAGAAGTTGATAGCAAAACCCCATCATTTGAACTCTTTTTCGCAAATCAACCCAAAAGTATCGCGGATTAGTCCTTTTCTGATTTTCCCAAAAACCTGAAAGGGCTAAAAGCCATAGATTATCTCCAAATCTGCACCTAATTTAGGGAACATCTCCCATCTACTATTCTAAACAAGTTTCCCTTCTGTGAGATTTCCAAAATCTCATCCGAAGTCTTAGTTTTTAGCCTCGCCAATTTTCAAAACCCTAATTACCCTATTTTACCCTGTTTTCGTTTCAGCTCAAAACTCTTTCAAAACCCTAATTTTTGCTAATTGTCACTGCTAAACTATTTTCTAAGTTTACTGTGCCAAAATTTTGAGACCAGGTCTCCTTTTATCAAGTTTCTTTCAAGCCTTTTTACAAGAATTACAAATTAGTCAAAATATCAAGTTTCTGAAATTGCATTTGAGCCCAAACCCCTTTTCCATCCCTTTTCAACCAGAACCTGGTCGCCGTTTTCGACCGGAGCCCTAGCGCTGTTCGACTAGATCTGCGTCGTGTTTTCTCGCAGTGTCTTTTCGCCGCCAGCCAAGCCAAGTTGTCCCTGTGCTCGTGATCACCTGTACCAGTGTCTGCACTCGTGTCCGCACCAGGTTCCTCGTCGAGGCAATGTCTCAACCAGTGGCAGCACCAACAGCAACTTCAGCACGCACGCCCGAGGAGATTCAATTTGCATGCGCGTACGGGTCACCATCAGAGCTGCTTCGTCGCCTCCGCATCTACACCGGAATGGAGCAAGTTCTAATGTCCTGACAGCCGTTGGTAAAGCTGGTGTGCCGCTTGCACATCGTCGCATCGCCGTTCACCGCTGTTACTTCTGCGCTCGGTCGGTCTTTTCCCCAGCGCAAGTCTCGTGCTATTTCTCCCTCGTGAGCTCTGTTCCTCGCCTATTTAAACCCCCCTCACTCTGTGTAAATTTCATACCTCCAGATTTTAGATAAGTCCTAGTTCTTTTCTCACCTTCTTCTTCTTCCCCGGGGAGCCGCCGTTGAGGCAATCGTCACCAGAGCTCGTCACTCTACAAAACTCCATTTTGATTTCACCAGTAAGCTTCTCTTAACCATCTATCTATGTCATAGCAGCCAATTGAGCTCCAGCGAACCCCATCGCCGGCGATCGTCAAAAAACCCAATTTGCCCTGTAACTGAAGTTGAACTCCCTCCAGCTAGCGTCAATACTTCTTTTCGTAGAACAAATCAATCCTTAGCCGATTATAAGCAAGCCTTTGAACGCAGTTTTCAAATTCAAGCTCGAATTGTTAGTTCCCTGTTTCTTCCCGCACCACAATGAGTGGTTCACGTCGCCGGCACACCTTTGCTGGAGGGAGTGCAATTTCTCTAATCCCTGGACTTTGCTGCAATTTTCTTTAATCCCTGGACTTTTCTGTCAAAACCACTTTGTCAATTAGATGCCTTACCGTATTTGGCACCTGATGTACTCTTTTGTTCTCTTTTTAATCCTTTGGAAAGTCCAGATTAGCTCCATGCCAATTTCAGACACTGTCTGACCGCGGACTGAATGTCAGTCTATAGACTTTCGTCACGTCCGAGCCAAACCCTGTGAACCAAACCTAAATATCTGTTCTCCCACTGTTTTGCCTTCTACCTGATCATTTCGTTGCATGCATGTTTATACTTTATGTATAATTTTCCCACAGCAAGTATTTTCTGTATGCTTATGTAGTGCGATGTGTTGTGTTGTTTCTTTGTTGCGAGAGCAGAGCCAGAAGCTGAAGGAGCAGATGGAAACTTTGAAGAGCCAGCAGATCAGTTAGACCCCTCTTTGCAAGGCAAGTCTCATTCCCTTTACCTTGTCTCTCCTAATATTTTAAACTAAGCTAGATTAAATCTTGTTTTGAATATATTCATGCTTTATCTCCAAGTTAAATATTATGTTGGACGAATGTGAATAGATATGACCTAATCTCCTACAAAGCCCCGTTATGTAATTGTGTATCACTTGCAACCTTGTCACCCTAGGACATCATGCTTAGGATATGCTTGTACTTACATGTATACTTTAAGTATTAAATGGTCAATTATATGATAAACATTTTTAAAAACCTTTTTATGAAAGAAAATGAGAAATAGGAATTGATAGTGAGGATGGTTTGAATGGTTGGGTGCTGTGTGCTCATTGCAAATGTGAATCTCTCCTCACTATTGATTCATAAGGACAAGAACCTTGTGTTGTGCTTCTATGAGACATGATAACATACCAACCACTTGCCTGGTATGGGACAGGCACAACTTAGTATCTTTCTTGGTATTAGCAGTTCCCTGTATGGTATGTCGGTTCGGTTTCTCACGTGGAAACTGGTGGGCGGCAGATGGCTGTGAGTGGTGTAAGATCAAAAAAATAATAAGAGGATAAGGAGTAAAGAAGAAAGTCGCCCTAAGCCTGGATTAAGTCATGCGCGACTACAACCATAGGTCATATGTCTTGCGAGGACATAGGCGAAGGCTAGGAAGAAAGGCAATGGGGTGGACCCACGACGGTATTTTAGACTTAATTGTCTATTTACTGGGCAGGGATATTGTTAACACTAGACTGCAAACTCGTTGTGTGATCTCGGCCTTGTCACATGCGTAAAAGTCGCATGGAGTTGGCTCGACTTGAAAGTCGAGTGAAGAAGTGGATCTAAAAAGAGGTACACCTTTGCAAAGTGTAAAAGAAGTATTGGATACTCTGTACTCCCAGGTCTTGGAGTCTGTTCGCGGTGGATTCTTATCCATGTGGTTCAGCACAAGTAAATCTTAGAATATTTCAGAATATGGGTTAATAAAAGTGGTGACTCATGGGAGACCACCATACATAATGTTTTCTAAAGTATACATTAAGATTTCAAAGTATCACTTTTGAGACCAAAAGCCATTTTTCTTACAATCCTAGAATCAAAATCTATTCTATCGTTATATATGAGACTAAAACCTTATCTCTTGAGAACCCCTCATTTATATAACTGCATTCAAGTAATGAGATTTGCTGAGCATCGTTGAAAGCGTGCTCATCCTTGCCTTTGCAAACATCTTCAGAAGAGGGATTCGTCGATCCCGATTCTTTTGGTTTTGAGTACCATGAAGAAAAGGGAAACACTCCAGATGAGCAATTGTTCTAGGAGGGTCATGCGCCGAGTCAAGCCATATGTCGAGGAAGCCCTTCCAGAGCTGCTGCCGATTGAAGTGAAGATCCTCATTGTTGCTTTCGTTGTTGTTCTCTATGTTTGTACCTTGATACCAACTCTTATTTTGAGAAACTCACTGCTTTGTAACAACCCTAATTAACGTCATTCTTGGCGTTATGTTATTGTTATTGGTCCTTGTGACTTGTACCTATTTAATTACCTCTGCTGCAGTTTAATGTAATAGTGTTGTTGTTTTAAGCTTATGTTGTACCTTTCTGAGTGCAATCCACCTGGGCGGTTGTCACTGAATTTCTCAAATGAGGGTCCCACACTCTCCCATTGGGGGAGGTGCTGCAAAACAAGGAGGGCACTAGCCGGATTGGGAAGTGGGGAGCCGATCTCGCTCCGTTCTCCTTCACTCACACGGGCCGCTCCGCCATCAAATTTCAAGTCCTCGCTGACTTCGTGGCGGAATGGACCCCCACCTCGGGGATGGAGGGGGAGACTCTCGCCAAGCCGCCCTGACGCAACGACCATTCGACACTCATGTTCAATGGCTCCTTGTGTCTCACCGGGGCTGGCGCGGGGGTTGTCCTCTGGAGCTCCGAGGGAAGAACGTTGGAGTACGTAGCGAGGCTCGAGTTCCCTACTACGAACAACATCGCCGAGTATGAAGCCTTACTCTTGGGGCTGTGCCTTGCGCACTCCCTGGGGATCCACCGCCTCTTGGTCAATGGAGACTCCCAGCTCGTGGTTTGTCAAATGTACAAGTTGTACTTGTGCCATGACGCGAACCTGAGCCTTTACTTAGGAGAGGTGTGCAAGATGCCGAGGCACTTCGAGGGCCTGGAAGCCCGGCATATCCCCCGGAGGGATAATGACTGCGCCGACGCCCTGGCCCAGGCGGCCAGCGCCCGGGAACCTCTCCCTGAGGGCGCCTTTCTGGAGATCATCGCGACGCCCTCGGTGATCCCTCCGGGTGCAGACCCTGAGGCCTATGCCCCAGAGTTCTTTGAGATCACCCGGGCTACATCCTAGAAGGATCCCCTCATCTTAGTGACACCGAGGGGGAGCCTCCCAATGACATCCAGGCCAAGCACCTCCGTGCCAGGGCACGAGCGTATCTCCTACTGGAGGGGAAGCTCTACAAACGGGGGGCTTCCGCCCTCCTCCGCTACCTCCGGCGGGCGGAAGGACTCCGGCTGCTTGAGGACATTCACTCGGGGAGCTGTGGGTCTCACCTGGTCCCGCGCACAGTTGCAGCGAAGGTTCTCTGCCAAGGCTTTTATTGGCCTAGCGTGGTCTGTGATGCGCAAGACCTTGTCTCCGCATGCGAGGCCTGCCAAAAAATGTCTAAGAGCTACAACCTGCCCTCGACGACACTGCAGACCATGCCCATCACTTGGCCCTTCGTGCGCTGGGGGATGGACCTCCTTTGTCCTTTCCCCTAGTGCCTGGGGGCTAGAAGTACGCAGTGGTCGCAGTGGATTACTTCTCCAAATGGGTGGAGGCCAAGCCCTTGGCCAGCATCACCTCCCACACGATCCAGCGGTTTTCTGGAAAAATATCGTATGTCACTTCGGGGTCGCCCATGAAATCACTGTCAACAATGGGACCCAATTCGACTCGGCATACTTCAAGGAGTTCTGCGAAGGCTTGGGGGCTATCCTCCACTTCGCCTCCATGGCTCATCCTCAAAGCAATGGAGCCGTCGAAAGGGTCAACAGCGCGATCCTACAGGGATTGCACTGGCGACTCGAGCAAACCGCCTATAGGCGGGGCGCGTGGGCGGAGGAGCTCCCAGGCATCCTCTGCCCATGCACAAGACCCCGAGCCGAGCAACAGAGCGCACTCCCTTTTCGCTCGTGGATGGGGCTGAAGCAGTCCTCCCCTCGGAGATTGGGTTCCGGTCACTGCGGGTCAAGCTCTTATACGGAGATCGACCTCTTCGAGGAAGAGTGCGACCGAGTGCTCCTCCGCCATGCCATCTACGAGAGTGAAATGGTGCACGCATATAACCGGCGCGTCCACGAGAGAGGTTTCCACCTTTGGGACCTTGTCCCCAAGTGCGTGAATGACCCCTAGGCTCAGGGCAAACTTTCCCCCAAGTGGGAAGGCCCATACAGGGTCTCCACAGTCCTAGGCTCGGGGGCTTATAAGGTCTCCACAGTTCTACATCTAGACTCAGGGCCTACTGTCTCCCCCGACGCGAACTTCATAGGGGGAGACATGTATTCACCATTCCCTCCCTCGTCGCGATTACGTGGGGGGAGGTGTTGTATTCACTACTCCCTCCCCGCCGCGGTTTCGCAGGGGGAGGCATTGTATTTCAATTTCCATCAATACAAATGGCCCTCTTGTTCGATTATGGAATTTTTGCAGATTCTTACCTTTCCGTCTTCAAGGCGATGCCCTCTTTGCGAGGATGCCCTCCCCATGAGGATGTAGGCTTCCATAGCCTAAAAGTCCCTACAACGGGAGCCCCACTCCCGTAGGGCGGCTTACAGTAACCCCTCGTGGACTGAGGGGGTAAGCGGAAACCCAATTCTCATGAACTGTGGTAGCGAGTCACTTTGAGAGACTAATCCCCCCTCAAATACTCTACAACCGCTGTCGGGTCACGGAACACCCCAACGAGAGCGGCCTTATCCCCCTACGGGCCATCGGCTCATTCTCCTCCAGGAGTGTCCCCCTCTGTGGGTCGGAGTCCATGGTTATCTTCGGAAATTTTTGACCAGGAGTTTTCTCACAGCTCCCCATTCTCACGGCGACCAGGAAAATTCTTACCGGTCTTCGGGACTTTTCGACCGGCAGTTTTCGACTGGCTCGCTGTTCTCACGGCGACCGGGGGAAATTCTTACCGGTCTTCCGAAATTTTCGACTGAGAGTTTTCGACCGGCTCCCCAATCTAACGGCGACCGGGGGAATTCTTATCGGTCTGGAAATTTTCAACCGAGTTTTTCGACCGGCTCCCCGTTCCATAGTGACCTGGAAATTCTCACCGATCTCCAGAAATTTTCGATCGGGTTTTATTTTCTACAATTTCTTTTTGGTCGGGAGAATTCATGGTCGTGCTTCAGAACATTCGACCAAGGGTTGTGTGACCCCGGTAGCTATCGACGTATGGGCCTGTTCGTTCCTTACCCACAGCACGCAGAGCCAAGCTGCATACCGTTGTGGGGGGGGGGAGATCACCTGGGCCCGGACAGGAGACAATAGCAAAAGAATTTCAAAGTGTTAGAATCTCAAAGTGTCAAAATCTCGAAGCACTTTATTCATACATTGGACCGGGGGACAACCTGCCCCCCCAGTGGGCTAAAGTGTCCCTAGGACAAAAACACCCGGACACATATAAGACAAAACCCGGGGAGTTAGGCTCCCACGAGAAACTTCTCCGGAGGACAACCCCCTCCAATGGGCAACTAAATATCCTTGTACAAGCACCTAATATTCCGTTGGGCACTCCGCAGAAGTTCCTCCAGCCAGTACTCGTAGCCGGCCGGAGGGCGTATTTGAAGCGGCGAGACCCTCTGGGACCCCCGCTTTGGAGGACACAGCTTGGCGCGACAATTGTCAAAATTGTCCAAATGCCACTCCGGGAGCCATCGCAGCCGAATCGGCTCTCGGGGAGCGCTCTCTGACACTCTCCCAAAGGATGGCTCGGGGGATGGGCAGTTGGTGCGCCCCCCAGCGGTGAGGCCCAACAGGGTTAGAGGCACTTGGACCTCCCCTGGATTACGCCACCCGGGGCTCGGAAGCTCCTCCTCGGGAGTGAGCTCCCGGACCACCGGGGAGCCCCCTGGGCCGCGCCACCTGGGGCTCGAGAACTCCCTCTCGGGAGTGTGACCCCGAGACAACTGCTTACAATGAGACATAGGACTTAGCAAAAACTGCGGTAAGATATCACATACCTGCTCAGCAACAGCGAGAACTCTCCGACTTGATTAGGGATAATAGTGCGTCTCTTGTTAGGGATGATGTAGATAGGCTTAGATTAGTTGCTAGTTCCCTGGGGGTCGCCAATGTAGACCCTATGGACGACAACATGTCCCTAGGAGAACTTTACAGACTACTTTCGGATCAGGTCGACGCTCTGGTCGCCGGTATCCCTTTTATATGTAAAGAATGTCAGAAATAAAAATTTCTTTTTCTTCATATCATATGAATATTCTTTACAACTTCTGTGCAAAAACATGGCCATAAGCAATGTCTCTACGACCACTCATGCACAGGCAAATTTCAATTTTGCGACTAGAATCGCATTTTAACGTTGTACCGCGACCAGCACTGATACTTCGATCAGACTTGAAACCGCGGTTAGAACCGAGGTTAGATTTAAAAAATTACTGCGATTAGAACCGAAACTCGATCAGATCTTCACTTCCATTAGAATCAAAGCTCAGTCCAAGACATAATTCTGATTACGCAGTAACCCGATCAAAAAATATCCGTACGTCCAATAACTGAGTCATAGGATATTTTTACGATCAATTCGTGAAGGTTTACAAGAAACATGAAGAAAAGAAGTCCTCCGAAAAACCTTTGTAAAAATCTTCCCATTTTTGCACCCTCAAATCTGAAACAAAGAAGTCCTTTTGTTTTGGATCCGATACCAGGAACGCCAAACAGGTTCACCAGAGAAGGTATCCATTATGGAAAATGAATAGAATAATAAATGGAACGTTACTCACAGCAGTGCGCCCCCTTGGGCCTATAAAAGGAGTAGATAGCTTCTCGAAGAAGCCACACAGCCAGAAACCCTGCCTTAGAACTTTCGCCGCACAAAACCCTCATTCTCCACAGCCTTCATCTTCCTCAAAGTCGCCACCTTTCCTCGCAATCTTTCGCAAGAAATGGCATCCTGGAGCCGATCGGTCCACCACACTGAGGAAAGCCTCACGGCATTGGAGAAGGAAGAGATCCGTCCTCCATGGCTTCTAATCAACTGGCAGCCCGCGGAGAAGCACCAAGAAACCCCAGTCGTCCGAGAGGGTGAACTGGTGGTCTTCGAAGAATACCTGCGATGCGGGTTCCGATTCCCCAAGAGTCTGTTCCTGAAAGGTATTCTGGAGCATTACGGGTTGGAATTGATAAATCTCCACCCGAATGCGATCTTGATCTTGGCGGTGTTCCAGCATCGGTGCAAAACTTACATCGGAGTGTATCCCAGTGTGGATCTCTTCCGGCATTTCTACTATTCGGCGTGGTCGAAGAGCGCCAACGCCACCGGATGCATCTACTTCCGGATAAGAGAGAAGAAAGAGTATCCCTTCCCACCCGTGCGAGACACCATGCACGGGAGGTACCAAAAGTGGTTCTATTGCAGCCCTCCATCCGAGAGTGGGCTGTGGTTCGAGAACTCGCGGCCAGAGAAGCCGAGCGAGTTGGATTCTCCCCCGGCTATGAATGCCGAATACATGAAGCATGCCGAAGTGATCCTTCACTTAGTCAAAAAAGGTCTGACGGCTTGTGACATTGTATGCGACTTCGTGAAGAATCAGGTGAGCCCCCTGCGTGAAAGGGCACATCCGGCGTGGGAGATAAAGTCCATGGCCGACAGCACCCTGGACTACAACAACGGTATGTGACTTCGACAGCGAAATCTTATACCTTTGCTTTGTATTTACTAACTGATGTGTTGGGGACACAGTCCTGCCTTCATCCGAGATCGAGAGGCGGACAAACTACCTCCTCAATGCCTACAGTGCTGCAGTGGAGGGCCCCAAGGGATCGCCTCACCCACAAAGCTTAATTCACGTCGGCGACGATCTCAAACAGGAACGCCGAAAGGTAAGTTACCTTTCGTCAAGTCCTATTCGTAAGTCATATGTACATGTTGTATTGACAAAGATACCGGAATGACACAGCTCTTGGGGAGATTCGCCGAGGCGACGTTCCCAAGCGAAAGCATCGGTTTCGTGGGAAAGCCGATGGTAAAGAATGTGAAGAAGGTCTCTTCGAAGCCCAGGACGAGAGATCCCGCCCCCAAGAAATCCAAGAAGATCTTCGGGGAAGGGTCTTCGCGCAGAACTCCCCTTACTGCAAAGAAAACTGCGGTAAGATATCACATACCTCCTGTTCCTCCAGGTACAAACTGGAATCACTTCTTCGTGATACAGGGCGAGAGGAGCGAGGAGGAAGAGGAGGATGACGTTCCTCTAGTCCACCGGAAGAAGAAGATAGCTTCCTCTCAGTCCAGTGAGACACCACCCTACCCTGCTAAGACAGAGGTAGTTGCAGCAGACCCCGCGGCCACGGGGGATCCCGTGGTCGTGAGTGAGATCCCTGCTCCTGAAGCCCTAGAGGCTTCAGGTTCGGTGACTTCTCCCTCCCTGGTCAAGGGGACGATCACGGTAATTCCTCGCGATCTCGAATCTTCAATTTCATCTGTATGTGTGTTTACCAAACTTACACGCATACGGGAGAAGAAATTCCCCCCGTGATTCCTGTGAGTCCCAAGGAGGTGAACCCTCCACCCCTGAGGACAAGAGCGGAGGTGACAGAGCAAGACTCCGCGACCATCTCCGGGGTCGTGGATGAGGTGTCAGCTCCAGTGGTCCAGGAGACATCTAGAGCTCCGGACGCATCACTACCAACCGAACAGACTACCCTGTTACAAATTCCTACCACTTAGGTCTTTATTATTCCTTATGCATATGCTTACAGAAAAACATACATAGGGAGGAAAGGCCCTGTTCATGAAGAGAAAAACCAGGATGGACAATGATTGTCCTTTTTCTCTCGTGGAGCCACCTTCGAAATCCCAGAAGCTAATGGGATTTCAGTTAAGATAAGAATCCTGCTTGTTTCGTTCTGAATCAGATTCCGGCGACCATCAATGTGATCGACGACTTCTTTTTCCTTGGTAGGCATAAAGACGTAACACCGAGTCCCCCAACCACCTCGGGGAGGGTTGAAGTCTCTGCCGGTGCTGAAGCCTCTGGTGAAGAGTGCTCTGTCCCTTCGGTCCAGGAAGTCGTCCGGGCTGTTTGGGACGAGTCAGGTGCGGAGACCCAGTTGCAGGCATTGGATCCTGCGACCGAGGTCCAGCAGGCGTATCCACCTGCTGCTTGCGTCAAGGATGAGGCGAGTCCCTCGACTAGGCCTCCCTCCATCCCGAAGGATAGTTCATTCCGAGAGTATACAGAGGTGTGTTATACATTCCTCATGATACCTAAATTTTGCATAGAATACAGCTGACTTCCCTCTGTGTTACAGGAACTATCCCGTATAACGGCCAAATCGATTGCTATGGTGGAAAGCATCGAGGCCATACAAATAGAGAGAGACTGCTTGCAAGAGTAAGGAGAAATGCTTTTTTAGTTTGCATGAAGACAAACTTGTTATGACAATTATCTTTTTTGCTGCAGGGAGGTTGCTTCTCTGAAGAAGAGCCTGGCCGATGACAAGCTCAGGGCGGCCACCGTGATTTCGAATCAAGAGGCCAAGCTCAAAGAACTGCGGTCACAGCTCTATGGTAAGTCAATTCCCGACCAGAAGAAGTGGATCTTGTCATTCGGTCAGTTTGTAACAGTCTTCTTATCGCAGCGCAAGCAAGTCAAATAAAACGGCTCGGGCAAGAGAAAATATTCCTCCAAATGACCATCGACTCTACCCGAAGGGCGAACAGAGACCTGAGCCAATCCGTCTTCGAAAAGCTGAAGATGGTGGCCCGTCTCCTGAGGACTGATATGGTCGAGACCACAAAAGGCGACCTCAGTTTCGAGCGACTGTTCTACACTGGTTGTAGCCCAAGCGGAGTCACTACTCGAGTATCTTCCTGAAGATACACGGCGACAACAAGAGGTGATCAGAACAAGGGTTTGATCAGTAGCCTCCGCCATTCTCTGCCGGTTTCGACTCCACCATGGCCCAGATCTGGACCTAAATCCACTGGTGGGAACAGTAGAGATCGAGAGTGAAGAGAAACTCGTGGCCATCATGGAGGAAGTCAATCCTCTTATAGATAAACTCCTGACCGAGGTCGGGATTATGTAATCCCTAAAGCTGTACAGACATAATTTATAGAATGCAATGCATGTATTTTTTGATTTTGAAAGAAAATACTTTTTTGTTGTTTCATATTATAAGCATATCCCCCTAGCCCCCGCCTGTGATTATAGATACTGAAGGCTTAGTATTATAAACACAGGAGAAATACGAGTGCAACAACCAGAGGTGTGCGATCGGGCCAGCAATTATGATCAATGTAACGACTAACCTTGTTGCAAACCGGCAGCCACTCAGGTGACCAAGGACATACCAGCAAGCCTCGTATGCGTTGAGAAACGGCTTATTTAGGAGTGACTTGTCTGGAAGTGTTCATGAGATCGGCTAGCGAATCCGATTAGAACGTTGTAGTGATAAAACTGCCGGCGACCAGCCCCCGAGTCAGGTTCGTAACACACGGGCATGAAAGGAGATGTTCATCGTATGAAACCAAAAGACTTCTTGTTTTATTAAACAATGCTAATTGAAAAGGAAAAGGGATTGAATACTTACACATAAAACTTATGTAGTTGATCGATGTTCTAAGTATTGGACAAAATTCGACCATCCTCCATGGCTAATCTAGTTGATCCTGGTCGCGGCACCGAAACAACAGTGTAAGGGCCTTCCCACTTCGGGGAGAATTTGTTGCGATTGGACTGGTCTTGAATTTTTCGTAAAACCAGATCGCCCACGTGGAGACTATGTGGTCGCACCCTTTTGTTATGGTACTTGCACAAAGCTTGCAAGTATACCACGGACTTGATCAAAGCGGGATCACGCCTTTCTTCTAAGAGGATGAGATCCTGTGATCGCTGTTCGGTCTGATCAACTCGTTCGAATTGTTCTGTCCGAACAGATCCAATACTAACTTCCACGGGCAATACGGCCTTGGCCCCATAGACCAGATGGAAGGGCATCTCACCGGTGGCTCAACTAGAAGTAGTTCGTAGTCCCCATAGAACGGTGTAGAGCTCGTCCGCCCAAGCCCCCGAGTGAGTCTTAAGGCGGTTGAAAACGCGTTTCTTGATGCCTTGCAGTATCTGCCCGTTGGCCCATTCCACGGCACCATTGCTCTGTGGATGTGCCACAGAAGCAAAGCACACCTTGGTCCCAATCTGATCGCAGTAATCCAGAAAAAGACCACTGGCGAACTGAGAACCATTGTCCGTGATGAGACGGTTTGGAATACCAAATCGAGCAACGATGTTCTGATGGAAGAACTTTTGTGCTGCTGATGCGGTAATATTTCATACCGGTTCGGCCTCAATCCAATTTGTAAACGTATCAATGGCTACGAACAGAAACTTGTATCCATTGACCGCTTGTGGCATAGGACCGACAATATCCATCCCCCAGACCGCAAAATGCCATGCAAGGGAATGGTCTCTAACGCATAGGCAGGTTGATGAACCTGTCTTGCATGAAACTGACACTAAGGACACATCTTGACCATATTCTTGGCATCATCAAGTGCCGAAGGCCAGTAGAATCCTTGCCGAAAAGCTTTTCCGACCAGTGTCTAATATGACGGGTGCGCACCGCATACGCCGTCATATATTTCTTTCAAGAGGGATTTACCTTCCTCCTGAGATATGCAACGCATGAACACTCCTTGAGTACCCTTTCTATACAAAACTCCTTCTATGGGCTTGTATAGACGCACTTTTCGAATCAACCGATCGCTTTCGGTTCCATCCTCGGGTAGGTCCCATGTTCAAGATAAACTCTTAATGGATGAGACCAATCCTGTTTCTGACCGAGGTTGGTAACGCAGACTGTTACCGGATCATCCTTCACCGAAGTCATAATCGAAGGATGTTCCAAGTGTTAAACGAGCACTCCTGCCGGAGCGGATGTACGTGAGGACCCAATTTTGGATAATTGGTCTGCGAGAATGTTGTCCTTTCGCGGGACATATTGGACTTCGAAATGACTGAAGTGTTTTTCTGATCTCCTCACTTCCCCCAGGTAATGATCCATTGTCTCATCGGAGGTACTGTACTCCTTGTTTAACTGGTTTACGACCAGCTGTGAGTCTCCCCTCACCACTAATCGACAGACTCCAAGGAATTTTGCTGCCCGTAGCCCTGCAAGAAGACCTTCATACTCTGCTGCATTGTTGGTCGCAACAAAGTGTAGTTGAATGACATACTTAAGCTATTCGCCCTGAGGCGTAACTAAGAACACTCCAGCCCCCGAGTGTTGAAAACTACAGGAACCGTCGAAGTACATTGTCCAGTGATCGGGGCATTCCAATTCCTCAGGCACCTGCACGGGTGGCTCAGGATTGGTCCATTCGACCACAAAGTCGGCCAGAACCTGAGACTTAACCACGGTGCGGGGCGTGAAATGGATATCAAAGGCACCGAGTTCGACCGCCCATTTGGCGATCCGACCAGATTTCTCCAGATTTCGGACAATATCCCCCAGAGGAAAAGGGGAGGGTACCGTGATCTTGTGAGCTTGGAAGTAATGTCGTACCTTACGGGAAGCCATCAGTAGTGCGTAAAGTATCTTCTGGACTTCAGGGTATCGCTCCTTAGGACCATGAAGTACATCACTAACATAGTAGACGGGTCTGTGTATTCCTTCCCTATCCGCGATCAGGACAGCGCTGACCGCTTGCGAGGTGGCCGCTAAATAGAGAAGCAATGGTTCTCCTTTGTCGGGAGACACCAAGACTGGTGAGCTGGACAAATATGCCTTTACCTCCTGAAATGCTTTCTCGGCCTCGTCGGACCATGTGAAATTGTGATGTTTCCGCAGGGTCTTGAAGAAAGGTAATCCCCTTTCGCCTAGTCACGATATGAATCGACTTAAGGCCGCCATGCGATCAGCTAGGCAATGAACATCTTTCATGGTTGAGGGAGACCTCATCTGTTCAATGGCCCTGATTTTTTCAGGATTGACTTCAATGCCTCTGGAACAAACAAGGAAGCCAAGGAGCTTTCCTGAAGAAACCCCGAAAGAACATTTCTCCGGGTTCAATTTTATTCCAAAGTGATTCAAATTACAGAAGGTTTCAGCAAGATCATCTAGATGAGACAATCTCTTAGTGCTTTTCACAACCAAGTCGTCTACATATGCTTCGAGATTACACCCTATCTAGGAAAGAAAGGTCTTTTGCATCAAGGCGCTGGTACGTGTGTTGGGGGAAATCTCCGCGAGACTAAGTCCAGGTAAGTTGCGTCACATTCGCCCGAGGACATGGCCTCTGGTGCCTGCCCCGGGCGCCGCCTTTTGCCCTGGGACGTGGCCTCCGGTGCCTTCCCCGGGCGCATGTCCGGGGCGCCGCCATCTGCCCGGGGACTTGGCCTCCAGTGCCTGTCCCGGGCATTGTCGCCCTTCTAAAGGTAAAGTCACTGGTTCTTGATCACGTGCAGGTCACGCGAGGAGCGCCTCGGGAATCAGCGGCCACCTGTCAAGCATCCAAGGCTCCTGACCGGGAGAAGGACGTTGCTACCCCTCGATCCGACGGTGGCGTCCGGGGTAGTTTAGTCTTTTTGCTTCTTTTTGGGGCTATAAATAGCCCTTGTAACCCCTGTTGTAAGAATGAGTTGCTCATTATTGTAAGAGTAGCCAAAACTCACAGGTGTGCTCCGGAAGCCTCTCCCCGACATAGCCTCCCCAGTCGACTCCGGTCGGGAGCACGCCGATAGGACTAGGGCCCCCACCGGGATCCAAAACTGTATAAATCCTCGTGTCACTTGTTGTGTTTGTCCGGCGGGGGAGGACAGGCTACCCGGTCAACCCGCGTCGCGTATTCTTCGCTAGGATCGTTCACAAAACCTGCCGGGGTATGCGCAATACCACGACAACGTGGAACCTGCGTTCTTGAAACCGAACGACATTCTGACGTAGCAGTAGGTGCCGAACGGGGTGATGAAGGTAGTGTTCTCTTCATCTTCTTTTGCCATGCTAATTTGATGGTATCCTGAGTAGGCGTCCAAGAAGCTCATCAGTTCGCAACCCGCAGTTGAGTCGACTAGCTGGTCGATGCGGGGAAGGGGAAAGTCGTCCTTCGGACAGGCACTATTAAGGCTGGTGTAGTCGACGCACATGTGCCACTTGCCATTTGACTTGTGGACCATGACCGGATTCGCGAGCCATTCCGGATGATCGACCTCGTGAATAAACCCGGCTTTTTGGAGTTTGTCCAACTCCTGTCGGATGGCTTCTTGTCGATCAACAGCAAAACGCCTGAGCTTTTGATTTATTGGTCGCTGTCCAGGTCGAATTGCTAACTTGTGCTCGATTACTTCCCTTGGGACACCGGGCATGTCGGATGGTTTTCACGCACACACATCTGCGTTAGCCCGGAGGAAAGTAATGAGCTCCAGTTCCTATTTGTCATCCAGGCCTGATCTGACTCGAATTGTCTTGGATGGATCGTCTGGATACAATGGAACTAGATTGAGTTTCTCATTTGGTCGAGGAGCAGCTTTGATCGCGTCGGCGGCGACTGTGGCGACCTGAGCGTCCCAGAGGGGAAGTTGGTCGACCATCTCCAGAGATAGCCGGTCACACGTTAGTGCCACGTTGCGACTGCCTCAGATCGAGATGACACCCTTGGGGCCAGGCAACTTGCCGCACTGATAAGCATAGTGCGTTGCCATCATGAACTTAGCAAGAGTTGGCCTGCCAAAGATTGCATTGTAAGCCGAATCACAATCAATTACATCAAAAGTAACCAATTCTGTTCGGAAGTTATCCGGTTCCCCCAGAGTGACCGGGAGGACCACCTGTCCCAACGGCATCATGGAAGGACCAGGGATTATCCCATAAAACGGATGGACTATGGGCTTAATCTTTGAATGAGGAATTTGCATCTCGTCGAGCGCCCTGACCAATAAAATGTCCAAGGAACTTCCTCCGTCGATCAGGACCCTTTCGACTCTCGCATTACTGATGATTGGGGTAATGACCAGAGGAAGCCTCAGTGGTCGAGTAAGCCCCATAGGACAATTAGTGCGATCAAATGTCAAAGGTGTAGCCGACCAACGGGGGTACTGAAGTTCACCAAAGGATGCCTCCGTTTGGTTAACCTCTTGATAAAAGGTCTTAAACTGCCTTTTGGAAACAAAAGAGGAGGAACCCCTGAAAATAACATTAACATGATTATGAGATACCTGGTAGGACATGTCTTCATCCCCGTCGGCGTCTCTAAGTCCGCACGCTTGTTCCTTAGCTAGTAAGGTCGGCATCGGTCCAGCCCCCTAGTAGAAGTCATCTAACTGCTTTAACCAACTCCTGCAGTTCTTGAGGTCGTGGCCTACGGAGTTGTGGAGTGGACACCATTTCTTGCCTTCCTGTCGCGCCCCGAATAGGGTACCACGACTACTCCCGTGGAGACCTAGCTCACTGCAGCTGGCCTCATACATACATACCACCGACTTTCCAGGATAAGTCAAGCACAGGAGTTTATTGCAGTAGAGTAACTTACAAAATATCATTCATAAACAGTATGGCCTGCTGGCCTGGTACAACAAAAGAGTAATACAATGCCTTTACGGCACAAATGGTCTAATTAAAACAAAAAGACAACTACTCGGCGGAAGCTAGGCGAAACCCCCACAGTCGTAAGAAGTTGACAGCAGAACAACACACATCAAGGCTCTGGCAGAATTGGCTCTCCTCCTTCTGGATCCACGAAGTCTTCCAAGCCTTCGTCTTGGTCTTGAAGCACTCCATCTATTGTTGAAAAGTTGCAAGGGTGAGCACTTACGTACTCAGCAACTCGTAGGTAAGAGTAGAGATACGTCTAGTAGAGATGACATAATCCTATGCTATTGAGGGAAAAGAGGTGAGAGGGTTTTTCCAAAAATACTTTTTCTTCCAAGCTTTTCAAATCTCATGCTCATGGAAGCATTTCATGTACTTAGGGCACAATCCACGTGCCTCTTAGCATTTCATGTACACGTCAACACATGACAGCCCATGGCAGCACCTCTTATCATGACAACACATGTCATTTGGGTAATCTTGACTTAACAAATTTTAATTTATAAAACAATACTTGTGTCACACCCCGTGGATTTAATCCACCGCGGCATACTCCTAAAACTCGGGAGCACGAAGTATTCGAATACATTTTTAACTCTGCAGAGGGGTACCAATTTACCCGCAAGATATATCCACTTTCATGCCCTTCCTATCACAAGGATTGGACCCCTGACTCACTTCATACTGTGAGTGGCAAGGTGGAGATAACAAGAACTTTTGCCATGTTTCACACACAGTTCACCCCAGACCCCGTGGTTTTCTTCACGCAAACCACAGTTGTGGCAGGGTTACACAACCCCCACTAAATTGGCATCTTCCCCTCAGGGTCAGCGTGCATGTGTTGGAGCGCACCCCGTGTAAATCGTGAGTTTGTCATATAGGGGTTCCATGTGTGATCCACATACTACTTGTTCAGGCCTGTCCCATACCAGGCTTGCGGTCGGCACGTTAATCATGCCACTAGACGCACAACACAAGATTCTAGGTCCTTATATGCCAGTGACCAGATCATACCACAATCCATGCACTTCCAGTGCTGGCACATCCTGTGCGACCAAGCACCTCCAATGCTTTCACCATTCCATACCAAAATACCGGTCACGGCTAGGGGTTTTATTTTATGAATATAAAATATATATAGATATTTATCAATTCATGGCTCACTACTAAACAATTCATTTTTCCACAGGCAATCAGCCTGATGCTGCCATTTCATAATTCAACCATTCTCAATCTTTCACATGCAATATTATTAATATTCAAGGATATGTTATAGCAACTCATAAAATATAGGTTCAAGATGTTCAAGAATATGATTTGTCTTCCGCGTCGTAAGAAACAGCAGTTGATGTCGGCTCTGCGACGAAGTCTTCGAACTCGGACTCTTGCTCTGAACAAGGATCAAACAAGCAAACAAGCATTAGAATCAATCCTACTCTTACTAATCCACTATATGCGATAATGCAAGGTAAAAGCGTCTTGACAAAACAAGATTTGGGGTTCTGGGAAGCAATTAGGGTTAAACTATGGAAACCAGAGTTAAGATTAGTTGTCAATGGTTTACAAGGTTCCAAATGCCCAAAATATCAGAATGATATCAAGGTTGTGACTGGTTCGCTCAAAAACAGCGAATGTCTTTAGGTCGACATTCGGTTCAAGGCATCGACATAGGGTCGATGGATGATAGAGGGCTCAACTCAAGTTGTGACAGTAGAATAAAATGTAGATCACAACATCAGGAGTCTAAGGGACAAAGTTATGTTCAGAATGCATGGCTGGAAGTAGGTGAAAAGGCTCAATGCCACTAGCTCACATAGTCTGACAAGGGTTGACAATGCCCAAGAATGGCAATTACATGGTTTGAATAGTTCCCAGTGGCCAAAATGGGTTTTGATTCAAGCATATGGTGCACATGGTAGTGAGGCAACTGTTTGACAAGGTAGTTTTTGGTTTGCATGACCAGAGGTGGGTGAACAGGGCTAATGCCACTGGTTGGCATAGTTTGGCATAGAGTTGACATGGCCAGAAACTAGGGTTTGCCATAACTTTTGATCTAGGGCTTCAAATGATGCACCACTTTGTCTGGTAGGTAGGCCATGCTAACAGGAACAAATTACTCAACAGGATCTAGGGCAGGAGATGCCCGGAAGGTGATGAAAACCGGCAAAGAAGTTGATTGGCCTAGAGCACATGCAACATAAACAGTACAACAACTAGGGCATAGCTATAACTTCTGTTTTAGGCCCAATTAGAAGTCGTGATAGAAGACAAAGTTGCTCAAAATGGTCCAAAACATTTAAATGACAAGGTGGTTTGAGCTGGAGTGGCTAGATTTGGAAGATACTGGCTGGAGAAGAGATGAACTCAAATTTGATTTGGGCATTTCTGATTTAAAGTGATTGAGCTTAATTCCTTGCTTGTGGATGGTCTCTAGGGCATAAGAAAGCTACTGGTGAAGTTAGATTGGCTAGAGATGCACCAGAATAGCTTAAATAGTAAGCTCAGTTCACAAGCAAAGTTCCAATTTGGGGGTTTCTAGGTTTCAGCAAAATTGATGATTCTGGTTGCTTAGGGATGTTAAACAAGGTCTACTGAGCATATTTGATCACTGGCTCGAGAGCTAAATCGGTTTAGTTAGAGTTTAATTGCTCACCGGAGTTCTAGATGAAACACGGCGATTGCCGGTGACAGAAAGCATTTAAACTTAATTCCAAGCTTGAGAAGTATGAGGGAGATGAGAGAAGCTCACTGGGGGTGTTGGATTGAAGAAGGAGGCAGAGGTTGAAGCTAGCACCGGAGCTTCCTTTGCTGCTCACCGGAGAAGAAGAAGAAGACGGCGAGGTTGAGAACTTAGGTCTTTCTGGTGGGTGTGTGATGTTTCACTGAGACCAGAGACTACTTATAGAGGATTTGGAGGTGATGCAACGGCTAGAAGTGCTCGGGGAGTTGTAGCCGGCAAGGAAGTGACTGGATTAGACTTCACAGCGAGCTGGTGTCGAGGTGACTTGGTTCAGCGGCCGTGAGGGCTTTTGCAGCTGGAGTTGCGGCGAACTGATGGTGAACTGATGGCTGGGCACGGCGAGGTCTCCACGTGGCACCGCTTTGCTGCTGGAGCCGTTGTTGGTGGCATGCAAATGGGAGAAACAGCTGGTGCCACGTGGAGACCTTAATCTGGATCTAGAGAATAGATTTGGAGATTTTTAGGGTAACTGGTAGGTCAAATCTGGATGGGCAGATCTTAATCTGGATCTAGAGAATAGATTTGGAGATTTTTAGGGTTTGAGAGAGATTAGGGTTTAGCTGATCTGGCTACTGCTACAGAGATACATGCATGCAGGATTTTTATGCAAAAACATTTCACCCCCAAAACCAGGGTGTTACACTTCCTGCGAGTTAGTCGACTTCTCTGGCTGGTCGGCACTACGATCACCAGAAGCAGTTTTACTTTTGAACGAAGACTTGTTACCTTTGGTCGAAGGAGGCTTCTCTACAACTGCGACCTCGTGATACTATCCAGAGCAATTCCTTTTCGACTTCGTCGACTTCCCGCCCGATGAAGATTCTGGCTTCTTGCTTGAATCTTCTTTCCTAGCGTCCTTGAGACCTGGTTGAGGCGGTAGGTTACCTTTATCGACCATCCGGTTCCATTCGACCGCTTCGGCTGCGTCGGAGTATCGATCAGCCATATCAAAGAGATCGGCTACTGATCGAGGAGGGTGGATGAGCAAGTCTTCAGTGAATCTCCGATATCGAACGGCATGTTTAAATGCCCTAATAATGGAGCTGTCAGATATGTTCGGGATGGTATTCCTCACCCCGACAAACCTCTTGACATACTGACGAAGGGTTTTGGTCGAAGTTTGCCGTAGTCGATCAAGGTCATCCTCTTTACCCGGCTTTTGATAACAATTTTGGAAATTGCTGTGGATAGCGTCGCATAGCATTTCCCAGTAATAGATAGAACCTTCGGGATGATTAACCAACCTGGTTGTTGTCGGCCCTTCAAGGACTGTAGGCAGGTAGTTGGCCATGACTCGTTCATCGCCTCCTGCCGCTTGGATGGCAGTAATATAGATTTGAAGGAACAAGGATGGGTTCTCAGTTCCGTCAAACCTTTCTATGGCCCCTAGTCGAAACTTGTCCGGCCAAACGACCGCACGAAGGACGGGCCAAAAAGCTTTACAACCAACATAGGGACCGTGGACTGTCCTGTGGCTTTCGACCGGATCGCGAGTGACCTCACGCAATGGAGAAGCCACTCGTGGTCCTAAGCGAGAGTGGACAAGGACTCGATCCCAATCACGAGAATCCTGTGCCTGTCTGGACTTGTCCTGCCAGGACGGTACAGGCGGCGGGTAAGTTCGTCGACCAGAACTAGAGTAAGAACGCTCTTGGTTGTGGGAACGCGTTACTGACCGGGAAGAGGCCGTGGGGGTCCCCTCAGATGCGACCTCATCCAACCTCTCCGCCAGGATCCTGGTGAAGGCTAGTTTCTGCGCATCCGTGACCGTAGGAGGAAAATTACGCATGACCTCCGCGATAGATAGGAGTCTGCCATGTGTACTTCTCCTAGGGGCACCAGGTGTCACCGTTTCTTCGTCCACCGGGAAACGCTCTGGAGGCAAAGGAGGGGTCTGGTCGTGTCTGCGACCACGTGATCTTTGAGAAGAACTCGAAGCAGCATCGTAACGAGCCTGCGCAACTCGAAGAGCCTCTAGGGCAGTTCTGCGTAGTTCGTTGTCTTGTTGCTCGAGATCTCGGAGCTGCATCGTAACGAGCCTGCGCATCTTGAAGAGCCTCTAGGGCAGTTCTGCGTAGTTCATTGTCTTGTTGCTCGAGATCTTGATCCTCCTTCTGTTTGTGTTCCTGTTCTTCCCTAGCAGCCCGCTGATCAGGAGTTTCCTCCGATAAGGCAGCAAACTGTCTAGGGAGAGAGGTCGCCGAGGGAGAAAACATCTTGGTTTGTTCAGAGTCAGACTCGAAATCAAAGAGACGGTGGAGGTTATCAGGGTTGAACCTCCCTGGGCTGATTTCCTGGTCGATATCATCCTGCCCCTCAGCGGGGTCGTATGACGGACCGGACTCACCCTCTAACACATTAAGGACCTCGGTGGGTTTTGACCTTGCGCTAGACGCCCCCTGGTCGATGGACATGACCTGGAGAGTCGATTCGACCTCTGGGAGATTTTTACCTCCAATTTCCTCCATTGGAATAGGATCGCTCGAAGAAGGCATCGGAATGTGAGCATAATCCTCGAGATCGAAATTGCTCTCAGAATCATATGCTCCAGCCATGATTCAGCGAACCTTCGAATGAAAATTAGAACGCCGTGAGAAAGGCCCCACGGTGGGCGCCAGTTGTCGACGATTCGGACTCGGGGACCTTAGTCGAACTTATGCAAAATTTGTAGGTTGTGAGACCTTTCAGGGTGTCCCTCCGGGAAGGTATGTTGAATTATGGAGAACTAGAGCACAGAGAGATTTATACAGGTTCGGGCCCTCGATGGTGGGAGTAATAGCCCTACTTCCTGTTGGGATTTCACTATGTATGGTAAAATGATTTACAAAGTTGTGGAAAAGATCTTCACAGGAGAATATTTTCCCTATGTGTTTGTGCAGGTCAAAGCCTGAAGGGCTTTGTGAAAACTATCTAACTTAGACTACGGTCTTCGGGTTGTTTTTGTCTAGTCGGGTTCGATCAATCGATCACTGGATGGCTTAGTGTTTCGATCTCTCGATCCTTCGATCTCCCTCTTTGTTTGATGCATCGGGCTGCTCCTTTATACTGGTAGAAAGGGCGCCAAGTTGTAACGGGCATCATACAGTTGCTTGAATTCGGTTCCGTCAACCGCTCTTAACTCCCACGCAGGTTTAACACGTGTTATTCGTGGATAACCGCACGTATTAACCTCCTGACGGTTGTTTCTCTATGTGGAAGAATCTTTGGGATACTCGGGATATCCCTATTACAGGGACAGATTAATCCAATGCTCTCTGGTCGAGAGTGCTCTAACCGCACGATGTTGGCTGACAGTGCAACATCTTCAGCCTTCTGTTCACGCATAACATACGAACCCCTGACCGCGCACTAGCTACGGTCTAATCGCGTAAAGCCTGCGACCTCGGGCTTGTGCTCCTAAGAATGACTTGAGTTCACCCCGCCAAGCGCGTGTCTGGTTCAAATCTATCCTGAACCAGTCGTGCATTTATTTGAACTGACTCGGATGTCAATCCTCGTCAGGCGCAAGTCCCGTGTTGTTTCTCCCTCGCCTGCTCCGCCCCTCGTCTATTTAAACCCCCTCACTCTGTGTAATCTTCACGCCTCCAAACATCAACTAAGTCAGAGCTTTTTCCCGCGTTCTTCTTCGTCCTCGGCGAGCCGCCGTTGAGGCCATCGTCGCCAGAGCTTTTCACTCCACAAAACTCCATTTTGATTTCACTAGTAAGCTTCTCTTAACCATCTATCTGTGTCACAGCAACCAATTGGCCACCGGTGATCCTCATTGCCGGTGATCGCCATGAAAAGCCAAACTCCCTGTTCCCAAAATTAAACCTTGTCCAATCCTTTTCACCCATCCTTTCTGTAGAACAATTTGATCCTTCGCAGATCCCTAGCATGCCTGTGAAGCTAGTTTTTAAATTCTAACTCAAATTGTAAGCTTTATGTTTCTTCCTGCACTGTCGTGAGTGGTTCACATCAGCGGCACGCCTCACTGTTCCTCTACCCAATTCAACCTCTCCTACACATTTATTAAGTCTCACAGACTGTGTAGCCCGAGCCATTTTACATGCATTGCCGTGTATCGACGGTGCCTCTTTTCACCTTCGTCCCTGAGCCCGACGTCAACGCCGACGAGCCTCAAAACTCCTTTGCAACTTAATTCCTCGCTCCAACACAATCAGTGTCGTCCTAGGATCAAAACCCCTCAGCCAATTTCTAGAATCTTCAGCCCCAGAGCCCTGTTGTGGTATCATGTCTTTGTCTCCAGTGGCCGACAATTTGTATCTCGTCGTTCGCCACCGTCAAGCCACCTCAGTTCAATTAACTTCACCAACAGCTTTGTCTCAATCCCGCCTATGCATTTGGCAAGGTTGGCGAAGCAGCGCATGCGTGTATCGTCCAGACGCGCGTGCCCTAGCTCATTGTAGTGCCAAGGACTTTACTGCAATTTGTGCGCCAGTTTGTATATATATATATATATATTTCTCACAATGTAGTTTTGAATGTAATAGATCTCTTGCTCGAAGGAGGTCAGCTAGGGATTGTTTACTCCAAGAGGGAGAACCACATCCTAACCCGGGCCCTAGGGAACAAGAAGCATCCCGAGCGGATGCGGACCGTGGAGGTTGTGGTGGCGTGGAAGGATGGCTTCAAGGAGCGTGGGCCACATAGGAAGAAGGCCCGCAACTAGAAAGAAAATGAATCAAAGCTGGCCGAGAACATACGGTCAGATGTGACCGCACAATTCATGGCCATGTTCGCGCAAATGATCGAGAAGTACGAACGCCTTAGCCGAATTGTGCAGTCCGAGGGTATAGATCCAGCTACCGAGGTCGACACTGTTAGGCCGAGCAGTTACGCCTTGAGGGTTCACGTGGATCCGGTGGACCTACTTGAGGTATTGCAAGCCTGAACTATATGTCGACGATTCGGACTCGGGGTCCTCAGCCGAACTTATGCAAAATTTATAATAGTGAGACCTTTCAGGGTGACCCTCCGGGAAGGTATGTAGAATTATGGAGAACTGGAGCACATAGAAATTTATACAGGCTCGGGCCCTCAATGGTGGGAGTAAAAGCCCTACATCCTGTTGGGATTGCACTATGTGTAGTAAAGAGTTACAAAGTGATGGGAAAAGACCTTCACAGGTGAAGGTTTTCCCTGTACGAGTGTACAAAATGAAGTCTAGAAGGCTTATGGAAACTATCTAATCTAAGCCGTAGCCTTGGCTGTTTGAGTTGTATCTTGATCTCTTGATTGATCTCCCCTCTTGTTTGATACATCATGCCACCCTTTTATACTGGTCGAAAGGGCGCCAAATCGTAACTGCATCAAACAGTTGTTTGAATGCAGTTTGGAGAACCACTCTTAACTCCCACGCAGGTTTAACACGTGTTATTTGTGGATAACTGCACGTATTAACCTCCTGACGGTTGATCCCCACGTGGAAGAATCTTCGGGATACTTGGGATATTCCTGTTATAAGAAAAGAATACTCCCACGTTCCCTGGTCGAAAGTGCTCTGACCGCGCGATGTTGGCTGACCGCGCAACACCTTCAGCCTTTTGGCCGCGCACAGTACACGGACTTCTGACCGCGCACTAGCTACGTTCTGATCGCGTAAAGACTGCGATCTGATCGCGTATAACCTGCGACCTTGGGCTGGAACTTCTCGAAATGTCTTGAGTTCGCACCGCCAGGCACATGTCTGGCTCGAATCTATCTTGAACCAGTCGTGCACTTATTTGAACTGGCTCGGGTGCCAATCCTCGTCAGCTAGCCCCCAAAATTCGAAGAAAACAAAGGGACGTGTTTATTTCGAATTTAAAGACATGCATCGAATTTTTAACCCGACGCTTCAAATCCTCCACTTAGTGGCGCACTAAGTGGGACGGTTGGTTCCCCGAGACGGGCTCTGGGTATTATGTGATGGGTAATGATGGTGCTGTTGAAACGTTTTTTAACCCGAGATGAAATGGTAAATGCTTTTTTAAAAACTCGAGGCGTTCGGAATGTGAACCGTCACCTTGGCGGCTATAAATACCGGAGCCTTCAAATTACAAAGCTCCATAACTTCTTTCCACGACTAAGTTTCTTCCAAAGCTACCTTCATCCTTCTCTTCATCCACTCCCCGATGGCAAATCAGAACATCATCGAGATTGAGAGCGATGAAGAGGAAGTTTTCGAACAAGGGCCTCAGATGCCTGAAGATCCATCTCCTTCAAGGAAGAAACCCAAGGTTGACGAGGGATCCTCCAGCAGAGCAAAGGTAGAAGACGCAACGTCGTTCTTTCTTCCTTCTGTTCCTCATACACCTAGGCAGATTGAACTTTCATCCCCACCTTTGGAGGGACGTTCTTCTCAGTTTTCTCCATTTCATCCCAATGCTCCCCATTTTTGTTTGGATGATCGATTTTCTGGTCGGCAAGCGGTGACTATCCGACCAGAAGATCTTCAATTTGCGTTGGGGAAGCAATCTTATGGTGGGAGGGTTGCACTTCCACCATCCAGTGATCATCTGCTTTTATCAGATGATCTACTTTCCAGGATGCATATGCCAACCTGTTGCTTGCTAGAAATGGTAATTACTTCTGTCTCCCTTTGCTCGTCTGTTATAGTTAAAGAACACTAACATTTGCAAATGTAGGAGACGAAAATTGTTGGAGCCCCAGCGACAAGCCTGCTGAGATTCTACATCCTTCCCCCGGACAAAGTCTCCAAGGGGAAAAAGAGGCCCTAGAGAAGAAGACTGAAGAGATGTCTTCGGCGATTCTGCAGCTGGCAGAATGTTTTGAAAAATCCCGTGAAGAGGCGGACCAGTTCCATCGAGAGAGGGACCACGCTCAGCAACAGCAAGAACTCTCTGACTTGATTAGGAATAGTCATTAGTACAGAAATGCAGTCTACTAACCCCTATCTTCTATCGGTTATTAGCGATTTAGTTGAAAACCGATAGAAAATGTGCCTCGCGGTCATAAAAGGGTGACGGGTGTATTTTTCCTATCGGTTTATAAGAAACTTACCGATAGAATAAATAGTATGATTTACTCTAGCGGTGATGAACATATTTGCCGTTAGAAGAGATGCATAAGTACTGACGGGAGAATGTTGTGCGCCGATAGAACTGGTTGACTTCTACAACTAGACTTATTCTATCGGTACTGTATGAATATACCGACAGAGTATTGTCGACGATTTGGACTCAGGGTCCTCAGCCGAACTTATGCAAAATTTGTAATTGTGAGACCTTTCAAGATGACCCTCCGGGAAGGTATGTAGAATAATGGTGAACAGGAGCACAGAGAGATTTATACAGGTTCGGGCCCTCGATGGTGGGAGTAAAAGCCCTACGTCCTGTTAGAATTTCACTATATGTGATAAAGCTTTACAAACTAGCGGGAAGAAACCTTCGCAGGCGAAAGTTTTCCCTATATAAGTGTACAAAAAGAAGCTCTAGGAGACTTGTAAGTATTGTCTAATCTAAGCCGTAGACTTGGCTGTTTGGGTGGTTGAGATACGTTGTATCTCACTTGTATCAGGGGTCTTGTTCTTCCAAATGTCTTGGATCCCTCGTTTGATGTACTTTGTCCCCTTTTTATACTGGTTGAAAGGGTGCCATATGAAGAAAACTGCATCAAACGGTTGGATGCGGTTTCTGGAGAACCGCTGTTAACTTCCACGGAGGTTATTATCACGTGTTAATCATGAATAACCGCATATAATAACCTCTGACGGTTGGTCTTCAATGTGGAGGAATTTTCGGGATGCTTGGAATATCTTGATATAAGGATAACCGAATAAACTCCAAGCACCCTGGTCGAGAATGTTCTGACCGCGGAATGTGGGCTGACCGCGCAACATCCCGGATATCCAGTTCGCGTATAGCATACGAACTTCTGACCGCACAAGGCTGTCGGCCAGATCGCACGAAACCCGCGACCTGATCGCGTAAAGCTTGCGACCTCATGGTGATGCCCCTCAGAATGGCTTGAGTTCGCATCGCCACATTTATGTCTGGTTCGAACCTGTCTTGAACCAAAAGTTTATTAGAAGTGACCCGGGTGTCAATCCTCATCAGCTAGCCCCCAAATTCGAAGAAAACAAAGAGACGTGTTTATTTCGAATTTTAAAACCATGCATTGGATTTTTAACCCGACTATTCAATTTTTCCACTTAGTGGCGCACTAAGTGAAAATGGTTGGTTTCCCAAGACGGGTTCTGACATTATGTGACGGGCAATGATAGCGCCGTAGAACTGTTTTTATCTCGAGGTAAAATTGTAAATGCTTTGACGAAACCCAAGGCGTCTGGAATGCAAACCGTCACCCAGGCGGCTATAAATACCAGGCTCCTGGATTTGTAAAACTCCACAATTTCCCTCCACGCCTAAGTCCTTTTCTTGTTATCCTATCTTCTACCTTTTCACATACTCCTCCCAATGGCAGATCACGATATCATCGAGATTGAGAGTGATGAAGAGGAAGTTGTCGAACAAGGGCCTCAAACGATTGAAGTCCTGTCTCCCTTAAGGAAGAAACCCAAGGTTGACGAAGGATCTTCCAGTGGAACAAAGGTGAAGAATGTAGCAAGTTTCTTTCTTCCTTCAGTTCCTTTGACCCTCCCTGTTCATGCCTCTCGGCAAGTTAGGCCTTTGTCCTTGGAGAAAGATCCCATCACATTCAATTCTCCCATCCTTTTGGGTGATCAACATTCTGGTCGGCAAGCGGTGACTATCCCTCGATCAGATGATTACCATATTGGGTTGGCGAAGCAATCTTCTGATGGGAAGGTTGCACTTCCACCATCTGATGATCCTCCTCCCAAGATGGGTATATCAACGGGTTATGCACCGGGACAGGTATCAATCCTTCTCCCCTTTTGCTTATAATTATAGTTAGTACGACTAACTTTTGCAAAATGCAGGAGGTTGGAGGCTCCAGCGATCAGCCTTCTGCTGCTCCATCTCTTCCTTCCGGACAGATTCTTCTGGAGGAGAAGAATACCCTGGAGAAGAAGACCGAGGAGATGGCCTCGAAGATTCTGCGTCTAGCAGAATGTCTTGATCGATCCCGGGAAGAGGCGCACCATTTCCGTCGAGAGAGGGACTCCGCTCAGCAATAGCGAGAACTCTCTGACTTGATTAGGGACAATAGTGCGTCTGTTGTTAGGGACGATGTAGAAAGACTTAGGGTAGTTGCTAGTTCCCTGGGGGTTGCCAGTGTAGATCGTACTGACAACAACATGTCCCTTGGGGAACTTTGTAAACTTCTTTCGGAGCAAGTCGACGTTTTGATCAACTGTATCCCTTTTTTATGTAAAGAATGTAAGAAATAAAAGTTTCTTATTTCTCATGAATATTCTTCACATCTTCTGTGCGAAAATATAGCCATAAACTTTATGTTCGCGACCATTCATACACAGGAAACTTTAGTTCTGTGATCAGAATCGCGCTTAAGAAAAAAGCACCACGACCTGCCCTGATACCGCAAACAGTTTCAGGGCTGTGGTCAGAACTAAATTGCGACCAGAGTCGGAACTCGGTTAGACTGTCACTCCGGTTAGAATTGAAGTTTTAGTCTAAAACACGGTTTCGATCAAACCATAACCCAATTAGAAACATTCCAGTACGTAAAAAATTGAGTTGCAAAGCATTTCCATAAAAAATGTTCAAAGCATACAAAGGAAAAACGTCTTCTGAAAAGTACTGAAAATTTTTCAGTCCCTTTTCACTTTCAGTTTCCGAAACAAAGAAGTCTTTTTGTTCCAGATCCGATACCTGAACACTTTATCGGATCCGCCAGAGGCAGTATCCATTATGGGAAATGAATAAAGCATTCAATGGAACGTTTGAAATGAAACGTTTACTCACATTAATGCGCCGCCTTGGGTCTATAAAAAGAGCAGATGTCTTCTCAAAGAAGCCACACAGCCAAAAACCCTCATCATTCCCACCGCACAAAACCCTAATTTTCTTCAGCCTTCGTCTTCCCAAAATCGCCAACTTTTCCTTTGATTCTCCACCAAAGATGGCCTCCTGGAGCCAATCCATTCACCATTCTGAGGAGAGCCTAGTGGAGTTAGAGAAGGAGGAGATCCTTCCTCCGCGGTTGCTCATCAACTGGCGGCCCGCGGAAAAGGACCAAGAAACCCCAACCGTCCAAGAGGGCGAGTTGGTGGTTTTTCAGGAGTACCTGCGCTGCGGGTTCCGATTCCCTGAGAGTCGATTCCTCAAGGATGTCCTTGAGCACTATGGGTGGGAACTGATTAACCTCCACCGTAACGCGATGCTGATCCTTGCGGTATTCTAGTATCTCTGTGAAGCGTTCGTCGGAATCTATCCCAGCGTAGATCTTTTCCGGCGATTCTACTTTTTGGCGTGGTCGAAGAGCACCAACACCGCCGGATGCATCTACTTCCGGCTAAGGGACAAAAAGGAGTATCCCTCCCCACCCCTGCGAGACTCTGTGCACGGGTGGCACCAAAGGTGGTTTTACTGCTCTCCACCATCTGAAAGCAGTCTATGGTTTGAAAACTCGCGACCAGAGAAGTCGAGCTAGTTAGATGTTCCCCCGGCGATGAACTTGGAGCTTTCGAAGCATGCCGAGGTGATCCTTCACTTGGTCAATCAAGGATTGATGGCTCGAGACATTATTCGAGACTTCGTGAAGAACCGGGTGAGTCCTCTGCGTGAAGGGGTCATCCGGCATGGGAGATTAGGTCCATGGCGGATAGCACCCTGGACTACAGTAAAGGTATTTATTTCTTTGGCACTGAGCTTTCCCATTCTTGAATTGTGCAAATTCTGACTCGAATTTGGGAACAGTCCTGCCTTCATCTGAAATTGAAAGGCGGACCAACTCCCTCCTTAGGGCCTACAACGCCGATGTAGAGGGCCTTAAGGGATCGCCTCATCCACAGAGTCTGATTCACGCCGGTGACGACCTTAAACAGGAGCGCCGAAAGGTACATTCTCTATCTGGCCTCCATTTTTTAGATCTTATGCATGTCCAGCGTTAAACATTTCCATCAAAAATGTGAATCAGCTCCTAGGAAGGTTTGCCGAGACAACTTTCCCAAGTGAGAATGTTGGCTCCCTTGGGAAGCCAACGGTAAAGAACGTGAAGAAGGTCTCCCAAAGACCCAGGACAAAGAGTCCTGCCCCCAAGAAGGCCAAGCCAAATCCCGGGGAGGGGTCTTCACGGAGCGTTCCTCCTACCGCAAGAAAGACGGCGGTAAGATATCACATCCCTTCTGATTTACCAGGCGCAGATTGGAATCACTTCTTCGTCGTACAGGGAGAGGGGAGCGAGGAGGAAGAGGATGATGTTCCTCTGGTCCTTCGGAGGAGGAAGATCGCGGATCTCCCATCCGGCGATGCCCCAAGCTGCCCCGCAGAGACCACTGTTACCGAAGAGGTGGTCGTGGCAGATCCGGCCATCGCGGAAAATCTTGGGGTCGCGGATGACCTCCAAGTTCCTGAAGCCCCCGAGGCTTCAGGGTTGTCTCTGCTTCCCTGGTCGAAAGGATGACCCCGGTAAGGATTTCTTACAGTCATACTTTCTTCAATTCCCTCTGTATATTTTGACGAGTCAATGTTTATACAGGGAGAAGAGCTTCTCCCTGCGACTATCGCGAGTCCTAGGGAGGAAAATCCTCCTCCTCCGCGGACAGAGGAGGAGGTAGTTGAGCAAAGGCCGGTTGCGGCGGCTCCAGCGACCCAGGAGTTGTCAAGGCCTTCGGATGTAGCCCCACCAGCCAGTACGGTAGCCCAGGTAAAGACCTTGCTTTTTGTCTCTATCTTTTTCTTAGAAATATGCTCATAGCTGAACACATCCAGGGGGGAGCTACCTTGTTTGCCATGAGGAAGGCAAGAACCAATGATGGTTCTCCTTCCCAAGGGGAACCTTCCCAGAAATCTCAGGAGCGGATGGGATTTCAAATAAGGTAAGAACCTTAAACTGGCAATAATCTTAAATAAAAACTGCTCAAATTGTCTTTCTTGTCAGGCAAAGAAAGACGGCGCCCAGCTCTTCAACCGCCTCCAGAGGGGTTGAAGCCGCAGCTGGTACAGGAGCTTCCAACGAAGAACGCTCCACCCCTGTGGTCCAGGAAGTCGTCCAGACCGCAGGGGAACCAATAAATGCAAGGACCCAGTCACAACCGATGACTACTGGGGGTAGCGCCCAGCCGGCACTCCCACCAACTGTCCCTGTAGTAAGCACATCCGGGGCTCTAGCGAGGATCCCCGCTGGATTGGATGATGCTGTCTTACAAAAATTTATGAAGGTATAATAAACCTCCGCTCTCGTGCCTGAATTGTACTTAGGACACCTTTGATCCTTTTCCTTTGCATCACAGGGATTATCCTGGCTAACTGGCCAGTCGCATGTTGTGATGGCCAGTACATAAGCCATTCAGAAAGAACGCGACAGCTTGCGCAGGTGAGGATCATTACCCTTTGGTTAGTATGGGTGCATTTTGGTTGTGACTGGTTTGATTTCGCTGCAGAGAGGTTACATTTTTGAAGAAAGAGGTGGCCAAATTGAGGCTCAGTTCAGTCTCAATGTTTAAGAAACAAGAGACTGAAATCAACAAACTTCAATCAGAAAATGCTGGTAAGCCGATTCCTGATTAAGAAGACTTGAATCCATAATATGAAAATAATCTCCTCTCTCTGTACAGCGCAAGCAGGTCGAATTACACAGCTTAGTCGGGACAAGGGGATTCTTGAATCCTCAATTCGCCACACCGATCGGGCGATCAAAGAGCTGAGCCTCCTGATCTTCGAAAAACTGAAGGCCGTGGCTGATCTTTTGAAGACCGATGTGGTAGAACCGAAGAAAGACAACCTCAGCGTAAGTGACTGGACATCACTGCTCACTGCCCAGGCAGATTCACTGCTTGAGTATCTCCCTGGAGATACACGGCGAAGCGAAGAGGTGATCAGAACCAGGGTTCGATCAGCCGCAGTAGCCGTACTCAGCCGGGTTCGACTTCACCATGGCCCAAATGCAGATCTGAGCGCACTGGTGGGTCCGGTTGAGGTCGAGAGTGAAGACCTGCTCGATGCAGTCATGGAGGAGGTCAGACCCTTAGTAGATAGGCTCCTGACTGAGCTGGGGATTGAATGATCCTTAGTTTTGTATCTAGACAATTGTGTATAATGCAATGTATGTAAAAAATCATTTTTGACAGGAAGTACATATTTTGCATTTTTATAATATGAGTTCCATACTATAAGCACATCTATGAGTTCCATACTATAAGCACATCCCCCCTAGCCCCCGCCTCCGCTTATGAATACTGAAGCCTTAGTGTTATAAGCAGAGGAGAAAACATAAGCGTAACGACCAGGGGTGTGCGTTTTAAACCAACGATCAGGATCAATGTAACGTCTAATCTTATTGCGAACTGGTAGTCACTCAGATCACCAAGGACTTACCAGATAGCCCCGTATGCGCTGAGAAACGGCTTATTTAGGAGTGACTTATCTGGAAGTGGTCATGAGATCGACCAGCGAATCCGATTAGATTGTTGTAATGATCTGACCGCCGGCGGTCAGCCCCCAGGTCGAATGCATATGATACGGGCTTAAAGAGAAAAACTCATTGTATGAAAGCAAAACATATTTTATTTTGTCAAAAGATGCTAATTGAACAGGAAAAAAGTGATTGGAATACTTACACGTAAAACTTGCGAAGTTGATCGATGTTCCAAGTATTGGACAAAATCCGACCATCCTCCACAGCTAAACGCGCCGATCCTGTCCGCGGCACTGAGACAACAGTATAAGGACCTTCCCATTTTGGGGAGAATTTGTTGTGATTAGACTGGTCTTGAATTTTTCGTAAAACCAAGTCGCCCACGTTGAGATCACGTGGTCGCACCTTTTTACTGTGATACCTGCATAAAGCTTGCAAGTATGCCGCGGATTTAACCAGGGTGCGATCACACCGTTCTTCTAAGAGGATGAGATCTTGTGCCCGTTGTTCGGACTGATTAATCTGTTCGAACTGATCTGTCCGAACAGAACCAATACTTACTTCAATAGGCAATACCGCCTGGCCCCATAGACCAAATGGAAGGGCGTCTCACCGGTGGCGCGACTAGAAGTAGTCCGTAATGCCCATAGAACGGTATAGAGCTCATCTGCCCAAGCCCCCGATCGGGTCTTAAGGCGATCAAAGACGCGCTTTTTAATGCCTTGCAATATTTGCCCATTGGCCCGTTCTACGCACCATTGCTTTGTGGATGTGCCACAGAAGCAAAGCACACCTTGGTCCCAACCTGATCGCAGTAGTCCAGGAAAAGACCGCTAGCGACCTGAGAACCATTGTCTGTGATGAGACGGTTTGGAACACCAAATCGTGCCACAATGTTCATATGGAAGAACTTTTGTGCGGCTGATGCGATAATATTTCGTACTGGTTCGGCCTCAATCCACTTTGTAAATGTGTCAATGGCCACGAACAGAAACTTGTACCCATTGACCGCTTGTGGCATAGGACTGACGATATCCATCCCCCAGACCGCAAAAGGTCATGCGAGAGGAATGGTTTGCAACGCATAGGCAGGTTGATGAACTTGCCTTGCGTGGAACTGACACTGGGGACATGTCTTGACCATATGTTTGCATCATCAAGTGCCGAAGGCCAGTAGAATCCTTGTCGAAAAGCCTTTCCGACCAGTGTCCGATATGATGAGTGCGCACCGCATACACCGTTATGCATTTCTTTCAAGAGGTATTTTCCTTCCTCCTGAGATATACAACGTATGAATACTCGTTGAGTACCCTTTCTGTACCAAATCCCATCTATGAGTTTGTACAGACGCGCTTTTCGAATTAACCGATCACTTTCGGTTTCGTCCTCGGGTAGGGTCCCATGTTCAAGATAGACCCTCAATGGATGAGTCCAATCTTGTTCCTGACCGAGGTTGGTAACGAGGGCTATTACCGGATCATCCTCGACCGAAGTCATGATCGAAGGATGGTCCAAGTGTTCAATGAACACTCCTGCCGGAGCGGATGAGCGTGAGGACCCAATTTTGGATAATTGGTCTGCGAGAATGTTGTCCTTTCGCGGGATGTATTAGACTTCAAAATGACTGAAGTGTTTTTCCAATCTCCTCACTTCCCCCAGGTAATGAGCCATTGTCTCATCGGAGGTGCTGTACTCCTTGTTTACCTGGTATACGACCAGCTGTGAGTCTCCCCTCACCACTAATCGACGGACTCTGAGGAATTTTGCTGCCCGGAGCCCTGCAAGAAGACCTTCATACTCTGCTGCATTGTTGATCGCAACAAAGTGTAGTTGAATGACATACTTAAGCTGTTCGCCCTGGGGCGTAACTAAGACCACTCCAGCCCTCGAGTGTTGAAAACTACGGGAGCCGTCAAAGTACATTGTCCAGTAATCGGGGCCCTCCAGTTCCTCTGCCAACTGCACGGGTGGCTCAGGGTTGGTCCATTCGACCACAAAGTCGGCCAAAACCTGAGACTTAACCACCGTGCGGGGGGTGAAATGGATCTCGAAGGCACCGAGTTCGATCGCCCATTTGGCGATTCGACCAGATTTCTCTGGGTTTCGGACAATATCCCCCAAAGGAAAAGAGGAGGGTACTGTGATCTTGTGCGCTTGAAAGTAATGTCGTAGCTTACGGGAAGCCATTAGTAGCGCGTAAAGTATCTTCTGGACCTCAGGGTAGCGCTCCTTAGGACCATGAAGTACTTCACTCACATAGTAGACGGGTCTATGTATTCCTTCCCTATCTGCAATCAGAACGGCGCTGACCGCATGCGGTGTGGCCGCCAGGTAAAGAAGCAACGGTTCTCCTTTGTCGGGAGACACCAATACTGGCGGACTGGATAGATATGTTTTTACCTCCTGAAATGCTTTTTCGGCCTCATCCGACCATGTAAAGTTATGATGCTTCCGCAAGGCTTTGAAGAAAGGCAATCCCCTTTCGCCTAATCACGATATGAAGCGACTTAAAGCCGCCATGCGACTAGCCAGGCGTTGAACATCCTTCATGGTCGAGGGCGACCTCATTTGTTCAATGGCCCTGATTTTCTCAGGATTAACTTCAATGCCCCTGGAACACACAAGGAAACCAAGGAGTTTTCCTGAAGAAACCCCGAAAGAACATTTCTCAGGGTTTAATTTTATTCCAAAGCGATTCAAATTACAGAAGGTTTCAGCGAGATCGTCCAAATGAGACAATCTCTTGGTACTTTTTACAACCAAATTGTCTACATATGCTTCGAGATTACGCCCTATCTGGGAAAGAAAGGTCTTTTGCATCAAGCGCTGGTACGTGGAACCTGCATTCTTGAGACCGAACGGCATTCTGACGTAGCAGTATGTGCCAAACGGGGTGATGAAGGCAGTCTTCTCTTCATCGTCTTCTGCCATGCTAATTTGATGATATCCTGAGTAAGCATCCAGAAAACTCATCAGTTCGCAACCCGCAGTCGAGTCGACCAGCTGGTCGATGCGGGGAAGGGAAAAGTCATCCTTCGGACAGGCAGCGTTGAGGCTATGTCGCGCCCCGTGACTGGGACAACGACTACTCCTGTAGAGACCTAGCTCGCTGCAGCTAGTCCCAAACTACAAACCTTTGACTTCCCAGGATGAGTCAAATACAGGAGTATATTACATTGCAAGAGAGTACTCACAAAATATTAAGCAGTGTGGCCTGCTGGCCTTAATATTACATAAGAGGATTACAATGCCTACAAGGCATTCAGGGTTTAGCAAAATATTTAACTACGCAGCAGAAGATAGGTGACCCTCCCACAAAAGAAGTTGACGGCAGAACAACACACTTCAGGGCTCTGGCGGAACTGATTCTCCTCCTTCTGGATCCACGTAATACTCCGTGCCATCATCTTGATCAAAGTAGGCTCCATCTATTGAGTTGAATGTTGCAAGGGTGAGCACTTACGTACTCAGCAAGTCATAGGTAAGAGTAAGTACATATAGTAGTGATGATATGAACCTAGACTAGTCAAGAATTATGGATATTTGTAAAATAGTCTTTTCCTTTCTCATCTCATCTTATGGCAGCACTTTTCATAATATAACATCATCAATCATGTTCACTAGATTACAGCACTACCGCGACACGTCGACAGACGACAGCCCACGGCAGCACTCCTTATCATGACAACACATGTCATTTGGGTAATCTTGATTTAAACATATTTTATTTAGAAAATAATACTTGTGTCACACCCCGTGGATTTAATCCACCGCAGCAGACTCCTATAAACCCGGGAGCTCGGAGTATTCGAATACGTTTTTAACTCTGCAGAGAGGTACCAATTTACCCGCAAGATACTCCACTTTCAAACCTTTCCTATCATAACAAAATGATTGGACCCCTGACTCACTTCATATTGTGAGCGGCAAGGTGGAAATAACAAGAACTTTTGTTATGTTTTACTCATAATTCACCCCCGACCCTGTGGCTCTCAGCGAGGCACAGTTGTGGCAGGTTGTATCCAAACCTCCACCCCTTTGCTTATTCCCATTACTGGGTCAGCGTGCTTGATCACCTTCAGTGACATGTGTGGGAGCCGCGCTCCGTGTTTATCGTGCATCACAACACATCTCATGCAGGGGTTTCATGTGCGATCCACATAATTACTTGTTCAGGCCTGTCCCATACCAGGCTTGCGGTTAGCACGTTGTTCATGCCACTAGACGCACAACACAAGGTTCTAGTCCTTATATGCCAGTGACCAGACCATCCACAACCCTGCACCTTCAGTGCCTGCATTCCTTTGCAGTCTAGTACCTCCAGTGCTACAGCCATCCATACCATTTTTCTAGTCACGGCTAGGGGTTTTATTTCATGAATATAAGTATATAAATACATATAATAGTTCATAGCTCAAAACTTGTTTATTTCACATTTCACAGATAACCAGTCTAGTACTGCCAATTTATAAATCAACCATTCTCAATCTTTCACATGCAATATTGCCTATATTCAAGGTTATATTATAGCAACATTTAAAATATAGGTTCAAGATGACCAAGGATATGACTTGCCTTCCGCGTCGTAAGATACAGCAGTTGACGTCGGATCCGCAATGAAGTCCTCGAACTCGGGCTCTTGATCTGCTCTCCCAACAAACAAACAACCAATAATCATAATCTTTTCAATACATTATTATACTATATGCAATGATGCAAAGATGAAGTCTTGATGATTCTGGAATGATTGGGTTTAGAGGCTGATTAGGGTTAAGTTAAAGAAACCAATGTTAAGATTAGCTGTCAAAGGTTTACAAGGTTCCAAATGTCTCAAAATATCAGAATGATATCAGGGTTGCGACTAGTTCGCTCAAAAACAGCGAACGTCTTTAGGTCGACATTCGGTTCAAAGCATCGACATAGGGTCGATGAATGATAGAGGGGTCATCTCAACTTGTGGTAGTAGAATAAAATGTAGATCACAACTCTACAAATTCAGTGGACAAAGTGGATTTCAAATTGCACAACCAGAAGTGGGTAAATAAGGTCAATGCCACTGGCTGGCAAGCTCTGGCATAGAGCTGACAATGCCAAAAACTAGGGCTTAGCATAACTTTTGATCTGGAGCTCCAAAATGATGCACCACTTTGTCTGGGAGGTAGGCTTGAGTAACAGGAGCAATCAAGTTAACAGGATCTAGGGCAGGAAATGGCTGGAAAGCAAGAATTTTGATGATGAACAGAGATGAACTGGCTGCACTGGAGCAATTCTGGACAAGATCTTGGCATGGCTGTAACTTCCAATCTAGGCCGATCTAGGTGTCGGGCTAGAAGACAAAAGTGCTCAGGAGGCTAAGGCACATCTAAATGACAAGGTTTCGAGGGCTGAAATGGCTGGAACAAGCTTTCCGGTCATCGGCGCCGGAGAAGAATCACTGGATTTGGGCATTTCCAACACAGGCCGTTTGAACTCGATTCCTTGCTTGGAGAGCATCTAGGAGGTATAGGGAAGCTTCTGGTACAATTGGATGGGCCGGAGGATGGCCGGAGAAGACCGGCGACGATCGCCGGTTTCTGGAGAAGTTCAAAATTGGGGAAAGCTTCGATTGAAGCTCAATCGGGAGATCTTGATGCATAGGCCTGCTGGAAATGAGTCACTGATCATCTTCTTCCACAGGATCGAGAGCTAAATCGAGGTAATTTGGCCTGCATTGCCGGAACAGGGCAATCTTCAAGTTTCAGCAAATTCCGGTGATCGCCGGCGATAAGGTGCAAGGTAATCCAATTAAGTGGTACAGCACGATGAGAGAGATAAGGGGAACTCACTGGTGCGGTTAATTTGGCAGGAGATGCTGTGGTTGAAGCTGCCACCGTGAAGCTCCTCGATGGCTCGCCGGAGAAGAAGACCAAGACAAGATAATTTCGAGACTTAGCTGATTTCCAGTGAAGGAAAGGAGTTGCTGAGGGTACAGTAGTGTTTAAATAGTCCAGGCGCAACTTGCAAGGAGGGAGCAGCGAAGTGATTAGCAGCCGGTGATAAGATTGGTTGCGTGCTGAACATCAGCGGCGAAGACACAGCAAGAAGCGGTGATTGCGACGGCGACAAGTCTGCGGCTGATCACCATGTCGGTTCATCGGGACTTTGCAAAGCTGGAGCAAGCGGTGGCGACAGCAACTGGTGCGGCAAAGCAACGTGGCGGTGAGTTGCTGACAAAAGGCCGCTGGTCGCGTGCGGGAGCAGGCGCTGGTCGTCGACGTTGCAGCGACATTGCCACGGCATTGGGTGAGGCGAGAACACGTACACCCAACATGCACGGTTACGAGCGCGGCACAGCTTCACCGGCGACGAACAGCCACGGCGCACAGGCACGGCAAGCTCTGGTCGAAAACGGCTAAGTCCTCTGGTCGAATTGGATTGAACTGCAATTTCAAATCTTGAGTTTTGGACTGTTTTGTAAATCTGGAGTTTTGGAAGGTTAAATCTGAAATTGATTTTGCTGATTTGGCAAACTTAATTCCACAAATGATTTGACACAGATTGAGGATAAAATTTGACACATTTGGATAGCTTTTGATACAACTGAAAATAGGGTAATTTAGGGTAAAACAAGATTTAAGTTTTGTCGATTTCGAATTCTGGCATTTAGGATGAGATTTTGATATCTGCACAGAAGAGAAACTTGTGGCAAATAGCATTTTGAGAAGATTTGCTGGAGAAATTCTGAATTTGGAGTTAATCTGGAGATTTTAGCCTTTTTGGGTTTTCAGATAACAGATAAGGACTATTTTGCGATAATTTTTTGGACTAATTTGTGAAAAGGGTCTAGATGGTGAAATCTGGCTGTCAACTTTTTAGATTAAGGTATTGACATACCCATGATCATATTCCAGAAATAATCTGGTCTAAACTTGGTCAAGATTTAGGTTAAATCTGTATTTCTGAAACTTAGGGTATTTGGGTAATATAAAGTAATTCTGTTTTCGAAAACAGAATGGAGTTGATAATTCTGGGATTTAGAGATAGAATTGGATCTAAGTTCCGAAGACTTTTCGATTCAGGATAACTGATAGATCACATCTGAACAATCTGATCTTGATTTGAGGTCACAGGATAGATTTTGGAGATTTTAGGGCTTAGGATAGATACTGATCTGGCTATTACTACAGATACATGCATGCATGCTATTGATGAAAAAGGAACTTTTCACCCCTAACTCAGGGTGTTACAGATCTACCCTCCTTAAAGAAATCTCGCCCCGAGATTTACCTAAGACAGGAAAAGATCAGGATAGGTTTGCTTAAGATCTTCTTCCATCTCCCAAGTAGCCTCTTGCTCTGAATGATTCTTCCATTGAACTTTACACAATTTGATTTTCTTCCTTCTGAGCTGACGTTCATCAGTGGCTAGGATTCTGATTGGGTGCACAAGATAAGTGAGATTCTTCTGTAAAGGCACATCTTGTACATCTATCTGGTCAGTAGGTTCCTTCAAACATTTCCGGAGCTGAGAGACATGAAACACATCATGCACTCCTGCTAATCTCACAGGTAATTCCAATTTATATGATACTTCTCCCTTTCTCTTGATTATCTTAAATGGTCCAATATATCTTGGGGATAACTTTCCTTTCACTTGGAATCTTTGTAATCTTTTGAATGGTGTAACCTTGAGATACACAAAATCTCCTGGTTCAAAAGATAATTCTCTTCGTCGTTTATCTGCATAGCTCTTTTGTCGTGATTGTGCTGTTTTCAACCTTTCTCTGATGAGTCTGACATGAGCTTCTGCTTCTTCTACTATCTCTGGTCCAATGACTTTTCGTTCTCCTGGCTAATTCCAATGTAATGGAGTTCTGCATTTACGTCCATATAAAGCTTCAAATGGTGCCATCTGTATACTAGCTTGATAACTGTTAATATATGTAAATTCTGCAAATGGTAAACATTTGTCCCATGATGTCCCATAATCTAGTATACAAGCTCTTAGAAGATCCTCTAGGATTTGGTTGACTCTTTCTGTCTGTCCTCCCGTCTGTGGATGATATGCAGTACTGAAATCCAACTGGGTTCCTAGGGTTTCATGCAGTCTATTCCAAAATTTGGAGGTAAACTGTGTTCCACGATCTGAGACTATCTTCTTAGGAATACCATGCAATGCCACTATTCTTTGCATGTATAACTCTGCTAATTTACTGCCATCATAAATCTTTTTGACCGGTATGAAGTGAGCTACTTTAGTAAGTCTGTCCACAATAACCCATATAGAATCATATCCTCCGTGAGTTTTAGGTAATCCTGTAATGAAATCCATACCAATTTCTTCCCATTTCCATAATGGTATTGGTAGAGGTTGTAGGTTTCCTGCTATTTTCTGGTGTTCTGTTTTAACTCGTCGACATGTATCACAGTTTGCAATATACTCTGCAATATCTCTCTTCATATTATCCCACCAGAATCTGGTCTTCAAATCTTGATACATCTTTGTGTTACCAGGGTGTATTGAGTATGGAGTTTTATGTGCTTCATGGAGAATTATTTCCTTAAGATCTGCGTTTTGAGGTACACAGATTCTTTCTCGATACCATACAATCCCTTGGTTATTTTCAGTAAAGCCTTGAGCCTTTCCTAACTTGATTCGACTCTTGATCTTACGAATTTCTTCATCTTCCTTCTGGGCATTTCCTATCTGTTCTTCAAGTTGAGATTTTATTGTTAAAGTAGCTACCGTTCCCTGCGGTACTATTTCCACTTGATGATTCTGCAACTCTTGTTGAAGGTAAGGGTTCTTTAACATAACCATTCCTTGTAGGTTGTAAACTTTTCTGCTTAGGGCATCAGCCACTACATTAGCTTTCCCTGGATGGTACTGAATACTAAGATCATAATCTTTGATCAACTCCAGCCATCGTCGTTGACGCATGTTGAGCTCCGTCTGAGTGAAGATATACTTGAGGCTCTTATGATCGGTAAAAATCTCACATTTATTTCCAATAAGGTAGTGTCGCCATATCTTCAAGGCATGAACTACTGCTGCTAATTCCAAATCATGGGTAGGATAGTTTTCCTCATGTGGCCTCAACTGGCGTGAAGCATAGGCTACTACCCGACCTTGTTGCATTAGCACACAACCTATCCCTTGCTTCGAAGCATCACAGTAAACTACAAAATCTTCTTTGCTATTTGGCAAGGTAAGAACTGGTGTTGTTATCAATTTTTGTTTCAACTTCTGAAAACTCTCCTCGCACTTGGTGGTCCATTTAAATGCAACATCCTTCTTTAGCAGATTTGTAAGTGGTTTGGCAATTTGGGAAAATCCTTCAATGAATCTTCTATAATAACCTGCCAATCCCAAGAAACTTCTAATTTTTGGAACCGAGGTGGGTCGCTTCCATTCCTTGATAGCTGAAATTTTAGCTGGATCCACTGAAATTCCTTCTGCTGTCAACACATGTCCAAGAAATGCAATCTTTGACATCCAAAACTCGCATTTATCAAACTTGGCATAGAATTGCCTTTCTCGTAGTCTTTCTAAGACTAGATATAGATGTTGCTCATGCTCTTCTGTAATCCTGGAATATATCAGAATGTCATCTATGAACACTATGACAAATTTGTCAAGGAAATCCATAAATGTGCTATTCATAACATTCATGAAGGCTGCTGGGGCATTAGTTAAACCAAAAGGTACTACTGTAAACTCATACAGTCCGTATCTGGTAGTGAAAGCAGTCTTCGATATATCTTCCTTCTTAATCTTCAGCTGATGATATCCAGACTTCAAGTCTATTTTGGAGAATACTTTAGCTCCTCGAAGTTGATCGAACAAGTCATCAATTCTTGGCAATGGATACTTGTTCCTTATGGTAACTTCATTTAGAGCCCGATAATCCACACACATTCGTAGGGTTCCATCCTTCTTCCTTACGAATAATACCGGGGCTCCCCATGGCGAAGTATTGGGTTTAATGAATCCTTTATCTTCCAAGTCTTCCAATTGGCTCTTGAGCTCTTCTAATTCAGAAACTGACATCCGGTATGGTCGTTTTGCTATAGGTGCTGCTCCTGGTTTAAGCTCAATAGAGAACTCTATGTCTCTATCAGGTGGCATTCCTGGAAGTTCTTCTGGAAATACATCAGAATATTGTTGTACTACGGGCACTTGTTCCAGGCATAACTTTTGCAATGCTTGAACAGATCTTAGCGGTCTCTTGACTGATGATCTTTCTGCATAAAATAGAACTCTCTCCCCTTGACTACTGACAAGACTAAGGGTTTTCTCTTCACAGTCTACTAGACCTTTATGTTGGGATAACCAATCCATTCCCAAAATAATGTCTAGACCTTGCAGTTCTAGAACTAGTAGATTTGCCTCAAATTCTACTCCTTCTATATTGAAAGTTACATTTGGGCAGATCGAGTAAACAGATAATCTAGCCCCTGGAGTTTGTATAACCATAGAGTACTCTAGTGGTACTTGGTCTACATGCATTTCAACTTCAGATGCAAATGCTTTTGACATGAATGAATTTGTAGCACCAGGATCAAACAATATTAAGGCAGATGCAGATTGAATCAGAAATCTACCTAGAAGAATGTCGGTGGCGTTGCCCGCTTCTTGAATTGAAGTATAGTTTAACCTTCCTCCTTGGGTTGCAGCTGGTGCTCTACCTCTTCCTCTTCCTCGATTTGCCATGTTTCCTCCTCTTCCTGCTGAATTTCCTCTAAAATTCTGCGATGGTGATGCTCTGGTTACTACTGGCTGTGATCCTGCTTGAGATCTGGCAATGGACATCGGAAGTTGTATCCAAGGACAGAATTCTTTACGGTGCCCACGCTGTCCACAATGATAACACTCAACACGAGGATGAGGGCAATCCTTCTGAGAATGATTTCCACGGCAATTGGGGCACAATGTCGTTGCTGGTCTGGGATTCTGATAAGATGGTCGAAAATTGGGAGTGATAGGAACTCTTCCTCTGATTGGATTTGGCTGTGGTCTTGTTTGCTGGAACATCCTCCTCTTTCGGCTTTCTTCTCCCATATTCTTCTTTTCTTCCACCTTTAAAGCTCTGTTCACTAGGGTTTGAAATTCCGTCAGTTCATGAGAAGCAATTTGATACTGTAAATAGTGTTGAAGTCCTTCTGTGAAGCGCTCTATCTTCTTCTCTTCAGTATCCACATCTCCAGGTGCATATCGAGCCAAATGAGTAAATTGGTGTAGATACTCAGTGACTGACTTACTTCCTTGAGTTAAATTCCGAAATTCCCGACGCTTAGCTGCCATAACACCAGTAGGTATATGAAATTTCCGAAATTGATCCTTAAATTCCCTCCAAGAGATATTATCTTTATCAGGATGAGCTTCCTGGTAATTCATCCACCAGGCAGCTGCAGCTCCTGATAACTGATGAGATCCAAACAAAACTTTCTCTCGTTCGCTGCATCGGACCGTGTCTAGTTTCCTCTCGATATCCCGTAACCAATCATCGGCAACCATAGGATCGGTCGCACTAGAGAATGTTGGTGGACGGGTCTTTTGGAAATCTGTTAATCTTGCTCCTACAGCAGAAGTAGTTCCTTCTGTTGTTCCAGTAGGCAGTTTCTGAACTATCTGAGCTAATAACTGGGTATGAGCTATCTGAGCTTCTTGTCGGCTTTTCTCCATTGACAACAGAATTTCCTGAAGACTGGGTTGTTCATTCTGAGGTGGATTAGAACTCTGAGATCCTTGCTGAAACAAAGGGTCTCTTGTCATAGTTTCTTCTTCTTGCGGAGTCTGACCTATATCTTCTCTTCCACTTCGAGATCTCCTTCTGGTGTCAACCATGGTGGCTCTGAAAAAGTATAGACGGATCTAACTAACTAAGGCCAACTAAGACAGCAATGCAGAAATTAATGCAACTACTTTTATGCATAAAATACTTAGGCTACTAGCCATAGTACACAAATTAACCATTGCAAAAGCAACAGCGAATCACAAAGCTATTAAGAGCATCCACTAGCTCTGTCTACACCAACCTCTAAGATACTCTGGAACAGAACGCACTCTCACAATCTTACCGAATTTTAGAAATCCAAATAAAATTTTGAAATGAAGGTTTTCAAGAGCCACAAAGCTCATTATTTTTACCAAAATAAAATTTCCACAATTAGTTTCTAAATAAATTACGTCTTCCTGGCACGGCCAATTTCCTCAAGGTGTCGTCCTACAGTCAAGTTCTCATTTTGCTCTGATACCAACTTTTCTTTGTCGCGCCCCTTGACTGGGACAACGACTACTCCTGTAGAGACCTAGCTCGCTGCAGCTAGTCCCAAACTACAAACCTTTGACTTCCCAGGATGAGTCAAACACAGGAGTATATTACATTGCAAGAGAGTACTCACAAAATATTAAGCAGTGTGGCCTGCTGGCCTTAATATTACATAAGAGGATTACAATGCCTACAAGGCATTCAGGGTTTAGCAAAATATTTAACTACGCAGCAGAAGATAGGTGACCCTCCCACAAAAGAAGTTGACGGCAGAACAACACACTTCAGGGCTCTGGCGGAACTGATTCTCCTCCTTCTGGATCCACGTAATACTCCGTGCCATCATCTTGATCAAAGTAGGCTCCATCTATTGAGTTGAATGTTGCAAGGGTGAGCACTTACGTACTCAGCAAGTCATAGGTAAGAGTAAGTACATATAGTAGTGATGATATGAACCTAGACTAGTCAAGAATTATGGATATTTGTAAAATAGTCTTTTCCTTTCTCATCTCATCTTATGGCAGCACTTTTCATAATATAACATCATCAATCATGTTCACTAGATTACAGCACTACCGCGACACGTCGACACACGACAGCCCACGGCAGCACTCCTTATCATGACAACACATGTCATTTGGGTAATCTTGATTTAAACATATTTTATTTAGAAAATAATACTTGTGTCACACCCCGTGGATTTAATCCACCGCAGCAGACTCCTATAAACCCGGGAGCTCGGAGTATTCGAATACGTTTTTAACTCTGCAGAGAGGTACCAATTTACCCGCAAGATACTCCACTTTCAAACCTTTCCTATCATAACAAAATGATTGGACCCCTGACTCACTTCATATTGTGAGCGGCAAGGTGGAAATAACAAGAACTTTTGTTATGTTTTACTCACAATTCACCCCCGACCCTGTGGCTCTCAGCGAGGCACAGTTGTGGCAGGTTGTATCCAAACCTCCACCCCTTTGCTTATTCCCATTACTGGGTCAGCGTGCTTGATCACCTTCAGTGATATGTGTGGGAGCCGCGCTCCGTGTTTATCGTGCATCACAACACATCTCATGCAGGGGTTTCATGTGCGATCCACATAATTACTTGTTCAGGCCTGTCCCATACCAGGCTTGCGGTTAGCACGTTGTTCATGCCACTAGACGCACAACACAAGGTTCTAGTCCTTATATGCCAGTGACCAGACCATCCACAACCCTGCACCTTCAGTGCCTGCATTCCTTTGCAGTCTAGCACCTCCAGTGCTACAGCCATCCATACCATTTTTCTAGTCACGGCTAGGGGTTTTATTTCATGAATATAAGTATATAGATACATATAATAGTTCATAGCTCAAAACTTGTTTATTTCACATTTCACAGATAACCAGTCTAGTACTGCCAATTTATAAATCAACCATTCTCAATCTTTCACATGCAATATTGCCTATATTCAAAGTTATATTATAGCAACATTTAAAATATAGGTTCAAGATGACCAAGGATATGACTTGCCTTCCGCGTCGTAAGATACAGCAGTTGACGTCGGATCCGCAATGAAGTCCTCGAACTCGGGCTCTTGATCTGATCTCCCAACAAACAAACAACCAATAATCATAATCTTTTCAATATATTATTATACTATATGCAATGATGCAAAGATGAAGTCTTGATGATTCTAGAATGATTGGGTTTAGAGGCTGATTAGGGTTAAGTTAAAGAAACCAATGTTAAGATTAGCTGTCAAAGGTTTACAAGGTTCCAAATGTCTCAAAATATCAGAATGATATCAAGGTTGCGACTGGTTCGCTCAAAAACAGCGAACGTCTTTAGGTCGACATTCGGTTCAAAGCATCGACATAGGGTCGATGAATGATAGAGGGGTCATCTCAACTTGTGGTAGTAGAATAAAATGTAGATCACAACTCTACAAATTCAGTGGACAAAGTGGATTTCAAATTGCACAACCAGAAGTGGGTAAATAAGGTCAATGCCACTGGCTGGCAAGCTCTGGCATAGAGCTGACAATGCCAAAAAACTAGGGCTTAGCATAACTTTTCATCTGGAGCTCCAAATGATGCACCACTTTGTCTGGGAGGTAGGCTTGAGTAACAGGAGCAATTAATTTAACAGGATCTAGGGCAGGAAATGGCTGGCAAGCAAGAATTTTGATGATGAACAGAGATGAACTGGCTGCACTGGAGCAATTCTGGACAAGATCTTGGCATGGCTGTAACTTCCAATCTAGGCCGATCTAGGTGTCGGGCTAGAAGACAAAAGTGCTCAGGAGGCTAAGGCACATCTAAATGACAAGGTTTCGAGGGCTGAAATGGCTGGAACAAGCTTTCCGGTCATCGGCGCCGGAGAAGAATCACTGGATTTGGGCATTTCCAACACAGGCCGTTTGAACTCGATTCCTTGCTTGGAGAGCATCTAGGAGGTATAGGGAAGCTTCTGGTACAATTGGATGGGCCGGAGGATGGCCGGAGAAGACTGGCGACGATCGCCGGTTTCTGGAGAAGTTCAAAATTGGGGAAAGCTTCGATTGAAGCTCAATCGGGAGATCTTGATGCATAGGCTTGCTGGAAATGAGTCACTGATCATCTTCTTCCACAGGATCGAGAGCTAAATCGAGGTAATTTGGCCTGCATTGCCGGAACAGGGCAATCTTCAAGTTTCAGCAAATTCCGGTGATCACCGGCGATAAGGTGCAAGGTAATCCAATTAAGTGGTACAGCACGATGAGAGAGATAAGGGGAACTCACTGGTGCGGTTAATTTGGCAGGAGATGCTGTGGTTGAAGCTGCCACCGTGAAGCTCCTCGATGGCTCGCCGGAGAAGAAGACCAAGACAAGAGAATTTCGAGACTTAGCTGATTTCCAGTGAAGGAAAGGAGTTGCTGAGGGTACAGTAGTGTTTAAATAGTCCAGGCGCAACTTGCAAGGAGGGAGCAGCGAAGTGATTAGCAGCCGGTGATAAGATTGGTTGCGTGCTGAACATCAGCGGCGAAGACACAGCAAGAAGCGGTGATTGCGACGGCGACAAGTCTGCGGCTGATCACCATGTCGGTTCATCGGGACTTTGCAAAGCTGGAGCAAGCGGTGGCGACAGCAACTGGTGCGGCAAAGCAACGTGGCGGTGAGTTGCTGACAAAAGGCTGCTGGTCGCGTGCGGGAGTAGGCGCTGGTCGTCGACGTTGCAGCGACATTGCCACGGCATTGGCTGAGGCGAGAACACGTACACCCAACATGCACGGTTACGAGCGCGGCGCAGCTTCACCGGCGACGAACAGCCACGGCGCACAGGCACGGCAAGCTCTGGTCGAAAACGGCTAAGTCCTCTGGTCGAATTGGATTGAACTGCAATTTCAAATCTTGAGTTTTGGACTGTTTTGTAAATCTGGAGTTTTGGAAGGTTAAATCTGAAATTGATTTTGCTGATTTGGCAAACTTAATTCCACAAATGATTTGACACAGATTGAGGATAAAATTTGACACATTTGGATAGCTTTTGATACAACTGAAAATAGGGTAATTTAGGGTAAAACAAGATTTAAGTTTTGTCGATTTCGAATTCTGGCATTTAGGATGAGATTTTGATATCTGCACAGAAGAGAAACTTGTGGCAAATAGCATTTTGAGAAGATTTGCTGGAGAAATTCTGAATTTGGAGTTAATCTGGAGATTTTAGCCTTTTTGGGTTTTCAGATAACAGATAAGGACTATTTTGCGATAATTTTTTGGACTAATTTGTGAAAAGGGTCTAGATGGTGAAATCTGGCTGTCAACTTTTTAGATTAAGGTATTGACATACCCATGATCATATTCCAGAAATAATCTGGTCTAAACTTGGTCAAGATTTAGGTTAAATCTGTATTTCTGAAACTTAGGGTATTTGGGTAATATAAAGTAATTCTGTTTTCGAAAACAGAATGAAGTTGATAATTCTGGGATTTAGAGATAGAATTGGATCTAAGTTCCGAAGACTTTTCGATTCAGGATAACTGATAGATCACATCTGAACAATCTGATCTTGATTTGAGGTCACAGGATAGATTTTGGAGATTTTAGGGCTTAGGATAGATACTGATCTGGCTATTACTACAGATACATGCATGCATGCTATTGATGAAAAAGGAACTTTTCACCCCTAACTCAGGGTGTTACAGGCTAGTGTAGTCGACGCACATACGCCACTTGCCATTTGACTTGCGGACCATGACCGGATTGGCGAGGCATTCCGGGTGATCCACTTCGCAGATAAACCCGGCCTGTAGGAGTTTGTCCAACTCCTCTCGGATGGCTTCTTGTCGGTTAGCGGCAAAACGCCTGAGCTTTTGCTTTATTGATCGTTGTCCAGGTCGAATTGCTAACCTGTGCTCAATTACTTCCCTTGGGACACCGGGCATGTCGGACGGTTTCCACACAAACATGTCTGCGTTAGCCCGGAGGAAAGCAACGAGGTCGAGTTCCTATTTGTCATCCAGGGCTGATCCAACCCGAATTGTCTTGAATGGGTCATCTGGGTACAAAGGAACTTGTTTGAGTTTTTCATCTGGTCGAGGAGCAGCCTTGATCGCATCGGCGGCGACGGTGGCGACCTGAGCATCCCGGAGGGGAAGTTGATCGACCATCTCCAAAGATAGCCGGTCGCTCGTGAGTGCCACGTTGCGACTGCCTTGGACCGAGATGACAACTTTGGGGCCAGGCAATTTCCCGCACTGATAAGCATAGTGCGTTGCCATCATGAACTTAGCAAGAGTCGGCCTGCCAAAGATTGCATTATAAGCTGAGTCACAATCGATTACATCAAAAGTAACCAATTCTGTCCGCAAGTTGTCTGGTTCTCCCAGAGTGACCGGGAGGACCACTTGTCCCAATGGCATCATGGAGGGGCCTGGGGTTATCCCATAAAATGGATGGATTATAGGCTTGATCTTCGAACGAGGAATTTGCATCTCGTCGAGTGCCTTGACCAATAAAAGATGAAGGGAACTTCCCCCGTCAATCAGGACCCTTTCGACTCTCGCGTTATTGATGATTGGGGTAATGACCAGAGGTAGCCTCAATGGTCGGGTTAGCCCCACAGGACAATCAGCGTGATCGAACGTCAAAGGCATATCCGACCAACGGGGGTATTGAGGTTCACCAAGGGATGTCTCCGTTTGGTTAACCTCTCGGCAGAAGGTTTTAAACTGCCTTTTGGAAACGAAAGAGGAAGAACCTCCGAAAATGACATTAACATGATTTTGAGGTACCTGGTAAGCCATTTCTTCGTCTCCATCGACGTCTTTAATCCCGCACGCCTGCTCTTTAGGCGGTAAGGTTGGCATTGGCCCAACTCCTTGGTAGAAATCGTCCAGTTGTTTCAACCAACTCCTGCAGTTTTTGAGGTCGTGGCCTGCGGAGTTGTGGAGTGAACACCAGTTCTTGCCCTCCTGCGGATTAGTTGATTTTTCTGGCTGGTCGGAATCCCGACCACCAGAGGCAGTTTTACTTTTAAATGAAGACTTATTACCTTTGGTCGAAGGTGGCTTCTCTGCGACTGCGACCTCGCGGTACTGTCCAGAGCGGTTCCTCTTCGACTTCTTTGACTTTCCACCCGGTGAAGACTCCGGCTTCTTGCTTGAATCTTCTTTCCGGGCGTCCTTGAAGCATCGGAATATCGATCAGCCATGTCGAACAGATCGGCCACTGATCAAGGAAGGTGGATAAGCAAATCTTCAGTGAATCTCCGGTATCGAACGGCATGCTTGAATGCCCTGATTACGGAGCGATCAGATATGTTCGGGATGGTATTCCTCACCCCGACAAACCTCTTGACAAACTGCCGAAGTGTTTCGGTCGAAGTTTGCCGCAGTCGATGGAGGTCGTCCTCCTTACCCGGCTTTTGGTAACAATTTTGGAAATTGCTGAGGATGGCATCGCACAGCATTTCCCAATTGTAGATGGAACCCTCGGGTTGATTAAACAACCAGGTTCTAGCCGGTCCTGCGAGGACTGTAGGCAGGTAGTTTGCCATGACCTTGTCATCGCCTCCCGCTGCTTGGATGGTAGTAATATAGATCTGAAGGAACTCGGATGGGTTATGAGTTCCATCAAACCTCTCAATGGCCCCTGGTCGAAACTTATCGGGCCAAACGACTGCTCGTAGGCCAGGCGAAAAAGCTTTGCAACCAACGTAAGGACCGTGAATCGCCCTGTGACTCTCGGTTGGGTCTTGAGCGACCTCACGCAATGGCGAGGTTACTCGTGGTCCCAAACGAGAGTGAACAGGAACTCGATCCCTACTACGATAATCCTGCATTCGCCGGTATTTGTCCTGTCGGGACGGTACGGGCGGCGGGTAACTCCGCCGGCCGGAGCCAGAACGAGGACCATCCCGTTCACGGGAATGCGTTACCGAGCGGGAAGAGACTGTTGTGGTCGCCTCGGATGCGACCTCATCCAGTCTTTCCGCCAGGATCCTAAAAAAGGCCGGTTTCTGCGCATCTGTGACTGTAGGAGGAAAATTACGCATGACTTCCGCGATAGATCGCAATCGCCCATGGGTGCTTCTCCTAGGGGCACCAGGTGTTATTGTTTCTTCATCCACTGGGAAACGCTCCGGTGGCAAAGAAGGGGTCTGGTCACGTTTTCGACCACGCGACCGTCGAGAAGAACTCGGAGCAGCATCGTAACGAGCCTGCGCATCTTGAAGAGCCTCTAGGGCAGTTCTGCGCAATTCGTTGTTTTGTTGCTCGAGATCTTGATCCTCCTTCTGTTTGCGATCTTGTTCTTCCCTGGCAGCCTGTTGATCGGGTGTTTCTTCCGACAGCGCGGCAAACTGCCTTGGGAGAGAGGTTGCCGATGGGGAAAACATATCAGTTTGTTCCGAGTCGGACTCGAAATCAAAGAGACGGTGAAGGTTATCAGGGTCGAACCTTCCTGGGCTAATTTTTGGGTCATCATCATATTTTATCTCAGCAGGGTCGTATCACGGGCCGGATTCATCACATAGCACATTAAGAACCTCTGTGGGTTCTGACCTTGTGCTAGTTGCTCCCTGGTCGATTGACATGACCTGGAGAGATGATTCAACCTGCGGAAGATTCTGACCTTCGACCTCCTCCATCGGAACAGGATCGCTTGGAGAAGGCATTGGTATATGGGCATAATCCTCGAGATCGAAATCGTTCTCGGAATCATATGCTCCAGCCATGTTTCAGCGAACCTCCGGATTTCAATTAGGACGCCTTGAGAAAGGCCCCACGGTGGGCGCCAGCTGTCGACGATTTGGACTCAGGGTCCTCAGCCGAACTTATGCAAAATTTGTAATTGTGAGACCTTTCAAGATGACCCTCCGGGAAGGTATGTAGAATAATGGTGAACAGGAGCACAGAGAGATTTATACAGGTTCGGGCCCTCGATGGTGGGAGTAAAAGCCCTACGTCCTGTTAGAATTTCACTATATGTGATAAAGCTTTACAAACTAGCGGGAAGAAACCTTCGCAAGCGAAAGTTTTCCCTATATAAGTGTACAAAAAGAAGCTCTATGAGACTTGTAAGTATTGTCTAATCTAAGCCGTAGACTTGGCTGTTTGGGTGGTTGAGATACGTTGTATCTCACTTGTATCAGGGGTCTTGTTCTTCCAAATGTCTTGGATCCCTCGTTTGATGTACTTTGTCCCCTTTTTATACTGGTTGAAAGGGTGCCATATGAAGAAAACTGCATCAAACGGTTGGATGCGGTTTCTGGAGAACCGCTGTTAACTTCCACGGAGGTTATTATCACGTGTTAATCATGAATAATCGCATATAATAACCTCTGACGGTTGGTCTTCAACGTGGAGGAATTTTCGGGATGCTTGGAATATCTTGATATAAGGATAACCGAATAAACTCCAAGCACCCTGGTCGAGAATGTTCTGACCGCGGAATGTGGGCTGACCGCGCAACATCCCGGATATCCAGTTCGCGTATAGCATACGAACTTCTGACCGCACAAGGCTGTCGGCCAGATCGCACGAAACCCACGACCTGATCGCGTAAAGCTTGCGACCTCATGGTGATGCCCCTCAGAATGGCTTGAGTTCGCATCGCCACATTTATGTCTGGTTTGAACCTGTCTTGAACCAAAAGTTTATTAGAAGTGACCCGGGTGTCAATCCTCGTCAAGTATATTAAAAATTCCTATCGGCAATATGTAGTGCGCCGATAGAATCGTTGGCCTTCTACAAATATTTTTATTTTATCGGTAATGGATTCTTTTACCATTAGAATATATAGAAAATTGCTTAGAACTGTTCATCTTCAAATAGTTTTATTCTATCGGTAATGAATGTTTATACCGGTAGAATATTGCAAAAAATATCTTAGAACTGTTGGCCTTCTACAACTAGTAATATTCTATCGGCAATGTACGTACACACCGATAGAGTATGTACAAAAATTCCTATCGGTAATATTTATTGTGCCGATAGAACCATTCGCCTTCTACAGATGTTTTTATTGCTAACGGTATTCTGTTTTTGTACCGATAGAAAATATATATTTGTATAAATACACGGGTATGTCTCTTTCATTCTCACAGTTCATCTGGGGCTCGTAGTCCTAACCCGTAAGCTCCATGGACAGCCGGCGCACCTCTACAGGGGACCGCTGCACCTCCGCACCTCGATCGACGCCCTCTAGACGTCAGCATCCCAAGGAAGGTACGTAAAATTTCTGCAATATTGTTAGATTATTCTAATCCGATTATGGCAATAATTCTGCATTTTTTGTATCCTTCATTTTGATGTGTCTTCTTTTCAATATGATTATCATCTGTTCAGGTCCTTGGACGATGCTCATGAGGGGCAACATATTTCACGGTTCTTCATCGCAGTACGCTGCCTACGTTGGCTTGTTGGCGAAAGAAATGGTGAAGATCACCGTCGAGAGCTGGAAGGACGTGAAGGGCGAGATCTTGGTTGGCTCGGTCGAGAAGATGCTTAAGCCCGGCGTGTTTCTCAAATCAGGACCTATAGAAAGCATCTTACATTTTTTTGCATGCACCAGCTTGTGGCTAGATGCTTACCTGCTTGGAGAAGAAGAATTGTTGTTATTTGCACAGCCATTCTACACCATCACTACACAGAACAACATCTTGGAAGGTAGGTTCTTTTTTTTAATGGAGTTGAGTTGAGTTGAGTTGAGTTGAGTTGATCGAGTTTGAGTCCGAGGAAATCACCAATACGTACAAATGTATGTCGACGGCAGTTCCAGCTCCTCGGGCGTCTTCGAACTAAACTCCTATGGTTAAGTCCAATGTTGTTCAGACATTTGCTGTTTTGGATGAATGGATTTGTGATGTATCAGGTCTAACTTGTTGTCGGTAGTTGCATTGTGGCAACCTGCAAAGGTTCTCTTTTATGTAAAATGTATGGGCCACTGGGTCCTCGTCGTGATCTCTTGTTAATTTCAGACGTGGCTTTTCTAATATACATCGAATGTGTGAATTGTTGTATTTGTATATTGTTTTATATTTGTGTATCATGTATTGCTAATTGGGACATGAACTTGAATGTGTAGGGAGTATTTGTGTATTTAATTGTATTGGTAGGTAGGTGTGTATTTGTACTGCTGTTTCAGACATGCACTTGAATTTGTGAACTGGCATGTGTATGTTTGTACCTGAATTTGTATTGGTGAACTAGCATGTGTATGTTTGTACCTGAATTTGTGAACTGGCATGTGTAATTTGTTTGGCAAGATGAAGTCCCAAGTACCTAAGAAAAGTATTTTTGTGTCTCCTAATTAATCCACAAATTAGCATTTCTTGAAATATATTGCTTTATCTTCTAGTTAAGATCCGTTTGATGTAAGATCTGTTTGATGTAAGATCTGTTTGATGTTACATTGATATGATTCCTTGAATGTGAGAAATGGCATATGTATGTTTGTCCCAGTTTGGTACCAGTACCTCCTCTAACGGTAAGTAAACATATTTACCGATAGGAAAACACATATATTTGCTCAGTCATGCATATTCTAATGGTAAATACACATATTTACCGATAGAAAAACTCTTGCTCGTGTGTCATGCATCATCTAACGGTTTGTACACATATCTACCGATAGAAAAACTCATGTGTGTGCTGTGTCATGCATGATCTAACGATCAATACACATATTTACCAAAAGAAGAAGTCCTGTACTTGCTCGGTAATGCACATTCTCTAACGGTATGTGTGTGTTTTTACAGATAGAATATGTGAGCGGCAAATTACCTAAGTTAGTCTGACAGTAATTTCATGTATTTACCGTTAGAAAAATGTCCATTATAAGGAAAACCCCACTCGTGCATTGCTGTGCTGCTCTTTAATTTGTTCTGTTGCACTCTGTGTCCCTCTGTTTGTGACGAAAGTTCCAGCTACAGTGCTAGGGTGATCAGCGCAGGCTGGAGGGAAGTTGATTGCGCCCCTCTCTTTAAGGTACGCTTAATCGTCGACACTTATCTCTCTCTCCCTTAGATCTCCCTTCCTCTCTACTTGCAAGCTAGCTGTATTGTGTAGTTCCATGTTTGTAGCTCTAAGCTTGGGAGTTTGGTAGCTGGAAATGCGTCATGTTTTAGGAGCTAACTAGCTTGTATTGTGTAGTTAGCTAGGTTAATTAGTGTTAATTTCGTCAAGCTAGGGTTCAACACATGTATCTGTTGTAAGAGGCTGTACATGTACATATACATAACTTAATCGGGCAGGTTTCATGCATGGCTTACTCGTTAAATTTTGTTAATTGTAGATGGATAGGAAATATTGGATGTATGGAATAAAACGTACTACTCTTGAATATTTGGATGGTGTTAATGAGTTTATTAAATTTGCTGAGCAACAAAAGGAGAGGAAGAGAGAGAAAAATATGCTCTGTCCTTGTACAGATTGTATGAACTTGAAGAGGTTTAGCAACTCTGATCAAATTAAGAGTCATTTGATTCGTCGTGGTTTTAACGGGCGATACACCCGTTGGATATGGCATGGTGAAGATCTTGAGGAAACAAGCACCACTACTACCAATCAGCACGACTCGGATGTGGATTGCAATAATATCGATGATCATCCCAATTTTGGTAATGTTCATTCCGATGTGCACGTAGATGATGATGATGACAATCTAGATGAGATGTTACGTGATGTAGAGGAAGATTACAACGAAAATGACTTCTGTGAATTTGAGAAACTGATTGCTGACTCTGAGAAGCCTCTGTTCCCTGGATGTGCAACATTTACAAAACTGTCTTATGTGCTGAGATTATATAACTTGAAGGCAGGAAACGGTTGGAGTGATAAGAGTTTCACGGCACTATTAGATCTTCTAGCGGACATGCTTCCAGAGGGAAATGAGTTGCCAAGATCTACTTACCAAGCCAAAAAACTGTTGTGTCCGTTGGGAATGGAAATCGAAAGAATACTCGCATGCCCAAATGATTGTGTGTTGTACCGTAACGAGTACTCCAGTTTGCATGTTTGTCCAAGATGCGGTGCATGGAGGTATACGCGTAGGGACCGGGTTGACAGTGAACGTCACGAGGTAAGGAAAGGACCCCCGGCAAAAACTGTGTGGTACTTGCCTATGATACCTAGATTGAAGCAGCTGTTTGCAAATCCGAAAGTCGCGAAGCACTTGCGTTGGCATGCTGAAGCCCGGAAACAAGACGGAAAACTGAGGCACCCAGCTGATTCTATTCAATGGAGAAACATCAACAGAACATTTGCTGAGTTCGGCGGCGAACTTAGGAATGTAAGGTTCGGGCTGAGTACAGATGGTATGAACCCACATGGTAATATGAGCAGCCGGCACAGCACTTGGCCGGTTCTTTTATGCATCTACAATCTTCCTCCTTGGTTATGCATGAAGCACAAGTACATCATGATGGCGTTACTAATCTCAGGACCCAGACAACCCGGAAATGATATTGACGTGTTTCTAGCGCCTTTAATCGAGGACTTACAGAAATTGTGGAGCGATGGTGTGCAGGTGTGGGATGCATACAATAAAGAGAATTTCATCTTGAGGGCCCTGATATTTTGCACCATAAATGATTTTTCGGCCTACGGCAATTTGTCGGGGTATAGTACGAAAGGAGCCAAGGCTTGCCCTATTTTCCTAGATGAAACTGAGAGCATGTGGCTGTGAAACTGCCGGAAAACAGTGTACATGGGTCACCGCAGGTTTCTTCCGGTGCATCACACGTACCGTAAGAAGAGGAAATCATTTAACGGGAAGCCTGAGAAGGGATCAGCTCCAGTGTTTCTGACCGGTAAGGAGATTTACTCGTGCGTGAACGACATCAAATTTGAATTCGTTAAGCATTCTAAACCTCGAGAAAAAAATGTTTGGAAGAAGAGATCGATTCTCTGGGATCTACCGTACTGGGAGCACTTACAAGTTCGACATTGCATTGACGTCATGCATGTAGAGAAAAATGTCTGTGACAGTTTGATTGGTTTGTTGTTGAACATTCCGGGAAAGACAAAGGATGGTGTGAAAGCTCGTCGTGACATGGTGGAAATGGGGATAAGGACTGAGCTTGCACCTTTAGAGAATGGAAAGCGTACATACCTCCCCCCGGCCTGCTATACGTTGTCCAAGAGCGAAAAAACAGAACTCTGTCGGTGCCTGCACGGTGTTAAAGTTCCATGTGGGTACTCTGCGAACTTGAAAAAACTTGTGTCTATGAAGGACCTAAGACTGGTTGGCATGAAGTCCCATGACTGTCATGTCTTGATGTCACAGATGCTTCCCATTGCTATCAGAGGCATTCTCCCAGTTAAAGTCAGAGAGACAATCACAAACCTATGTTATTTCTTCAACGCAATATCTTGCAAGGTAAGTACGTGCACTCGTACTATAAGTTCATTACCTCCATTTGTGGAGCTTAATTAGAAGATTTTTTTGATATGAATATTTGGCGCAACTGTGTCCTCGTAGGTAATTGATCCCGATGGACTGGACGCTTTGCAACGCGACGTGGTTACAACTCTTTGTCAGCTCGAGATGTATTTCCCTCCATCCTTTTTTGTTGTTATGGTCCATCTGATTGTTCACCTTATCAGAGAAATTAAGTTTTGTGGACCCGTGTGCCTGCGCTACATGTATCCATTTGAGAGATTTATGGGTGTATTGAAGGGATACGTAAGGACTCGTCGTCGACCCGAGGGGAGTATCATGGACGGTTATGACGCCGAGGAGGTGATTGAATTTTGCACAGATTATATGGCCGGGGTTGACCCAATTGGCGTTCCTAGGTCCCGACACGAGGGTAGGCTTCAGGGAATCGGAACGATTGGATTCAAAGCTATCGTCCCCGCTCGTGATGTGTAGGCAAAATCACATTTTTGGGTCTTACAACACATGGCGGAGGTCGAGCCATACATACACGAGCACAAGGTAATGTTACGGTCACAGAATCCTTCGAAGTCAGACGTTTGGGTCAGCAGAGAACATAACAGGAAATTTGCTGAGTGGATCCAAGAAAGAGTCACGCGAGCTGCCGAGGGCTCCGTAAGTGAAACTGTGACATGGCTGGCTAGAGGCCCAAGATTCACAGTAGGGACTTGGCAGGGGTACGACATCAATGGGTATTCATTTTACACAAGAGATCAAGACGCCAAGAGTAGCACTCAATGTAGCGGAGTGACACTGTTTGCTATTTCCGAGGATGCCAGGTCAGTAAGGGCGCTGAACTCATATTACGGTGCTATTGACGAAATATGGGAGCTCGATTACGGATTACTTAAGATTCCCCTGTTTCGATGCCAATGGGTCGAAATTCCTCGAGGTGTTCAAGTTGACAGTTACGGGTTTACTCTCGTCGATCTTGGTAGAGTCGGACACCAAGACGATCCATTCATACTTGCAAAGCAAGCCACACAGGTATTCTACATCGTTGACCCGGCCAATCCAAACTTGCATGTTGTCCTCCACAGCAAGAGACGTATTGCTGGGGTCGAAGATGTTGTCGACGAAGAGGCGTATAACCAATTCGATGAAATACCTCCATTTTTAGAGGACATTCAATCTATCCGTACTGAAGATATCGACGAAACAACGTATCTGCGAGATGACCACGAAGAAGGATTGTCGTGGTATTGTGAATACCCCGGCAGGTTTTGAGAGTGATCCTAGCGAAGATTACGCGGCGCGGGTTGACCGGACGACCGGTCCTCCCCCGCCGGACAAGCACAAAGAATAACACACGGGTCTATACAGGTTCGGGTCCCGGTGGGGGCCCTAGTCCTGTCGACGCGCTCCCGACCGGAGTCGGCTGGGGAGGCTCTCTCCGGGGGAGAGGCTTCCAGAGCACGCCTGTGAATTTAGCTATTCCAATAGATGAACCGATCCCTTACAACAGAGGGGTACAAGGGCTATTTATAGCCCCAAAAAGCAGCAAAAACCCTAAACTACCCCGGAAGCCACCGTCGGTTTGAAGGGCAGGACCGTCCTTCTCCCAGTCAAACGCCTTGGATGCTTGATAGGTGGTCGCTAGTTCCCGAGGCGCCCCTCGCGTGACCTGCACGTGACAAACAGCTCGAGACTTTACCTTCAGGAGGGCAATGAGGCCCGGGACGGCGCCGGAGGCCACGTCCCCGGGAAAGTGGCGGCGCCCGGGAGGGCACCGGAGGCCACGTCCCGGGAGCCAAAAGGCGGCGCCCGGGGAGGCCCCGTAGGCCACGCCTCCGGGCAAATGGCGGCGCCCGGGAGGGCACCGGAGGCCACGTCCCGGGAGCCAAAAGGCGGCGGCCGGGGAGGCCCCGGAGGCCAAGTCCCCGGGCAAATGGCGGCGCCCGGGAGGGCACCGGAGGCCACGTCCCCGGGGGCCAAAAGGCGGCGCCCGGGGAGGCCCTGGAGGCCACGTCTCCGGGCAAATGGCGGCGCCCAGGAGGGCACCGGAGGCCACGTCCCGGGGGCCAAAAGGCGGCGCCTGGGGAGGCCCCGGAGGCCAAGTCCCCGGGCGAAAGGCGGCGCCCGGGAGGGCACTCGGGGCCCCGTCCCGGGAGCCAAAAGGCGGCGCCCGGGGAGGCCCCGGAGGCCAAGTCCCTGGGCAAAAGGCGGCGCCCGGGAGGGCACCGGAGGCCCCGTCCCGGGAGCCAAAAGGCGGCGCCCGGGGAGGCCCCGGAGGCCACACCCCCGGGCAACCGTGACACAAGTTACCTGGACTTAGCCCCGCGGAGATTTCCCCCGACAGCAGCCCCCCATGTCCGCCGGGGACGATGCTCGCGTCCCCGGTGCGTATGGTTCAGGTCACCAGGAAGATCTCCGGGCCAGGTTACCGGAGCTGCGGCGCTTCGGCTTCCGTGCCCTACACTTAAAGCCGCGCCGTTTCGCCATAAATGCGCACGCGGTTTGAACCGGCGCCTCGATTCACGCCCCCGTCCCTTCATTTCCCGCGCACGGTTTGAACTTCTACGGTCCAGATTGATCCGCGGGTGCCACGTGGCGTGTATCTAGACCACGGCCCGCCCCTATAAATAGGACCTTGGGGTGGCCCGGAAGCTCATTCGAAATCCTCAGCCCCACGATTTTTGCTCTCCCGGTAGCTTTTTCCGGTAGCAGGCGTCCGGGAGTTTCTAGTAGTAGCCTCCTGCAAAGTTAGCCACCAAAAAGAAAACTAACCTCATGGCACCCAAGGGTCGAGCGAAGACCACGGAGGTGCCCCCGGAGGAAATCCCCTCGGATTTCCTCTGGGCGTCCGAGTTCACGGCCGAGGACGCCGAGTCCTTGGCCGAAAGGGGCATCGTTGCGGCCGGGGACGTCCGAGTCCCGGTGAAGAAGGACGGAGCCCCCCGCCCCAGGCCTGGGGAGATCGTGGCCTTTGAGGCCTTCATCGAGGCGGGGCTCCGGCTCCCGGTGCATCCCATGCTCCGGGAGTTTCTCAAGGAGTATGGGGTGGCTCTCAACCACCTCACCCCGAACGCGCTCGTCCGGATGGGCCTCTTCATCTGGCTCTTCGAGACAGCGACCGGGCGGGAGCCCGACCTTCGCGCCTTCCGGTATTTCTACGAACCGGCAGCGCGGACCTCCCACCTGGTGAAGGGGGGCCCCAAGTCCCCCTTTGGCTCGGTGATGGTCCAAATGTTGCCGGCCCGGGTAATCGACTACCCGGCGGCGGCCTCCCGGGACCACTGGGGGGTTTGGGTCCGGAGGTGGTTCTACCTCCGGGTTCGAGACGACGCGGTGGTGTACGCCCCGGAGGCCCCCACCTACAGCCGGTCGTCCGCACCAAAACCGCCGGTGTGGACGGACGAGGAGTACGAGCTCCTCGGCAAGGTGATCCTCTCCAGGAAGACCCGCTCGATGCGGGACGCGGCTGAGGAGATGGCTCTCCTCCGGATCTCCCCCTTCACCGGCGGGAAGAGGGGGATCGGCATGGGCCCCGAGCAGCGGCCTTCGGCGAAGCCAGCGACACGACGTAAGCCCCGAGAGCCCGCTGCATTGTACTTACAAATTTTTAAGAAATTGACTAACTCTTTACCTCTTGCAGTCCGGCCATACCCGGCGGCGCGGGAGAAGGCGGAGAACCTCTTGGGGAGGTACTTCGCCGATGAGCATGAGCGCGTCGTGCGCGCCGTGGGCGAGGGCCCACCCAAGAACCTGGTAGCGGCGGCCTTCGGGCTGAAGCTGCCGGAGAGGAAGCCTCTCCCCACCCCCGGTTCGCACAAACGGGGGAAGGAGGCGGCCGGGGGCTCGGAGCCCAAGAAGGCCTGGGTTCAAAAGACCCCCGGCCCATCGACGGCGCCGACGGCGACACCGGCGAAGTCCCGGGACGAGACCCCCGGGAGCGAACGTGCCCGGGCACCGTCCCGGAAGGAAGCAACACCTCCCCCCCCGATGGGTCCCGTCGAAGCGCCGGGGAAGGAGGCGACCGCGGGAGGGGCGGCGTCCGACTCGGCGAACTACGCCCCGTCGCCGCTCACGGTGGAGCCCCTCCCGCCCCTTCCGGCTTCTTTGGAGCCGGAGAGGCTGGAGGTGAGATTCGCGGGGGCCTCGCCCCCGCGGGTTTGGCCGGTGGACAAGGGGGGGAGCCCCTCGGTCTACGAGGTTCCTCCGGAGGAGGAGGCCCCGAGGACCTTCCGGCCCGGGGCAGGCAAAGGCCTGATGGTTCCCCCTCGGGCGGAGGTTCCCGCCGAGAGCTCCTCGGCCACGTCTTCGGGGGGCACTTCCTCGTCGACGAAGACGCCGGCCGCGCTACCGGACCTTGATGTCCGGGGACACCCCGCCGGCCGCGCTGGCGGCGCTGGGCGGGAGACTCCTTTGCTCCCCGCAAGGGAGATCGCCCGCTACTCGAAGGGCCTGCATACCCGGAAGGTGCAGGCCTTCGTAGCGGGAGGGACGCTCCATGAGCGTTTCGAGGGGCTTCAGTCACTCGGGGCCCAGGTAACCCGAGTCGATGACGTCTTCGCTCATCCCCTGCACTTTGAAATTTTTCTAACGCTTATGTATTTTGTAGGTGGCAGCTGTTACCTGGGGCCTTGAGCAGCGGGTCACCCGGCTGCTCAAGGAGGTGGAGGGCCGGGCCACGGCCTCCGTAGGGCAGCGCGAGGAGGCCCTCCGGGAACGTGACGAAGCCCTCGCGGAATTAACCCGGGTCCGAGCCCAGGTTCATATTTCCGAGGCCATCAACGCACGCCTCCGGGAGGAGGCCAAGGCGAGGGAGGAGGCGCTCCGGGAGCTCGAGAGCTCGAGCGTCCGGGCGGTGGCGGACTCGGGCCGCTCCGTCCGGACGGCCCTCGAGGGCCTTGGCGTAAGCCTCGGCTCCGGAAGCAGGGAGGTGCCGCCGGCGACCCTCGCAGAGGCTGTGCGTTTTCTCAACGCACAGGTCTCCGCCATCCCGGAGGCTGCCGACGTTCGGGCACGGGGTCGGGCGATCCCCGTCGTCGCGGCCGCCGCAGGGCTCGTCGAGTTCCGGGGGGTCGGCGCCCGGGCGATCGGGGGCCGGATCCCCCGAAGCTTCCCGGACTCCTTCGAGCCTTTGCGCCGGGAGGTCGAGCAGCTCGCCGGAGGGTTCTACGACCGAATCATCCGGGCGTGGTTCCCGGCTCCGGCGCCTCCGGCGGGAGACGTCCCAGCCCCGGCCTTGGGGGAAGCCGCCCGGGGGGAGGACGCCAACTAACACGTATGAGCCTCCCCCTGGGTCTTAGCTAGGGCCCTTTTTTGTTTTAGGATTTTTTGATTCCGGTAGCTTCTTACAAGAAGCCCCGGGCACTTATACATAAAAATTTTTAATGCAATGAAGTTAGAATTTTTTCTAAGTCTTTGAATTGAACTTACTGTTACCAGGGTTCCCGGGAGGTTGCTCCCGGGCGAAGGTCCGGGAGGGGCTCCCCGGGGGACGCCCAAGCGGCTTTAATTTTGCTAAGCCTTATCTCCGGGAATCACGGCGAGGATAGTGTCCGGGAGCCGATCCGGTTGAGGTGGCGTGCGGAGTGGCACATGGACAATTTTGATAATCACCGTGCCGAATTGTCCCCTCCGCGACCGGGGCTCCGGATGATCCCTCCCCTCCGGATACTTCCACCGGCGGGATACGAGTTTTGGCCTGAAGATGTGCTTCGGGACGCTCGGCGCCGCGTACGGGCGTTGTACCGGGACTTGACCCGGGAGCTAGCGGAGAGCCTCCGGGAGTATTAGGCGTAGGAGCCTTAGGGCTTAGAGAATCTCCCGGGTTAGAACCCGGGTTGTATCGTTTCCGAAGCCCACCGGAGGGGGAAGATGTCCTCCGGGAAGATGCCCACCGGGAGCCGGGAATAGGGTCTCCGGGAGGCATTCATCCGGTCGCCGTGAAAACGGGGAGCCGGGAATAACGTCGACTCCCGGAGGAGGAAATGCCCGAAGACGGGACTTGAGTGTTTGGGCAGGGGACTAGTCTCCCAAAGTGACTCGTTGCCACGGCCACTGTGACCGGATTGCCGCTTACACCCTCAGTCCACGAGGGCTGATCGTAAGCCGCCCTACGGGAGTGCAGGCTCCGTTGTAGGGACTTGTTGGGGCTGGCCCACTTCCTCGCGGGGAGGGCATCCTCACGGAGAGGGCATCGCCGCTAGGGGCGGTAATGAGAAAAACCTGCAATGAGACAGTTTGCAAAGCAAGACCTATGTATTGCTAATGATATGAAGTACAGGGCCTCCCCCTGCGAAGCCGCGAAAGGGGAGGAAAATACAGCGTCCCTGCTCCCCCTCCAGCGTGAACGCCCCGGGGGAGGGGACATGCCCGTAAGGCTAAACAAAGAACTTGTGAAGTAAACGCAAGTTCCACGTGTGTTTCAGCTCCTGCTTTTGGAGGTTGGAGAGCTTGTAGGCCCCCGAGCCCAGGACCGCGGAGATTCTGTAGGGGCCCTCCCACTTGGGGGAGAGCTTACCCTGGGCCTGGGGGTCCGTCACGCGCTTGAGGACAAGGTCCCCAAGGCGGAAAGCTCTCTCGCGCACACGCTGATTGTACGCGCGCGCCATTTCTTGCTCGTAGATGGCGTGGCGGAGGAGCGCCCGGTCGCGTTCCTCCTCCACGAGGTCGATCTCCAGACGCTGGTTGGCCTTGTTGGCCTGGTATGCTAAGGGAGTTTTAAGGGAGTGGCTCCCTCCAGGAGCTCCAGCCGTAGTGACCGGAAGCCAATCTCCGGGGGGAGGACTGCCTCCGCCCCGTAGACCAGGGAGAAGGGTGTACGCCCCGTCGCCCGGGAAGGGGTCGTGCGCATGGAGCAGAGGATGCTAGGGAGCTCCTCTGCCCATGCACCCCGCTTAGAAGCAGTTTGCTCGAGTCTCCGGCGCAACCCCTGTAGGATCACGCCGTTGACCCTCTCGACAGCCCCATTGCTCCGGGGATGGGCTACGGAGGCGAAGTGTATAACGAGCCCCAGGCCTTCACAGAATTCCCGAAAATAAGCCGAGTCGAATTGGGTCCCGTTGTCCACGGTGATTTCCCGGGGGACACCAAAACGACATACGACGTTTTTCCAGAAAAACCGCTGAATGGCCCGGGACGTGATGCTGGCCAAAGGCTCCGCCTCAACCCACTTTGTAAAATAGTCGACTGCGACTACCGCATACTTGTATCCCCCGGGCGCTGGGGGGAAGGGCCCTAAGAGGTCTATCCCCCAGCGCACAAAGGGCCAAGTGATGGGGATCGTCTGCAGCGCTATAGGGGGGAGGTTCGAGCCCTTGGCCATCTTCTGGCATGCCTCGCACGCGGAGACGAGGTCTCGCGCGTCGCGCATGACCGCGGGCAAGTAGAAGCCCTGCCGGAGGGCCTTGGCAGCGATGGCACGCGGGGCTAGGTGAGAACCACAGCTCCCCGCGTGGATGTCTTCGAGAAGTTGAAGTCCCTCCGGCCGGGGGAGGCAGCGCAGGAGGGCGGAAGCTCCCCGCTTGTAGAGCCTCCCCTCCAGGAGGAGATATGCGCGGGCTTTAGCCCGGAGACGTTTAGCCTCGGTCTCACTAGGAGGGTCCCCTTCCCCCCTGATGAAGGAGATGAGGGGGTCCATCCAAGACGGAGTCCGGGTGATCTCGGCGACCTCCGGGACATGAGGCTCGTCGTCCGTGTCTGGGGAGGCCACCGAGGGCTTCGTGATGATCTCCAGGAAAGCCCCCTTGGGGAGCGATTCCCGGGCGCTGGCTGCCCGGGCCAAGGCGTCGGCCCAGTCATTGTCCCTGCGTGGGATATGCCGGGCCTCGAGGTCGTCGAAATGCCTCTCCATCTTTCGTACTTCCTGCAAATAAAGACTTAAGTTTGCCTCATGGCACAGGTAAGACTTGTCCATCTGGCAAACTACGAGCTGAGAATCTCCCTTGACTAGGAGGCGCTGGATCCCCAGGGAGCGCGCGAGGTGCATCCCGAGGAGCAAAGCCTCGTATTTGGCGACGTTGTTGGTTGCGGGGAACTCGAGCCGCGCGGCATACTCGAGTTCCTTCCCCTCGGGGCTCCGGAGGACTACTCCCGCGCCAGCCCCGGCGAGACACAGCGACCCATCGAACATAAGGGTCCAATGATCACTGCGTCGGGGCGGCACAGGGAGATCTTCATCCCCGGACCCAGAGGCGGGAGTCCATTCTGCGACGAAGTCGGCGAGAACCTGCGACTTGATGGCGGAGCGGCCGGTAAGGGACAAGGAGAAGGGGGCGAGCTCAGCCCCCCACTTCCCGATCCGGCCGGTGGCTTCTTTGTTCCGCAGTACCTCCCCAAGGGGGAGGGACGACGGGACGGTGATGGGGTGCCCTAGGAAGTAATGTCGAAGCTTCCGGGACGCCATGAGGAGGGCATAGCAGATTTTCTCCATTTCCGTGTACCAAGTTTTGGCCCCTTGGAGAGCCTCACTCACATAGTACACCGGACGCTGCTGCCCCCCTTGCTCCTTCACCAAGACTGCGCTGACAGCGACAGGGGTCGCGGCGAGGTAGAGGAGCAAGGGCTCTTCCGGGGACGGGCTCACGAGCATTGGAGGGCTCGTGAGGTACTTCTTGAGGTCGTCGAACGCCTCCTGAGCCTCGGGGGTCCAGCGGAACCCCTCGAGCCCTCGGAGGATCTTGAAGAATTGGAGGCCCCACTCCCCCGACCGGGAGACAAAGCGGCTGAGTGCGGCTAGGCGGCCGGAGAGCCGTTGGACATCCTTGACGGAGCGCGGCGGGGGCATGTCTAGGAATGCCCGGATCTTCTCGGGGTTTGCCTCAATGCCCAGCTGGGACACGAGGAAACCTAGGAGCTTGCCCCCGCGCACCCTGAAGGCGCACTTCTCCGGGTTCAGCTTGAGCCCGAATGCGCGGAGGTTCTGGAAGGTTTCAGCCAGGTCGTCGATGTGGGAGGCTGCGCGGGGACTCTTGACAACCGCGTCGTCTACGTAGACTTCAACGTTGCGGCCGACTTGCTCTTTGAAAACCAGTGTCATAAGGCGTTGGAAGGTCGCCCCCGCGTTCTTGAGCCCGAAGGGCATATGGACGTAGCAGAAGGTTCCGAGGGGAGTAATAAAACTCGTCTTCTCCTCGTCCCCTTCCGCCATCCGGACTTGATGGTAGCCCGAGTAGGCGTCTAGGAATCTCATGAGCTCGCACCCCGCAGTGGAGTCGACGAGCTGATCAATCCGCGGGAGCGGGAAGTTGTCTTTGGGGCAGGCGCGATTAAGGTCGGTGAAGTCCACGCACATCCACCACCTGCCGGTTGATTTCTTGACTAGGACGGGGTTCACGACCCACTCGGAGTGCAGGACCTCCCGAATGAACCCCGCCTCTCGAAGCCGGGTGATCTCCGCCTTGATTGCCTCTTGGCGCTCGAGGGAGAGTTTCCGCAGCTTCTGTTTGACCGGGGGGTGGCCGGGGGCCACGCAAGCTTGTGCTCAATGACCCCCCGGGCGATGCCCCGCATGTCTGACGGCTTCCAAGCAAAAACATCGGAGTTTTCGCGCAGAAAAGCCGCAAGTTGCACTGCGTGCTCCTGGGGAAGCTCCGCCCCGATCCGGACAGTTTTGTCTTCGTTGCCCGGGGACAGCAGGACCTTCTGGAGGCCCCCTTCCGGACACGGCTTGAGGAGGGGCCTCCCGGGCGGTGGCGCAGCAGCATCTAGTTCCGGGGGAGGAGCCTCCCCCCCGGGCGTCTTTATGAGGTTGACGCTTCCGATCGTGGCCGCAGCGCGCTCGTATAGAGCACGGGCCATGTCTTGGTCTCCCCGGACATTGATCACACCGTGCGGCCCGGGGATCTTCATGCAGAGATAATTTTGATGGGTGGCAGCCCCCAGCCGGTTGATTGTCGTCCTCCCCATAATCGCGTTGTAGGAGGAGGGGAGGTCTACCACGTCGAAGCGGACCAGCTCGGTCCGGTAGTTCTCCGGGGTGCCGAAGGTCATTGGAAGATCTACCTTGCCCACGGGGTGGATCGCCTTCCCCGGGACAAAGCCTTGTAGGGGCCCGGCAGCAGGCTGCAGGAGCTTCTCATCCACCTGCATTTCTTTGAAGGCCTTCAGGAATAAGACATCGGCGGAGCTCCCGCCGTCCACCAGGATCCGGGCCAGATGGCAGTTGTAGATGGTCGCGGAGACAATGAGTGCGTCGTCGTGGGGGAAGCAAACCCCCCGCGCGTCTTCTGCCGTGAAGGTGAGGGGGACGTCCGACCACTTTGGTGGCGGGGACGTGCGAAGCACCCCCACAACCTTGACTTCGCGCGCGTACTCCTTACGCTGGCGCTTAGAGTCCCGCCCGGAGGAAGATCCTCCCACGATGACGTTGATGCGCCGCTGCGAAGTTTGAAAGGGGAGAGCTTCTGAAGGCTCCCCCTCCTGCGTTTGCTGACCCCCCGTGGGAGCGGGAAGGGCCGGAACAGCTGGCCGAGGGAGCAAGGAGGCCGGAGTCCCCCCCCTGCTCATGCTGGTCGAGGAAGTCCGCAAAGTGCTGCAGCAGCTGGCTACAATCTCGGGTAGCGTGGGTATTGGACCTGTGGACGCTGCACCACGGTCCATCCCGCCTTCTCCCCGCGGTGCCTTCCCGGCCGCGCGAAGAATGTCCTCCCCCATGGCCCTTAGGTTTGGGGAAGGGGCGGTTGGTCCCCGGGGAGTCGTGCGAGCCGCCTCTGCCCTCGAGGACAAAGGTGTCCCGAGGCCGTGGCTCGCTACGCCCCCCTTGCCTGGAGCGTTTGGGGGGATCCCTGGCCCCCCGGTCGGCGGGGGCGGGAGCCCCCTGGGTCTTCTTCCAGATATCGTCTTCCTCCGCCCGAGCCTACTTTTCGAGCACGTTGAAGAGCTCGTCGGCGGAAGAGGGGCAGCTCTGGGAGAGCCTTCGGTGGAGCTCCCCCGGGAGGATGCCGCTTTTGCATGCTTCGATGACCGTAGAGTCGGGGACGTGGGCCACGTCCCCGGGAAAGTGGCGGCGCCCGGGAGGGCACCGGAGGCCACGTCCCGGGAGCCAAAAGGCGGCGCCCGGGGAGGCCCCGGAGGCCACGCCTCCGGGCAAATGGCGGCACCCGGGAGGGCACCGGAGGCCACGTCCCCGGGGGCCAAAAGGCGGCGCCCGGGGAGGCCCTAGAGGCCACGTCTCCGGGCAAATGGCGGCGCCCGGGAGGGCACCGGAGGCCACGTCCCGGGAGCCGAAAGGCGGCGCCCGGGGAGGCCCCGGAGGCCACGCCTCCGGGCAAATGGCGGCGCCCGGGAGGGCACCGGAGGCCACGTCCCCAGGGGCCAAAAGGCGGCGCCCGGGGAGGCCCCGGAGGCCACGTCTCCGGGCAAATGGCGGCTCCCGGGAGGGCACCGGAGGCCGCGTCCCGGGGGCCAAAATGCGGCGCCCGGGGAGGCCCCGGACGACAAGTCCCCGGGCGAAAGGCGGCGCCCGGGCGGGCACCAGAGGCCCCGTCCCGGGCGCCAAAAGGCGGCACCCGGGGAGGCCCCGGATGCCAAGTCCCCGGGCGAAAGGCGGCGCCCGGGAGGGCACCAGAGGCCCCGTCCCGGAAGCCAAAAGGCAGCGCCCGGGGAGGCCCCGGAGGCCAAGTCCCCGGGCCAAAGGCGGCGCCCGGGAGGGCACCGGAGGCCCTGTCCCGGGAGCCAAAAGGCGGCGCCCGGGGAGGCCCCGGAGGCCACACCCCCGGGCAGCCGTGACACAACTTACCTGGACTTAGCCCCGCGGAGATTTCCCCCGACAAGGGCGACCTCATTTGTTCGATGTCCCTGATTTTCTCTGGATTAACTTCAATGCCTCTGGAACAAACAAGGAAAGCAAGAAGTTTTCCTGAAGAAACTCCGAAAGAACATTTCTCCGGGTTTAATTTTATTCCAAAGCGATTCAAATTACATAAGGTTTCAGTGAGATCGTCCAAATGAGACAATCGCTTGGTACTTTTTACAACCAAGTCATCTACATATGCCTCGAGATTATGCCCTATCTTGAAAAGAAAGGTCTTTTGCATCAAGCGCTGGTACGTTGAACCTGAGTTCTTGAGAGCGAACGGCATTCTGATATAGCAGTAAGTGCCGAATGGGGTGATGAGGGCATTCTTCTCTTCATCTTCTTCTGCCATGCTAATTTGATGATATCCTGAGTAAGCGTCCAGGAAGCTCATCAGTTCGCAACCCGCGGTTGAGTCGACCTGTTGGTCGATGCGGGGAAGGGGAAAGTCGTCCTTCGGACAGGCACTGTTAAGACTAGTGTAGTCGACGCACATGCGCCACTTGCCATTTGACTTGCAGACCATGACCGGATTGGCGAGCCATTCCGGGTGATCGACCTCACGAATAAACCCGGCCTTTAGGAGTTTGTCCAACTAATCTCGGATGCCTTCCTGTCGGTCAACAGCAAAACGCCTGAGCTTTTGCTTTATTGGTCGTTGTCCAGGTCAAATTGCTAACCTGTGCTCGATTACTTCCCTTGGGACACCGGGCATGTGGGACGGTTTCCACGCAAACACATCTGCATTAGCCTGGAGGAAAGTAATGAGCTCGAGTTCCTATTTGTCATCCAGGCCTGATCCGACCCGAATTGTCTTGGATGGATCATCTGGGTACAATGGAACTAGTTTGAGTTTCACATCTGGTCGAGGAGCAGCCTTGATCACGTCGGTGGCGACAGTGGCGACCTGAGCGTCCCGGAGGGGAAGTTGGTCGACCATCTCCGAAGATAGCCGGTCGCACGTGAGTGCCACGTTGCGACTGCCTCGGACCGAGATGACACCTTTGGGGCCAGGCAATTTGCCGCACAGATAAGCATAGTGCGTTGCCATCATGAACTTAGCAAGAGTTGGCCTGCCAAAGATTGCATTATAAGCCGAATCACAATCAATTACGTCAAAAGTAACCAATTCTGTTCGGAAGTTATTCGGCTCCCCCAATGTGACCGGGAGGACCACTTGTCCCAACGGCATCATGGAGGGGCCTGGGATTATCCCATAAAATGGATGTATTATGGGTTTAATCTTCGAACGAGGAATTTGCATCTCGTCGAGTGCCTTGACTAATAAAATGTCAAGGGAGCTCCCTCCGTCGATCAGGATGCTTTCGACTCTCGTATTACTGATGATCGGGGTAATGACCAGAGGGAGCCTCAATGGCCGTGTAAGCCCCGTGGGACAATCAGTGCGATCAAACGTCAAAGGTGTATCCGACCAGCGGGGGAACTGAGGTTCACCAAGGGATGTCTCCGTTTGGTTAACCTCTCAGGAAAAAGCTTTAAACTGCCTTTTGGAAACAAAAGAGGAGGAACCCCCAAAAATAACATTAACGTGATTATGAGGTACCTGGTAGGACATCTCTTCGTCTCCATTGACGTCTCTAAGTCCGCATGCTTGTTCTTTAGCCGGTAAGGTCGGCATTGGTCCAACTCCCTGGTAGAAGTCATCCAATTGCTTCAACCAACTCCTGCAGTTCTTGAGGTCGTTGCCTGCGGAGTTGTGGAGTGGACACCACTTCTTGCCTTCCTGTGGATTAGTCGACTTTTCTGGCTGGTCGGCACTACGACCACCAGGAGCAGTTTTATTCTTAAATGAAGGCTTGTTACCTTTGGTCAAAGGCGGCTTCTCTGCGACTGCGACCTCGCGGTATTGTCCAGAGCAGTTCCTCTTCGACTTTTTCGACTTCCCACCCGACGAAGATTCTGGCTTCTTGCTTGAATCTTCTTTCCTGGCGTCTTTGAAACCTGGTTGAGGTGGTAGGTCACCCTTATCGACCATCCGGTTCCATTCGACCGCTTCGGCTGTGTCGGAGTATCGATCGGCCATGTTGAAAAGATCGGCCACTGATCGAGGAGGGTGGATGAGCAAGTCTTCGGTGAATCTACGGTATCGAACGGCATGTTTAAATACCCTGATAATGGAGCCGTCAAATATGTTCAGGATGGTATTCCACACCCCAACAAATCTCTTGACAAACTGACGAAGGGTTTCGGTCGAAGTTTATCGTAGTCGATGAAGATCGTCCTCTTTACCCGGCTTTTGATAACAGTTTTGGAAATTGCTGAGGATGGTGTCGCACAGCATTTCCCAAATGTAGATGGAACCCTCGGGCTGATTAAACAGCCAGGTTCTAGCCGGTCCTTCCAGAACTGTAGGCAGGTAGTTGGGCATGACCCGGTCATCGCCTCCTGCCGCTTGGATGGCAGTGATATAGATTTGAAGGAACTCGGATGGGTTCTGAGTTCCATCGAACCTTTCAATGGCCCCTGGTCGAAACTTATCCGGCCAAACGACCGCACGAAGTCCGGGCGAGAAAGCTTTACAACCGACGTAGGGACCGTGAACTGCCCTGTGACTCTCGACCGGGTCACGGGCGACTTCACGCAACGGTGGAGTTATCCGTGGTCCCAAACGAGAGTGGAGAGGGACTCGATCCCTACCACGAGAATCCTGTGTTCGATTGTACTTGTCCTGCTAGGATGGTACAGGCGGCGGGTAACGTCGTCGACCAGAACCAGAGTGAGAACACTCTCGTTCGCGGGAACGTGTTACCGACAAGGAAGAGGCCGTTGGGGTCGCCTCAGATGCGACCTCATCCAGTCTTTCCGCTAGGATCCTGGTGAAGGCTGGTTTCTGTGCATCCGTGACCGTAGGAGGGAAGTTATGCATGACTTCCGCGATAGATCGCAGTCGACCAGGGGTACTTCTCCTAGGGGCACCAGGTGTTACCGTTTCTTCGTCCATCGGGAAACGCACCGGAGGCAAAGAAGGGGTGTGGTCGCGTCTGCGAGCACGTGATCGTCGAGAAGACCTCAGAGCAGCATCGTAACGAGCCTGCGCATCTTGAAGAGCCTCTGGGGCAGTTCTGCGCAGTTTGTTGTTTTGTTGCTTGAGATCTTGATCCTCCTTCTGTTTGCGATCCCGTTCTTCCCTAGCAGCCTGTTGATCAGGAGTTTCCTCCGATAAGGCAGCAAATTGTCTTGGGAGAGAGGTCACTGATGGGGAAAACATCTCAGTTTGTTCCGAGTCGGACTCAAAATCAATGAGACGGTGGAGGTTATCAGGGTCGAATCTCCCCGGGCTGATTTCCAGGTCGATATCATCCTTCCCCTCAGCGGGGTCGTATGACGGACCGGACTCACCCTCTAGCGCATTAAGAACCTCGGTGGGTCCTGACCTTGTGCTAGTTGCTCCCTGGTCGATGGACATGACCTGGAGAGATGATTCAACTTTTGGGAGATTTTCGCCTCCAACCTCCTCCATCGGAACTGGATCGCTTGGAGAAGGCATTGGAATGTGAGCATAATCCTCGAGATCGAAATCGTTCTCGGAATCATATACTCCAACCATATTTCAGCGATCCTCCAAATGAAAATTAGGACGCCTTGAGAAAGGCCCCACGGTGGCCGCCAGCTGTCGACGATTCGGACTCGGGGTCCTCAGCCGAACTTATGCAAAATTTATAATAGTGAGACCTTTCAGGGTGACCCTCCGGGAAGGTATGTAGAATTATGGAGAACTGGAGCACAGAGAAATTTATACAGGTTCAGGCCCTCGATGGTGGGAGTAAAAGCCCTACGTCCTGTTGGGATTGCACTATGTGTAGTAAAGAGTTACAAAGTGATGGGAGAAGACCTTCACAGGCGAAGGTTTTCCCTGTACGAGTGTACAAAATGAAGTCTAGAAGGCTTATGGAAACTATCTAGTCTAAGCCGTAGCCTTGGCTGTTTGAGTTGTACCTTGATCTCTTGATCGATCTCCCCTCTTGTTTGATACATCATGCCGCCCTTTTATACGGGTCGAAAGGGTGCCAAATCGTAACTGCATCAAACAGTTGTTTGAATGCGGTTTGGAGAATTGCTCTTAACTCCCACGCAGGTTTAACACGTGGATAACTGCACGTATTAACCTCCTGACGGTTGATCCCCACGTGGAAGAATCTTCGGGATACTTGGGATATTCCTGTTATAAGAAAAGAATACTCCCACATTCCCTGGTCGAAAGTGCTCTGACCGCGCAACACCTTCAGCCTTCTGTCCGCGCACAGCACACGAACTTCTGACCGCGCACTAGCTACATTCTAATCGCGTAAAGGCTGCGATCTGATCGCGTATAACCTGCGACCTTGGGCTGGTACTTCTCGAAATGTCTTGAGTTCGCACCGCCAGGCACGTGTCTGGCTCGAATCTATCTTGAACCAGTCGTGCACTTATTTGAACTGGCTCGGGTGTCAATCCTCGTCAGTATATATGCACTTAAGTTGATGCCAGTCCCGTTTAGTTAGAATTGTTTTGCTAACCTATTTTAATTGTTCCAAATTTGCAGAAGCCGACGAGCTGTAGCCTACTAATCTGCATAGGCGACGACCCTGTAGTGGTTGCACATGGGATCGTATATCCGTCTTGGGAGGACGTCTGGATCCACTACATACCTCTGAAGCCTGGGTTCGCAATGGTATAGCTGGACATGGCCCTCCCGGGGTACATCACTTTTCTGTTACCCGTCTTAACGGACGAAATGTGGACAATTGCTGAGGCATTGGGCTCGTACATACAATGGCCCAAGAAGGGTGTTAAACTACAGGAGGTAAACCCTACCCATTGTAGCTTACTACTTAGTTAATATAGTTAACTTGGAGAATCTAACATACGTGTTCAGAACTCAAAGTGGACGATGGATGCCAGCACACTTCCCGAGAACCCCACCCCCACCATAGGGCCTGACCGAGCTCCTTTGGCCCCCATGCGTCCATCGACAACCTCGACCATAGCCAAAGGACTCACACCTCCTCGGAAAGCCCCTTCTCAATCAAATGAAGCCGACGGCACCTCACCCCAAACTTCGAAGGCATACACTCGCTCCCCAGTCAAAGGCAGGGGCCAAGGCAAAGGCAAGGGAAAATAGAGCCAGTCGGGTACGTTCAAGGACATGTTCCCACTCGTGTCGGAGTCCCCTTTGCGCAATATGGATCAAGCAACCAGAAGACCCCACTAGTGGTACCTGACCCGGTCTGAGCGCCACTTGAACTTCTTAGTTCGCTTCAGGCCAAGACATTTCAACCATGAGGTTGGGAGCATATCTGTGGCCCTCGAGGATTTCTTCGACCTCTTCAACTGGTAGGAACTTGATATGTCCGTCATATGGACTAGAGTCCTATGAGTTTGCTGATCCTATATGTAGTGGTAGTTCATTTAATAAATCTAATCACTTTATATGCAATACTTACTAATGTCATACTATGTAGGAAAGTGTATGTACTGGCTGGTGTCGATGAGGGCATGTGACAGGGTGGGTTTCCTTGACCCTGAGAAAATAAGCCTTACAATGCTAGAGTAGTACCCAGCATGTGTGGAGAAATACATATCAAGGGCATTGCTAGCGCAGCAGGACTGGGAGTTCATTCTTGCGCCGTATCACCAAAGGATAGTGCATTTCCTACTAATTTAACTCATTCTTGTATGTTAAGCCTAACATATACATGAAACGGTTTTCTTTTATGTACAATGTTGTGGCCACTGGGTCCTCGTCATTATTGAGGATTGGAACCTGGGGGTCCTTCTATCGAACTTATGTGAGGAAGAGGGGGATGAAGAAGGGAGCCAATCAAACAAATTGTAAAGGTGTTCAAGGTATCTATGAATCTAAGACATGAGAGAGAGTTATCCAGGTTGGGGCCCTCGTAGCTGAGTAACGATCCTACGTCCTATGTATTTTACTATGTGAAAAAGGGTTTACAGAGGGATTGTTACAAGGTAAGTGTACAAGCTAATCCTATCCGGCTAACAGTAATCTTCTCTGTATTTGATCGTCCCCCAATCCTTCCCTTGAAGGCCTTCTTATACTTGCCAAAGAGATCGTCAGTTATCCTCCTGAAGGCAGGTCCTATGATTACTCCTAACTGCCTCGAGGTGGTAGCTGTGGGATTGTGGGTACGTGGTGGTTGCCATAGATCATGGTTATGTCGCAGTAAAGCATCTTTTGATTCGGCATCATGGGGCTTCTTTACATTCTTAACCTCCTTCAACGGTTACCTTGCAACGGACTCATGATTATCTCAGGGATAATCATACGGATCAAGGTACGGTTGTGATGAATGGTGATTGCGCACCTCTGCGACCACTGTGATGTTATCGGGCATTGTATCTGCAAGACCGTGTGACATCGCACCCTGCTGTGGACCCAGCTCGCTGCGGCTGGTCCCATACATACATACCATTGACTTCCCAGGATGAGTCAAGCACAGGAGTTTATTGCAGCAGAGTAACTTACAAAATAACATAAGTAGTATAGCCTGGTGGCCTTAGTACAACGACAGTATTACATTGCCTTAACGGCACAAATGGTATAGTTAAAGTAAAATAACAACTACTCGGTTGGAAGCTAAGCGAACCCTCATAGCAAGAAGTTGATAGTAGAACGACACACATCAGGGCTCTGGTGGAATTGGCTCTCCTTCTTCTGGATCCACGAAATCTTCCAGCCATTCATCTTGGTTATGAAGCCCTCACTACTACGTGGCCTCCGGTGCCTGCCCCGGGCGCCGCCTTTTGGCTCCCGGGACCCAGCCTCCGGCGCTGGTCCCGGGTGCCGCCATTTGCCCGGGGACGTGGCCTCCGGGGCCTGTCCCGGGCGCCGCCTTTTGGCTCCCGGGACGTGGCCTCCGGCGCCGGTCCCGGGAGCCGCCTTTGGCCCCGGGACCTGGCCTCCGATGCGTGTCCCGGGCCTCGTCGTCCTTCTAGAGGTAAAGTCTCTGGTTGTTGATCACGTGCAGGTCACGCGAGGAGCGCCTCGGGAATCAGTGACCACCTGTCAAGCATCCAAGGCGTTTGACTGGGAGAAGGACGTTGCTACCCCTCAATCCGACGGTGGCTTCCGGGGTAGATAGGTCTTTTTGCTTCTTTTTGGGGCTATAAATAGCCCTTGTACCCCTCAGTTGTAAGCAAGTGATTTCATTGTTGGAATAGCCAAAACTCTCAGGTGTGCTCCGGAAGCCTCTCCCTCGAGAGAGCCTCCCCAGCCGGCTCTGGTCGGGAGCACGCCGACAGGACTAGGGCCCCCACCGGGACCCGAACCTGTATAAATCCTCGTGTCAATTCTTTTGTTTGTCCGGCGGGGGAAGACCGCTCACCCGGTCAGCCCGCGTCGCGTTTTCTTCGCTAGGATCATTCACAAAACCTGCCTGGTATTCGCAATACCACGACAGTTGGCGCCATCCGTGGGGACTCGTGACAAGACGCCATGGCTCCCCCAAGAACAAGGGCTCGCACCCTTCCCGGTGACGCCGGTCTCGGAGACCCAGCGCCGCCTGTCCGGGACACCGCTGTCCCGGTGCTTCTGCCCGGAGGCAGTCAGGCCCAGGTAGCGCCTCCCGCCTTTCCTCTTAACTTAGGTGCTTCTACCTCCAGGTCGCACCCGAGGACCTCGGCCGGGACCAGTCTCCCCCCGACGGCTCCCCCGGCTCCCCGGGACTCCCTGCTTGAGGCTTTAGTGGAGGGCCAGCTCGGCGCCCAGCGCTCTATGGATGAGCTACTCAGCGTGTTGGCACGGCCTCCGGTCCCCACATTTGCGTCGCACCCATACCCGGGGACTGTGCCTCCATTTATGGATTACCCGGCGGCCCCTCCGGTCTCTGGAGGTCTGGCCGCCCTGTATGGTCCCACCGGGGGCTTCCCTCCCCCTGCGGGATATACGTCCGGTCTCTTCCCGGCACCCGGGCCCGTCCCGGTGCCGGGGGGCTACTTCATGCCCGGGCCCTTCGTGCCACCAGGGGGGTACCCCGTTCCGGGCCCATTCCCGGGGCCGGGGGCCCATTTCATGGCGGGGGTTTTCCCTACGCCGGGAGCCAGTCCCGCCCCTCGCGTCGCGTTTAACGCACCGGGGGCGGCTGACAGAGCAACTCCCGTGCCTCAGCGGACTCCCCCACGCATCGGCTCCCCTGTCCCAGAGGTCGCCGCGGGCGCACCCCCCTCGCCGGTCCTGGATGTTACAGGGGCTTCCCCCTTTCCGGTTCCGGTCGTTGCCGCGGGGGCTCCCTCCACTTCGGTTCCAAACGTCGCCGTAGGCGCCCCCTCCCCGGTTCCGGATAATACAGGGGCTTCCCCCTTTCCGGTCCCAGGGGTCTTCGCAGGGGGCTCCCCCCAGCCGGCCTCAGAAGCGTCTGGGCCGGTAGCTACAGTGCATAAGCTCCCCCCTCGGCGGAACAGGTCCGTTTCGCCCGGGGGGAGGTCGAGCGAATGCATTCACCTGAGCGCGGGGAAGAACTTCCCCCTGGACGTGGACGTAGGGAGCCTCGCTCTCGCACCAGTCGGGGGAAGAGACCCGCTGAAGAGCCAGCCTCTCCGGAGGAGAGCCCGGACATCCGGGAACTCAGCCCCGGTCCAGAAGAAAAACGTCGCCACCGCCACTCCGGCGGACCTCTTGGGCCGCTTCCCGACTCCGATAACGAGGGTGTGTCCCCCGTCAAAGAAGACTGCGACCAGGGCTCTCCCGGGGAAGTGCAGCGGGCTAATCAGCCCCTGTGCCGAAGACTTCGAAGCATCCGGTGGCCGCGGCCCTACCGCCCCCCGCACATCGAGCACTATAACGGTGAGGCCGATCCTTACGAATTTGTGCAGGTATACTCCACAGCCATCTCCGCGGCCGGGGGGGACGAGACGGTACAGTGCGACGTCTTCCCCCTCTACCTCACCGGCATTTCCCGCTCCTGGTTATACAATCTGAAGGCCGGCTCCATCAAGCGGGAGTTCTGCACGAACTTCCAGGGGAACTACGTGCGTCCCCTGGACTCCTCGTAGCTGTACACCGTCCGCAGAGGACTGGGGAAACCATTAGAAGCTTCTTCAAGCGCTTTGCTCAAGTGAAGAGCAAAGTGGCCCACGTCCCCGACTCTACGGTCATCGAAGCATGCAAAAGCGGGATACTCCCGGGGGAGCTCCACCGAAGGCTCTCCCGGAGCTGCCCCTCCTCCGCCGATGAGCTCTTCAATGTACTCGAAAAGTACGCTCGGGCTGAGGAAGACGACATCTGGAAGAAGACCCAGGGGGCTCCCGCCCCCGCCGACCGGGGGGCCTAGGATCCACTCAAGCGCCCCAGACAGGGGGGTGGAACGAGCCACGGCCTCGGGACACCTTTGTCCTCGAGGGCGGAGGCGGCTCGCGCGACCCCCCGAGGGGCAACTGCCCCTTCCCCAAGCCGAAAAGCCATGGGGGAGGACAGTCTTCACGCGGCCGAGAAGCCCCCGCGGGGAGAAGTCGGGAAGGACCGTGGTTCAGCTTCCACGGGTCCAGTACCCACGCTACCCGAGACTGCCACCAGCTGCTGTGACACTTCGCGGCGTTCCTCGATCAGCGTGGGCAGGGGGGGACTCCGGCCTCCTTGCCCCCTCGGCTTGCTGTTCCAGCCCTTCCCGCTCTCGCGGGGGGTCCGCAGGGGCAAACGCAGGAGGGGGAGCCTTCAGAAGCTCTCCCCTTCCAAACTTCTCTGCGCCGCATCAACGTCATAGTGGGAGGGTCCGCCTCGGGGCGGGACTCTAAGCGCCAGCGTAAGGAGTACAGGCGCGAAGTCAAGGTTGTGGGGGTGCTACGTGCGTCCCTGCCACCCAAGTGTTCGGACGTCCCCCTCACCTTCACAGCGGAAGACGCGCGGGGGGTTCGATTCCCACACGACGACGCGCTCATCGTCTCCGCCACGATCTACAACTACCACCTGGCCCGCATCCTCGTGGATGGCGGGAGCTCCGCCAATGTCCTATTCCTGAAGGCCTTCGAAGAGATGCAGGTGGACGAGAAGCTCCTGCAGCCCGCAGCTGGGCCCCTGCAAGGTTTTGTCCCGGGGAAGGCGATCCACCCCGTGGGCAAGGTAGATCTTCCTATGATGTTCGGCACCCCGGAGAACTACCAGACCGAGTTGGTCTGGTTCGACGTAGTGGACCTCCCCTCCTCTTACAACGCGATTATGGGGAGGACCACAATCAACCGACCGGGGGCTGCCACCCATCAAAACTACCTCTGCATGAAGATCCCCGGGCCGCACGGCGTGATCAGTGTCCGGGAAGACGAAGACATGGCCCGTGCTCTGTATGAGCGCGCCGCCGCCACAATCGGAAGCATCAACCTCATAAAGACGCCCGGGGGGGAGGCCTCTCCCCTGGACCCAGACGTGGATGCTCCACCTCCCGATGGGCCCCTCCTCAAGCCGCGTCCGGAAGGGGGCCTCCAGAAGGTCCTGCTGTCCCCGGGCGACGAAGACAAAACCGTCCAGATCGGGGCAGAGCTCCCCGAGGAGCATGCAGCGCAATTTGCGGCTTTTCTGCGCGAAAACTCTGATGCTTTTGTGTGGAAGCCTTCGGACATGCGGGGCGTCGCCCGGGAGGTCATTGAGCACAAGCTCGCAGTGGCCCCCAGTCACCCCCCGATCAAACAAAAGCTGCGGAAACTCTCCCTCGAGCGCCAAGAGGCCATCAACGTGGAGATCACCTGGCTCCGAGAGGCGGGGTTCATTCGGGAGGTTCTGTACCCCGAGTGGCTCGCGAACCCCGTCCTCGTGAAGAAGTCAACCGGCAGCTGGCGGATGTGCGTGGACTTCACCGACCTTAACCGCGCCTGCCCCAAAGACAACTTCCCGCTCCCGCGGATTGACCAGCTCGTCGACTCCACCGCGGGGTGCGAGCTCATGAGCTTCCTAGACGCCTACTCGGGCTACCATCAAGTCCGGATGGCGGATGGGGACGAGGAAAAGACGAGTTTCATAACTCCCCTCGGAACCTTCTGCTACGTCCATATGCCCTTCGGGCTCAAGAACGCGGGGCGACCTTCCAGCACCTCATGACGCTAGTTTTCAAAGATCAAGTCGGCTGCAACATCGAAGTCTACGTAGACGACGAGGTCGTCAAAAGCCCCCGCGCAGCCTCCCACATCGACGACCTGGCAGAGACCTTCCCCAACCTCCGCGCGTTTGGGCTCAAACTCAACCCGGACAAGTGCGCCTTCGGGGTGCGCGGGGGGAAGCTCCTAGGTTTCCTCGTGTCCCAGCGGGGCATTGAGGCAAACCCCGAGGAGATCCGGGCATTCCTCGACATGCCCCCGCCGTGCTCCATCAAGGACGTCCAACGGCTCTCCGGCCGTCTGGCTGCGCTAAGCCGCTTCGTCTCCCGGTCGGGGGAGCGAGGCCTCCAGTTCTTCAAGATCCTCCGAGGGCTCGAGAGGTTCCGCTGGAACCCCGAGGCCCAGGAAGCCTTCAACGACCTCAAGAAGTACCTCATGAGCCCTCCAATGCTCGTGAGTCCGTCTCCAGAAGAGCCCTTGCTCCTCTACCTTGCCGCGACCCCCGTCGCCGTCAGCGCGGTCTTGGTGAACGAGCAAGGGGGGCAGCAGTGTCCGGTGTACTACATGAGTGAGTGTGGGACCCTCATTTGAGGATTCCAGTGGCAATCGCCCAGGTGGATTGCACTCAGAAAAGGCACATTGCAGCTCACAACAATAGAATGCATTATATAAAAAATGCGAGTAATTAAAAACAAGTGCTGATCACAAGGACCAACATTACAATAACTTAGCGCCGAAATGACGCATTTAAATGTTAATACAAATTAAGGAGTTTTCGACACAAAGGTCGGCACAAAATAAAACAGCTATGACAAACAAAAGGACTTCTTCAGTCTTCTTTCTCTATAGCGGCGGTATTGCATGGGCCTTCTCCACATCGAACTCCACCTTGGTTCATAACCCTTTAACTAGATGGGTCCTCAGTTTCTTCTTCTTGTTCCACATTGGGTTCAAGACCATAAGATTCAGGGTCGGCGAATCCTTCCTCTAAATTTGTTTGAAAAGCAAGGGTGAGCACATTGTCCACATTGTGCTCAACAAGTCCCAAGTAACAATGCATATATATATATAGATGATGGGGAGTTTCTCAAAGAACAGCTCTTTGGCTCTGTGTATAAATATATAATAGATTTTCACATGCAGCTTTAAAGAAAGGTCTTTATTTTCGAAAGCGGGGCTTTTGAAATCCTAAGCTAGATTTTCAGAAATGTTGTGTGTGGCGGTCTTTCATGACTCACCACTTTACTCCGATTTTGTGAAAAACTTCCAAAAGCTACTTGTGCTGCATCGACGTGAATAGAATTCACAGTGCGCAGACTCCATGACCTGGGAGCTCAGAGTATCCGATACTTTTTAAACTTTGCAAAGGTGTACCACCTTAATCCACCAATCATTCGGCTTTCAAGTCGGATCAGCTTCATGCGACTTTTACGCATGTGACAAGGCCGAGATGACACAACAATTTAATGTCCTAGTATTAACTATTTCCCTGCCCGGTAAATAGACAGTTAAGTCTCAAGTACCGTTGTGGGTCCTCCCCACTGCCTTACTTCCTAGCCTGGGCCTATGTTCTCGCAAGACACGTAGCCTCTCTAGACTACAGTCGCGCACGAGTTAATCTGTCTTAGGGCGTCTTCCTTCTTTCCACCTTTTCCTCTCATGATTTTTCTGAACTCACATCACTCATGGCCTTCTGCGGCCCACCAGTTCTCGCAAGAATCTGGACCGACAACCATTGCTGGGAAAAGCTAACACTAAAGAAAGCTACTAAGTTGCGCCCGTCCCATAAACAGGCAGGTGGTTGGTACGTTTTTCATGCCGCATAGAAGCACAACACAAGGTTCTAGTCCTTATGAATCTTTAGTGAGGAGTCTTTCACATTCCCAGTGCGCACACAGCACCATCCAATCAAACCATCCTCACTATCGATTCCAATCACATTTTCTTTCACAAAAAGGGGTTTTGAACATGCTTTTCTCATATGTGACCACTCAACATTTATCATATAATCATCGAGCATAGCATAGCCTAAGCATGATAATCTAGGGTAACAAGGGTGCAGGGATATTCAATGTCAAAAGGGGCTTTACAATCATTTAGGTCATATCTAGTCATTTTATTGAAACATAATTCTTATTTGAATCTAAGGCATGCATATACTGGAAAACAGTTAACATACTTCATTTCAAAATAGCGGTGAGACATGATCAAGGGTTTGAGACTTGCCTTGCAGTGACGGGTCTAGCTGCTCAAATGAATCTTCAGGGATCTCCTCTGCTCCTTCAACGTCTGGTTCCACGACGGGTACAAACAACACATACATACCATATAAGCACACAAGCACTAGAAAATAATACGTAAATACATCATGCATGCAGGGGAATTGGTTTAGACAAGGTCACTTGACATTGGTCGAAGAGATGGGTTCAAAGGGCTTGAATGTCGAAGGGCTGACATTCGACTCATGGCTGGACATTGCCCTAAATCGGTTCTAGGTTTGTTTTATGGAGATGTGATAGTAGGGAATATTGTAGAACATGGCTCAAAAGGCTTAGTGGACAAAGTGGCATTTCAATTGCTCAAAAGAAACAAGTCTAAATCATCCAATGCCACAGGTGGACATGCACTGACATAGTGTTAGACATGGCCAGAAACTAGGGCATTGCATAACTTTTGATCTAGAGCTCCAAATGATGCACAACTTTATCTGGGGTTTAGGCATTGATAACAGCTACAAAACTCTCAACAGGCTCAAGGGCTGAAAGTGGCCGGAGGGTGGCCAAATCCGGTGAGCAAACACGGTGGACTGGACATGAACTGAGCCACTGGACAGCAACCTTGGCATGGCTATAACTTTTGATTCAGGTCGATTCAGAGGTCGGGCTAGTAGACAAAATTGCTCAGGGGGTTGAGATCTATCTAAATGACAAGGTGAGCGAGGCTAGATCGGCCGGGGATAAATTCCGGCGACCGGCGCTGGAGAAGACAACCTCCAGATTGGGCGTTTCTGATTTAAGAGGTTTGAGCTCGATTCCTTGCTCAGGGAGTGAGAGGGTGAGGTGAGGGATCTATTTGCTGGGTTGAATCGGCCAGAAAGTGGCCGGAGAAGCTTGGCGACGAGGACCAGCTCACTGGTGGCGCGCAAACTTCGGAAAGGCCATGATCTCTGCTCAAATTCAAAATCTAAGCTTACAGGCTTGCTCAATTGGGTGCACTGGTCAATTCCTATCACTGGCACGAAGGTTAATTCGGGCTAAATCATTAGGCATTGCGGGAACAGGGGTTTTTCAGTTTTCCGGTGATTGCCGGCGTTGAGGTGCGCCGGGGACCAATTGATGGCTATGAAACGTACAGGGGGATGAAAGGAGCTTATTGGTGGCGTTGGTTTGGAGGGGGAAGCTTCGGGCGAAGCTGGCGCCGTGAGCTCCAGAAACTGTTCGCCGGAGAAGATGAGCTTCGCGGCGGCGCTGAGGACTCGGTTGCTCTCGGGTGCTAAGGCTAAGGCAAGGAAGCTGTGGGGTGGTGCGAGGCAATGCTGGGCAAGGGAGAGGCTTATATAGCCGCGGGTGAGGCTCTCGGGAGCAGCAGCAATCGCCGGGGAGATCCTCTTCTGACGCCGGGGCGATCATCGAGGTATTTCGGGACACGGCGGGGCTCTGCCAGAGACGGTGAATCGCGGGATACCAGGATTTGGTCAGGGGGTGGTGGCGATGATCTTCGGGATGGCGGCCAAGTGGCATGAAGCTCCTGGCAGCAGCAGCAGCAACAGCACGCGCGCGCGGGGAAGAAGGTGGCACGGTGGGGCTTGAGCGCTCCACGGTGGCGGTACAGCTGCGCACGGCTGGTGGCTACGTGGCCATGAGGTGGCAGCGCGGCGAACCTCGCCGGCGACGAGTTCAACGGCGCGGCAATTTGGTGGTTGCTGGTTGAAAACTTCACAGGGACCTGGTTGTGAACTTTGGACCTATTTGCAATGATTTGGACTGACCTGTGAAGGTTTTGGCTCGGGAGTTTGGGCCTATTTGCAATTCTGAAGATCTGAAGGGCTGATTTGAACTCTGATTTTGTAGATGAGTGCTACTAAATGTCTTGGACTCATCTAGCAGGAAAAATGATGAAATCTGATAACATCTGGTGGTTTTGACAAAAATCGAAAACAGGGTAAAACAGGGTAATTAGGGTTTGAACTTTTGTCGAGGCTGAAACTAGGGTTTTGGTCGAGATTCTGGGATTCTTCCAGAAGGGAAAAATGTTCAGAAAAATGAAAGAAAGGTTATCACTTGATCAGATTTGGATTTTGAGGTGATCTGGGACTTTTAGCCTTTTTGGGTTTTCTGAAACTTCTAAAAAGGACTAAATTGAAACGTTTTTGGATTGAAATGTGAAAACGATATGGTCAATGAAGTTCAGCAGCCAACTTTTTAGGTTAAGGTAGTGGCATACCCAAGATCAAGATAGGGTTAACATATCTGGGTTTCCAAAGAAGGTATGCTGATTCGTGAGCAGGAAAGATAGTCAAAAACTGGGGTGTTACAACCTACCCTCCTTAGGAATAATCTCGTCCTCGAGATTCCGAACAGTCTGAGAATAGGTAAGGAAAATTCTGACGCAGCTCTTCTTCTCTCTCCCAAGTTGATTCTTCTTCGGTGTGGTTATTCCATTGGACTCTTCAAAATTTTGTGGTCCTTGACTTCAATCTCCTTTCACTGACTTCTAACACCTTGACTGGATATTCCTGGTATGTCAGATCCGGTTGAACCTCCATTTCTGTGGGAGACACTTGCTCCGTTGGTCTTCTCAGGCATTTTCTTAGTTGGGATACGTGAAAGACATCATGGACTCCTGCTAACTCAGGCGGTAGCTCTAGTTTGTATGCTACTTCTCCTCGTCTTTCCAAAACCTTGTATGGTCCTACATATCTTGGGCTCAACTTTCCCTTCATCTGGAATCGTCGAACTCCTTTGTAGGGTATCACTTTGAGATATACGTAATCGCCTATCTCGAAGGATAGTTCTCTCCTTCTTTTGTCGGCGTAACTCTTTTGTCGAGACTGGGCCGTTTTCAGTCTCTCTTGTATGATCCTCACATGAGCCATGGCATCCTCCACTAATTGCGGTCCAAGGAATTGCTTCTGTCCCACTTCGGTCCAATATAGCGGCGTACGGCACTTCCTTCCATAAAGTGCTTCATAAGGGGCCATTTGTAGACTCACTTGGTAGCTATTGTTGTAGGTAAATTCTGCGTATGGTAGAAATTGTTCCCAAGAATTTCCATAGTCCAAAGCACAAGCTCTCAACATATCCTCTAAAATTTGATTCACTCTTTCTGTTTGACCTCCAGTTTGCAGGTGGTAAGCTGTACTGAACTTGAACTTCGTTCCTAGGAACTTCTGTAACTCTTCCCAAAATCTTGATACAAATTGTGCTCCTCTGTCTGAGACGATTGTTTTTGGTACTCCATGAAGCGTGACAATCCTGGTAAGATACAGCTCTGCCAGCTTTTGCGTTGTGTACTGCGTCTTTACTGGTAGAAAATGAGCTACTTTCGTCAATCTATCGACTATGACCCATATAGAATCGTATCCTTGTTGGGTTCTTGGTAAACCAACTATGAAATCCATTCCAATCTCATCCCATTTCCATTCTGGGGTTGGTAGGGGTTGCAGCGGTCCTGCAGGTTTCTGATGTTCTGCTTTTACTCTTTGACAGGTGTCACAAGAAGCTATAAATTCGGCAATCTCCTTCTTCATTCCTTTCCACCAAAACCGATCCTTTAGATCTTGATACATCTTTGTACTACCTGGGTGAATAGAGTACGGGGTACAATGGGCTTCTTGTAGTATCATGTTCTTGATTTCCTTGTCTTCTGGAACACAGATTCGGTCATGATACCACAAAATTCCTTCTTCGTCCTCACGAAGGTTAATCACATCCTCGTGTTTCATGTCTTCTTTCATCTTCTGAATACTCAGATCCCCTTCTTGAGCCTTTCGGATTTGGTCCTTCAGCTCGCATCTTACTGCTAATGTGGCGACGGTTCCTTGTTCAACGAACTCTAAACTCAACTTCTCGAAATCTCCAAGCAATTGGGGTGGTATTCCTAAGATCTTTGCTTGATTGCAGTAGGATTTTCTGCTCAAGGCATCAGCTACTACATTCGCCATTTGCCCAGGGACGTGGCCTCCGGTTCCTGCCGCAGGCGCCGCCTTTTGTCGCCCGGGACCCGGCCTCCGGCGCCGGTCCCGGGCGCCGCCATTTTCCTGGCGACGTGGCCTCTGGTGCCTGCCCCGGGCGCCGCTTGGCTCCCGGGACCCAGCCTCCGGCACCGGTCCCGGGCGCCGCCATTTGCCCGGGGACATGGCCTCTGGTGCCTACCCCGGGCGCCGCCATTTGCCTGGGGACGTGGCCTCCGGGGCCTGCCCCGGGCGCCGCCTTTTGGCTCCCGGGACCTGGGCTCCGGCGCCGGTCCCGGGAGCCGCCTTTGGCCCAGGGACCTGGCCTCCGGTGTGTGTACCGGGCCTCGTCGTCCCTCTAAAGGTAAAGTCTCTGGTTGTTGATCACGTGCAGGTCACGAGAGGAGTGCCTCGGGAATCAACGACCACCTGTCAAGCATCCAAGGCGTTTCACCGGGAGAAGGACGTTGCTACTCCTCAATCCGACGGCGGCTTCCGGGGTAGATAGGTCTTTTTGCTTCTTTTTGGAGGTATAAATAGCCCTTGTACCCCTCAGTTGTGACCAAGTGATTTCATTATTGGAATAGCCAAAACTCTCAGGTGTGCTCCGGAAGCCTCTCCCTCGAGAGAGCCTCCCCAGCCGGCTCCGGTCGGGAGCACGCCGACAGGACTAGGGCCCCCACCGGGACCCGAACCTGTATAAATCCTCGTGTCAATTCTTGTGTTTGTCCGGTGGGGGAAGACCGGTCACCCGGTCAGCCCGCGTCGCATTTTCTTCGCTAGGATCGTTCACAAAACCTGCTGGGGTATTCGCAATACCATGACACTACGGATGGTATGAATCCACACGGAAATATGAGCAGTCGACATAGCACTTGGCCGGTTCTTTTATGCATCTACAATCTTCCTCCTTGGTTATGTATGAAGCGCAAGTACATCATGATTCCGTTACTAATTTCAGGACCCAGACAACCCGGGAATGATATTGACGTGTTTCTATCACCGTTAGTCGAGGACTTACATAAATTGTGGAGCGAAGGGGTGCGGGTGTGGGATGCACATAAGCGAGAGAATTTCATGTTGCGGGCCATGATATTTTGCACCATAAATGATTTTCCGGCCTATGAAAATTTGTCGGGGTATAGTACGAAGGAGGCAAGGCTTGTCCTATTTGCCCAGATGAAACTGAAAGCATGTGGTTATCGAACTACAGAAAAATAGTGTACATGGGTTACCGTAGATTCCATCCGATGCATCACGCCTACCGTAAGAAGAGAAAGTCATTTAATGGGAAGCCTGAGAAAGGATCAGCCCCAATATTTGTGACTGGTACGGAGCTTTACTTGCGCGTGAAGGACATCAAAGTTGAGTTCGGTAAATGTTCTAAACCTCCAGGAAAAAATGTTTGGAAGAAGAGATCGATTCTTTGGGATCTGCCATATTGGGTGCACTTACAAGTTCAACATTGCATTGATGTCATGCACGTAGAGAAAAATGTTTGTGACAGTTTGATTGGTTTGTTGTTGAACATTCCAGGAAAGACGAAAGATGGCATCAACGTTCACCATGACATGCTTGACATGGGCATAAGGACTGAGCTTGCACCGTTGGAGAAGGGAAAGCGGACATACCTCTCCCCGGCCTGCTATACTGTAATATCCTGAGTTTTGGGGTAAAAAGTTTCTTTCTTAAAAATCATGCATGCATATGTCTCTTCTAGATTAACCAAATCAGCTTCAGCTTTATTCTGTTCTAGCCCTAAAATCTCCAAATCTATTCTGTGACCCCAAGTCAAGATCTGACTTTCCAGATTTGATCTATCAGTTATCCTAAATCTAAAAGCCTTCAGAACCCAGATTCAATTCTATCTCTAACTTCCAGATTTTTCAACTCCTTTCTGTTTTCGAAAACAGAATATCTTTTACCCTAAGTTTCAGAAATCCAGATTTAATCAAAATCTTAGCCAAGTTCAGACCAGATTATTCTTGGATTATGATCAAGGGTATGCCAATACCTTAATCCAAAAAGTTGGCAGCCAGATTTTACCATCTGAACCTTTTTCGAAAATCAGTCCAAGAGTATCGCAGATCAGTCCTTTTTTCAGATTTTCCAAAAGCCTAAAAAGGCAAAATGTTGCAAATCATCTCCAAATTCAAATCTGAATCAGGGAACACCTCCCAAATGCTTTTCAACACAAATTCTTCTTTTATGAGTATCTCAAAATCAAACCCTAAATCCCAGAATTCGAAATCAATTGAAATTCAGATTTCAATTACCCTAAAATACCCTATTTTCAGTTCATATCAAAAATCATCCAAACATTTCAAATTTTATCTTCAATCTGTGCCAAATCATCTGTTGAATCAAGTTTGCCAAGTCAGCAGAATCAAAATCAGATCAAACCTTCCAAATCTCCAGAATTACAGATCAGTCCAAATCAAGAATTGGAAATTGCAAATGAATCCAGATTCGACCAGCAGCTGCTGTGCACGACCAGAGCTCACCGTGCCTGTGCGCCGTGGCTGTTCGTCGCCGGTGAGGCTTCGCCCGCGCTCGTGACCGTGCATGTTGTGTGTACGTGTCCTCGCTTCAGCCCATGCCGTGGCAACGTCGCTGCAACGTCGACGACCAGCGCCTGCTCCCACGTGACCAGCAGCCTTTTGTCAGCAACTCCCAGCCACGTTGCTTTGCCGCGCCAGTAGTTGTCGCCACTGCTTGCTACAGCTTTGTCAAGTCCCGATGGAACGACACTGTGATCAGCTGCAAGCTTGTCGCCGTCGCATCACCATTCTTCACTGTGTCTTCGCCGCTGATGTCCAGCACGCAAGCAATCTCATCACGGCTGCCAAATCACTTCGTTGTCTCCTCCTTGCAAGCTTCGCCTGGCCTATTTAAGCCCCACTGTACTCAGCAGCTCCCTCACACCTCACTGGAAATCAGCCAAGTCCCAGAATTGCTGTTTTCGTTTTCTTCTCCGGCGAGCCGTCGAGGAGGCTCACAGTGCTAGCTTCATCCGCTGCATCAAACTTCGAATTAAGGCCATCAGTGAGTTCCTCTTCTCATACTCTCTGTGTGGTATCATCTAATTGCTCACCGGTGACCTCTAACGCCGGCGATCACCGGAATTGCCGATTACCCTGTTCCTGCAATGTAGCTTAATTCAGCCCGAATTAGCTTTCGAAATTGTAATCTAAGATGATCAGTGAGCCATTCCCAGCAAGCCTATGCATCAATATCTCCAGATTGAGCTTCAATCGAAGTTTTCCCCGATTTAGAGCTTCTCCAGAAACCGCTGATCGTCGCCAGGCTTCTCCGGCCATCCTCCGGCCAAATTGATTGTGCAGATAGCTTTCACTTACCCTTCTATCACTCCTCAAGCTTGGAATCGAGTTCTTTCGGCCTGTATCGAAAAGCCCCAAATCTCATGTCATCTTCTCCGGCGCAGTTCACCGGAAATCCTTTCCCGGCCGTTTCAGCTTCATCCACTTTGTCATTCAGGTCTGCCTCAACTTCCTGAGAATATTTGTCTTCTAGCTAGATCTCTGAAACTGCCCAGAATTCAAGTTATAGCCATGCCAAGATTGTTGTCCAGTGGCTTCACTGTGCCGTGTCGCCACCACACTTATCCTTTGAATTTCATCACCTTCCAGCCATTTTCAGCTTTGGATCCTATTGAATGATTTATTCCTGTTATCATTGCCTACCTCCCAGACAAAGTGGTGCATCATTTGGAGCCCTAGATCAAAAGTTATGCCAAGCCCTAGTTTCTGGCCATGTCAAGATCAATGCCAGACTATGTCAGTCAGTGGCATTAGCCCTTTTCACTTCCTTCCAGATGTGCATTTTGGGCATAACTTTGTCCCTTAGATTCCTGAGGTTGTGATCAGCATTTTCTTCTTCTATCACAACTTGATTTGAGCCCTTGAAATGCATGTTATGCTAAACCCTAGCTTTTGACACTACCCCAGTGCATGCCAGCCAATGGCATTAGCCTTGTTTACCCACTTCTGATTGTGCAATTTGAAAACCACTTTGTCCACTGAATTTGTAGAGTTATGATCTACATTTTCTTCTACTGTCATAACTTGAGATAAGCTCTCTAGCTTTCCTTGAAGTTATGTCAGAACCTTGATTCGAATGTGAATCTGCTGACATTCGCTGTTTTTGATTAAACCAACCACAAAACTGATATTCTTATTGTAACCTTGAGATCCTAAGAGCATCTAACATCCATTCCTAGCCAATTCCTTGAAACCCTAGATCTCAAGTCAGTTCAGCTTGCAATCTCAACTATCTCCAGTATCGTTCAATCATTCTTGTTGAGCATATCTGCATATAGATCCTAAATCATTTTAATATGTAGGTAATATTTGTGTGTATTGTTTGTTTGTCGCCGAGCAGATCCAGAAGCTAAGTTTGAGGACTTCGCTGTTGATCCGTCATCAACTGATGTATCTTACGACGCGGAAGGCAAGTCATATCCTTGGTCATCTTGAACCTATATTTTAAATGTTGCTAAAACATAACCTTGAATATAGATAATATTGCATGAGAAAGATTGAGAATGGTTGATTTATGAATTGGCAGTACTAGACTGGTTATCTGTGAAATGTGAAATAAACAAGTTTTGAGCCATGAACTATTATATGTATTATTATACTTATATTCATGAAATAAAACCCCTAGCCGTGACCAGAAAAATAGTATGGAATGGTGGTAGCACTGGAGGTGCTAAACTGCGAAGGAATGCAGGCACTGAAGGTGCAGGGTTGTGGATGGTCTGGTCACTGGCATATAAGGACTAGAACCTTGTGTTGTGCGTCTAGTGGCATGTACAACGTGCTAACCGCAAGCCTGGTATGGGACAGGCCTGAACAAGTACTTATGTGGATCGCACATGAAATCCCTGCATGAGATGTGTTGTGATGATTGATATGGAGGCTGACTCCCACTATCACTGAAGGTGATCTGATATTTGACCAGCAATGGGGAAATGAGTAAGGGTGGGGGTATAGCTCGCCACAACTGTGTTTCGCGAGAGATCCACAGGGTCAGGGGTGAATTGTGAGTAAAACATAACAAAAGTTCTTGTTATCTCCACCTTGCCACTCACACATGGTTGGGAGGAGGGGTCTAATCATTTTGATAGGATGGGCTTGAAAGTGGAATATCTTGCGGGTAAATTGGTACCTCTCTGCAGAGTTAAAAACGTACTCGAATACTCCGAGCTCCCGGGTTTTATAGGAGTCTGCTGCGGTGGATTAAATCCACGGGGTGTGACACAAGTACTATTTTCTAAATAAAATGTGTTAAATCAAGATTACCCAAATGACATGTGTTGTCATGATAAGGAGTGCTGCCGTGGGCTGTCGTGTGTCGATGTGTCGCCGTAGTGCTATAATCTAGTGAACAAGATTATCAATGTTATATTATGAAAAGTGCTGCCATGAGATGAGGTATGAAAGAAAAAGATTATTTTACAAATATCCATAATTCTTGACTAGTCTAGGTTCATATCATCATTACTATATGTATCTATTCTTACCTATGGCTTGCTGAGTACGTAAATGCTCACCCTTGCAACCTACAAATCAGTAGATGGAGAATTCAATGATCAAGATGATGGCATGGAGAACTTCTTGGATCCAGAAGGAGGAGAGTCAGTCCCGTCATTGCCCTGATGTGTGTTGTTCTGCCGTCCACTTCTCTTTGTGGGTGGGTCACCTATCTTCTGCTGTGCAGTTCTTATTTTGCTAAACCATGTATGCCGTGAAGGCATTGTAATCTTCTTATGTAATATCAAGGCCAGCAGGCTACACTGCTTAACTATTTTGTAAGTTACTCTGTTGCAATGTGATATACTCCTGTGCTTGACTTATCCTGGGAAGTCAAGGGTATGTGTATGCTATGCATATATGGGACTAGCTGCAGTGAGCTAGGTCTCTACAGGAGTAGTCGTAGTCCCAGTTTCGGGGCGCGACATATACTTTGTCAAAAAGAGAAAAAACAGAACTCTGTCAATGCCTATATGGTGTCAAAGTTCCTTGTGGGTATTCTGCGAACTTGAAAAAACTTGTGTCCATGAAAGACTTGAAACTGGTTGGTATGAAGTCCCATGATTGTCATGTACTAATGCCACAAATGCTTCCCATTGCTCTCAGAGGCATTCTCCCAGTCAAAGTCAGAGAGACAATTACAAAGCTATGTTATTTCTTCAACACAATATCTAGCAAGGTACGTAAGCGTGTACTCCTTGCAAGTTAATTAGCTCCATTCGTGGAACTTGTCAGATTTTTTGGATCTGAATATTTGCTGCAACTGTGTCCTTGCAGGTAATTGATCTGGATGGACTGGACGATCTACAACGCGATGTGACTACAACTCTTTGTCAGCTGGAGATGTATTTCCCTCCATCTTTTTTTGATGTTATGGTCCATCTAATTGTTCACCTTGTCAGAGAAATTAAGTTTTGTGGACCCGTGTTCCTGCGCTACATGCATCCATTTCAGAGATTTATGGGTATCTTGAAGGGATATGTAAGGAATCGACATCAGCCTGAGGGTAGTATGTGGGACCCTCATTTGAGGAATCCGGTGGCAACCGCCCAGGTGGGTTGCACTCAGAAAAGGGTACATTGCAGCTCACAACAACAAGATGCATTATATAAAAAATGCGAGTAATTAAAAACAAGTGCTGATCACAAGGACCAACATTACAATAACTTAGCGCCAAAATGACGCATTTAAAAGTTGATACGAATTAAGGAGTTTTCGACACAAAGGTCGGCACAAAATAAAACAACAACAAACGAAAAGACTTCATCAGTCTTCTTCTTCTGCAGCGGAGGTGTACGGGCCTTCTCCACATCTGACTCCACCTTGGTACATAACCCTCTATCAGGCTTGGTCTTCAGTTTCTTCTTCTTGTTCCACATTGGGTTCAAGACCGTAAGATTCAGGGTCGACGAATCCTTCTTCTAAAATCGTTTGTAAAAGCAAGGGTGAGCACATTGTCCACATGGTGCTCAACAAGTCCCAAATAAGAATGCAAGTGTATATATAGATGGGGGAAATTTCTCAAAGAATAGCTCCTTGGCTTCATATATGTATATAGAATAGATTTTCACACTTAGTCTTTGGAGAAAAGACTTTTCTTTTCAAAAGCGGTGCTTTTAAAATCCTAAGTTAAATTCTTAGAAAATGTTGTGTGTGGCGGTCTTTCATGAGTCACCACTTTATCCTGATTTTGTGAAAACTTTCCAAAAGCTACTTGTGCTACATCGACGTGAATAGAATCCATAGTGCGCAGACTCCATAACCTGGGAGCTCAGAGTATCCGATACTTTTTAAACTTTGCAAAGGTGTACCACCTTAATCCACCGATCATTCGACTTTCAAGTCGGTACCTCTCCATGCGACTCTTACCATGTGACAAGGCCGAGATGACACAACAATTTACAGTCCTATCATTAACTATTTCCCTGCCCGGTAAATAGACAGTTAAGTCTCAAGTACCGTTGTGGGTCCTCCCCACTGCCTTACTTCCTAGCCTAGGTCTATGTTCTCGCAAGACACATAGCCTCTCTTGATTACAGTCGCGCATGACTTAATCTGGCATAGGGCATCTTCCTTATTTCCACCCTTTCCTCTCATGATTTTTCTGAACTCACATCACTCATGGCCTTCTGTGGCCCACCAGTTCTCGCAAGACACTGGGTCGACAACCATTGCAGGGAAAAGCTAATACTAAAGAAAGCTACTAAGTTGCGCCCGTCCCATAAACAGGCAAGTGGTTGGTACGTTTTTCATGCCGCATAGAAGCACAGCACAAGGTTCTAGTCCTTATGAATCTCTAGTGAGGAGTCTTTCACATTCCCAGTGCGCACACTGCACCATCCACTCAAACCATCCTCACTATCGATTCCAATCACATTTTCTTTCACAAAAGGGTTTTGAATATACTTTTCTCATATGTGACCATTCAATATTTATCATATTATCTTGAGCACAGTATAGCCTAAGCATGATATTCTAGGGTAACAAGGGTGCAGGGGTATTCAATGTCAAAAGGGGCTTTACAATCATTTAGGTCATATTTAATCATTTTATTGAAACATAGTTCTTATTTGAATCTAAGGCATGCATATACTTGAAAACAGATAACATACTTCATTTCAAAATAATAGGCTAGACATGATCAAGGGTTTGAGACTTGCCTTGCAGTGATGGGTCTAACTGCTCAGATGAATCCTCGAAGATCTCCTCGGTTCCTTCAACGTCTGGTTCCACGGTGGATACAAACAACACATACACACTATATAAGCATACAAGTACTAGAAAATAATATGTAAATACATCATGCATGCAGGGGTAAGGGTTTGGACAAGGCCACTTGACATTGATCGAAGAGATGGGCTCAAAGGGCTTGAATGTCGAAGGGCTGACATTCGACTCATGGCTCGACATTGCCCTAAATCAGTTCTAGGTCTGTTTTCTGGAGATGTGGTAGTAGGGAATGTTGTAGATCATGGCTCAAAGGACTTACTGGACAAAGTGGCATTTCAATTGCTCAAATGAAACAAGTCTAAATCATCCAATGCCACTGGTGGTCATGAACTGACATAGTGCTAGACATGGCCAAAAACTAGGGCATTGCATAACTTTTGACTCAGGACTCCAATTGATGCACAACTTTGTCTGGGGTTTAGGCATTGATAACAGCTACGAAACTCTCAATAGGCTCAATGGCTTAAAGTGGCCGAAGGGTGGCCAAACCCGGTGAGCAAACATGGCAGCCTGAACATGAACTGAATCACTGGACAGCAACCTTGGCATGATCATAACTTTTAATCCATGTCGATTCAGGGTTCGGGCTAGTAGACAATATTGCTCAGGGGGTTGAGGCCTAGCTAGTTGACAAGGTTTCATCAGCTGGTTTGGCCGGAAAATGAACTCCGGCGATCCGGGCCGAAGACGAAGGCACCGATTTGGGCGTTTTCGCTCCAGGGCGTTTGAACTTAATTCCACGCTCGGGAAGCATCTAGGGGCTGTCACGAAGCTATTGGCGCACTCAATTTTGCCAGAGAATGGCTGGAGAAGCACGGCGGCGTTCTCCGGCGAACTGCCGAGGCTCGAACATGGAATTTCGAAGCTCGGGGCAAAATTGGCGATTCTATGTTTATAGGCTCGTTCCTCCTAGCTCACTGGTCATTATTCCCTACTGGCACGAGGATCAATTTGTCTTGAATCACTCGGCATTACGGGAACAGGGGATCACGGCTTTCCGGTGATTGCCGGCGTTGAGGTTCGCCGGGGATCAATTAATGGCTATGAAACATACAGGGGGGCAAGGGGACCTTACTGGTGGTGTTGGCTTGGAGGGGAAAGCTTCGGGTGAAGCTGGCGCCGTGAGCTTCAGGAACTGCTCGCCGGGGAAGAAGGCCTTCGCGGCGGCGCTGAAGAACTGGACTATTCTCTGGTGGAGGAAGCTAAGGCTTGAAGTTGCGGAATGGTGTGAAGAGATGCTGGGCGAAGGGGGGGGCTTTATATAGCCGCGGGTGAAGCTCTCGAGAGCAGCAGCAATCGCCGGGGGATTTTTCTTCTGGCGCTGGAGCGGTCAACGAGGCACTTGGGGACACGGCAGGGCTCTGCCAGAGGCGGAGCATCGCGCGAAAACGGGATTTCGTCAGGAAGGCGAGGTGATGATCTCCGGGATGGCAGCCATGTGGCGTGAGGCTTCTGGCAGCAACAGGCACGCGGGCGCGCGGGGAAGAACATGGCACGGTGTGGTTGAAGCGTTCCACGGTGGCGGTACAGTTGTGCGCGGTGAAGGCTACGTGGCTATGAAGGTGGCAGCGCGAGGAACTTCGCCGGCGGCGAGTTCAACGGCGAGGCAAAGCGGCGGGGCGCTGGTCGAACGAACACTGGTCGCGGTCGTGCACGCGGTCTCCTGGTCGTGGTCGAAGAAAAGGCCAGGGGTCTGTTTGCAAGGTTTTGGACTGAAATGTGAAGGATTTGGCTCCGGAATTTGGGCCTATTTGTAATTCTGAAGAACTGAAGGGCTGATTTGAATTCTGACTTTGCAGATGAGTGCTACTAAATGTCTTAGACTCATCCAGCAGGAAAAATGGTAAAATTCGATAAGATTTGGTGGTTTTGACAAAAATCGAAAACAGGGAAATTAGGGTAAACAGGGTAATTAGGGTCTGAAACTTTTGTCGAGGCTGAAACTAGGGTTTCGGTCGAGATTCTGGGATTCTTCCAGAAGGGAAAAATGTTCAGAAAAACGAAAGAAAGGTAATCACTTGATCAGATCTGGATTTGGAGATGATCTGGGACTTTTAGCCTTTTTGGGTTTTCTGAAACTTCTAAAATGGACTAAATTGAAACACTTTTGGGCTGAAATGTGAACATGATCTGGGGAATGAAGTTTAGCAGCCAACTTTTTAGGTTAAGATAGTGGCATACCTAAGATCAAGATAGGGTTGAGACAACAGGGATTCCAAAGAATATATGCTGACTCGTAAGCAGAAAAGATAGTCAAAAATAGGGATGTTACAACCTACCCTCCTTAGGAATAATCTCGTCCTCGAGATTCCAATGAGTCTGAGAACAGGTAGGGAAAATTCTAACGCAGTTCTTCTTCTCTTTCCCAAGTCGATTCTTCTTTGGTGTGGTTATTCCATTGGACTCTGCAGAATTTTATGGTCCTTGATTTTAACCTTCTTTCGCTGACCTCGAACACCTTGACTGGGTATTCTTGATATGTCAGATCTGGTTGAACCTCCGTTTCTGTGGGAGACACTTGCTCCGTTGGTTCTCTCAAGCATTTCCTCAGTTGGGATACGTGAAAGACATCATGAACTCCTGCTAATTCAGGCGGTAGCTCCAGTTTGTATGCTACTTCTCCTCGTCTTTCCAAAATCTTGTATGGTCCTACGTATCTCGGACTTAGCTTTCCTTTTATTTGGAATCGTTGAACTCCCTTGTAGGGTGTTATCTTCCATGAGAACCTTGTTCATTAAATTCATGAACACTACTGGTGCATTCGTTAAACCAAATGGCACCACGGTAAACTCATGCAATCCATATCTCGTTATGAATGCAGTTTTTGGAATGTCTTGTTCTCGAATCTTCAGTTGGTGGTATCCGGACCTCAGGTCGATCCTTGAAAATATCTTTGCTCCTCTTAGTTGATCAAAGAGATCATCGATCCTCGGCAAAGGGTACTTGTTCTTGATCATCATATCGTTCAGTTTCCGGTAGTCGACACAAAGTCGTAGACTGCCGTCCTTCTTCTTAGCGAAAAGTACAGCGGCTCCCCAAGGTGAGGAACTTGTTCTAACAAATCCCTTTCTTTCCAATTCTTCCACTTGCTTTCTTAATTCTTCTTGTTCTTCACTTGTCATACGCGCAAGCTTTCTTGCATAAGGGGCAGATCCGGGTTTTAATTCGATTGAGAACTCAATGTCCCGATCTGGTGGCATTCCAGGAAGCTCTTCAGGAAAAACTTCTGGATATTCGTTTACCATTGGAACTCCTTCGAACTCAACTCCTTCTAAGCTGTTCAAACTACACACTCGGTTGTTCACTATTGATCTCTCTGCGTGGAATGTGACTTGTTTTCCTTCAGCATTCGTCAGGGTTATTGCTTTCTTTTCACAGTCCATCTGACCTTTATGCTTGGCTAACCAATCCATTCCAAGGATGACATCTAATCCTTGAAGGTCCAAAACTAGCAGGTTTGCTAGGAATCCTAGATTGCCAATGCTAAAGGCGATATTTCTATAGATAGAGTTGACAGGCATTCGAGCTCCAGGGGATTGAATTAAGATAGGGAACTCTAATGCAGATACTGGCAACTTATTTCTGAGCACGAAAGGTCTTGACACAAATGAATGAGTAGCACCAGGGTCAAATAATGCAACTGAAAGTTCAGAGTGGATAAAGATCCTACCGATCACGACGTTTGATGCTTCTCCTGCTTCAACAGCAGATGCGTAGTTGAGTCTTCCGCGACCTGCAGCAGGCATTCCTCTTCCTCGGACATTCTGGAATCTTCCTCCTCTGGAGGGTGGAGCATTTCTAGCGAAGCCTTGGGCTGGAACAGGGGGTCTTGCAGCTTGTGCTCGGGCAACATTGGATGGCAAGTGTTGTAGCGGACAAGTGTTCCTGCGATGTCCCTTTCTTCCACAGTGAAATCATTCTTCATTCTTCATGGGACAATCTTTCAAGAAGTGATTTCCTCTACATCCGGTGCATTGTGCTATTGCAGTAGGCGCAGGCCTTTGGGGTCTTTGAGGTGGTCTGAAGGCTGGTCGGAAAGTAGGCATTGGTCTCCCTCGACTAGCACTTCCTTGGTAAGAGTTGGGCAAAGCCTTCCTCTTTCGGTCTTCTTCAATTATTCCTCTTTTCTCCTCCATCTTAAGCAGCCGGTTTATCAGGACGTGGAAGTCCGTAAATTCATGAGATGATAGCTGGTATTGCAAGGAGTTTTGTAGTCCTTCGCAAAACCTGTCGATCTTCCTTTCCTCTGTCGCAATATCTTCAGGGGCATACCTTGCCAGCTGAATAAACTCATGCAGATACTGTTTCACGGTCTTGCTCCCTTGTCGCAGATTCACAAACTCTCGGCATTTTGCTTGGACAACGCCTTTAGGGACGTGGTATCTACGGAATTCCTCCTTGAACTCGTTCCAGGTGATCGAATCTTTGTTGGTGTGCACAGTCTGGTAATTCTCCCACCAAGCAGCAGCGGGTCCAGCTAATTGATTTGATCCATACAAGAGCTTTTCCTCATCGCTGCACCTAACAGTATTCAACTTCCTTTCCACGTCTCTCGGCCAATCGTCGGCTACTATAGGGTCTGACGAGGATTGACACCCGGGTCACTTCTAATAAACTTCTGGTTCAAGACAGGTTTGAACCAGACATGTGTCTGGAGATGCGAACTCAAGCTATTCTGAGAGGCATCACCACGAGGTCACAAGCTTTACGCGATCAAGTCGCAGCTTTACGCGGTCAGACCGTAAGCCTTGCGCGGTCAGAAGTTCGTGGGCTATGCGCGAACTACACATTCGGGATATTACGCGGTCAGCCGAATCCCGCGGTCAGAACATCTGCCGATCAGGATACCTGGGATCTATCTATTCGGTTGTCCATACGACAGGATATTCTAAGTATCCCGAAGATTCCTACACGTGGAAAATCAACCGTCAGGAGGTTAACACGTACAGTTATCCATGAATAACACGTGTTTCACCTACGTGGAGGTTAAGAGCAGTTTCAAAAACCGTATCCAACCGTCCGTGCAACCGATTGATGCAATTTCCTTCACATGGCACCCTTTCAAGCAGTATAAAAGGATGGCATGAAGTATCAATCAGGAGGAATAAAAGTTAGCTAAGTCTACGGCACACCTCATATAGCATTTTTAAGTCTTCTTTAGCTTATCTTTGTACACTTTTACAGGAAAAATCCTTGCCTGTGAGGACTTTTCCTTCCATTTGTACACATTTTACCACACTTAGTGAAATCTCAACAGGACGTAGGGCTTTTACTCCCACCATCGAGGGCCCGAACCTGTCTAAATTCTCTGTGCTCCTGTTCACCAATGTTCAGCATACCTTCCCGAAGGGTCATCTTGAAAGGTCTCACTATTACAAATTCTGCATAAGTTCGGCTGAGGACTCCGAGTCCGAATCGTCGACAGCTGGCGCCCACCGTGGGGCCTTTCTCAAGGCGTCTTAATTGAAATTCGGAGGTTTGCCGAAACATGGCTGGAGCATATGATTCCGAGAATGATTTCGATCTCGAGGATTATGCTCATATCCCAATGCCTTCTCCAAGTGATCCCGTTCCGATGGAAGAGGTCGAAGGCCAGAATCTTCCACAGGATGAATCATCTCCCCAAGTCATGATAATCGACCAGGAGGTAACTGGCACAAGGTCAGAACCCGCAGAGGTTCTTAATGTGTTAGGTGATGAATCCGGCCCGTCATGCGATCCCACTGAGGGAAAGTATGATGGTGACCCCGAGGTTAGCCCAGGGAGGTTCGACCCTGATAACCTCCACCGTCTCTTTGATTTCGAGTCTGACTCGGAACAGACCGAGATGTTCTCCCCATCGACAACTTCTCTCCCTAGGCAGTTTGCTGCGTTGTCGGAGGAAACTCCCGATCAACAGGCTGCCAGGGAAGAACAAGATCGCAAACAGAAGGAGGAGCAAGATCTCGAGCAACAAAACAACGAACTACGCAGAACTGCCCTAGAGGCTCTTCAAGATGCGCAGGCTCGTTACGATGCTGCCCCGAGTTCTTCTCGACGGTCGCGTGGTCATAGACGTGACCAGACTCCTTCCTTACCACCGGAGCACTTCCCAGTGGACGAGGAAACAATAACACCTGGTGCCCCTAGGAGAAGTACCCATGGTCGACTGCGATCTATCGCGGAAGTCATGCGCAATTTTCCTCCTACAGTCACGGATGCGCAGAGACCGGCCTTTTACAGGATCCTGGCGGAAAGATTGGACGAGGTCGCATCCGAGGCGACCCCAACAGCCTCTTCCCACTCAGTGACACATTCCCGTGATCGAGATGGTCCTCATTTTGGCTCTGGCCGACGGAGTTACCCGCCGCCTATACCGTCCCGACAGGACAAATATCGGCGAATGCAGGACCCTCGCAGTAGGGATCGAGTTCCCGTTCATTCTCGTTTGGGACCCCGAGTAACCCCGCCATTAAGTGAGTTTGCTCGAAACCCGACCGAAAATCGCAGGACGGTTCACGGTCCTTACGTTGGTTGCAAAGCTTTCTCGCCTGTCCTACGAGCAGTCGTTTGGCTCGATAAGTTTCGACCAGGGGCCATTGAGAGGTTTGATGGAACTCAGAACCCATCCGAGTTTCTTCAGATCTATATTACTGCCATCCAAGCAGCAGGAGGCGATGACAATGTCATGGCCAACTACCTGCCAACAGTCCTCGTAGGACCGGCTAGAACCTGGTTGTTCAATCAGCCTGAGGGTTCTATCTATAATTGGGAAATGCTATGCGATGCCATCCTCAGCAATTTCCAAAACTGTTACCAAAAGCCGGGTAAGGAGGACGACTTGCATAGATTGCGGCAAACTTCGACCGAAACGCTTCGGCAGTTTGTCAAGAGGTTTGTCGGGGTAAGAAATACCATCCCGAACATATCTGATGGCTCCGTAATCAGGGCATTTAAGCATGCCGTTCGATACCGGAGATTCACTGAAGACTTGCTCATCCACCCTCCTCGATCGGTGGCCGATCTGTTCGATATGGCTGATCGATACTCCGATGCAGCCGAGGCAGTCGAATGGAACCGAATGGTTGACAAGGGGGACCTACCGCCCCAACCAGGCTTCAAGGACGCCAAGAAAGAAGATTCAAGCAAAAAGCCGGAGTCTTCACCGGGTGGGAAGTCAAAAAAGTCGAAGAGGAACCGCTCTGGACAGTACCGTGAGGTCGCGGTCGCGGAGAAACCACCTTCGACCAAAGGTAATAAGTCTTCTTTTAAAAGTAAAACTGCTTCTGGTGGCCGGGATTCCGACCAGCCAGAAAAATCAACTAATCCGCAGGAGGGCAAAAGGTGGTGTCCACTCCACAATTCCGCAGGCCACGATCTCAAAAACTGCAGGAGTTGGTTGAAACAGCTGGATGATTTCTACCAAGGAGCTGGGCCAATGCCAACCTTACCGCCCAAAGAGCAGGCGTGCGGGGTTAGAGACGTCGATGGAGACGAAGAAATGGCTTACCAGGTACCTCAAAATCATGTTAATGTCATTTTCGGAGGTTCCTCCTCTTTCGTTTCCAAAAGGCAGTTTAAAACTTTTTGCCGAGAGGTTAACCAAACGGAGACATCCCTTGGTGAACCTCAATATCCCCGTTGGTTGGATATGCCTTTGACGTTCGACCGCGCTGACTGTCCTGCGGGGCTAACTCGACCATTGAGGTTACCTCTGGTTATTACCCCAATCATCAGTAACGCGAGAGTCGAAAGGGTCCTGATCGACGGGGGAAGTTCCCTTGATCTTTTATTGGTCAAGACACTCGACGAGATGCAAATTCCTCGTTCGAAGATCAAGCCCATAATCCATCCGTTTTATGGGATAATCCCAGGCCCCTCCATGATGCCATTGGGACAAGTGGTCCTCCCGGTCACTCTGGGAGAACCAGATAACTTCCGAACAGAATTGGTTACTTTCGATGTAATCGATTGTGATTCAGCTTATAATGCAATCTTTGGCAGGCCTACTCTCGCTAAGTTCATGATGGCAACGCACTATGCTTATCAGTGCGGGAAATTGCCTGGCCCCAAAGGTGTCATTTCGGTCCGAGGTAGTCGCAACGTGGCACTCACGTGCGACCGGCTATCTTTGGAGATGGTCGATCAACTTCCCCTCCGGGACGCTCAGGTCGCCACTGTCGCCATCGATGCCATCAGGGCTGCTCCTCGACCAGATGAGAAACTCAAACAAGTTCCTTTGTACCCAGATGACCCATCCAGGACAATTCGGGTTGGGTCAGCCCTGGATGACAAATAGGAACTCGACCTCGTTGCTTTCCTCCGAGCTAACGCAGACGTGTTTGCGTGGAAACCGTCCGACATGCCCGGTGTCCCAAGGGAAGTAATTGAGCACAGGTTAGCAATTCGACCTGGACAATGACCAATAAAGCAAAAGCTCAGGCGTTTTGCCACTGACCGACAGGAAGCCATCCGAGAAGAGTTAGACGAACTCTTACAAGCCGGGTTTATCCGCGAGGTGAATCACCCGGACTGGCTCGCCAATCCGGTCATGGTCCGCAAGTTAAATGGCAAGTGGCGCATGTGCGTCGACTATACTAGCCTCAACAGTGCCTGTCTGAAGGACGACTTTCCCCTTCCCCGCATCGACCAGCTGGTTGACTCCACTGCGGGTTGTGAACTAATGAGTTTTCTGGATGCCTACTCGGGATATCATCAAATTAGCATGGCAGAAGACGATGAAGAGAAAACTGCCTTCATCACCCCGTTCGGCACATACTGCTACGTCAGAATGCCGTTCGGTCTCAAGAACGCTGGTTCCACGTACCAGCGCTTGATGCAAAAGACCTTTCTTTCCCAGATAGGGCGTAATCTCGAAGCATATGTAGACGACTTGGTTGTAAAGAGCACCAAAAGATTGTCTCATTTGGACGATCTTGCGGAAACCTTCTGTAACTTGAATCGCTTTGGAATAAAATTGAACCCGGAGAAATGTTCTTTCGGGGTTTCTTCAGGAAAGCTTCTTGGTTTCCTTGTGTGTTCCAGGGGCATTGAGGTTAATCCTGAGAAAATCAGAGCTATTGAACAAATGAGGTCGCCCTCGACCATGAAGGATGTTCAACGCCTGGCTGGTCGCATGGCGGCTTTAAGTCACTTCATATCGCGATTAGGCGAAAGGGGACTACCTTTCTTTAAAGCCTTGCGTAAACATCATAACTTCACGTGGTCCGACGAAGCCGAAAAAGCGTTTCAGGAGGTAAAAACATACCTTTCCAGTCCGCCGGTATTGGTGTCTCCTGAAAAGGAAGAACCATTACTTCTGTATTTGGCGGCCACCCCACACGCAGTCAGCGCAGTTCTGATCGCGGAAAGGGAAGGAGTACACAGACCCGTCTACTATGTGAGCGAAGTACTTCATGGTCCTAAGGAGCGCTACCCTGAGGTCCAGAAGATACTTTACGCACTACTGATGGCTTCCCGTAAGCTACGACATTACTTTCAAGCACACAAGATCACAGTACCCTCCTCTTTTCCTTTAGGGGATATTGTCCGAAATCCAGAAAAATCTGGTCGAATCGCCAAATGGGCGGTCGAATTCGGTGCCTTTGAGATCCATTTCACCCCTCGCACGGCGGTTAAGTCTCAGGTTTTGGCCGACTTTGTGGTCGAATGGACCAACCCTGAGCCACCCGTGCAGTTGGCGAAGGAACTGGAGTGCCCCGATTATTGGACAATGTACTTTGACGGCTCCCGTAGTTTTCAACACTCGGGGGCTGGAGTGGTCTTAGTTACGCCTCAGGGCGAACAGCTTAAGTATGTCATTCAACTACACTTTGTTGCAACCAACAATGCAGCAGAGTATGAAGGTCTTCTTGCAGGGCTCCGGGCAGCAAAATTCCTCGGAGTCCGTCGATTAGTGGTGAGGGGGGACTCACAGCTGGTCGTAAACCAGGTAAACAAGCAGTACAGCACCTCCGATGAGACAATGGCTCATTACCTGGGGGAAGTGAGGAATTGGAAAAACACTTCAGTCACTTCGAGGTCCAATACATCCCGCGAAAGGACAACATTCTCGCAGACCAATTATCCAAAATTGGATCCTCACGCTCATCCGCTCCGGCAGGAGTGTTCATTGAACACTTGGACCATCCTTCGATCATGACTTCGGTCGAGGATGATCCGGCAATAGCCTTCGTTGCCAACCTCGGTCAGGAACAAGATTGGACTCATCCATTGAGGGTCTATCTTGAACATGGGACCCTACCCGAGGACGAAACCAAAAGCGATCGGTTAATTCGAAAGGCGCGTCTGTACAAACTCATAGATGGGGTTATGTACAGAAAGGGTACTCAAGGAGTATTCATGCGCTGCATATCTCAGGAGGAAGGAAAATCGCTCTTGAAAGAAATACATGACGGTGTATGCGGTGCACACGCGTCACATCGAACACTGGTCGAAAAAGTTTTTCGACAGGGATTCTACTGGCCTTCGGCACTCGATGATGCCAAGCTTATGGTCAAGATGTGTCCACAGTGTCAGTTTCATGCAAGACAGGTTCATCAACCTGCTTATGCATTGCAAACTATTCCTCTCGCATGGCCTTTCGCGATCTGGGCAATGGACATCGTCGGTCCTATGCCACAATCGGTCAATGGGTACAAGTTTCTGTTCGTAGCCATTGACACGTTCACAAAGTGGATTGAGGCCGAACCAGTACGAAATATTACTGCATCAGCCGCACAAAAGTTCTTTCACAAGAACATTGTGGCACGATTTGGTGTTCCAAACCGTCTCATCACAGACAACGGTTCTCAGTTTGCTAGCGGTCTTTTCCTAGACTACTGCGATCAGATTGGGACCAAGGTGTGCTTTGCTTCCGTGGCACATCCACAAAGCAATGGTGCCGTAGAATGGGCCAATGGGCAAGTATTGCAAGGTATCAAAAAACGTGTTTTTGATCGCCTCAAGACCCGCTCGGGGGCTTGGGCAGACGAGCTCTATACTGTTCTATGGGCACTACGGACTACCTCTAGTCGAGCCACCGGTGAGACACCCTTCCATTTGGTCTATGGAGCCGAGGCTGTGTTGCCTATGGAAGTAAGTATTGGATCTGTTCGCACGAATCAATTCGAACAGGTCAACCAATCCGAACAGCGATCGCGAGATCTCATCCTCCTGGAAGAACGGCGTGATCGCGTCCTGATTAAGTCCGCGGTATACTTGCAGGCTCTACGCAAGTATCACAGTAAAAAGGTGCGACCACGTGATCTCAACGTGGGCGACTTGGTTTTACGAAAAATTCAAGACCAGTCTAACCGCAATAAATTCTCCCCAAAGTGGGAGGGACCATACACTGTCGTCTCAGTGCCACGGCCAGGATCTGCGCGGTTAGCCATGGAGGATGGTCGGATTTTGTCCAATACTTGGAACATCGATCAACTTCGCAAGTTTTACGTGTAAGTATTCCAATCACCTTTTTCCTGTTCAATTAGCATCTTTTCATAAAAAGCATGTCTTGTTTTCATACAATGAGTGTTTTTCTTTAAGCCCAAATTATACAAATTCGACCTGGGGGCTGATCGCTGGCGGTTAGGTTATTACAGCATTTTTCAACCGGATTCGCTGGTCAATCTCATGATCACTTCCAGATAAGTCACTCCTAAATAAGCCGTTTCTCAACGCACACGGGACTATCTGGCTAGTCTTCGGTCATTTGGGTGGCTACCAGTTTGCAATAAGATTAAAATGTTACTTTAATCTTGACCATCGGCTTGAAGCACATATCCTTGGTCATCATACTTATGTTTTCCCCTCTGCTTAAAATACTAAGGCTTCAGTATTCATAAAACAGAGGCGGGGGCTAGAGGAATATACTTATAGTATGAAACTTATGATGTGAATATGCACTTTCTTTTGAAAAAATTGTTTTACATACATAGCATTGTAATTACAATTGTTTGGTTACAAAATGTAAGGATCATTCGATCCTCAGCTCAGCCAAGAGTTTGTCAACGAAGGGCTTAACTTCTTCAATAACGGCGTCAAGCAGTTCTTCACTCTCGACCTCAACCGGTCCCACCAGCGCGCTCAGATTCGCATCTGGGCCATGGTGAAGTCGAACCCGGCTGAGTACGGCAGAAGCGGCTGATCGGACTCTCGTCCTGATTGTCTCTTCACGTAGCCGTAAATCTCCAGGGAGATATTCGAGCAGTGATTCTGCTTGAGTTGTAAGCAGTGATGCCCAATCGCTGACATTTGGGTCGTCCTTCCTCAACTCTACCACGTTGGTATTCAAAAGGCTGGCTATGGCCTTCAGTTTTTCGAAGACCAATAGGCTCAACTCTTTGACCATTTGATCAGTATGGTTGAGCGAGGACTCGAGAAGCATCTTGTCCTTGACAAGCTGTGTAATGTGACCTGCTTGTGCTGTACAGAGAAAAGAGGTTATTAAACAAGAAACGGCTTTAAGTTTTCTCAAATTGAGAATCGACTTACCAGCCTTCTCAGACTGAAGTTTATTGATTTCAGTCCGTAGTTTCTGGAACTCTGTAACTGAGTTCAGCCTTATCTTGGCTAACTCTTTCTTCAAGAACGTAACCTCTCTGCAGCAAAATCAGGTTAGTCACAATTAAAGCCTACTTATATTAACAGAAGGATGACGATACTCACTTGCGCAAGCCGTCACGATCTTTTTGAACAGCCGCCATGCTAGCCATTGCAGCATGCGACTGGCTCGTCACCCATGACAGCCCTGTGACACAAAGCAAGAGAGTCAAGTATGCTCTAAAGGCGATTCAAGCGCCGAAACAGGGGTGATCATACCTTCATAAACTTATTTAAAGCGGCATCATCCATGCTAGCAGGAATCCTTGCTAGCGCGCCTGAAGTGCCTGCGACGGGGACAGTTGATGGGAGTGCCGGCCGGACGCCACCCCCAGAGGCCACTGGTGGTGACCTAGTCCCTGTACTTGTTTCACCTCCCGCGGTCCGGACGACTTCCTGAACCACGGGAGTAGAGCGCTCTTCATTAGAGGCTCCCTCATCAGCCCTAGCTTCAACCTCCCCAGTGGCGGTTGAAGGTATAGGCGCTGTCTTCTTTTGCCTAACAGGAAGAGTGGGTCAGACAGCTTTTATCTAAGATTACTGTCAAGTAAGAGTTCTTACCTTATTCGAAATCCCATTCGTTCCTGGGACTTCTGGGAAAATTCCCCTTGTGAAGGAGAGCCGTCTTCGGTTCTTGCCTTCCTTATGGTAAATAAGACAGCACCCCCCTGGAAATATCATGTTATAGGCATATTCTTAGGGAACGGGTAAAAACACATAGAAAGATCTTTACCTGGACCACCGGACTAACTGGTGGGACTACATCCGAAGGCCTTGGCGATTCCTGAGTTGCTGGAACCGTCACAGCCGGCCTTTGTTCGTCTACCTCCTCCTCTGTCCGCGGAGGAGGAGGATTTTCCTCCCTGGAATCCCCAGTGGACCCAGGGGGAAGCTCTCCTTCCTGTATGTACATTAACTTGTCAAATGCGCAGAAAGAGCCATGGAGGGAATGATCGAAAAGATCCTTTACCCTAGTCGTCCCTTCGACCAGGGAAGCAGAGATGATTGACCCTGAAACCCCGGGGGCTTCAGGAATTGGAAGGTCACCCGCGACCACAAGACCTTCGGTGGTCGCAGGGTCAGCCACGGCCACCTCTTCGGCAGCTGTGGTCTCTGCGGGACAACTTGGGGCATCGCTGGATGGAAGATCCGCGATCTTCCTCCTTCGAAGGATCAGAGGAACGTCATCCTCTTCCTCCTCGCTCCCCTCTCCCTGTACGACGATGAAGTGATTCCATGTCGCGCCTGAAAAAGTAGCAGGAATGCGATATCTTACCGCAGTCTTTCTTGCGAGACGAGGAATGCTTCGTGAAGACCCCTCTCCAGGGTTCAGCTTGGTCTTCTTAGAGGCAGGACTCTTTGTCCTGGGTCTCTGAGAGACCTTCTTCACGTTCCTCGCCGTCGGCTTCTTCAGAGAGCCGACATTTTCACTTGGGAATGTTGCATCCGCAAACCTCCCTAGGAGCTATTCTCATTCCAATGGGATTGATTAGTGCTGGACATACATGAAACCTGCAAAACAGAGGCCAAGTGGAAAGTTTACCTTTCGGCGCTCCTGTTTAAGGTCGTCGCCAGCATGAATCAAGCTTTGGGGGCGAGGCGATCCCTTGGGGCCCTCTACCTCGGCGTTGTACGCCCTGAGGAGGTAGTTAGTCCGCCTCTCAATCTCAGCTGAGGGCAGGACTGTTCCCAGATACGAGTTAAATTGATACATTTCAAAAATGACAAAAGGATTTCAATGTCAGAAATGAGTACCTTCGTTATAGTCCAGGGTAGTGTCCGCCATGGACTTGATCTCCCAAGCCGGATGAGCCCTTTCACGTAGGGGGCTCACCCGATTCTTCACAAAGTCTCGGATGACGTCACGTGCCGTCAGCCCTTGTTCGACTAAGTGAAGGATCACCTCGGCATGCTTCATGAACTCCGCGTTCACCGCCGGGAGAGTATCCAACTCGCTCGTTTTCTCCGGCCGCGAGTTCTCAAACCACAGCCCGCTCTCGGTCGGCGGGGTGCAGTAAAACCATTTCTGGTGCCACCCGTGCACTGAGTCTCGCAGGGGTGGGGAGGGATACTCCTTTTTATCCCTCAGCCGGAAGTAGATGCATCCAGCGGCGTTGGTGCTCTTCGACCACGCCGAAAAGTAAAATCGTCGGAAAAGATCCACGCTGGGATATACTCCGACGAAGGCTTCACAGAGATGCTGGAATACTGCAAGAATCAGCATCGCGTTGGGGTGGAGGTTGATCAGTTCCCACCCGTAATGTTCAAAGATATACTTAAGGAACCGACTCTCAGGGAATCGGAACCCGCAACGAAAATACTCCTCAAAAACCACCAACTCGCCTTCTTGGACAGTTGGGGTTTCTTGGTCCTTCTCCGCAGGTCGCCAGTTAATGAGCAGCCGCGGAGAAAGGATCTCCTCCTTCTCAAGCGCCATCAGGCTCTCCTCAGAATGATGAATGGATCTGCTCCAGGACGCCATCTATGGTGTAGAATCAAAGGGGAAGCTGGCGATTTGGGGAAGATGAAGGCTGAAGAAAGTGAGGGTTTTGAGCGGCGGGAATTCTAAGGGTTTCTTCGCGGCTGAGTGGCTTACTCAAGAAGCTACCTACTGCTTTTTATAGACCCAAGGCGACGCATTAATGAGTAAACGGCTCGTTTCAAACGTTCCATTAAATGCTTTATTCATTTCCCATAATGGATACTGTCTCTGATGGACCCGATAAAGTACTCAGGCGTCGGATCTGAAACAAAAAGACTTCTTTGTTTTGGAAACTGAAAGTGTAAAAGGACTGAAAAATTTCCAGTACTTTTCAGAGGAAGTTTTTCCTTTTTATACTTTGAACATTTTGTTCGAAAAAATCACGTAACCCAATTTTTAACGTACTGAAGTGTTTCTAATTGGGTTATGGTTTTATCGAAATCGTGTTCTAGGCTAAAACTTCATCTCTAATCGAAGTAATAGTTTAACCGGATGTTCAACTCTGGTCGCAATTCAGTTCTAACCGCGGCCTTAAGTCTGATCGCGGCATCAGGGCAGGTCATGGTGATCTTTTAAAGCGCGATTCTAATCGCAGAACTGAAATTTCCTGTGTATGAATGGTCGCGGACTAAGCTTTTAGCCTTAATTTCGCACAGAAGGTATGAAGAATGTTCATATGGATAAAAGAAACTTTATTTATTACATTCTTTACATACAAAAGGGATACGGTCGATAAAAGCATCGACTTGTTCCGAAAGAAGTTTACAAAGTTCCCCAAGGGACATATTGTTGTCAGTAGGATCTACACTGACAACCCCCAAGGAACTAGCGACTACTCTAAGTCTATCTATATCGTCCCTAACAACAGACGCACTATTGTCCCTAATCAAGTCAGAGAGTTCTCGCTGTTGCTGAGCGAAGTCTCTCTCTCGACGGAAATGGTGCGCCTCCTCTCGGGATCGATCAAGACATTCTGCTAAACGCAGAATCTTCGAGGCCATCTCCTCGGTCTTCTTCTCCAGGGCATTCTTCTCTTCCAGAAGAGTCTGTCCGAAAGGAAGAGATGGAGCAGCAGAAGGCTGATCGCTGGAGCCTCCTACCTCCTGCATTTTGCAAAAGTTAGTCATATTAACTAAAATTATCAGCAAAAAAGGAGAAGAATTGTTACCTGTCCCGGTGCATAACCCGTTGATACACCCATCTTGGGAGGAAGATCATCATATGGTGGAAGAGCAACCTTCCCAGAAGAAGATTGCTTCGCCAACCCAATATGGCAATCATCTGATCGAGGGATAGTCACCGCTTGCCGACCAGGATGTTGATCACCCAAAAGGATGGGGGAATTGGACGTGAAGGGATCTTTCTCTAAGGATAAAGGCCTAAAGGCATGAACGGGGAGGGTCAAAGGAACTGAAGGAAGAAAGAAACTCGCTACATTCTTCACCTTTGTTCCACTGGAAGATCCTTCGTCAACCTTGGGTTTCTTCCTTAAGGGAGACAGGACTTCATTCGTTTGAGACCCTTGTTCGACAATTTCCCCTTCATCGCTCTCAATCTCGATGATTTCGTGATCTGCCATTGGGAAGAGTAAGTGAAAAGGAAGGAGGCCAGGTAACAAGAAAAAGACTTAGGCGTGAGAGGGAAATTGTAAATCTTTACATGTCCAGGGGTCTGGTATTTATAGCCGCCAGGTCGACGGTTCACCTCCCAGACACCTCGAGTTTCGTTAAAGACATTTACAATTTTACCTCGTGATAAAAATCTCTACGGCGCCATCATTGCCCGTCACGTAATGTCAGAACCCGTCTTGAAAAACCAACCGTTTTCACTTAGTGCGCCACTAAGTGGAGAAGTTAAAGGGTCGGGTTAAAAATCCAATGCACGGTTTTTAAATTCGAAATAAACACGTCTCTCCGTTTTCTTCGAATTTGGGGGCTAGCTGACGAGGATTGACACCCGGGTCACTTCTAATAAACTTCTGGTTCAAGACAGGTTCGAACCAGACATGTGTCTGGAGATGCGAACTCAAGCTATTCTGAGAGGCATCACCACGAGGTCACAAGCTTTACGCGATCAAGTCGCAGCTTTTCGCGGTCAGACCGTAAGCCTTGCGCGGTCAGAAGTTCGTGGGCTATGCACGAACTACACATTCGGGATATTACGCGGTCAGCCGAATCCCGCGGTCAGAACATCTGCCGATCAGGATACCTGGGATCTATCTATTCGGTTGTCCATACGACAGGATATTCTAAGTATCCCGAAGATTCCTACACGTGGAAAATCAACCGTCAGGAGGTTAACACGTACAGTTATCCATGAATAACACGTGTTTCACCTACGTGGAGGTTAAGAGCAGTTTCAAAAACCGTATCCAACCGTCCGTGCAACCGATTGATGCAATTTCCTTCACATGGCACCCTTTCAAGCAGTATAAAAGGATGGCATGAAGTATCAATCAGGGGGAATAAAAGTTAGCTAAGTCTACGGCACACCTCATATAGCATTTTTAAGTCTTCTTTAGCTTATCTTTGTACACTTTTACAGGAAAAATCCTTGCCTGTGAGGACTTTTCCTTCCATTTGTAAACATTTTACCACACCTAGTGAAATCTCAACAGGACGTAGGGCTTTTACTCCCACCATCGAGGGCCCGAACCTGTCTAAATTCTCTGTGCTCCTGTTCACCATTGTTCAGCATACCTTCCCGAAGGGTCATCTTGAAAGATCTCACTATTACAAATTCTGCATAAGTTCGGCTGAGGACTCCGAGTCTGAATCGTCGACAGGGTCTTCTGTACTCGAAAAGGTTGGGGGCCGTGTTTTCTGAAAGTCAGTTAACTTTGCACCCGTTGCGGATCCTTCAGTTTGTCCGGATGCGATATGTTGCATCAACTGTCCCAAAATTTGGTTCTGTAAAGTTGCTGATTCCTATCGGTTTTGCTCCATCCATAGCAATACATCATTGATGTTGCCTCCTTGTGGCATCGTCGAAGATCCTGGTCTATCTGGGTTGGTGCGGCTCCTCGCTCCGGGTGTGGCCCTTGCATTGCTAGGGTTTCCCTCTAGCTCTCCTTCCTGGGGTCTTGCTCGCGTGTTAACCATCCTACTCAAACAGGAGGTTAAGAATAGAGACATTGATTTGGAAAGAATCATTTACACAGGTGCTAGCAGAATGCTGGCATTAACTCAAGAAGTAAGAATAAGGATATGCAAAATGACGTTTTCATTAATCAGCTTTTCAAAAGATACAAAGCTTCTAGCCTCATCGGCTTACAGAGCTCATCTAACATCCAGCATACATCATCCATACTAAAATAACTACTACAATCAAAAGGAAATCTAGCGTCTGCTGGGTTAGGCACAAAAGGTCGAATCGAAGGAAGTCTGCAGTCACTCCTCAGCATCATCAGAAGAATCACAAGGCTCTACCTCCTCGGGATCCTCCTCTCATCGTCATCTGCATCCATCGGATCATCTTCTTTGTCGTCGTTGATGTTGACAATCTCCTTCCCTTTTCCCTTAGGGGTCTTCTCCTTCTTTGCAGTGCAGGGAAGCTCGATCGTCTGACCGTTGATGACTATGCCACGCGACACAGGCATGAAACCGCTGAGATACTCCTTCAAGTTTCCTACCTTCTTAAGAGCGGTGATCTTCAACTTTGGGTGACTCTTCTTGACCACTGATTCTGCAGCTTCGAGGTCCTTCTCTCCACTTGATTCAGCCATTTCTTGAATTTGTCTTTCTTTCTCTTGGAGACTTGCACGAGCCCTAATAAGCATGCCCTCAAGGTAGTGGCGATCATCGCGAACACGCTCGTAGTCTCGAAGTAGGCGGGTGTATCCGATCTCCGAAGCGCGAACGACGTCTCGAGTCTTCGTCAAAATAGCGTTCTCCTGGTCGCTGGACGGAAGAACAACTCGGTACTCTGATCCGGGAACCTGGTAAAGTACGAAGCGGTAGGGGGAATCAGAAAGGTAGTCGCTGTACATCTACCGGACAGAACCTACAGCACGACGGGCAGCGTCTAAGATAGCATCCTCCTCTTCTTCTCTGTGGGCTTGACGTCTCACTGAGCCTCTCCCGTGCTCGGGAATCTCATAGACAATCACTGAGGCCCGACAACCTATGGGTCGTCCGTTGATCTCATCCTACCAGACACAATACACTGGCCTCTGACTGTCCCGTGCTCCAAGAAATTGCAGCATCATCCACAGCAACAGTGCCCATGATCCAAGCTCGTCTCCATGAAGGTATCTCCTGTCGGAAGCCATCTGAAGACAGAACGAAAGGCATCTTATGAGTTTAAAGAGAAGTCTAAAGCCTTTTTCCAAAAAAATCGAAAATAACATTTTTCTTAAGGAAAATAGGTTTTCGTAAACAGATTTTTGACAAAGAACTAGCGGATTTCTCTTCTAGGGACGCCAAAGTCTATCTAAGGGTCACGACCGACAGTCGAGTCTTCCGCTCTGATACCATGTTCTGTGGGACCCTCATTTGAGGAATCCGGTGGCAACCGCCCAGGTGGGTTGCACTCAGAAAAGGGTACATTGCAGCTCACAACAACAAGATGCATTATATAAAAAATGCGAGTAATTAAAAACAAGTGCTGATCACAAGGACCAACATTACAATAACTTAGCGCCAAAATGACGCATTTAAAAGTTGATACGAATTAAGGAGTTTTCGACACAAAGGTCGGCACAAAATAAAACAACAACAAACGAAAAGACTTCATCAGTCTTCTTCTGCAGCAGCGGTGTACGGGCCTTCTCCACATCTGACTCCACCTTGGTACATAACCCTCTATCAGGCTTGGTCTTCAGTTTCTTCTTCTTGTTCCACATTGGGTTCAAGATCGTAAGATTCAGGGTCGACGAATCCTTCTTCTAAAATCGTTTGTAAAAGCAAGGGTGAGCACATTATCCACATGGTGCTCAACAAGTCCCAAATAAGAATGCAAGTGTATATATAGATGGGGGAAATTTCTCAAAGAATAGCTCCTTGGCTTCATATATGTATATAGAATAGATTTTCACACTTAGTCTTTGGAGAAAAGACTTTTATTTTCAAAAGCGGTGCTTTTAAAATCCTAAGCTAAATTCTTAGAAAATGTTGTGTGTGGCGGTCTTTCATGAGTCACCACTTTATCCTGATTTTGTGAAAACTTTCCAAAAGCTACTTGTGCTACATCGACGTGAATAGAATCCACAGCGCGCAGACTCCATAACCTGGGAGCTCAGAGTATCCGATACTTTTTAAACTTTGCAAAGGTGTACCACCTTAATCCACCGATCATTCGGCTTTCAAGTCGGTACCTCTCCATGCGACTCTTACACATGTGACAAGGCCGAGATGACACAACAATTTACAGTCCTAGCATTAACTATTTCCCTGCCCGGTAAATAGACAGTTAAGTCTCAAGTACCGTTGTGGGTCCTCCCCACTGCCTTACTTCCTAGCCTGGGTCTATGTTCTCGCAAGACACATAGCCTCTCTTGATTACAGTCGCGCACGACTTAATCTGGCATAGGGCGTCTTCCTTCTTTCCACCCTTTCCTCTCATGATTTTTTTGAACTCACATCACTCATGGCCTTCTGCGGCCCACCAGTTCTCGCAAGACACTGGATCGACAACCATTGCAGGGAAAAGCTAATACTAAAGAAAGCTACTAAGTTGCGCCCGTCCCATAAACAGGAAAGTGGTTGGTACGTTTTTCATGCCGCATAGAAGCACAGCACAAGGTTCTAGTTCTTATGAATCTCTAGTGAGGAGTCTTTCACATTCCCAGTGCGCACACAGCACCATCCACTCAAACCATCCTCACTATCGATTCCAATCACATTTTCTTTCACAAAAGGGTTTTGAATATACTTTTCTCATATGTGACCATTCAATATTTATCATATTATCTTGAGCATAGTATGGCCTAAGCATGATATTCTAGGGTAACAAGGATGCAGGGGTATTCAATGTCAAAAGGGGCTTTACAATCATTTAGGTCATATTTAATCATTTTATTGAAACATAGTTCTTATTTGAATCTAAGGCATGCATATACTTGAAAACAGATAACATACTTCATTTCAAAATAATAGGCTAGACATGATCAAGGGTTTGAGACTTGCCTTGCAGTGATGGGTCTAGCTGCTCAGATGAATCCTCGAAGATCTCCTCGGTTCCTTCAACGTCTGGTTCCACGGCGGATACAAACAACACATACACACTGTATAAGCATACAAGTACTAGAAAATAATACGTAAATACATCATGCATGCAGGGGTAAGGGTTTGGACAAGGCCACTTGACATTGATCGAAGAGATGGGCTCAAAGGGCTTGAATGTCGAAGGGCTGACATTCGACTCATGGCTCGACATTGCCCTAAATCGGTTCTAGGTTTGTTTTCTGGAGATGTGGTAGTAGGGAATGTTGTAGATCATGGCTCAAAGGACTTACTGGACAAAGTGGCATTTCAATTGCTCAAATGAAACAAGTCTAAATCATCCAATGCCACTGGTGGTCATGCACTGACATAGTGCTAGACATGGCCAAAAACTAGGACATTGCATAACTTTTGACTCAGGACTCCAATTGATACACAACTTTGTCTGGGGTTTAGGCATTGATAATAGCTACGAAACTCTCAACAGGCTCAAAGGCTGAAAGTGGCCGGAGGGTGGCCAAATCCGGTGAGCAAACACGGCGGCCTGAACATGAACTGAATCACTGGACAGCAACCTTGGCATGATCATAACTTTTGATCCAACTCGATTTAGGGTTCAGGCTAGTAGACAATATTGCTCAGGGGGTTGAGGCCTAGCTAGTTGACAAAGTTTCATCGGCTGGTTTGGCCGGAAAATGAACTCCGGTGATCGGGGCCGAAGACGAAGGCACCGATTTGGGCGTTTTCGCTTCAGGGCGTTTGAACTTAATTCCACGGTCGGGAAGCATCTAGGGGCTGTCACGAAGCTATTGGCGCACTCAATTTTGCCAGAGAATGGCTGGAGAAGCACAGCGGCGTTCTCTGGCGAACTGCCGAGGCTCGAACATGGAATTTCGAAGCTCGGGGCATGTCGTGGTATTAAGAATACCCCGACAGGTTTTGAAGATGATCCTAGCAGAGATTACGCAGCGCGGGTTGACCGGGTGGCCGGTCCTCCCCCGCTGGACAAACACAAGAATTGACACTTGGATTTATACAGGTTCGGGTCCCGGTGGGGGCCCTAGTCCTGTTGACGCGCTCCCGACCGGAGCCGGCTGGGGAGGCTCTCTCCGGGGGAGAGGCTTCCGGAGCACGTCTGTGAGTTTAGCTATTCCAAATAATAATGAGCTGATCCTTTACAACAGAGGGGTACAAGGGCTATTTATAGCCCAAAAAGAAGCAAAAAGCCTAAACTACCCCGGAAGCCACCGTCGGATTGAAGGGTAGGACCGTCCTTCTCCCGGTCAAACGCCTTGGATGCTTGACAGGAGGTCGCTGATTCCCGAGGCGTCCCTCGCGTGACCTGCACGTGATAAACAAACAGGGATTTTACCTTTTAGGAGGGCGATGACGTCCGAGACCCCTTCCGGAGAGCAGGGTCCCGGGAGCCTAAAAGGCGGCGCCCGGGGCAGGCACCGGGGGCCACTATCCCCGGGCGAATGGCGGCGCCCGGGACTCGCCCGGGGGGCAAGGTCCCGGGAGCCAAAAGGCGGCGCCCGGGACATACCCCGGAGGCACGGTCTCGGGAGCCTAAAAGGCGGCGCCCGGGGCAGGCACCGGAGGCCACTGTCCCTGGGCAAATGGCGGCGCCCAGGACAGGCACCGGAGGCCACTGTCCCCGGGCAAATGGCGGCGCCCGGGACAGGCACCGGAGGCCACTGTCCCCGGGCAAACGGCGGCACCCGGGACCCGCCCGGGGGGCACGGTCCCGGGGGCCAAATGGCGGCGCCCGGGGCAAGCACCGGAGGCCACTGTCCCCGGGCAAATGGCGCGCCCGGGACCCCCCCGGGGGGCACGGTCCCGGGGGCCAAATGGCGGCGCCCGGGGCAGGCACCGGAGGCCACTGTCCCCGGGCAAATGGCGGCGCCCGGGACACGCCCTAGACCTGATTAAGCCGTGAGCGGTTGTAATCTTAAACGGTCATATGTCTTGCGTGGACATAGACCAAGGCTATGTGTCCTGCGGGAACATAGACCAGAGAGGCTAGGAAGTAAGGCAGTGGGGAAGACCCACAACGGTACTTGAGACTTAACTGTCTATTTACCGGGCGGGGATACTGTTAATACTAAACTGTAAAAGCGTTGTGTGATCTCGGCCTTGTCACATGTGTATAAGTCACATGGAGCTGTACCGACTTGAAAGCCGAGTGAACCAGTGGATTTAAAAAGAGGTACACCTTTGCAAAGTGTAAAAGAAGTATCAGATACTCTGTACTCCCAGGTTCAGGAGTCTTTTCGTAGTGGATGTTATCCATGGGTTATAGCACAAGTAATGATTTGGAATGTCTTCATAATATGGGTTAGTAAAAATGATGACTCATGGGAGACCATCACATAACGATTTCTAAAGTATAAATTAAGATTTTAAAGTATTACTCTTGGAAACTAAAAGCCTTTCTTTAGGATTTTAGAGTGAAAATCTACTCTATTCATATATATATATATATATATATAAAACCAAAACCCCTTTTCTTGATCACTCCTCATCTATATACCTACATTTTTGTAACGAGACTTGCTGAGCATTGTGTAAAAACATGCTCACCCTTG